>CM067109.1:82744451-83344451 GCA_034008185.1 Gorsachius magnificus | reverse complement strand
TGCAAATGCAGATGCCTTTAATTCTCATGATTCAGAAATTTCATTAGCTGAGAGCCTGAAATCAGAATAAATGCATGTATTTTTGTCTTGTAGGCAAACAGATGTTACCTTGAGTCTGAAGGATCCTCATTACCCTGACCATGATCTGGGAAGTATATTGTTATCAGTTCTGTTGGCTCCCAGAGAAGAACAGCGAGAAGTGGTAATTTTAAATATTTTAATATGTCTCATTGCTCTTGCGATTGTTCTGTGGTTGGGTGGTTAAAGGACAAGAGTAAACAACATGTTCTGAGATTAATTTGAATTTTCCAATTCTTAAAATAACACTGGACAGTGTTTTCTGGTATAGTACAGCATACTTCATCTGAATTGGATCCTCCCTGAGGTAGTACTGAGGGATCCAGATGGAACACCTATTTCAGGTGAATGATGCTGATTGATACGGAAAAATATCAGTAAACCACTGGTGAAGAATTTTGGACCTAGTGCTGCCATCTCTAGATAAGAACATTTGAATCCTGTTCCACACTCAAAATAAGGAGACTTGAAGAAAGGTAGTATTTCTGCTTTTTTGCATCTGGTGGTGAAGTATTTGACAATTTTAAATTTCACGACCAGATTTAAATTACAAAATTTATGTGGTTTTCTAGGTTTATTGCAATTAGTTCATCACTCTCAGTTTTCTGAGCTGCTTAGTTGTGAGTGAAGGTAGTTTCCAGTTTTATAGATCCTGTTGGTTGTGACAAAGTCTGTCTCTAGTTGGATGTATTTTATGAGCTTCTTTTCAGTTGACTTTTGACTTGAGCAGTAGTACTATGACTGTGGTAGAAATGAGAGAGATGACATCTGCTCAGAGATGTAGATTTATTTGTGGATTAATTAAATAATGTGGATTCCTTTAGCTTCAGAGAGGGCCAGGAAGAAGTATTAATCTGATGAAATTTTCCATGGATATGGTCGACTGTGGGTTTTTTCAGAGCATGTATGCTTCTGTGTGCTGCAGCGTGGCACATCGTTCTGTTGCATGCCTGAGGGATATTGCCAGGCTGGAATGTTGCTCTTTTTCCACTTTTCTCTTAGCTATTATTAAATAGCCTAGTAAGTCAGGTATTGGAACTAGGTGTGTGGTCTGACAGAGGTGTAGAGTGTTGAAAATAGGCTTCTCATCCGTTAATTTTCTTCTTGATATTCTGCTAGAACTTAACAAAAATAGTGGAAAATGTGCAGGAAGTTTATTTGAACAGTGCATTTTCCTTTCTTTTAGCAATACGTTTGTCCAGACAACTCAGAATACTCTCTTGCAGATTTGCACCACAAAAGCGTTTATCACTTAAACTGAAAAACGTATTTCATTCTGGGTGGGGTTTTTTGTGTGTGTATTTGGGTACAGACCAGCATTTCTGAGTCAGCTGGTAATAGCCCTGTTTTTCCAACTGGCTTTGGCATTATCCTGCCATAATGTTCAAAGCCCACCTGGACGATGTCCTGTGCAACATGCTCTAGTTGACCCTGCCTTAGCAGGAGGGTTGGACTGGATGATCCCCCGAGGTCCCCTCTAACCCTTGCCATTCTGTGATAATCCTAAATCACGCCACACAGAAACACTGTATTATGTGAGGAACTGTTGTGTGGACAGCACGTTAGTTTCCTTTTTTCACCATAGAGATAGGGTAGCTGCTTTGCTGCTCGGTGGTATCGGCTGTTGCACAAAGAGCACTCAAGAAAATCGCAGGTGAGAAAGGGGAACCAGGACACTACAGTGTAGCGTGTCTTTTGTGTGGGTATTGGTGAATTTGCAACTGAACGTCAGAAGTAAAAGGAGCACCATAGACTTGCTGGGTAGGAACTTTTTTCATATCCATCTGAGGGGTTGTAATAGGAGGGAGAACTGTTTTTGTGCCATTACGCCTTTCATTATTAGCTTTCCGTTCGGTAAGCTAATCCTCTTCGTTTAGCTCAAGCGAGCAGTTTATCTTCCCATTCAAACCCTTATATGGGACTTCATTCTGAAAATGCCCAAGATTCAGATTAAGATTCTGATGCCTAATCTGAGGCTTTGTGTTTATTATTAGAAACCAGTCTTCCCAAGATACGGATCTCAGAGCAGTTCTAACGAAGCTGCAGTATAATCAGAGCATTCCTGTCACAATGCAGGGAAGATGGCCTACAAAATTAATATTGAATTGCTGTATATGAGTGTGGTAGGGGTTTAATAATTCAAGGCGCAATTATCTTTTATTCGGTTACCTCATGTATTTTTTTATTTATTTATCAGGTCTTATTTACTCTCTGATGAGTAGATATGTTACAAAATGCATTGCTCCAATTAAACTGTCATCCTTGGTTATTTTTAAAAGGTCTTGTAATAATGAGGATAATCTTTATTGAATCTAATATGGTTGAGATCAATACATTCTCAAAGGTTATGTTAGAGGATCGAGGCTAAGTCTTGTCCACTCTGGAAATGTGCACCGTATAAAGTAGTAGTAATTAAAGCAACTTCTACATTCCCAATCCGTATAGCATGCTGTTTGAATGATTGCTGCTTCCCTTCTACTTGGGTATCTCTGTGTAGGCAATAATTCAAATAGTAGAGTTGAAATGTTCAGATAAAAACCTGTGAGCATCTTTAAATTTGGTTTAATGACCGCTGCATCAAAGGCATAGAAACACTGTCTCTTCACATCACTTTTTTTCCTAAGTCATTTCAAATTTTCTTAAGCCTTGTTGGTTTGATATCCGTAAATGATAGCCTACATTTCAAAAATATATTTTCTTCTGAATAAGTTTTAATTTGTTCAGGCGATAACGCTGAATTGCTTGCACATGTCACCACATGTGAATGGTGTGAAATGGTTAAACCATCAAGCTGAAGAATTCAGAAAATAACCGCTAGTACTTAAATTTCAGGTACTTTAGTTCCATATACTTAGACCGTTTATTAAGACCATTGGGGAAATAAAAGAAGAAATAGCTTCAGAGAAAGAAGTATTATCTTCCCCATGTAGCCGTAGAAGCAGCATTGTGCCTGATCCTGTGTATTGGGCAGCTTTATAGTCATAATCCAAACCCAGCCCTGCTAAAGGGGACTCGCTGTCATGTGTCATCTGGTAAATTTTTGGTGCGGATTGGACTTTCCAAGGAGATGCCTTCGCTGCCTGAGCTGGAGCAGCCGGGAGTGTTTTGGAGGTCTTGCGCTTGTGTACAGGTAAAAGGAATGCATTTGTGTAGCTAGAGCATGGGTCTTGTAGCAAAGCTTTTTATTGGCGTATCACAATAAGGTAGCTGTATATCACAGGACGATGCATCCTGTCGCACCGTGTAAAAAATATTGATGCTGCTGGAGGATAGGATAGCCCGGTTGGCAATCTGAAGTTAAATGGTACAGAACTGGGAGCCTTGTTGCGTATCGCCGCCTGTCTGTGAGAGAGGCATTACTACAAATGATTTGAAATACAAGCCATCGGTTTGAAGGAGCAATAGTTTATTTTGGTTTGGGTGGAACTGTCTTCTGTGAAGACTGGAGGTGTGAGAGAGAGACTTGGTACGCACGGGGACATCTTCTTCCCTGTCCTTCTGAAAGAACTTCTGATGAAATGCAGATTCTCAGTGTGCTGACTGATGAGATGTCCTTTAGAATTTACAGCTGGAAGGTCCCGTTGTCTAAGATCAAAAGAGGTTACGTCTCTGCATCCAGATATCAATTAAGAATATTAACATATGTATCTGTTTGTGTAACTGTATCTAAATTTATGTCACAGACGAGGAGAGGGGAGTATCTGAGTCCTGGTGGATTGTGAAAAACAGTGCTTAAGCAGTTTACAATTTGTGTGTTTCCAGCAGGAGAATATCGGACGTGGTTTCAAATAAGGGAGATTCAGTGTGCTGGTTTCATAAGTAAGAACACAGTTTGATCTTTGTAGTATGTTTTCTTGGCAAAAAACATAGAAGTAGCCTGCAGTTATTGAATATATGAGTGTCGGCACGTGAACAAATAAAAATTTCTAGGAAAGCCTGTGAGTAAGTGTCTTTGTCTTTTGTGAGCTAGTGCTTGTTCTAAAGGCATAAAAATTGGAACTTTTAAAGTAACAATTTTGGAATATCTCATGCAAGCTACGTACACAAACAGAAGTCCTATTCTTGTGAGTTTTGATAAATGAAGGCAACCTGATTTTTTCTGATTTTTGAACAATCATAAATTGTGAATCAAAATTGATGAATTAATTATTCTTACGCCACCGCAGAAATGAGAATCTTTAGTACTTGTGCAAATTATAATTGTTTTCCAGCCTAACACAATAAAGTTGCAGTAGCACTAGTTCCAATAATTCATTGTTAACAATACTTGTCCTTTAGATTAATGCAGCATTTTTAATTCTTTTGCTTTGAGAGGGCAGATAGCTTAGATAACTAGTGTAAACAAAGACTGGAAGGAAAAAAGTATGGAAAAAGTATGTGTGTAGAATAATGTTAAAACCTGTGAGCTCTAAGAAAAGTTTATTATTTTTAACTCTTCTTTTTAAGGAATAATGTGGTTAGGATGTACTTCCTGTATTTCTCACTCATTCCTCCTTTTGACGACCAGTTTAAAAGAAGTCAGAATGCGGAATGACTTGATTTTTTTTCTTAGGCCTGCTCCAGTGACATATGTTTTGTTTCTTTAATTCAGTGTTCTATTAATACTTCCCTTCGGATCCCTGTAGTGCTGTGCATGCCTGTGTGCCGTTTGCAGTTGCATGTGTGCCAACGAAAAATGTGTACGCGCTGTCTGCAGAGCCTGTGTTCGGTGTTGTAACCATGGGTGCCCCAGTGCATGTGAGCTTCTCTGGCTCTGTCTCCAGCAGAGTTCGGTGCACGGATTTCGTCACTGGAGAACCTGCAGAGCGACCGTGAGTCTGGCAGAGCCGCATGGCTCCCGAGCCTTCCCCACAGCGGTTGTTCCCAACCTTGGTCTCACAGGCAACTCTCAGCTACAGGAAATTAGGAAGTTGGTAGCTTGATGAGAACTGTTGCCTTGGGGGCCAGCAGAGATTGGGGACTGCTGTTCCGTCACTGCCAATGGCCTGAGTAGCATCGAAAAATGGAAAAAAAGGGACCATATGAGTGCTACTTGGATGTTGTTATTTAATGAGGACAAAATTCACGGCACTGTTTTTTCCTTAAATCATTTATCCCAAGTGATGCCTAACACTTTTTTTTGCTTCATATGAAAATATTAACGACATTAATGCTCTGTCAAATTGCTTGCTCTCTTAAATCTTATAATGCTTTTTTTTTTTTTTTTTAATTTGCTAGAGGGATAATAGCAGCTTAGGAAAAAAAGAATGACAGAGGGGACTCAGGGCATGGAATATTTTCAGATGAAATAGTTCCATGTAGATCATCCATCATAATCTGCCCTACGCTATATATTTTGTTTTATTGGCTTCCAAGGGTGGTTACGATGGCTTCAGCTTGTCCTGCTACAGCCGGCGATGATGCTGATGCGCTGAAGCACAGTTGTACGTTTCTGTAGCTGCTACTCAAACTGAACTCCTCAGAGCTGAAACGATACATGATCCAGAGTTAATTCAGCTGTCGGGCCGTATTCTCCACCTCGCCCACAGCCTGGCCCGAAGCCCAGCGAAGCTGAGGTTGTGCTCTGACTTGTAGCTGCGTAGGGTCCAGCAACGACGAGGAAGGGAGGAGCTGTGGCTGCAGGAACTCGGAGGTCTTCTCCAGGGCCTGCTGCAGGCCTCAACCTGCTTAATTCTTGCGTGCCCCTCCTATAAAAATGAGTTAAATGGCTTTCTCCAGCTTTATGAAACATCCAGCGTATACTTTCCAAAAGCTACAGTGCTACCATTATCATTAACTTACCGCAGAGGCTTTAGGCTTTAACTGCCCGTAGCAACTTAAAGTTTTTCCTCAGCAGCTAGTTGTTTTTCTCCTCCCAAAAAACTGTGCCTATTTGAACAGTTTCTAGCTAGCTCAAAAATATAACACCCACATATTTGCTCCCATTTTAATTTTTTCCCGATGTAATACTGCTATTTCTTAGCAAGGAAGATGTTTGCATTTTGAAATTTATTTCCATTATCTGAAAAAGAAAGTGGGTTTGCAATAGTTAATAAAAAAAAAAAAAAAAAAGAGTTTGGTTTTCATGAGTTTCAGTAGAAATTAATGGCCTTTGATTTTTTTCTTGCTCAGTGTCAGGAACAGGCTGCTAAATGTTATTAAATTGTACAAATTAATTTCTGTGTGTTTCCGCAGAACTGCTTTAAGCAACAGTTGTGTTCACAGATAAGTTGTCCACATCCATCTTGACCAGAATGTCTCTGGTTAATGACTAACAATCTGTGTCTGTGGATACTTTGCCTCCCAGAAGGTCAGAGCATTGTCTCTAGCAGTGCCAAGGTTTTACAGATTATTTACATAATGGCGTAGGGCTACTGCATTTGGGCGTTTTTAAAGAGTCCGGGTGTGATTTTTTTCTATCCCATGTGCATAATTATAAAAAAATAGAGCTATTTTTACTGCTGGGAAACTAATCAGCAGTGGTAACCCTAAGGATTTTGTAAGAGATGCATGTTGTCTGAGGAGCCTCACGCAGGGTTTCTCTTAGGTGACGACACCTGTGAGCTGAAGAGTAGCGTTCTGAAAAATTGGAGTACATTGATATTAAAAAAAACATCATTCAAGTATCAGTCAAAATCAAAGTCACTATCAGTAATGGCACATCCGTTTTTTTCATTTGCTTACCTAATTATTCCTTCCTTTTTTTTTTTTTCCACACAATTTCACATAACACATTGTCCCCAGAAATGAGACGTTCGTTACCTCCCGGGGAGGTGTGCCTGGGTGCGAGCAGTGCTGCTAGTTGTCTGGATTTATTTCAGTCTTGTGTAGCTGTCGCTGGAGTGTACGTGTCGCTGCTTCAGTTGTAGTGGTGGTTAAATGTGGGTTGTCCTGTTGGAGACAGTGGACCTCCTTTTCTGTATTGCAGAGAGAAGGTAATTAAAATGCTCTATTTTATTTTCAGACCATGCTAATGAGGAAGAGTTGGAAAAGATCAAGTAAGGTAACTTTTAGCATGTGGTCTTCTGCCTTTTTTTTGGGTTGTTTTTGTGTTTTTTTTTTTGGAAGTACTATGATGTTTTACCAAACACACCATCTAGGACTGTAAACCTCTCCTTCAAATTGTGTTTTAATTATATTGTTTTGTGTTTCATCAAATCAAAATCATGAAACCGTTGAGCTTGTAATGTAATCATCAAACCTCTCGGCTTTCTTACAGCACTGTAGCCTATCTTGAAGTCATTTAGTGGTGTCATACAGGTGGCAAACGTGTTCCTGGTTATTTTTCTGAAACTTTTAATTTCTCATGTGTAAACAATGTCCTTGAAGCTTACTTGTTCACAAAGATATGCATGCCAAAGGGTAACTTCCATTTTCCTCTCCCTTCCTACTCTTACTGATTGAAGTTTTTGTGTGTGGAAGTTTTCAGAGTGATGCTCCTCAGAAAGAAATTTCCAGGATTGCTGGACGTGCCCGAATGGCAATCGCAGCCAGGATTTCCAAGAGCAGAGTGCTTAAGGAACCATCCTTGGTCTCAATTTACACAGCTCTTTAGATGCCTTTTCAGGCAAATTCAGTGTCTGGCTTTTGTCCTCGTAGGGGTCGTATGAGTGATAAAAAAGGAGCAGTGTATGCTCTTTTCCATTAGGGAAAGACTGGGAATTTTACTGTAGCAGAATACAGTTCATCTTTACCTTTTTCCTGTATGTGTTTCCAAAAAGATAAAATGTGTATAGCTCCTCAGCAGTTTTCAGGCCACTTTTAGCTAATGCCGCTGTGCTGCTTTTGAGTTTTAGTACTTCTTATGATTTTCATAATTAGAAGAAGATTAAAATGTCTCAAAGTCTTGAGCTGGTTTGGTAGATGTGGGGGTTTTTTTGGATATTATCATGTAAAGGTGTTAAAATGAGAAAAATGAAATAGCTATATGGGGTGATTTCATTTATTTTGTAAAGCTATTTACTTTTTTAGCATCTTGATGCACAAATTTAAATACAAGTTTATTAATAAACATATATAGTGCTCGCTGACAAATATTTGCAAGGGTTTTTTAACCTTTAAAAAAATAACAGCAGGGTTCATAATTTTGGGTTTATGCATGAGGTTTTCACACAGTTTGCTTCTATGATACAGTACAGTCCTCAATCTCTGTTGCCTTTGTGAAATCTGGGAGGCAAAGTTACTCAGTGAAGTGGTGATGTGCAGTATTTTGTTTCTCAAATGGTTTGTCTAACTTTTTCTGAAATAGCCAAGATGCTTGAACTTCTGAAGAGTTAATGGAGGGCTGTGAGGATGGTGGAGGATACGGCCATTCTGCATCATGCACGCGACGCGTTAACTCCTGATGTGCTTTTGTAAAACGGCTTTATTAAGAACTTTCCCATAGTTCAAATTTCAAGTTGACTCTGAGTTTCAGTGATCCTGAATGAACGGCACAATGTGATAGTTGGGAGTTCTTCAGAGCTGTCCAAGTGAATTATTTATCCATGTTCTCCTTTGTTATATTCATTTGATAACATTTCAGTAGTTGCCATTTTTGCAAAGGAGCATGTCAAAAGATTTGCCAAATAGCCAATGTATGAATTTAAATATTGCATTTTTCTACATTTATCTCAGCTGGAGTAATAATTTTACCTAGAAATGTAATGCATGTACAACATCTTACATGCACTGTTGTGTGTGTTGTGATTTATACACAGAAGCATCTCAGTTACAAGACAGGAGCTCATTTGCCTTGCAGGGCTATTCTAGAATTCCAAACCTTTGGTCTGCTGGCAGGAAAGCAAATTTAAAAATGTTTTATTTACAAAGAATTCCTTCCAAAAAATCGCTCTTCTCTGGGGTGAAGGATGATCAGTATTAAAGAAGACATCATTTGCAGATTTAAAAAAATATCTAGAAATAGGTGCTTAATGCTGTTAGGAAGTAGAGGAAGTGCCCTAACTGAGACCCTTCTTCTTTGGCAAGTGTTTGTCTTACACTCCTGAGAGCTGAGGAAAAACAGAATATTAAAATTTTTTAGACTTATATATAAAATTGTTACAAAATAAGACATTATAAAATTTCCTAAACCTACTTTTTTTTAGCTCTTCAGAGTCTTTAAAATGGCACTTCTAGTAAATGAATTTGATTTTACGGATTATGACAGTATCTTTTACTGTTTAAAATCCCTGTGGTTGGAGCCTACCTTTCCCGTACCGTCCGCCGCCTGAAGTTAAGGTGCGGCAGCGCAGATGACTGCGGCGCCGTTTGTGTCCGCGAGCGGCATCGCTTGCAGGCGGTGCCCTGGGGCTGCGTGGTGGCTTGCCCTCGCCATGACAGCATCACGGGATCCATACACAACATGCAGACAATTGCTCTGGCCAAATTCTGAGTCTCTGCTTCAAAGACTGCTCCCCCCGCACACGCTGAGGAAGAAGTTAAGGTCTCATGAAAACACCAGGTCAATGCAGCTGTGCCTTTAATCTATTTTGTGTGTACATCAGTGTTTTCAATACACTGGTGTTGCAAACGCTTGTTAGTGAGGCTGCGAAAATGCAACGCCACTTTTGCTTTTGTTTGGGTTTTTTCCCTTCTGTTACTGTTGATTTTCGGGGGGGGGGGGGGGGGTTGTTTGTTTATTTGGTTCTTTTACTTTTCTCTGTCATGTTTGCTTTATTCCAGACATAATCTTGATCAAAATTCATGGGAGCTAGATCACCCCCTGCACTGTCTAGGCCAGAGGGGTTACTCATCTTTCACTGAATTTAGCAAAAAAAATGAGATTCAAACAGTTCTGAAGTCAGAGCATTTATATATTCTGAAAAAAGGAAAGTCAAACTCCCTGTCTTCAGCGAAAGGAGAATCCCAGTGGCCTATTTAAAAAAAAAAAAAAAAAAACCAACCAAAAAACCAAAGCTGTTTATTTAAGGAAAAGCTTCTGCTGGGCAGTCACAGTTTGCATTGGGGCTTGAATCGATTGCGTGGTTTCGTCCACCGCAAGCCTGGTGTTGCATTAAAGCAGACTGGTGGCCAGCGATGACCACTTTGCGGGTGGGCTGTTGGCTGCACGGTCTTGGAGAGGAGGCAGCCCCATTGCTACCACCCCGTGGGTACGAAGATTCGTTACACCTCAAGGAAAGGTGGAAGTGGATTATTCACTGTTTCATGCACTTTTTTGTGATCCAGTTGTTTGCTCAATAACCTCAGTGTGCCCGTGCCTCTGTTCCTGTGCTTTAGAGTTGAGTTTGTTCGATTTTCTGTGGGTTAGCGGGCAAGCGCTGCGGGAAAAAGGCACTGCTTGTAGGATCTGAATAATCAGTCTTCATTTAAACCAAATGCAGGGTTTTCCAGCTTTGTTTTTCTTTTTAAAAAGCCATTGGAAAAATTTTGACCCGTGCACAATGTCTTTCCTCTCTATGTTGAGGATCTGACCCATTCTGCCACTGTGGTTCGCCACGCCCGCCGCAGTTTTCCCTTAGGGCAGATTTTCCGTTTCGCGTTAATTCCTCTGCTGAAGATGCAGAGTTTTCCGATGGCTCTCTGTCTTTGGGTTGAAGGAAACAAACTCCCTGCTTCTCTCTTGCTTGCTAAACCCCCTGGATACCAGATCTGAAGTGGTGAAACAGTTGTTGCGGTCTAGACATAAACGGAGCATGGAAAAGCCCAAGCCTGCAGGAGAGGCGATCCATTGCTAGCGGTCAGCGCTGCTCCTGACAGTGAGATGGATAGCGCTAATTGCTGAAGCAATTTCCACGACGGGATCCTCGAGGTGCAAGCCATCCATGGGATGGGAAGTCAAGCATTGCTATTTCCAGCACGAGCCAGCGCTGGTGAATTGGGAAGAGTTGTTTTCTCCTTTTTCCTCTGGTTATGAAAACAAGAAGAAAATCAATTCTGACCTCTTGTTTACTAATTCTCTGCAGCACAGAGGCTTAATCCATAGCTGGGGAAAGGGTCTGGGAAGGGAGCCTATTAAAATGTTGGCAGCATAAAACTGAGTTAGAGATGCACTGCTCTCTTTCTCGTGGTGTAGTGCTCAGTGCAGTGCTGTCAAAAATAATAGTAAAAAAAAAAGCTTAAAATTTTCTTAACCATTATTAATCCTAAAGCTGATGACAGCGGAAAGAAGAGATTGTTTAAATGCACTATTTTTTCTCATGTGAAAAAAGATGTTCTCTTTAGTGAAGAACTTCCTCCTCATTCTTCTCTTAGCTTCTAATGAGGAAATTTCATTACTTTTGGCGCAACTGTACTACCAACATTTTTAAAAGATAAAATATTACTGCTTCTGGCACTATTTAATGTGAAGGGCTCTTTGACTTTAAAATACAAAGCATAAATACTAAACTTGGGGTCAATGCAGCTGTAATTATAATTCAGCACTGATTTATATGTATCTGTAACATACATGTAGACATATGTATTTTCCAGCCGAAATCAAAACTTGCCCTTGATTATAGCTGGCAATGGGAAAGGGGAAGAGCCTGCAATCTTCTTCTTTTAATTATTTTTTTTTTAAAAAAAAAGGTACTTCTATTGCAAACTGGCATGCATTTCATGGTCATTGCCTCCTCCTAGTAAGGGTTGTCTTTGTAGATGGTACTCCCCCAGAAGAGTTAATATTACAGGGTTTAGATAAACACAGCCTGTGGTTTTTTCGGAGTTGTCAGTAATTCTGCCTGCATTTGACGATGAATAGTTTGCATTAGCTGAAGCAGGAGCCTTTCTTCGGACACCATCTCTCAAAGAGCATTTCATTTTATGCAGAGCAGGCAGGCTTTCCTGTGAAGAATCTGAAGATAGCAGTAAGTATTTTATGAAAAATCATCTGTTCCTTCCCTGTGTTGCTGCACATGAGCTGCAGGGCTGCAGGAGGTGAATTTGGGAAAGGGTGAGGCACCGTGGGCTCGCATTGGAAGTTTTGTCCTCGCTGTGCTGAGTGGGAGAGGCAGAGGCAAAAAATGTAAGAGGCAAGGAACGTGGGAAGATAACAGGAGTGTCTCTGGAAGACAAGGCTGATGGCAAGGCAGGTATTGTCGGGGGACAGACCGAACCTCGCTTCCCAGGGTTTCAAGTGTCTGGGATATTTAAAAATCTACCTGTGTGCAAGGTGGGTGAGAAAAAGACAGAAAATAGGAATAACAGCCTGAAAAGTTGACTTCCTACTGTAAAGCAGGAACAATGACAGCTAAACTGTGTTTGACAGGTGTTTGTTTAACCTGTCCTTAACAATCTGCAGTGACGGATATTCCCCAACCTTCCCAGAGAGTCGGTTCCAGTGCTTAGCTATCATTTCCATTAAAGGCTGGGGGGTTTCCCCTAGTGCCTAACAGTATCTCCCATGGTGCAAATTCAGCTCATCTCTTCCCACAACACTGATGGATATGTTCTATCACAGTGATTTGGGCACAACTTACAGACACATTTTAGAGTGGGTCTGAAAAAAAATGGTCCTTTGAAGTACATATGTGTGTATAGATATACTTAATTCAGAGGGAAGTTTTGGGATGCTCAAATACAAATGATTAGGAGAGTGTGAGAGGAAACAAAACAGTGGTATCTGGAATGAAGTTCTACTGTGAGCAGAAAATAGGTCAGAATGAATAGTGAGAAGATGGGAGAAATTAACAAACCTGTTGGGTTCACCCCAGCCAACACAACGCCTTGATGGCGTGAGAGCACCGATCAGCAATGGCCAAAATGTTGCTGTGTTACCAACACTAGTTTAGCCACAACTGCAGACGTATGGGCTGCTGCGAGGAAGGTGACCTCCATCCCAGCCAGGCCCAGTACAAGGTCAGGAGAAACTGTGGTCAGACTGGTTTGCTAACAACCATTGCTGGATGTTCACTCACCGATGGAGTGTAGCATGGAGGAGGCCTCTTCGTAAGGACGGGGACTGCACTAGCAGTTACAGATACTTTATATGTCCCCCCACTTCTGCTGTAACATAGAGGGACTTGACACACTGTGAGTTTACTGGCCATTCCCAGAGAAAGGGAATGTGACAAATAATTGTATTTTGCTTTCATCTGAGAACCCTGATAAGCTTCACTGTGCTTGTAGTCCTGTAGGATAACAAAGTACACCGTCCGAGATGAGAGCACTGAGGTCTGATACGTGCCGAGAAGTTCTGGTGGTTTCTGTAGGGCACATAGGGTGTGCTACGCAAATAGGCAAAATACCCATTTTTAGTCAATAGGGAGGTGCAGCACCTGAGTCTTCTTTTCCTAAGCTTTTGGGACGGAAAACATCTGGAAATTAAGTCGGTTTGCTCAATTGTCAACATACCTTCTCTTTCTGCTCACTTACTTCACAAGACAGGAGTATGGGAGTGACCAAGCTCTGTCTCAGTATTAATTTAGGTCTTCCAGACTGAAGATGAGAAGGTGTTGGTGTAATTTTTGCCTCATTGGCAACAATTGTCCTCCCTGGTTGTGAACTTGGGTGGGAACCCTGGTATCTCCTGCGTTCACTAGACAGTGTACCATTGAGTTAGTGGTACTCATAGGGAAGATAGGTAACCAAAAGCTGCAATACTGGATGACCAGGTTGTTTATATTCCTTGGTTTTGTTCAGAGTTCTGATGAAATTGGCATGTTCCTACACAGAGGTTTGATTTTCTCTTAGAAGCATTTTCCGATGGTAAGTTGTTTATCCTGATTTTTTTTTTTTTTTAACTGGCTGAGCTAGAGGGTGAGTGAGGTGCTATCCCATATAAATAGTTTTATTTCAACAAATCCCACACTTCTGGAGACCTAATTAATATGCTCACTGCCTCTGTTCACAATTGGCGTACGAAGAAATAAGATTATCTCTTGTTTCCCTGTGTAACCATAACTATTTAAGCATGGGTATTTAAATAAAACCACCTCCTAGCCAAAGCACACCGGGAGGGGGAGCTCTGTCAGAAATAATGTTCATTTCACTGAAAACCATTTTCATCCAAATAAGTGTCTATCTACTCATGCCCTTTTCGCTTCTGTAGGACAATTGCCATTAAATGGAGTTCAGGCATGATCAGACCCCACATTAAACTTGCTGCATTAACAGCATATTAAGGAAACACCAGAAAAACCTTCTGAGTGCTCTAACATAAGGACAAACAGAGGAATGCATGGTTTGGCATCTTGAGCCAAACATAGTAGGGGAAAAGGTGTTTAATAATTACCTGCTATGCCCTATCAAGGCACAGTATTCCAGTAAAATCCGGAGGAAAAGATAAAATGTCACCTTCTCTTCTTCTATACCTTCTCTTCTCCTATACCTTCTCTTCTGTTTCATATTATCAATGGTAAGTTTAGAACTGAGAATACTAGAATGCAGTAAAATGTAATAATATTCTTAATTTATACTATTAATATGTGATGAGCTTTTCAGCATGGCTTTGATCAATTGGAACCAAAGGTCCATTCTTCCCAGAAATGAAGATAAACGAGTCTGGGTTGCAACAGGTTATGTATAAACGAAGAGTGAAAGTACGTTATCATCCCAACTTCATAAATGAGAAGCTACTTCTGATTGACTACAACTGTTGATAAAAGAGTACATTTACTGCCTAAAGCAAGTGGATGAAAGTGGTTTTTAATTTGCATTTAATAATATTTTTGCATGTACTTTTAAAAGGAAAAACACTGTTTATGAACATTTTAAACAAAAATGAACTGCAAAATGTAAGGCTTTCAGCTCCTAACTACTGACTGTTCTGTAAATTTATTTTAGAAGCTTTTCTAAAAATATGTGTGTTCCAGTTGCACAAAGTAAAGTGCCAAAAGCTGTGGCCTTGTTAACTGGTGTTTTTATGCCCAACTCTAAGTATGTAGTTTATATGACTCCTGATTTGACTTTTCCTAATGTCAAAAGCCTTATGAAGCATCTTTTGCTGTTTTAAAACTAAAACAAATGCTTTTCTGCTGGAATGTGTCGCAAATGGAGTGAGAGGGAGGGAAAAATAATGTGGTTTATTGGTGTAAAACAGTGAGTTAACAAAGGTCAGTGGTCAATGTGACAATAGTTTATGAGATTTGATAGCAAGGTACCCTTGGTTATTTACTGCACAGAGGACAGGGTCAGACAAAACTGTCAGGGAGACCCTCCCGTTGAGTCATGAGGTTCAGAAAAGATCCCCTTGCTTTCTAAACTCCCTCAGAGAGGAGCCGAGGTGTGGCTGGATGCAATCCTAGTCCCAGACTTGGTCAACGGTTCATGTCTAAAGGATTAGATATGCACAATCAGTCCGTTCTGTCCCTCAGCCAAGGTTTCCAAGTTAGCATGCTCTTAGTCACTTACCAAGAATCTGCTGGGGTCAGGAACCTCTCAGCCTCGAGGAGTGACCCTGAGAGGCGTCCCTGCTCCCGGGGAGATCCTGGCGTGCAGCCGCTGCCGTGCAGGAGAGCTCCAAGGGCTCTGGGGCTGCTCGCTGTAGGTGGGGGTAGGATGGTTGGCTCACAGTCATCTTTGCATCCTGACCACTGTGCTCAGGTGGGCACATTCCACAGGAGCCCTTGGCTATGGTACTGTTATCTGTCTCCCCCACACCCACTGGGTGCATCCTTCAGGACCAGACACATCCATCACCATCACCACTGGTGGTTATCGCTTGGAAGAGGTGAAGGGAGGGGGAGTCGGAGGTGAGGGGGGAGCACACCGCCACAGAATGAGATGCCTCTTGAGGAGAGAATAAGACTGGAAATAGCAAGTCATGGTCTAGGTATTGAAAACACAAGCAGAAGCATAGAGTTGCATGGTATTTCTTAATTGGAGGGATTTGCAATCAGTTCAGCCTTTCAACCAGAATCCTTCAGCCAAAACTCAGACGGGAAGGTAGAATTACTGGGTTTGGGTTTTTAAGAAGAGTCTTTTAAGACAGAGAAAATACTTCCTTTTCTAAGCCATGGGGTTCTAGATGTCAGTTTATCAGCTGTAAATACTCCCTGATGGAAAGCTACTAAATAATGGAATAGAAGTAAAAACCGTCAGAATAGATTCACCTGTCTGTTAGACATCTGGTTATAAAAATTATGCAAATATTTGGTGAGGCTTGCGTTTGCATCGCTTGTGTGTGGCTGATAACGGCTGATAACGGCTAGCCTTCGGAACAGCAGAGCAGCATGTCGGTGTGGGGTTTCTGCCCGCAGTTCCGAAAGCACAGGCGTTAGTGGCCGCCGTCCTTCTGTGTCACGTTCGCGTCAGCGTTAGGGCTGTGGTGACACTGGCGGTCCCGGGCAGTAATGGGGTCATCAGGGGACCCGCGGACTCTCACGTACTGCAACTGCACTTTCCACGAGGGGTGGCTGGGAGAGAGACGAGGGTGAAGGTTAGGGTTGCACGGACTCAGCCTCTCTGACAGCTCCTGCCAGCACACCGTTGTCTTTTATAAATATTTCCACCTTTTCCCAGAAAAGGCAAGGCACAGTGAATGTGAAGAGTCACAGCCTTCATCACATTGCACCTGAGCTGGCTCCAGCAAGTCCGCTTAAGCAGAATGCACAATTGTTGGGTTTAGAAAACCACAAAAATGCATTAAATGCTGCAGAAGTGTCAGCTCTTATTACAGATATCGTAGTGTCATCTGCAATAGATGCAGTTGCTACCACGGGGACAGTATCGAGTTGTTAGAGCAAGTGTCCTGAACCAGATTTAACATGGCAGTCATACTGAAAATGCACAGGGTAGTGTCGGGCAGTGTCAATTTCTCAACTACAGAAATTTAGATTAGCTTTACCTAGAATTGAAATTGTAAATCCTAAATCCTAAATTGAAATCCTAAATTGTAAAACATACTTGATGATAAGTTCAGGCAAATGTTCTTTCATATTGCAGCAACTATCAGTCGTAGTCCATTTATAAAACTTGCTTAGTCACAGCAAGGAAACATTAAAAAGGAATCATCGTGATCCCATCAAAGGCATTTTTGTAGCTCAGGGTCTACATGTTGGTGACTTTGGCAAGGTGTTGCACTTCATGTACTCTCTTAGTAGGGGAAAAGCATTGTAAATGCATACGACAGTGCCTTGTACAACCCTTTTTGTATGTGACTGTTCCTTGATTTTTTCATCATGCGGACAAGAGGTAGCGTCTGTATCTCTTGACATTCTCAATCTTTACTTTAAATCTTTTATTCAAGCCATGCAAGCATCCTAGAAATCCAGGGAGAAGAATTCTGTTTACTTGAGTTCACAGCAGTCATTTAAAATGCTGGCTTTCACTCTGCTGTATGTGTACATCTGCGCTCCGTTCCACAGCAAAGAAGGGGACCGTGCTTTCCTACGTTCTTCCATTATTTTCTTGATTGGTGTTTTACTGAAAGCTTCCAAACCAAAGTAATTCTTTGGGCAGAGACACCTTTGCAGGACACATAGCTGCATTATTTATTTGCTTTTTAAAACTTTTTTAAAAAACCAAACAATGCCAACTTTGTGGTAGGCACACTGTTCTACTTCTGTCTGTTGTTGAGTTATTCTTGAACAATAGATTTTGTGTTGAAGGACACAGAGGAGGAGGAGGAGGTGTCCTAGTGGTGTGTTTAACGAGATCCAGTAAAAGCAGAGTCTGTTTGCACGGGTGCAAGCACACGCGAGTGAGAGAGGTGCTGCTTTGCAGGGCACAAGGGCTGGCCAAGGAAAAGGTGAGGTCAGCCTCGGCAAGGACAGATGGTTGGGTTTCTCCAACACATTACGGGCTAGAGTTTCAAAGGTCACATAGATACGCAGAGATAAATGCTTACAGGATTTTCAGAAGTACTTACTACGGCTTCTCCTGAAGAAAGTGACAATAAAGTTGTGGTGATTAATACACTCATCAGGAACATGGTCTTGAAGAACCTGGGAACGAGGCCCGGATTCTGGCTAAGCCTAGTTGGCTTGCAGCCCCGTAACGCTAACCACTAATAGCTGACTGTATGCAGAATATTAAGCCATGCTGTAAGATCATCTTTCAGCTCTGCCATTGTTTTTGGCTAACTACGTTAACCATATCTAACAGAGGATACTGTTTTGTTTCTGTGTCGGAAGATTTTCTGCTCTTGGTGTCCCTAGCCCTTACACTACCCTGTGTTCAGGCAGAATAGGTGGAACACAAATAAAAGCTAATCCTACCGTGTAAGAAAATGTTGGCTTTGCTTATCTGTTCATAATGGAAGCATTAAGGCAGTGTATGGATATGAAAAGATGTAAGGTTTTCTTTTGCAGTCAGCTTTGACGTGAAAGACTCCTTTTCAGAAATGTAATTTTAATTTCCTTTTGGGGAGAGAGAGAGAGAGAAAGCGTCACAGTATGAGGGCTGCAACTTCTTTTTTTCTTTTTCCTTTTTTTTTCTTTTCTTCTTTTTTCTTATTTTCTTCTTTCCCCCCTCCCCCTTTTGTTTTTGGTTCAGAACATGGCAGGTGGGAGTCTCCATGCCTGTTTATAAACGCACAAAATGAAAAATAATCCCATATTAATGACGGTTAGTTATAGCCTCAGATCTTGACCTTACTTCTTTCTGAGTTGTGGCAATATGGCCAGTTTCAGATGGAATATTATTAAATATGTAACATTCCACTATTCCCAAAGCAGTTTCTTCATGGTTTTGTTTGTGGCAGAATAGCGAAGTAAGAATGAAAAATGCGTCGCCTGCTTTCTGAGGGAAATAAGTTATCTAAGAATTAGTCTTGAGAAATATTCCTGGGCAGGAGAAACTTGGAAAGATTCGTGCCCATTTCTTTGTTTTACCCCCACATTTTCCCTTCCAACTTTGTAACTCACTGTGGGCTGGGTTACAGGAGGTTGCATAGACACCTAAGAATGTACCTAGAAATGATGTACCTGTCCCACACTGTGAAATTAGCTTCATCAGGGAGGAACTCAAAAATGTGACTTCAGTCTTATTTTTCCATTTTTTCATCTATTAGCTTTTTGTCAAACTTGACTTGAAATCTGAACATCCGTATTTATTTACTTCCTATGAGAAAGACTGTATGAAATCAGAGATTATGTCAGCATGCGTAGTTTCTTAGGACAAGGATCACTTTGGCTGGAAAGAAAGCGTGTTCTAGACGTCTGTTCAGATGCTGTTCAATCTCACTTGGAGCAGGAAAAACACCCGTTGGAGGTTATTCTTGCTGAAGAAGGCCACATAGCCCATGGCTTTCCCACCCAGGAAACCTGGACACGGAGCTTGAGCTCCAGCTACCTGTACCCCGACTCTTCCAGCATGCCTCCCTTTTGCTCTTCCATGGATCTGCGCGTTACTGATAGGGACAGGGAGGAAAGAGCAACGTCACGGTCCGGATTCCCCACCTTGAGGAAGAGGCAGCCACAACCAGCCCACACCACATTATTTGTAGCAGCCGGCTGCTTTTCGTCCAGCGGATCGAGATGTAGGCTCTGCAGCTTCGCTGCCGGTCACTGAGGCACGGGGCTCTGCAGGGCGCTGTGCCAGTCGCAGGCTTTGACCCAAAAGGGCCTCTTCCCCCAGAAAAACGTCCTTGTTCTCAGGGGCTCTGCCTGACCCTGTGAACCCCTCTCGGACCCTCCTGTCATTTTACACTCCATGAGTGGTCATTGAGATCTTGCCGTGCCCACCTCGTGTGTAAATTACCGCTGGTGATGCAACTCCCTACTGGTCATAAAAAAATCAGCGTGTTTTATATGCTGGCAGCTGTTCTAATGCAGGAAATTATTTGAAGACCCGTTGCAAATACAGAATTTAGATCACGTATACTCTCTAAATGATTCACTGACTCATTTGTGACTAGTGAAGTAAAGAACGATGCAGTTTTGCTCAAGCTTTACTTTAAAGGAGTTGTAAATGCAAACTGTCGCTTATTTTCCATGGTAGTATCCTGGAAATCACTTGGATTCCACTCAACTCTTAAAAAAACCCCAACAGCTGTGTATTCTTTGCCAAAATAAGTCTCGGCTAACCACTGCCTCTGTCCCAGTCTGAAATACGTTCCTAAAGGTGCCTTGTCTCTTCTTTCTGTATCTCTCGTCACCTTATGTTCAGGGCAGAGCCAGTTTGGGGTCCTTCTTTTGCTCTAAACCTTCTAAGAAACTGGAACAAGAAAAAAATATTACCACTCCTTCACAAGACACGTCTTTGGCAGTCTTGACTGTGTGCTCCCAACGAAGGGGTATTTGTGCTGAGAAAAAATTTATGAAGTTTAATAACGTTCCCATCTTGTAGATTAAATCTCTTCTGGCAACTGCGTTTCCCACTTGTGCCCGAACTTCTGTAGATTTTCTGCTGCCCCACTGCTGCTTCCTGTCACAGGTTGAGTTAAAGGTTATTCCGCTTCCAGCTGAAGTCTGCAGTTCCCTTTTCTCCTTTAGAGAAACAGAAGGTTTGCAAGAAGTTTCTGTGCAGTCAAATCCTTCACTTCAAGAAGAGACATATTTAATAAATACTGAAATATTTTGGGAGTGACCGTACTGCTGGGAACAAGTAGCTGTTAGAAAATGTGAATGCATGCCAATATGATATCTGAAATGTCACTCAGATTCCCAGCCCCAGCAGCCCTAGTCCTCATGTACAACACTTCTTCTGTCTGGAGTCTGGGGAGTGCAGATGACAGTCTAGTGATTCTACTCCAGTGTACTTTCTGTCATCTTCTCTGGGTAATACAGTGCAATTCCTGCCCTGGGCACTTGCAAATGTAACCATCCAGCTGTGTTTACCCTCTGAAAGACTCAAACCAAGTTTGCACCAAAAGCCTCTAACAGAGATACCAGAGGTGGGCAAGTGATGGAGCCAACTGCGCAACCGATGGAGCCAACCATGCAATGCTCTGCCTGTGGAGGGCTGCTGGGCCCATAGAGCATTGTGGCTCAAACTACACTGCACAACAAAGAAAATGCATGTATTTTATGAAAGTACAGCTGAGTATACATGCAGATGTGCTTTTTTTGGGGATCCCTAGAAAGAACAATGTGTGAATTTAAATGTCATTTAAGCATGGCTTCACCAAGGGCAAGTCCTGCCTGACGAACCTAGTGGCTTTCTATGATGGTGTGACAGCATCAGTGGACAAGAGAAAACCAATGGACGTCATCTATCTGGACTTCTGCAAAGCCTTTGACACAGTCCCCCACAACATCCTTCTCTCTACATTGGAGAGCTATGGATTTGATGGGTGGACTGTTCGGTGGATAAGGAACTGGCTGGATGGCCGCATCCAGAGGGTAGTGGTCAATGGCTCGATGTCCGGATGGAGACCGGTGACGAGTGGTGTCCCTCAGGGGTCCCTACTTGAACCAGTGCTGTTTAATGTTTTCATCAATGACTTAGACAGCGAGATCGAGTGCACCCTCAGCAAGTTTGAGGATGACACCAAACTGAGTGGTGTGGTTGGCACACCAGAAGGACGGGATGTCATCCAGAGAGACCTGGACAGGCTGGAGAGGTGGGCCTGTGTGAACCTCATGAGGTTCAACAAGGCCAAGTGCAAGGTCCTGCCCCTGGGTCGGGGTAACCCCCGGTATCAGTACAGGCTGGGGGAAGAAAGGATGGGGAGCAGCCCTGCCCAGAGGGACTTGGGGGTGCTGGGGGATGAAAAGCTGGCCATGAGCCGGCCATGGGCGCTGGCAGCCCAGAAGGCCAACCCTGCCCTGAGCTGCATCAGGAGAAGCGTGGCCAGCGTGGAGGGAGGGGATTGTGCCCCTCTGCTCTGCTCTGGGGAGACCTCCCCTGGAGCCCTGCGTCCAGCTCTGGAGCCCTCAGCACCAGGAGGACATGGACCTGTTGGAGCGGGGCCAGGGGAGGGCTACTAAAATGCTGCGAGGGCTGGAGCCCCTCTGCTCTGGCCGGGGGTTGGGGGGTTCAGCCTGGGCAGAGGAGGCTGCGGGCAGAGCTGAGTGCGGCCGCTCAGGGCTTCAAGGGGGCCCAGAGGAAAGGGGGGGACAAGCTTTTGAGCAGGGCCAGCTGGGACAGGACAAGGGGGGATGGTTTTAAACTGAAGCAGGGGAGGTTTAGACTGGATCTAAGGAAGAAATTCTTTCCAGTGAGGGTGGTGAAACCCTGGCAGGGGTTGCCCAGAGAGGGGGTGGAGGCCCCATCCCTGGGACCATTCCAGGCCAGGTTGGCCGGGGCTGTGAGCAACCTGATGTGGTTCAAGGTGTCCCTGCTCCTGCAGGGGGGTTGGGCTGGGTGACCTCTAGGGGTCCCTTCCAACCCAAAACATTCTATGATTCTATGATCTAGTGTTCTGATTTTAGGTAAGGCAACCTTGAAGAAACACAAGAATAAAAGGGAGAGCCTGTGGCAGCCTTGCTACCCCGATGCACCCGAGATGTGTTTGCCTGCCGGGGGCGTGCAGAGGTGATTTCCCAGTTCTGGAACTGCCTGGCAGTGCCTTTTACCCCCCCGTGGCTCAGAGCAAGCCACGGCTCATCTCCAGATACTCAAATTTACAACCCCCCACCCTCCTTCCCCCAGTGGAGTTCCTTGGTGAATGCTGGGGACATTGGCTTTGTGTGGGTGAATTTTCTTTTAACTCCCAAAGTTGGTGGCTGAGGGTTCAGGGTCCACGAGTTTCTGCACAGTTCTGATCAGAGGCTCTGCAACCTCTTGCTTTGAAACTCTTGAATTAACATGTTGGTGTTTAATTCAGTTTTCCTGCTGTTTCTGAGAATACCACGTCATTTTAGAGGCCGAGATACTTGCCATGTGCACAGGAGTTTACTGACTAATTTTCCCTTGGTCCATGCTTCTCATGGTGGGTTTATATTATTTTCATGGAAGTTTCATTTTCTTGCTGTTTTTTATGTTTATTTCAGTGTTTGTTCAAGTTCATCCAGTCACATGCTGCTAACATGAGAGACTTTGCAATGTTTATTTGTAATGTTGTTCGTTCTATCAGCAGAGGGAGAAGTGAAGCAGGAAAAAACACTTTGGTTTTTTGTTCTGAACATTTCCTTGAGTACCATTTGTTCCGCTTGCTCCTGCAAAAGCAGCCCGATGGTGTTACCTGTGTATTTGTCACTGTTTTGTTTCTCTCCGAGTAATTCTGTGTAGTATAGTTTGCGTGTGTACCCCCAAATAACTTCAGAATGGCTTAAGATGGTTGCTTTCCATTCATGGTTACATAAAATTAAAACGCAGGGGGAATTTTTGGAATTGCTTTAACTAAACCTATGTTTTTATTTCCCTAAAGTTTCAGACCCAGAGCTTACGTCTCTCAGACCTGCACAGAAAGTCTCAGCTATGGAGAGGGATAGTTAGTGTTACCTTAATAGAAGGTCGTGAGCTTAAAGCGATGGATGCAAATGGACTAAGCGATCCTTATGTGAAGTTCCGGCTGGGGCATCAGAAGTACAAGAGCAAGGTAATTTCAGCTGTGGCCTAAAATGTGCATTGGCTATGTATGAAATGTTTTGTTCCTGTTCCTGGTTTTGTGGCTCGCCTGACTATTTAAATAGTGGTGGAGATTTATCGTTCTGTTAATTAGCTGTCAGAGCCCATGGAGCTGTGTTTAGATCTTTCTTTTTATCAAAAATACATGGATGGGGAAGGATGTCGCACTGAAAGCTGTGGGGTGGCGGGGAGGCACACCTGATTCTCCATACCAGTTGTGCTGGGTTTTATTTCCCATTGTGGGTCGTTCATGGCAGGGGAGAGACGTGGAGTCATTCTGGCAGGTAGATACCACCCTTGTGCCTTTTCTGGCTTGATGCCGGTAGCCTCTTGGATCCTTTGCATGGTCTTATCCTCAAACCATGTCATGCTATATCCTCACTTTCCTCATTGTGTCCTTACAGCAAGTTTCATTAAAGTTTTGTATATGCATGAGCTTAACAGGCAGAGAGGACTGATCAGGGAGAAAATTATTATGGAGGCTTGTTTGGCTTTCTTCTATTATTTTTCATTTCCCTGACCCCTGTTGATTTGGAAATCGCTGTTTATGGAAGATGCCGGGTCCGACGATGACACCATTGACCTTCCTCTCTCAATGGCCGTGGCGGCCCATGTGGTTTTCACAGCCAAACAAAGGGCAAAGTGAGGAAGAGGCCAGGAGCATTCTGAGGCCGTGTTTGCAGATCTCTGAGCCCACCTTAGGGCCTCTTAATCTCAAATTAGAAGAACTCAAATTTCACGCTTTTGTGACTTAAAAATTTTTGTAGCATTTCTGCGTTTTAATCCTCTCTGATTTTTCCAATTTTTCAAGCCAGCGGAACTGGGGGATGTAGAAAGCAGCAATTGCTTCGTGGGGAAGGTTCTAGGCAGTTTCCATTCTTGCTCAGGGCAGGGGTGACTATGTGACCACTGCTTTTGCATTCTGGTAGCAAAGCCTGTAACCTTTCTGTTCTGCAGAGCGTGGTCCGAAACACGTGGACTTAAGTCCATTGACGTTACTTATTTTGTCAGAAGCAACTGGACTGAAAATGATCGAGAAAGCTACTTTCACCTGAGTTGCGAAGGAAAGGAAGTGAAATACAGGGGTTTTTTTGGGGGGAGAGGGAAGAGCATTATTCCATAAAAAGTAAACCGTAGTATCTTCTTTATCCCAGTATTACTGCGGCTGGGGCAAGAGGACATGATAAAATTGTTTCTGTTTGAACACTCACAGTCACCGTCTACTTGTCATTGCAGGTGCTTTGTTTTCCTTTAGGCTCAGGCACATAACTTTGCAGCTAACTGCTGCTCAAGAGAGGGTGTAATTATTCCAAAGAAAAATGGATCCATTCCCAGGGTAAATCCTTTGTTTGGGGGGCTTTTGAAGGTGACAGGTTACAGGATTTTGGAGGTTACTGCTGCGTCAGAGAGGCATGAGAGCGCTGATCAGTAGTCTTCTCTAATTACTATTTCTTAATTCTCACTGCTTAAGGTATTCGGACTGCAGATGACAGAAAAACCCTCCTGAACAGACTCTAAAGAGCAAATTTACAATTCAAGAAAAGTGTATGCCTGCGCAATGCAATATTACTTTCTTTTTCCTCTCCTTTCAGATTGTGCCAAAAACTTTGAATCCTCAGTGGAGGGAGCAGTTTGACTTTCATCTCTATGAAGAACGAGGTGGAATTATTGATATTACCGTGTGGGACAAAGATGCTGGCAAAAAAGATGATTTTATTGGCAGGTTTGTGCAATTACAGCCTTCTTGTTCCCTGGGGATGAGAGCAGATGATTAAAATGAGCCTTGCTGTTGAAACTATTTCTTATGACCATTTGTTCTTGCTATTTTTTTTTTAAAGGTGGGGGAGGATTTTTTACAAAGTGTCAGTGCAGTTTGCTGCATGGATGTAATTCTTTACTTTGATGGCACAAAATGGTTTTTATTGACCAGTAGGTGGCAGCTTTTACCAATTGATAGACTTAGGTTTTCCAAAATCAAACCCCCACGTTCAGAGCAATAATCAAGATGCAGGAGGTTCCACACGGCAACGTCCAGCTTGGAGGAGAAATAACTTTCCTGACTCCTAATAAGCGCCTGAGACCAAAATTGTGTACTTTTTTTTTAATCTGTTTGGAAAATGAAGTGAGAGCCTTGAAGGACTACACATACCCTTTGGGGCAAAGAAATAAGATGATTCACCTAATTTGCTTTCAGGAAAAGTCAGTCTTCGGGATCTGTCTTAGAGTTGAAGAAATGGTGTAAATTGGTGTGGTTACGCTCTGTTTTACTGTGTAGGAAGAAGAAAGATGCTCATTTTTTTAACAGTGGCATTAACTGTTAGCTAATAGGGGAAAACAGTCTTGTGCTTATAGACACTGTACAAAGTCGGTGCTATTTTGAAAGCTCAGGTGTTTGTTTACATCATACTTTAATTGATATCCATACATTCGTAATAGTAGTAATTATTAATCCTACATATCTTGACTGATTGTTAGAATATTGGTTGTAGGTGCTTTCACTAGGACAGTGATACTGTTAACTAGTAGAATTGCTTTTTTTGGCAGTTAAAATCAGGAACAGAAATGCCACAGACCAGGCCATGTACTTTTGGTCTCGGTGTGGTTATGTTTCTGCTAACCTTTTCCTCCCTCTCGTTCCGTTTAGGGTAATGGCTTTCTTTATCAAATCAGATCAGCCGCATAATATTCGGTGTTTATTTCCTACCATGAATGGTGGGAACTCAGAAAACATACAGAGCCTGTGGCAAGCAAACAGCTTTAATATGGGGCAAAACCACTTTTCAGAAGTGTACGCAGCAGGGTTTTGTTTTATATAATGAAACCCTATGGATGGGGTGGTAGCTCTATAGTTGAAGTTTGCATCATGTTTTTTCCCTCGCTTGATTTCAGTCAGCACAGGGGGTAACAATAACTACTATGACAACGTGTGCTATACCCCGGGAAATCATTCCCATTTCCTGATTAACTTTAACCTTCTTATCCAAAAGGCGGTGAGATTCAGAGTTTTCACGTGTGATTTTTCAGAGCGCTGGCATAAAAGCAGCTCTTACGTTGTTACCATTACCAGTAATTATAAAGTCTTAAGAGCATTGCTTAAAATAAAAGACACCGGTTTTGCTTCAAGGCACTTGAAACCTAAATAAGAATGTGATAGAGAAATTAGAGAAGGAAAATCTTTAACTGCAAACACGTGAGCTGCTTAGGTAGCTTTTCAGACACCTAAAAAAGTTGTACACCTTAAGCATGCATCTGTTTCTCCTTAGCAACTGCATGCTATTGTGCGAGTAACAAATGATTTCTACATTTTATTTAGGTCAAAAAATATTGACAGCATGAGAAATCTTCTCTCTAAGAATGCTTGAAGCCCTTAGCATTTTTCAGTGGGAGAACCTTGTTTTGTTTTGTTTTCTGTCATTTTCCTAAACAGATGTAATTCTTATATAAAGCAAAAAAGGAGCTCCTTGGACAAAGCTGATCTCTAGCTCTTCTGCAGTATATAACTGATTTTAACCAAATCAGCGGTATTTTCCCCAAAACCTTGCTGCACTTGATTTCTGTGACCTGTCTGGTGTTGGCGTATGTACAATCCCTCTTCAGTTTGTCCTTTCAGACACTCTGGTTTCACCTCTGTTGGTGCCTTATCTCTGGATAATGCAACCCGCAAACAAATTCCTCTCCATGAAGATTTCCATGAAAAACTTTGTCATTTGTCAAGCTCAATCTGAATACAAAAACAGGTCTTAATATTCCCCCTCCCTGATACTCTTTTCCAGTCACTGTGGATAAAAATCACCGACGCCTGACAGCTCTGCTTTACATTGACCTCTCTTCCCCAGTTTCTCCTTTCGAGGCAGCCTCTAAAAGCTGTAAATGCTTTGGTACAGACACTGCGGACTTCCTCTGGGTATCTGTGTGTTGTGCTAAACATATATTAATGTTGCAAAGCATGACCGAGTCGTGCTCCGTGACTAAGGTTCCGTGGCACTCAAGGCACATGTAATAAATGGAGTGTTTTGATTCAGGTTCCAGGAAAAGTGATAATGAGGCTGCGGGAGGGAAACGAAAGACTTCCTGGTAGTATTCCAGCACTGCTCAGTGACGGAGAGTAATCCCTTCCATCTTATTGTGACCTTCCCGCTTCCTTGAGTAATGCCCAAGCAGGAGCTGTTTTATTTAGGGACAGGGTTTAGTGGTGGGATGGCAGGGTTAGAGGAATGCTTGGGCTTGATGAGCTTAAAGGGCTTTTCCAACCTAAACGATTCTATGATTATATAGGAATATTTTTATTAAAAGCAAATGAAAATTACTCTTTCATGAGGATGTCCTGCTTGGCCAACGTAGGGTTGGGGAGAAGAGACTGAGATTGAGGAGATCCTACTCATTGAGGGAAACAGCAGGCCACACTGGGAAAACAGAAGAAAAAGTGTGTTTAAGGAGGAGTTCCCACCTCTCATCCACAGTGTTGGGGTTTTTGTATCCTCCATATTCATATGCTTGCAGAGGACATGTCAAGGTCAGCAGAATTTCCCATGCAAAATAGGCATGACTGGGCTGCTTTGCCAGGGAATCTTTTTGAAGATTGCCATTCCTAAAACTGGTTCAGTGTTTCCAGCCTGAGCTGGCTGTGGGAGAACTGGGTTGCCAGTGGAAGGTTGAAGGGACAAACTCCAGGTCCCTCCTGGAAAACAGCCTGGGAAGCCCCACTGAGTTGAATTTTTCTTTCTGTGTTGAACTCTGCAACTCGCAAATGTTATTCCGAAGTAGAAAGTTGTAACTTCTCCAGGAATGATACTCGGTCTCAGCTACGTTTGAGTGAAAAAAAAAAAAGGAGTTGGAAATCAGGAGCATAGACCTGGGCCTTGTGTCGTGGTCATTGGGCTGCGGCACATTAAGAGCCAGGATGAAGTTGGGAATGCGACAAGGTGGCGATGGCACGTGCGCTCAGACTGCGAGGGCTTGGGCTTGCGATCCTTTTTGAGGGCAGGAAGGCAAAGGGAAGATGTTGAAAAGGCTGAAGACATGGAAGTGGGATTCTGGCTTTGGGGCGGCATGATGGGAGGAGGATGGAGCAGAAGGAGTGACTTGTAAGAGGGAGGAAGGTATTAAGAGGGTGAGAGTGACGGCATGGCATCCTAATTCAGAGCAGGAGAAAGACACGTCTGTCACAGAACTAGCGCAAAGCTCTGTTTTCATCATGGCACCCAGGCATGTTTGGCATGGAGGTTCCTGAAATGAGACGCTGGCTGATTGATTTCTGTTCTTAACTGAGCATTTTGTGTTTGTAAAATTCATTTGAGCCTGGGTTGCGTGCGTTCTCCATGACAGTTTAACGGATGTAGCACCTTGTGACCCTCCATCTTAGAATATCCCAAAACCCCGAAATCCTAGAACCATTTCAGTGTTTGTTTTAGGATTTCAAAAGCCTGGAAGAAGACCTCATACTAAAGCTCCGAGGAAAATCTCTGTCCAATCTGTGCTGATTTGTATGAGGAAATGCTGGGCTTGACCAGAACTGAGTTTCATCATGCAGGAAGTTAAATTCTGGCATTCTTCTGAATACCTTTTTTTTAAAAAGAAAAATATTCCAGGGCCAAAGACGAGGTCTAGAAGTTCTTTTTCTTGGAAGGCACCAGCAGCTAAAGCCACAGGGGCAGCTGCCTTACGTGCAAATAAGCATGGGGTCTCGCATGAGCAGCATTAGTCGTTGCGTCATCAGATGAGTGGAAATACATATGTATTTCTGGACTCATGTTGTCCAGACTGAGTACATCTAATATTCACACATTTTTGCTGTGAGTAAATAATTTCTCTTCTGTATTGAGTCAATATACTTATGTGATTAAAAACATATACTGCAGGAAGTTTATGTAGGTAATACTAAGATCAAAATGAAGGTGAAACGATTTTAATCTTCATGTAATTATTTAACTTTCTTATCATCTGCGTTGTTGAAGGCGATCCTGTCACCTTTATGATAATCAGCTAATAAATCCTCATGATCGTTACACCTTTATGCATAGCAGTAATCTGAACAAATTGGCTGCTGACAGCTGCAATAAATTGCCAAGAATGAGTGCTGTCAGAGAACAAGTTGTTTCTCTGAACATACAGGATAAGTAAATCCCATGTCATGCAGTTTTATTCAGCTGAAGTTATTTGCAATCCAGTACAGCAGGATTTATAGCATTATTTAATGGCATGAGAAATGCGTGTTTATCTTTAAAATGACATTGACTTTTACTCATATTTTGTGCCAGGAAATCGCTGTTGACTTCATCTATATCTATTTTCATCAGTGTTTATAGATGCCACTATCTTTTTTCCCATCTGATGCCAATTAAGAACAAAAGACCCTGTGTATAGTGTATTCATTAAAGCCATGTATTAATTTTTGCCTGTAGAAAACTGAAATATCCCCTGATCTCTCTGAATATTGTCATGAAAATTCAGGTCAACGTTGTGCACGTATGTGTATGGGTACGCACCGCACAATGGGTGTTAATGAAATACAAAAGTTAAAATACTGGAAGTTAGGTATTTAGGTTTTCAACACCTAGTCTGCTATGTCTGGTCTGTTTATTTTTTTCACAGTAATAAAGCCATAGAGGATTTTTTGGGTGCACATAAATACGAGCAATGTGTGAGCTCTGCTGCTGCATTATTAATCTGAAGCACAGGGATACACTACTCAAAGTTCTAAACTGAAGTGGGATTCTTATATTCAATATTTATGTCTTTTTCGGTTTTGGTTTGGTTTTTTTTTCCCTCCACTGAAATTTATGTAGTTTCACTATGGGAGACTGAACATTATCAGTGAGAACTGAGTGGTGCTGTAAAGCTGTGTATGGGCACCCCAGCATGCCCATAGAGTTGAGTGAAGGACAGTAAATAATACGTTACTGCTAACGTTCCCTCCCAGATTTTTCCTAGAGATGTTGTGGAGACTGTGATGTATATTAAAATGTCGGCAATTTTCTTTTTTTTTTTTTTTTTAAATATTGTTGCCTGAGAAAGAAGTTTTGCATAGTAAAACGTGCATGGGTGTGGAAGTCTGTGTTAATGTTGAAATTGATGAATCTTGACGTTTTCTCAACTTTGCAAAACTCTGCAGAGGTGAAATGGGTTCCTCTGGAACTGTAATTAGCACTTTGTTACTCTGGGCTTTCAAATATTTTTTTTGCACGGTGGTGGTGGCGGTGTGCAAATTTCTGCATGTGGAAGCAACTTTGGCAGGAGGTGTTATTTCCCAAGCCGAAACGTGACGGTCGGCACGCCGTGGTCACCTGGGTTGTGAGCGTGCACGCGCGTGAATCGCACGGCAGTTCCGTGTGAACACGGGCAGGCGCGCAGCCAACAGCCTGTGCCTAGAGGAGCCGGTTGGTCATACACTACAGTTAAATTACTGCTGACTCATTTCTCTGTGCAAAACCAAGGGTTTTGCCTGGAGCATCGAAATTTAAAAGTCATAGAATCATAGAATCAGTTTGGCTGGAAAAGCCCTTTAAGATCATCGAGTCCAACCGTTAACCTAGCACTGCCATCCCACCACTAAACCCTGTCCCTCAGCACCTCATCTCTCCTTCTTTTAAATACCTCCAGGGATGAGGACTCCACCACCTCCCTGGGCAGCCCATTCCAGAGCCTGACAGCCCTCTCGGGGAAGAAGTTTTTCCTAATGTCCAGCCTAAACCTGCCCTGGCGCAGCTTCAAGCCATTCCCCCTCGTCCCATCGCCCCTTCCCTGGGAGCAGAGCCCGCCCCCCCGGCCCCCCCAGTTGTAGGGGCCATGAGGGCCGGAACCCCCCCGCTCCCCCCCCCCCCCCCGGGGCCCGACCCCCCCCAGCTTGGTTGCTTTCCTCTGGAAGGGCAGGCCTGCCCTTGACAAATCTGAGATGTGCTGAGCCATCCCCATTTCCAACTGTTGCCAAAGGGAGTTAGGTGAAAATACTGCATCTCAAAATTCGGCCTTCAAGTATTCTACACCTTGTTTATTACTATCTCTGCACATTTTAACTTCTCCTATCAATGCAGAGGCACCGCTGTTCTGCGAGAAAGCCCAAAAAGGTTCAGTTTGGGCTCGCAAATCTTCAGTAACTTTCTCTTACCAGATATTTTATTATTTACAACACTTACTGGCAGTTATTACTGTCACGTACTGTTGCAAAATTGATCGTATTCTCCAAGGTACTCTGGAATACGGAATGCTGCACACAAGCTGGATGATGGTGTTTGTGGATCCTTCTTCTGACCCTCTGTCTCCCGCACATGGAAATGTGTTCCACTAGGTGAGGTGAGAGTGGCAAAATAAGAGGAAGGGAGAAGGAAAAGGGGAACGGCTGCCCAGGAACGGGGAGCGTGACCGTAGGCGTGGGAGGAAGCAGTTGGGGGTGTGGACAGGGCTTTCAAGGGCTTCTGGAAGGCATGGGTTGGAGCTGTGTGGAAGCTCTTGCAGAGTTTGCTTGGGCCAGCTAGGGCGGGGAGAGCCGTGCAGGGGGACGTAACGCTCCTCCAAGCCTCGGACTGGTTGAGCAAGGGGAAAGCATTCGTTTTGCTGCGAAGAAACGGCGCTGGTGACGTCACTGACGGTGCGTGTCCGTAGCGTCCGGCTGTGCCAGAGGGGACGAGGTGGGAAATACCACACCATAAAACGTCCGCAGGTGCTTTTTTCTGTCTGTGCAATTTCAAAAGCAAATCATTGCGAGGAGCGTGCTTGGGAGGATGCCAGTCGGTCATTCCAGGACCCATCGACGGGATGTTGTGGCACGGGACGCGTTTCTTCCAGCCAGCCAGAAGCCCTTGGCCGCGTTCAGGTGCTGCTTGGTGATGGGTGGCATTCTCCTGCATTTTGTGAGGCTCTGGTGTTTCCGCTGCCACAACCGACTTGCCCCAAACTGACGGGCTCTGTCCCTGCGTCCCACGCCCGGCTGCGTGGCCCTGGCTCCTGCTGGGCTCGGCAGCGAGGCACCGTGCTCCCCACTTCCCAGGAATCCTCGCCGGCGTCCCGGGCTCGCCACCACACCGCTGAGTTACAGCCCCCAGCTCCTGTGGGAGCTTCCCTGGTTTTCAGTCTATCGCCCCCATCACAAGCGTCGTGTGGCGCCTGTTGTTTCATTTCTTTCTCATTATCTTTACACTTAAAAACACCGCGCTCTGCTTCTTCCGAGAACTTCATGTTACTGCAGTCCCGTCTTTCCGAGCCCTGTCATTTTCTGCTGGTGCTCTGCAGAATTTCCCCTCTCCATTTGTTTCTTGGCTTTACTGGGACATTGTACTCGCTGATAAAGGATGCGGAGTCTCACAAATTGTAGCAGTTCATGCCTCGCTGCTTCTGATGTGTGTCCAGCTCAGTTCTAATTGCGGAATCTCACAGTTTCCTCTCCTTGGCATCCTTTGGAGCAGCATAGACCTGGATCACAGTGGAGTTAAAAGGCTGTCTTCCCGAACAAGTCGTGATGATAATTAAGTTGCCTGGGTTGTAGCCAAGTGGTGCTTTTCTGTCCCTATCACTTAGGATTGTGCCAATTCCTCTTTTATGCTTTATTTTGTCATGTGAGAAAATGATCTTGCTATCTGCTGTCTCTCCCTTGCCTGGCCACCTGGCTTTTAAGAGGCCCTCTATGTCATGTTGCTACCTTTGTAATTCCTTCATTAGCAAGGATATTTCACCAGGGTGCCAACGCGGTCTTACATTCCAGGTTCTGTTAGAACTAGAGAGGGGAGGTGATTTTTACCTCTTAGACATGCTGATAATAAAATACTACATATAGTTCTGGCTTCCACACTTTAAAAAGGATGCAGGAGAATTTCGCTGGATCAGAAAAAAGTTACAAAAAGTCATTTGAGGGCTGTGGGAGATGTGTTCCAAGGAAATGTATAGGGAGCTGAAGGTGTTTAGCATATCAAAAGGAAGATCAAGAAGCGATATGATTATGGTATACGAGTACCTTCACTACAAGAAAATACGGGGCACGAAAGGCTTTTTCAACCAAGTAAAGAAAGGCATAAAAAGAACCAAAGGCCAGATATATTCAAATTAAAAAATAAATCAGAAATGTATTTCTAACCGTTTGGGCAATTAACACACCGAACACGGTTTCAGAGAAGTGGTGGGTTCCCCTTGAATCTTCAAATCCTCCCCCGCGGGAGCTGTACCTGGTTTCTGCAGTGATTTACCTGCGGCACCGGGGCACGTCAGCCTGAGGCACTCGCGTCGGTTTTCCCCCTTCCGATCGCTCAAGGCCTGAAAATCCAGATGCAGCCGGTGCCGGATAATGTTCACGTGCCGAGCTGATGCGGGGGGACGTGCCTCCCCGCCTCGTCCCGGGGGTTCCAGCCAGCCAGGGGACCGATCCGGTGCCCCTGCCCAGCACTTCCGTGCTGACCCAGGCGTGCGCCGAAGGGACCGTGCGGCATGGAGCAATGCAAAATACTCAAACTGCCCCGAAAACTGAAACTCCCTGAAATTCGATTGGTAGCCATGCTGGAAAAATCTGTCTGTGGAGTTAATGGCTATTTTTGCCATAATTCTTTGGGCTGACCTCTTTGCAGGTGGAGAGCATTCTCTTTTGGCAGCAGCATGTAAATAATAATTCCATGGGAAACTGAATTGTCCAAAGTTTCTCTTACCCCCGGCTTCCAGTGTGACAGCCGCTGGTCATGTGCAGCTTACGGCCTTCTCAAAACGGCTGCAATTTTTCGTGGTCCTCCATCTGAGAATGCAAGACAAAAATTTCTACCTCCACGCTGCTTGTTCCGCACCGCTTTCTGGTAACGTTCAAGTTCACCGTCATCCTCAAAGCATCCTTGTTCTCCATGGAAACAGGTGTAGGTGACAAATGTCTCTTAGGAGAACATCATAGCTGATGCAGAAGTTGGCATTGCTAAAGCTTTAAAGCTTGGAGTACTCATATATACTCTCAGTAAAATGTGAAGGAGCATTGTCAACCTGAACTTGCCAAAGCTATTCATCTTCAGAAGTGTTCTGTTAACTTCGGTGCTGGTGAGGAAATCTAATCCAAAATGGAGTTTTACAGGTTTCCTACTGACCTCTGTAAAGGTGATTCTAGGGTAGGGTGAGTGCTTAGGTAATGCCTTAATAAAACCAGGCTTCCTTCAGTGTTGCAGCCCCATGCAAAGATCTGGTCAGGGCAAAGTCAATCTGGCAATAACTGGTTTAGATTTTTTTTTTGCAGGAAAATTTGGTGTGAGAGCAATCAAAGTTGGTTTGGGTTTGGTTTTTTTTGGGGGGGGAAACTCAATGGAAAAGAAATCACAATTTTTCTTACAGTGTCTGTACATTGGTGAGCCTCGTCTTTCGAGTGAACTGCACGTGCGGCCGACGCGCCCGCCTCATGCAGAATGAGAACAGTGCTCTCGCCCGGCCGCGGGCGCACGCGGGCGCATGCCTGGATTTCCTCCTAATCTTAACCTGGTTTTCCATACAGCGCCATGGTGACGCTCCTTAATGGAATAACCCTGGTTTTTTATCGGATTATCTGAGGGCCCTTCAGAGGGTGTTTTTCCTGTAAAATGGTTAAGGCTTTCACTGGAAAAAGCTTCCCGATGGCTCCCTACCCTTCGTGTGATTTTAGGCAATAAGAAGCTGGTGATGGGCTGTTTATGGAGATCAATCGAGCAGACAATAGAGACATATTTGTCAGGTAATCTCTTGGAGATGTGGTGCTATTAGGCATATTTTATAGCAGTGGGAAAGGTGCACGGGTAAAATCCAATTGTCAGTTGCTTCTTTTAGCCTAAATAAAAAATAGCATGGACTACTAATGCTGCAAAAGTGCTGTTAACCACAAGAATTTGAGAACTTGGAGCTTGTAGTTCGGCTGCAAACCCTGTAATTCTACCATCATTGCTGTTTTCTGATGCATGTAGGGGTTTTTTTGCTCCAGCGGGGGTAGATTTTGTTGCCTGTTTTTGAGCGAGGGGTGGATTATTTCTGCATTACTTGTATCTTAATGACTTTCTCATTCTTTTACTGACTTTAAGAGAGTTTAGACTGGTGCTTTCAATGATTATTGGTTGAAGTCGCAGTGTTGTTGCAGAGACCTATTTTTGAGGGGTATCTGTCTTGAGATAAGCTTTCAAAGAATATTTAATACCTGAGGCATCTGAACCTACCCCAGCTTTGAGTGCCTGATTACAGTGTTTGCCATCCTAAGGAGGGCTTTATGCTCCTCACTGCAGCCTAAATAAAAGTTTGACAGCCGATGTACATGTACGAAGCTTGCATTGACCATCCCTGCACTGACAGCAACAGCTTTAGTCTGTCCTTACTGTTGTTAATTTCATTTCTCACTCCTTACCACCAAAAGAGTTCAAAATAAGAGGTAAACATTAAGCTCAGAATGCTGTCAGAAATTTTTTTTCATTGTAAAATAATTGAACCTTGTTACTGTAGGAGCTTTGCAGTAGTTTAATTTTGACAGCTGTACAACAGACAGTAAATGTTTAAAGAAAAAAATTAAAAGGAAATTTTCTTGTAGCAAATCTAATCTGCCTGTGATAGCACAGCGCCCGTTTTATGAGGCCACATTTATTCTCATAATTGGCTATTTCCTGTCCTTAAATGCCTATTTATTCATGTCTGCCACCTTTTTCTCAGCTTATTGGCCCTGCGGTCACCACATTATCTTTCTCTTCAAAATCAATTGACATTTTATGAAAAGAGTTTGCTAGATGTTTTGTTTAGTGAGAGTGGCATATAGAACATGTGCTTGTCACATTAAATAATCACTGTTAAAAGTATTCAGTGGCCTAACGATATATAGAGAATATATTCATTTACTTTATTTCAGTATTGTTATTGGTTTTGTTTCAGGTAACAAATTGGCAAAGAATTACCCGGGGATGCTATAAGTAGAAGCATTCCAAATAGTGCTTTTTCACAGAAATTCCTGTGCAGTGCCAGCCAATGTGGCACTTGACACAGGTGTTGAGTTTCTAGACTTGCTCAGAGTTGCAATCGAGGGAAGTTGAACCTCACGAATTACGCAAATTAAAACGTTAAAACTTCCAAGCTGTGCACAGACTAATTACTGACCCCGAGATGTTCCTGCTTTAATGAAAAGCTTATGGTCAGCTCTTTGTTCGCAGCGATATGGTTTTTTCCTTCCATGCTCCACCTTTTATTTTTAAAGATGTTGCAGAGCCGTTTCTGCTGGCTGGCACGTTTGGAGCCATTCTTCATTAGCGCAGCGTATGGAACAGCCGGGGTTATTCCGAAGGGGATCAGGCAGGGTGGATTGGCTTCAGCCACTCTGCGCGGTTGTGAGCAGTCCCCGCTCGTTACAGCGTGAGACATCTTATTATATAGGGGGTTGTGGCATCAAATTTTATCCTGGGCGCCTGCATGAAGCTTTAATCCTGACCCACGCGCAGCTTACTGCGAGAGAGCTGAGCCTTCTGGGTGCTGCTCGAGCCGTGGCTTTCTGTGTTAACTCCATCACAATCAAGTCCACAACATTTGGGGTTTTTTTTTAAAGGTCCACATCAAAACTTAGCATTTTGTGTTTATACAGGAGGTGTAAGTAAAAAGTGCAATTTGCAACTGGAACTGGGTTTTGAAAATTCTCTTCAGCTGCGTTCGAGTCAGGCATGTTAGCCAACCTTGTTCCTAGTCTCTGTACGTTCTTTTTAATGTTTGTTGTTCACATGCATAAGAGGTTTTAGCTTTTAAAAAAAGCAAAACAATACAACAAAAAAAGGTCAAGTGGGCGGCATGGGTTGAAGCTGAAGAGAAATCCTTCCAGAAGCTGGGAAGGAATTTCTACCAATTTGGGTTTTTTGTCCAGCTGAATGCAAGTAAAGCCAATGTGCTCTTGTTGGATGTGACGGGAACCACGTGCTGATGGAGAACATTTGTTTCTAGGTGCCAGGTTGACCTGTCAACCCTGAGCAAAGAGCAGACCCACAAGTTGGAGATGCCGCTGGAGGAGGGAGAGGGCTGCCTGGTGTTGCTGGTCACGCTCACAGCCTCGGCTGCTGTCACTATCTCTGACCTCTCCGTCAACTCCCTGGAGGACCAGAAGGAGCGAGAGGAGATACTGAAGAGATATGTATGGAGTTCTTTTCTTTTGCCCTGTGTTTGCAAAACGTTTGCTTATATAAATGATAAGTATCAAGGGGGGAAAAATCTCAACATATCCCTTGTATCCTTATCCCGCTCAGCCAATGACAACCATTTAAGTGAGTTACTAATATTGTCACGGCTGGTACAGGTAACAAGAAGGCTACAAACCCTCTTTATACGGAGGTATACTCTTTATACTCTTTATAAGGTATTTTATACGTAGTAATTCATCTATTTGATATGATCATGTGGCATGAAGACGTTAATTTTACTGCCTTGCAGATAACTTTTACTAAGTGCAATATAACTAAGGGGTCACTCCGTGACCATACACTTCCCCGTGAGTGTTTATGCCAAAGGGTTTGAGGCTTTTTTTTTTTGAGCACCTTCTAAAGGGCAAGAAAATTTATTTTTTTGTCTGCACATTAGAGGCTGGAGCAGTATTTTGTATCATCAAAATAATTGCTTTAAACAATATTTCCATTTCAAAATATTCTGAGGCAAATTATTTTCATTTCCCAGCATCCTCACATTATATGGAATCTGTGTAGTTTTATCAAAGCAACAGAGTGGGGAGCTCTTACTCCAGCATTTGCTAATACCTAAATCACTAAAGTAACTGTCTCACTACACATGGAGAAAGGAGGAAAAAAAAAAAAAAAAGCTATTTCCACTTAAAATTACAAAGCTTTTATTGTACAATGCTGCCAGGTGTTTAGAAAGGCTTCTCTAGACACTCAGCCATTAAACCAAGCTCTGACTAACAAAGAGCCGCTTAATTTTTTTTTTTTAGATTTTAAAATATTCCTATTCCATGACTGACATCCTTTCAATAACGGAATTTAATAAAGATGTACCTTATCAGGCTGTGCAGATAACATGAAGTGCTAGTACTAATGCTGTACAATATTCTTCAAACAGATTAGCAGGATGTGCGCTTCAGCAAATTTATTCTGGCTATCTCCCCTGAATCAGCTGTCTGCTAATGCTTGTACAACTCATACACCAATAGTGTTATCATAAACACAGTTTAATAGAGGTGACTTAGTGAGGCTAAACATAATATTCCTAAACCAACTGAGAGCTAAGGTATTGTGCACCATCTCTGAAAAATAATTACAATTAAGAGAGTTACTGCACATTTTGGAATCCACCAAGGCGGTCTGTGGTTATTAGAATAGATCTTTATAAACGTAATGAATTCCTGATGGGTACGTTTTTGAGGCGACACACTCCTCGCTAGCAAGTGCGACAATACTGTATTTCTGCAGATCATTGCGTGTGATGATACGGCAGACAAGCGATGCCCATGGTTTTGATAATTTAGTAGCAGCAGAGAAACTTGTTACGACCGTGTATGACTATTAAGCGCTTTTCCTAAATTCTCAGGTTTTTGTCCCCGGTGTAAAGCATAATTATGTGGTGTAAAATCGATCTATTTATGTCTGTTTCTTACGTATTCATGGGTATGTGTCTTCCCTGACATTTACATCACTGTATGCATTTGAAAACATTTACGTTTCCGGAAGGTGTTCGTATTGCAGAGGCATGAATTCCTCATTATGTGGTTTTGAAAACTGTAGCATTGGTATACCTTTTTGACAAATTTTACTGTTTTTATTCAAATGACCAGTGGGCAGCAGAAGAATGAAATGACAAGGTTTATCGAAATTCAAATAGTTTATTTTCACTGATGTTTGAATTCGCCTTTGGCATTCATATCTCTCCTTCAGAACCGATGACAAGAAGGAGTATGCAATTAGCAAGATGTGCTGTGCCCCATTGAGTGGCTGTGTTTTGGGGTTTATTTTTCGCCCTCTTAAAAAATCCAACTTCCATTTGAGAAATGTATTTTGCACCCTTTCTGCAGCCAAAAACAGTTAATGAGCTGACCTTGCCATCAGATCAAATAGCCTTTGAAAATGACTCTATTACTGTCATTTAACCATTTGTAGCTGAACATCAGAGCCTTACAAATTAAACAGGCATTACTGTTTGAACCATTATTTTACCACAATTGTCTGAAAAGATTAATTCCTTTTGGGGTGAGGAGGGGGGCGCATTAATGGGTACAGACCAAGAGCGATTGTATGACCTTTTCAGAGCGGGTGTGCTGAACCCGCGGTCCCCCTTGTCACATTTTAAAAACCAGAGGAGCTAGTTTAGAGAAGAAGTTGTTAGCATTCCATTTTTATTATGACATTTCACAGTCATCCGATTTAATGTCCCTTGACCAGATTGTCCACTGTGAGACGATGGGCTTGAAATGTTATTTAGAGCATTGATAAAAGGTGAGCAGTTCTAAGATGACAGCGAGTCATAAGGCTGGTGGTGTGACATTAATTTTCTCCATAACAGAGATGGAATAAGACGTCATGGTGACAAGCTGTCAATCAGTACTGGCCCCTCAGTGTATCTCGATGCCATAGGATGGGGTATTGCTTCTCCCATAATAGAGCTGAACTGAGATGCTCTCCCTGACAGCTGCTGCAGCCATACAGAAAATATATTATACAGCCTTTCATTAAAAAAATAAAGAGGACTCATATCCCGAGCATTTCAATCTTTTCCCATCTATTGAGGGCTGAAAAGATTCACAGCAAACCACGGATTCCTCTGCTATGGAAATTTCAGGCTTCAGAAGCCATGCGGGCTTTGAGGCCTTCAACAATAATCATAAATAAGAAGACAGAATATGGTCTGATAAATCATTACTTAAAGTTATGTATTTAAAGTAACCTATTAAAGTCATTTGCTTCTCTCTGCCGTGGCTCTGTATACATTTTCAGCAGTCTCCGCAGTCAGAATGAGCAGTAAATGCATCTGAACCGGCTGGCTTGCTGCAACTAAAAGTTCAAAAATAATTGTTCTGTGGGATGCTGACAACGGTAGTGAAGCGCAATGCAGCGCTGGTGCCTTTTTTTTGCAGAATGAGCTTACCAGGATGGTGCTTGGAGAAAGGGGACCGTACGGCATTGCGGGAAGGGGGGCAGTCGCTTGGCTTCCTCCCTGTTTGGTCCTTGCTTTGTTTTCTTTCTGCAGCTTGGCGTTTGTTTTGGTCATTGGGAAACTTGGGTGAATCGTGGAAACATCTCTCTAAATTCTTTCACTTCCATCACGGTATTAGGGCAGAATTATCTCTGCTGTGGCACCAGTTCTGATAAGAAGCCTCCAAACCCTGGTCATTACTGTAATAAATGAGGGATGGTGCCAAGACGCTTCTGAATGATAACAGCGCTGCCTGTGACACCATCTCTGCCACCCTCAGCGTGTGCGCACGCCAGCGGGGGGTCCAGTCTGTGCTGGTTAAAAGTTGACCATCAGTATTTTTAAAGCGGTATTGCTGACGATGAACATGTTAAAAACGATAAAAAAAATGTATTAGCCGTTATCCTGTGACGATGACATACATGCGTGTACCCTTAGGTACGTAGCGTGCGGGGTACTGCACTTAACAGCGTTCCCCGGTTCTGTAGACCAAGGTCAAACCCCCGCTGCAAACAGTAAATGGTCAGCTGGGGCTCGTGAAGCTGGTATCAGAGCATGATCTAACACTCAGGACTGCCTTATTAATGAAAAGACAGGGTTGCATATTGCATGTCTAACATTTTAATGGATAGGTTATCTATGCATAAACATACTGTAGGTTTTGCAAGCTGACATTTAATATTTCATTTAAGCAGCACCTCTGGTTTTCAGATCAGTGATGTTATTTATTCTGGTTTTCCATAACAGTCGATTTTGCCTTCATAGTAAATTAAAGAATTGTTGACTTGGTGTTTTACCTGATGTTTGTGTTTTCTAGAAATCTGGGCATTATCATAAGCAGTGGAAAAGGTTTCACCTGCACTACATTAAAATTTTAGAAAAGGCCACAGGCACTAAGTGCAGTAGGCTAGATTTTAAAATACTTTGAAATACAGGTACGTGCTAGCATTTATGAACAAGGCTTGCAAAAACAACCAAAAATCAGGCCACATATATATATGATTTTAAATGGATTCGAAAATCTAATTTTAGTCTCCTCCTTTGGAGTTCCTCCCTTAGGTTATCCAAAACCTGAACGGTAATGCCACGTTTGTGATTAACTGATTGCAGATTCAGAGTTGCATTCGATGTTCTATCATTTGAAATTCTGCAACTTTTAAATTAGATTCAAAGTCAGAGCTTGAGAATTTTAGCATATCACCTAACTGGTGCAATACTCCCAGTTTGTTACTTTTAGTTATTGGAAAAAAGTGCAGCAATGGAACGGACTTCCCAAGCAGCTTTCTAAAACTATGTTGGATGAATAAATGTGAGTGTTAGTCTACCATTTAGTTTTTTCTTCCTCTTTTTAATATATGTAAATATTGCAGAAATTTACATTAAAAAAAAAATTATTTATAGTAAGAGCTTTCTGCCTTGGAATGATCTTTTAATTTGTTTTTTTGACGCATGTGATTATTATGAAAATTATTAAGTTGTTATAATCCTCTTGCTTGTTTTTGCTCATGTTATGCACAAGCTATATGCAAGGTTGTATATGCAAGCTGCATATAATGGTCAGCTACAACAAAAACAATATTGGCCCTAGGTCACTGCTCAAAATACTATTGGAGCTGTTGAAGGGAAAAGGTGAATACAGATCTCACAAAAGTATTCAGGGAGAGGAAGTGTTTTATTGTTTGTATTAACTTTATTAATACGCTGCTGTCATTTAAGATTTTGATGGACAGTTGTTCATGTACTGCTAGGGGACTAATTTGGTAGAATTAGTGCTGTATTTCATAATTCATTTTCTAATTTTTCCTTTGCACTTTTCATTGTTAAGTTAAAGTTGCAAAATAGTGAAAGAAGCACTGACAACTGCACATTCTTCAGAAAATAACATTTAAAAGTATGAGTCTGTTAGGCAGAATTACACTCACATATCTGGACTAGGGAGGAGGCTTAATACTGCTTTTGGTTTGTCTTTTTTGCAATCCAGAATTATTTTCTTTTTATTATTTTTTAGAGCCCAATGACGATGTTCCATAACATGAAGGATGTGGGATTTCTTCAGGTGAAGGTCATCAGGGCAGAAGCATTGATGGCAGCTGATGTCACAGGCAAGGATTCATTTAGTTTGTGACAGTAAATGCCGTAGTAAGACTGGCCCTTTTTAGAAGTGAAAAAAAAAAATGCTTAAAACAGAATTTTGTCTCAAGATCGTTGCCTGTTTGTGCACTGTCACCTTCTGATCATTAGGGAAAAAATCCACAGACAAACAAACAAAACTTTTGTGAGCAAGGCAGCAACTCATTCTAACAGCAGGAGAGCCCGGCACAGTTTATTTCTCAGAGGGTGAAATACACATTTTTCTCCATCAGAGGTCCTGAAAAAAATACGTAGAAAATACTTCTTTTTCTAGTAGATAAATACTTCTTTTTCTAGTAGATAAAAATACATTAAATATCGGCAAGTGAAAAGTGCTAGACTTAGATACTACTTTAAAGTTGTTGGCAAAAGAGCTGCTTGATACCTGCCAGATATTTAGCAAGGCTGCTCTTGGTTTCACACATTTCAAATAAATCCAGTTTCCTGTGACTATTGCTTATCTGTTTAATAAGGGAAATAAGAAAATATTTTTTTTAAAAAAAATTCTATTTTATGTGATATAAGCCGAATGGATAATTTAACCTTTTGCTTTTCAAAATAAAGAAAAAGTATTTCAGCCATACAGACCATATTTCTCCAGAAATGCCCAAGTTATCTCCTGTAAGTACAATCACTTTCACGCTGCATGGGTTGAATGGAGCAAAATGAGCTGCCTCTGTGACAGAAAATAGTCATCTCTGCTTTAAAGAAAAAAAAAAAGAAAAGAAAAGAAAGGAAACTGTACTAACCACGCTGGTTTAACAGCAGTTTGGACATAAATGTTCCGTTAGAGGAGCAGATGTAGATGTATAGCAATGTACTCACTTTTTAATATTTTTTTGTAAATTAGCATGAGTGCTAATTTTTTTTTCTCAGACAAGGTAACAGAGCAAACATTTTATTGCTGAAACTGATCATCCAGTTTGTGGCACAGAAAATAACAGATTCTATTTTCAGGGAGGTTGGAGAAATGCTTCTAAAGATTCCTCATTCTGCTTTGACCTTATAATCCAATGTGGTCTGAACAGAGAGAGAGATTAAGTTATTCAGGGGCAAATGGGATAATTCAGTCCCTGACCTTGTTCAGTCTTCGACTTTTCCAGATCAACATGTCATTTGTGCTGGTTGAACAAATTTTTTGGAAATACATTTGATTCAATTAAAGATGTACAGAGCTACCAAAAATTTTCAGAGATTGCATTTAGAATGATGGTCAGGGGGTTGGGGAAGAACACTCAGTACCTTCCCCAGTCCCGCCTATTTTGTTCATTAGCAAGAAAAAACATTTATATGGAGATATGTTTTGTAAGGTGGCAGTGTGTTCCGGACACTACAGAAATCATTGTATATTTTGGACAAAAATACCCGGTATTTTGAGAAGAGGACAAAGGGGGTTTATTAACTGCCGCAGTTATTCATAGCTATTTTTAGTAACTTGTGGGTGTGTACAGATCATCACTGCAGATTAAACTTTGAATAGTAATATTTAGAAATAACTCAAAGTAGTTATTTGGTGTTTGTCAATGAATCATGTTTGCAAAAATTGTACAAAACTTGACCCTCCGCCTTTATTCAACTGAGCGATACTTATTGTTCAGCGTGGGGAGCGCTGTCATCGGTGGTGTAGCTTACGTGACTAAGGATTGCTTGTGTGAGCAAGAGCCAAGGACCAGTTTGATCTTCTTACTACACTGGTTTTTTTCAGAGTTAATCTTTTGCCCTCCCTCAAGCCTGAGCAGTAGCTGGAACACCTGTATAGTACCTGTGCGATTCGCTCTGTTTCCCGTCTGCCGAACATATCCCATTTCCCTCTCAGGAATCTGTTCGTGTGAAGTAATAAATCAAAAATTATTAGTTTGGGCTGAATGGATTTTAAAAATCCTTAATATTCCATCATTAAACATAAGCATAGATGGAAAAAGATTTCTGTAATCTTTTAAGTAGTCATCAATCTTACTACAGTTGCGAGGATTTTTTTTTTCCTTTCAAAATGTGAAATTTTTCTTTTATTACCATACATTCATTGAGCAGCATTGTAATACTGTATTAACTCTGTGTGAATAAAGAGCAATTGAGACTCCCATTGAATGAATGCGTAAAAAGCACAAATTACTTTTTAATGAAACCCTCAATTCTTCTCCTTTCCACAGAAAGCCCACAGCCTTGTTCAGCTGAATGCTACTACAGTAGGTCACTTCAGTTAAGCCCCTAATAAACTGTTGATAGTCGAGGGCAGTTTTTCCTCCAGTCTCAATAGCCCAGCGTTGGGCAAATCGTCAAGGCTAATACAGATTTATTTTTTTTTTTTTAAAGAAGACAGAGATTAAGGGTGGTGGTTCAGGCCTCAGTTTACAACACCACCGCCACCCCCCATACACATGCATTGAACAAGATGCCAGGGTGGGCTGAAATTTTGGTGATGTTGTGGGCAGGGGAGCAAGTGGGTCACTACCAGCTTGAAAATGGGGCGCTGCTCGCATGTGCCATAGCTGGGTTTTAAAAATACCCCAGGAAAGGACAAAGTGAGACTTCTCTGTGCTCAGCCCACTTGCAAGGAAGTCAAGGAAAGGGAGGGCTGCTGAGGGGTTGGGAGATTGCCTGCCAGGGCTTGGAAGCTCACCTTGATTTTGGGGAGAGCTGAAAACCAGGGCATCTTCAAGGTCTGGGGCCTTTGAAAGAATTGCCGGACTATGGGGATGTTTCCCCCAGAAAAACAGCATCTTTCCGTGGTCAAAACACAATTTTAGGGCTTCCACCAATGCAAAATCATGTTCCTTTGGAAACCGTGGTCACAACCAATGACCCTTCCTGGAAAATACGCAAGTTTTAATTTGTTTTTTTGAAACTATAATCTAACAAATGGAAAGACATTGAGTGTGGTCTTTATGTTTTCCTCCCCTTCCTAGGAAGAAACTCTCGTTTAAATCTTCCATTTTGTTTTAGCTCTTCAGTGCAAGGCTGTTTTCTCCCTAAGTCTTCAGCTAAAAGTAGTTATATTTCCCCCTTTCCCCCGCTCCCCGTCTTTGCTGGCTCGTGGTTCCTCTGGAAGACAGGCAGACCTTCTCCAGGCTTCGGCTGCCTGCGGTGCCTGGGCGGAGCAGCGTTTGTGCCTACAGTCACGTCCTTTTACACCAAGAAATATTCTGATGGTGCGGTAAAACGCAAAGCGTGTTGGACTCATCGTGCCGGTTGGCCTCTGACATGAATACGTATTCTGTTCACCGAACCCGTATGAGTTTTGGAAAGCAGTGGACCCTTCGTACTGCCAGGTTAGGCAACAGGCAGCGTACTCCATCTGCAGCAAAGCGTAGGTGATGGTGGGTTTGGTGGGAGGCTGCTGGCTTGCTGGCGGTGCTTGCCTCTCCTTCACTGGGGCAGACACATTCGTCCTTTTCCTCGTACCAGGAAACAAAACCCCAAACCCTTGCCTTATTATTGACGAGAGGCAAGCAGGGTGGGAAAAGATGTGCCACAGGTTTGGTCAACTTCAGCAAAAGTCCTATTATTTTAAGGAATAATAGTTAGCAACTCAGATTCATTAGCAGAGCAAAATCCAAGCTCCATGTGATGGCCTGCCTAGAAAACAGTTTGTTTTGCTGTCTTTGGGCTTTAATTAAGACGTGTTCAATTCTAGCCCCCTGGCTCCCCTCTCCCCCTGCCCCCACCCCACTCGCTGTGTCACAGACCGGCGATCAGACGCTTTCAGATGGTCCAGCCCATGACTTTGACCTTCTGCGCGGTCCGGCGTTCCCTGGGGAACCGTTCAGCTCATGAGGTCTGATTTCACACTTCCAGGATGCCTCGGCTCTCTTAACAATGACAGGGAGACAAAGCCCTTTAGAGCGGGCCGCATGGGGACTTGTTTAAATTGGAAACTAGAGAGGAGTCAAGGAACAAGGTTACAGGCTACAGAATAGTGCTTTTAATAAAGAGCTCACAGCTCTGGTTCAGCTCAAAGAGGGCTACCTCTGTACAATTAATTGAGACATTTATCTGGAGCATCTTAGGCCTCTACTTTCTCACAGAATTATGTGATAAATATCAGCTAAGAGGCAAATGAGATGTGCATGAAATGAATTTTTAACACTTTGATTACTGTGTCTCCAGTCTTCATTAGAAGTAAATTTATTTGTATTTCTGACCTCATTATTAATCAATTGTCTGCGGTTTTTTTTGGGTACCGTGATTTCAGAACCTGGTATGTCAGACCGATTTTACTAAAGAATTTGGTGATATTTAGGTTTACAGTCAAAAGCTTCTCAAGCTTCTCCTCTGAAGAACAGAAAGTAAACATAGAAAATGAGGCAGATTTTTTTCTTCTTCTTTTTCAGTTTTATGTCTGGAATTCAGCCTCTCTTCTAAGAAAATTCCATGTTAAAATTTTGATTAAAGTACTTGAAAGTGGGATAAAGATACCAAGATGGCTAAATGTGCAGAATGTAAATGAGTTTTTAAAATCTGTTCTACTAAAATGTCCTAATACCAGATGTGCAAAAATAGTCTTCGAAATTGTTCTTCAAATGCTGGGAAATGTCAGAGTGATGTACACAAACGTTAAATTCACAAAGGTATGGAAGCCCATGCATGTAAAATTGAAGGAATAAATTCAGAGGCCCTTTGGAAATACGGTTCCAAAAGTAATTTGCTCTGTCAATTAGTGCAACCAGATTTCAATATACACTTGAATTATCTTCACAAAGTATGGAAATCTACTAGATGGGTAGTATTTTACGGTAGATAAAAATCTCACCTGGTCCTGTTGTATAGGTCACCTGAAGACGTCAGTCCCATATCATGTACTGCTAAACTACTATTTTTAATAAAGTAGCAGTTTTAGGATACTGATGGCAAAATACAGAATTAAAAGACATTTTTGGTTAACCATAGCATTTAGAATTAAATGTACAGTGAAAGGACAACTCGTGAGTATTAGCATTTTTTTTTTTCCTGTGGATATTCTGTGGAAATGAGTTTGAGGTGGTTGTGGCACTACACTGAATCACCCGATAAGGTATCTCACACATTCGTGACATCAGTCTGTTGCAACACATTTGCAGCAGCATTCTTGAAGAGGAATTACCATTTCCATTTTAAAGATGGAAAACTAAGAAAGGTTAACTGACTCGGCTAAGGCCGACAGAGCAAGTCCTTGTCAAAGCTGGCATTTGGCTTGGGTCCTGTACTTAATCCATTAGATAAGGCGGCTTCACATGCTATTGAGCCATTTCTCCCCCTGGCCAAAGGTCAGGCTGGCTGCTCTGTTGCAAGCAGCTGGCTGGCAGGGAGCTTGGAACAACATTAGTGACATTAGCGTCTGCATGAGTGGCACTGCCCCCCAGAGTCATGAACTGGCTGTCTTGTCTTCTCGAAAAAATAAAGGCCTTTTTTGGCTGTGGGGACTTAGATCCATAATGGGCAGGCACGGCCAGCAGTAGGGGAGAACCGTAATAGCCTATGAAATATTCAAACAATATCTCAGCTTTCATAACCACGTTAAACTTGGTTGAACTTTGTGAAGTTGCCGTTCGTGGACTTGACTTTGAAAAGGAGAAATGGACCTGAAATCTCCTGTTATGTCTTTGCATTATCCAAGACATTTTTAGTAGTCTTTGTGATTCTAGTTCAGTTGGATAATGTCATTTGAACAGTGCAAAAATTAATGTAGTGCCTAGTTGAGAATAAAGTTAGCGATTTGCTTAAAACCAGTGCACAGTCTAGCCAGTGCTGAAGCTGGCTTTCCATCAGTCTATATAACTTTACAGACTGATCAGTGGCCAGTAAATGTTAAATGCCAGTCTATATTGTGTGTTCCTTTTGTTGTGAAGACTGTTGAAGAAACAAAACTGGGAAATATTTGTGTCTCTGGACCGATACCAAAGCAAGGCATGCTTTCTGTAGCCATGGTAGAAGTATCTCCACAGGGCTCACGGGGAGCGCCGTGCTATCTGATGTCCCTTGTGAGTTAATCCTTACGAAGTACAATACGTTTTGCAGGGGATAGGCAGGTCTGCCATGTGCTTCTTGGCTTGCATCGACCCTGCATCAATGGTAGTTCCTTGTATGAGTCCGAGGCAGCTCTGATGAAGAAAGAGTCCTTCTACAATGACTGATGATGGTTTTTCTGGTTTTTTATTTTCTTTCCTACAAGCTGGATTTTCAAAGATTGAAAACAGAAAAGCACAAATGTTTATGGCTGTACACAGGTGTTTCTTTCCTGTCTAAAAAAGGGAGTCATCTTAGTGCATAAAATATGGATGTTTCCATATGTTTGTTTACTAAGGTCTCCTTTTTTATTATAGTAACAGAGTAATATGCAGATGACATGCAGTTTTCTGCAGACAAATGATTGTATTTAATAGAGTTTTATAATAAAAGGACATCACAGTTTCAGTTGTACAAAACATGGCAAGCAAGAAATGTTAATTTAAGCTTTGATAGCTTTTCATCAAGAAAAACCCCCATTTATATACAAGTGCAGCTAGAAAGTGAGTACAAAAGTGCAATTATATTGAACTGAAGCCCCTGTTCGGAAGGATTGCTGTGCTCCAAAATGAATTTTTGCTGGGAAAACAGTCTGCCAAGAATCAAAAATTTTTATTGTACAACTTCCCCCTCAGGGACCATTGAAGGACATACCTGTTTAACTTGCCCGGAAATATGAATTATATTGTGTTGCAGTTTGACAGCTCTGACATTCAGGTGAGGTTCGTATTTACAAAAGCAAAAGCTACTTGCATCTGGTTTGGTCACATGTCATAAGATCTCTTGTGAAGAAGCAATGGTTTCGGAGTTGAACTGGAGATGAAGCCCAGCGTTTTGTTGTTTCACTAGGCGGGACAGAGTCCAGCCTGGGAGGTGGGCTGCAGTGGCTTGTGTCTGAGACAGGTCCACCAGCCCTAGAACATCCATTCACAAGGGCTCACAAGCCACCTAACATCTCCGGTGCTTGCTGCTGAGTTCCAGCACAGCAAGCCAACTCATCCACAGATGTGGAAGTCCTGTGGTCTTTGAACTGATGGAAAGGGCCTTTCCCAAACTTTTCCAAGGGAAAAACACAGCAAAACTGTTAGGCGTTACGGTGCTGTAGCTACTTGAGAAAAAAAACAGAGAATCTAAAACTGCAGGGAGGCTGAGGTTTTGTTATTCTGATTTTCTAAATATTTTGAGAAGCAATTAAAAATTATCACTATTTATATTTCTTTTCTATGATGAAAAAGTGTATTTTATATACTTGCAGGAGAAAAAAGTTGTTCCGATGGCCAACCTTCTGATCTCCAGATGATGAAGCTGAGCTCCAAACTTACTTTTGTGAAGCACTGTCTGACTTTGTTCCCTAAAGTCTTGCTTTTGTGAAGGACTTCCTGGGCTGTGAGGGACTTTGGAGTTTTAAGGCAAATAATAACAAATAAGACTGTCTAAAGATTAAATGCAATACAGCGTAGCACAAACAAGGGCATCTCTCAAACTAGATGCAATGTGTGGCATGATGAATAAAATAGGAAGCTTCAAAAGATAAGTAGTTCTTTAATTTTTTTTTCAGTGGTAGCTTACATTACAAAGTAGAATTCCTTCTAGGGGACATTCTTAGGTAGTCCAGGTCTGCAATGGGTAGAGGGGAAAAAAGGGTGAGGGAGATCCATCAAAAGAGAAGCTGCTTTCCCTTCCAGATTATTATGTGTACTGTGTAAATTAGCACTTTATTTCTGTCATTTCAGGAGCCCTTAGGACTGTGTAAGTGGAGTCCACAAAGCATGAGACATTACAGCAGCAGAATGGATTAATGAGATTTGTTTTACTTCTTATTGAGGTTTACTGCAGGTCTGATCTCAGTCAGTGGGAAGGTGTACTTCACTGGTTTTATGACCTACTTGTCTCATGAATTCCTTCAGACAGTGCTAGGTGTGATAGTGGTTAGTCCCATGGTCATGGGATTACTCAAAATCGTAAGTGCTGGTTTCGGTTCTTAATGTTTAAGTGAATTAGACGGGTGGTGGGTCAGCTTATTCTTTGCACTGAGCACACATTTAGGGCTGTATTAAGAAGATGTTCATGGATGTCCTCCTGATCAGTAGAGTTAAGTACGTCTAGAGTCACTGGAGCAGTAGCTGGAGGCCTACAAAAGGCACGGAGCAGGGAACTTGTTGGAAGATCCTCCGTAGACACAGGGATTTGGGTAGAATTCCTTGACATGTGACAGGTGATACATGGTGGTACGTGACAGTTGTCATTTAGCATGTAAGTGAAAGGCATGCTTGTGACAACACAACTTGGAATGATGTAATTGAGCTTAGGCAGCACAAGTCTAATCAAAGGGTTTAAAATGTGCTTTTAGAACTGCGAGATGGACAGCACATACTTTTCTGAGCATACGTGGGTTTTTCTTATAAAAATGAGGAAAAACATTTATGTCTTGTTTGGAATTGCTAGCTGCAATAGCTAGGCAGAAGTCATCTGAGGCTGCCTTGGTTAGAGTATGTGTTGTGCCTAAGGTAGGAGTTTTTAACAGTACAGTGATGAATATATGTTTTAAGTTCCTGGACTTCCTTCTTGGTCCTCCTAAAGACCAATGAGATGTAAGAAGACCTGAGTCTTTTAATATTGTAGTGCTCTCTTAAGGCTCTCATTGGGAATGGTCCCGTTATTTTGAACACTGTTGCAATTCAGCAGGTTGCCATGGCTGTCAGGGAGAGTTCAGATTGCAGTTATTCTTTCTAATAATGAGAACTCGAAAGATGACAGATGGATATGAGTTTCACCAAGGACTGGTGCCTTGCTCTGGCTTTGTCTTTCTGGATCATGTTCACTTATTTGGGTTGGTATCCAAACGACGTTTGCGCATACCATATGTTTAGCACGTCAGCGAAGAGTGTTGCCGTTCAGATACCCAGCTTGGTTATGAGTGGTTTAGCATATGGAAGAAGTGCCCACAGGCGATGGTGAAGGGCTTTGCATATGGGAACTGCATAGCCTTCTTATATGGTAAAAAAAGTATTCCTTAGTAGAGGAGTACTAACCTGGGAACTTCCAGTTGTCAACCACGATACTTGGGCCTTCCCTTGTACCATTTCACAATATTTCCTTTTCTCAAACTTGATCTTGAACTGTTCTCAAGTTACAGGGGGAGGAGGCATGAAATGTTGAGGGGGGGGCAGGGGGGTCTTTTATTTCTGAAAAACATTAGTCTTTGGCTGGATCGAGGACCTCTGTGATTGGTGTTACCTATTATTTACCTTTCTTAAGTGGATTGATACCCATATAAATCTGTGAGGAGAATCGTTGAAAAAGTGCATGCCAACAGGTATGGAAACCAAATGAATATAGTAAACACCTTCTCTTTGTTTACAGAAGATGGCCTTTACACACCACGGTGCGTTTTCCTGTGTCTGTATACGATTAATAAGCACAAATCATATTGTACCGTCTTACGCAAATATGACTGATGATAGTTTAAAAAAGGAGAGAAAGTAATATCACCTGGGTCACCTGCTGTGTCAGTTCTGGTGTGTTATCCTAACTATCTTTTGAGTGTTTTCTTTTTGAAATACTGAAACCTGAGGAACTTAAATAGATATGAATTGTTTCAGTTTCCTACCACCTTTTAGGCTTGTGAAGTAGGAGAACATTGAGATTTGTGATGTATCCCTCTCTGCTGACTAATGAATTAACTGTTTTTCAAGTTTAATGGGAAGATTCAGTGGTATAGTTTTCTAGAGAAGGTAAACATCAACTCTAACTGTAATTCACAGTGTGTTTAAAACAATTATTCTTTACCATTAAAGTTAATAATATGCACATTAACCTCCAATGTAGTCTGAATCAATACTGCAGTTTGGGAGATGTGACCCCTGGACAGCTTTGTCTCAATTTTTATTGATTTCATTGTCATTTGTATAAGGTATGAAACAAATTACATGCCTCCCTAATATCATTAATGTGCCCCATTGAGCTGCTCAATTTATGGCTTCTTATAATGCATGACAAAGCATTACGGAGTTATTGAAGACATTGTGAAATACAATTGCTTAGTGTGCTAGATTTGATTGTGGAAGGCCAATGCCAACACTCAATAACTTTCAAACACTTTGCTGTCCAAAGAAAGTCCAGAGACAAGAATGAGCCACCCTGTAGTGTGCAACCCAGTTGTTAATTTCCATCCAAGTTCCCTTGGGTTCTGGGAGCAGCAACGTATTCCGCAGCGTTCTACTTACGTACTTCTAGCCTCACATGAAAACAATGCATATGCATTCTGTGCCAAAGACAAGTGCTGTTCTCTTTGATTACTGGAGGAAATTAAAATAGGTAGGAGGGATAGCATGTCTGTGTCTTGGCCACCATTTGTAGTGGTTGTCATTACTGTCATAATTTGAAATATGAGTTAAATAATTCACTCCACACTGTGATTTCTCCCCTATATTGGCTCTTTATTGCAGCCATGCCCATCATGTTTTCGGTATGGCTCCTTCCATCACAGCTGTTCCTCACATCTTCCTCGCAACACCTTCTTACCCTTCCAGGAAATTTCAGGGTTGCCCCGAAACCCTGGAGATAGCAATCTCCCCTTCTTGTGCTTCCTCCCCTGTCCGAGAGCTCCTCTTTTTGCACAAGCAGACTGCTGTTAAGCACAAGATTCGGGTACCTGCTTTCCTTCTTCTCCTTTCCAAATTCAAAGCTTGGCCTCATGGATATCCAAGAAAAAGCTTAGTGTAAGTTTCATGCCTTCCCCCTAAACTTTCAGTCGGGATGTGTTTTCTTGCTCTTTGCTTGGTGTCTAAGCCCCGCTCACCTGCAGTCACTGGCTATCAGCTTCTGTGAATATATAATAATATGTAATAATAATATAATAATATTACGAAATATGACATTCGGGGACACCCAGGCACACATTCTTCCTTTCCCCATTATTTTTCTTTAGCTTAAAAAAAAAAAAAAATCAACTTCCAGAGCCAGTCAAGGGTACCGCTCCCATTATCTGCATGTTACACTTTCAAAGCAGCATCTTCATACTTTCTCCTGTGGTGGCTTTCATGCTGAGGGACCTTCTTGTAAATATATGCAAAGCTACTTCATTGTGCTTTAATGTATACAAAAATCTCAACCACGTTTGGGCTTCTGCTGTGCTGAGACTACAGCCCGTCATTCCAGCTGATATCGTCTCATTGTTTAATTGTACTTGCCCATTTTCTCTGGTGTTAGGCTTTTATCTGAGGCTGTCTTTAAGGCTTTTTGAGTTTGGGGAGAGGATTTGTACAGCGTGAAACATGTAGGGCATAGTAATCTTTGGATAAGTATCATAGGTGCTGTGTTATTACAAATAATATAGAATGATACATTTCCTACATCTCAAAATGCTCTAATTATGTTATCATTACAGTCAATGTAGGATTGGCACCATTAAAGTTCTCTTCGCTGTCTCAGAAGGGTGCTTGGCACCTTTTAAGAACATGCTGGTTTTTCATCAGAAAAATCTGTATGGTGATTTTTTTTTTCCTTTTCTTTTCTTTTTTTTAAAAAAGACAAAAAAGATGTTCTTTTAGTGAAGAATGTTAATAGATTACGGAGATGAACAGCCTGTTATGATCATCTTGAATATAATACAGACCGTAGGACTTCCCTGAATTAATTTCTGAGAGAATTACAGTGCAGCTTAGGAAAAGAAAAAAAAAAAAACCAAAACCAAAACTAATTTTTATTTAAACCTTGCTCATAGTGTTTTTTCTTAGTACATAAATTTTGTTCCAAATTTTCTCTTATAGGTAAAAGCGACCCATTTTGTGTAGTTGAATTGAACAATGACAGACTGCTGACACATACCGTCTACAAGAACCTCAACCCAGAATGGAACAAAATCTTCACTTTGTAGGTGTTTGGGGTTTGTGAGTGTTTGGGGGGGGAAGAGCTTGGGGGGGGGGCTGAAGGGAATGGATGTGTGTGAATCAAAGATACCTACTGCTGATTCTGAAGAAAGGTAGCGGTGACATACTGGTACTTGCTAAAGCAAGCAGCTGAATACTTTTTGAGGATTAAAAACATGAAAAAAATTAGAGAAGAAGAACCATTTCAGAGGTAAAAAAGCAAGGTGTGTTTCTTGAAAACCAGGTATGCATAACGCTAAGCACTCCAGACTCCTCCTAGCTTCAGTACGAATTTCAAGGGCCAAATCCCCCACGCTGGATGGAATTTTAGGGTGGAAAAAAGGATATCGTGATTATGACCTTCCTTAGAATGAGATAACTATATAAAGGAAGGAATTTTTAATGCATTTATAATTCTTTGCATTATGATCAGATGCTTTCCACTTATTCTGTCTACCGGCTGCACTTCTCACAACACGATCTAGGATCATACAGGTACAACGCTGCCATTGGGTGAAATGCAGTCATATTCAGTTTATTGCAGAAATATTCAGTTTATTGGGGAGTGATGTGGTTGGGGTGGGGTTTTTTTTTTATCCTTCTGTTATTCTGAAGACAGAAAAAGGCTCAGACAAAATAGAAAAAAAAAAAGTCTTCCACAAACAAAATGTTCCTGTTGTTTGTCTTGCTCAGTTGCCGTCTTTTCCTCCCTGCTTCTCTCCACCCGACTGCAGCGTGGCACCAACGAGCAGGGAACTGATCGGTTGCAGGCTTCTCTGCCGCTGACGCCAGCTAACAAGCCACTGCAACACCAGTAGACACTTTAGCTTTGTGTACACTTACTTCACTTTATCCTAGATGAAAATGCTATCTTTTGCCCTTGATCTCAAAACACAGCCTGGTTTTAATTTTCCTTCCCCCCCGCCCCTCTAAATTTGTCATTCATGTATTTGGCACCCGTAGCTTGCCCTGCAGTGCGCTCTCAGGAATGAACTCAGAACAAAAGGAAAGAAACCTCACAACAATTGTACTTCTCATTAGCTTATTTAATGCTGTTCTCATTTATGTATCTGCAGAACGATGCTAAATTCTTAATTAATTTATTTTTAATTATCTACTAATAGAGCCAATAACTAATCCACCTCTACTGCTCTACAGTGTTCTCTGCATAAGAAATTGCCTGGTTTTGTAGAGGACAAAAGACTAATCAGGAATCAAATAGAAAACTCAAAAGGCCTTCAAGGAGAGTTTTCGCCTCTCTTCTGTGTATGTTGCATTGACTATTTTATCTGTCCTCAGATTTGTTAATTTGGGGCTGGCAATCCAGTTTCATCTAGAGGCGTGTATTTTACTGAAGTTAAACTGCTTTCCTTGAATTCCTATTTCCTGCATCAAAGATGGGTTCTCTCGAACAATTCCGGTTTTTTCTTTGAGTCAGGAACGTGAATTTTTCACTTGAGAGTTCACAATATCCAGTGATATTTCCTGTGCGTGGTGGCGGAGTGTTCAATGGCTCGCAGGCAAAAAAAACACTAGCAGTCGAAAAATGCATCGTTTTGTGTGGCTTGCTCCTAATTTGTTGTAATGACTGTTGTGTGCTTGTAATTAAGCAAGGATTTGGGAATTAAAGAGCTTGCTCTCAGTGCAAGGATGTGCTCGTGCAGCTCGTAATTATTTTTGCTTGCAGACCTGCAGATTTCGCAGCAGTGGCGGTAAGAACTGCTGCACGGGCAGCGGTCTGTAAGGGGTAGTCTTTAAAGGCGCTCGGTCCTGCTGCTTGCGGCTGTAAATCCCCCAGCGCTGCTCCGCGCGGGCTCTCCTTGCGGCTCACGCAGCGCCAACGCCAGGTAGGGGATTTAAAGCCACATCCCTCGGAAAACTTCTGCTGGGAAAGCTTGCCGGGGGAGCGAGCGGCGGCTGCGGCCCCGGGAACGCGTTTCGGTTATAGGGAGGGATGCCTCATTTACTAAAGTTCTGTTCCCTGCCATGCCTTCGGAAAACAGAGGGGTATCTGGCTTGGCTAACCTCTCCTGGTTTTGTCCTTGGTACCCGCTGGTGTAGGTGACTCCTTCCCTCTTCTGTGTGTGCTTCTCCCTTTGTAGCAATATTAAAGACATCCACTCGGTGCTTGAAGTGACAGTTTATGACGAAGACCGCGACCGCAGTGCTGACTTTCTAGGCAAAGTTGCTATACCATTGCTGTCTGTAAGTTTCATTCACCTGACACACCACTCTCTTATTTTTCCTGCTGAAGGGGAGGGGGGAAAGGGGGCCGGGGGGGGGGCGGGGGGGGAGAAAAAAAAAAAAAAAAGAAAAAAAAAATTTGCAGCTCTGTGTCTGTCATTTCTCAACCAAGGTCTGTAATAAGAACACTAAAATTTTAACATACTCAATTCACGGCCATGTTGAATCCCATGATAGTTAATTTTTCCTGACAGACTTGGTCCTGGTAATGAACAGGTACTTGTCAGACTTGCCACAGTTGTTTTGGGTTCTCTGTCAGTTTCAGCAGCTGGGGGTCAGGGGTCACCGGGGGGGTGTATTCAGCGGAGACCGCGAGACAGACGGCTGTCATGTCCTTTTCCTGCAGATTCAAAATGGTGAACAGAAAGCCTACGTCTTGAAAAACAAGCAGCTGACAGGGCCAACAAAGGGGGTCATCTATCTTGAAATAGATGTGATTTTTAATGCTGTAAGTCTTAACTTTGGCTTTTTTGTACTGCTAAAGAGTTCAGTTTCATGAAAGCTTTTGTTCCTGATTTGTAGAGAATTTCTGTCATTCCTCATTTTCTCTAAACCTTGATGTATACTACAGAATACTCTTCTGCCACTGCCTGGCACACCCACTCTTTTTGTTGCTGCTGCCGCTGCTGTTGCTGCTAATGCACGGAGCCGCAACTCACGCCTCTGTGTATGGTTACGTGTCCACGGGCTTGGCAGCCATGACTTTGAAACTTCGTAATTTTTGCAAATTGGAGCATGTGTTATTAGTAAGGAGCGAGTAAGCTTGAAATACTGACACACATTTTAATGCGTAGGTGAAAGCCAGCATACGAACCTTAATGCCCAAAGAACAGAAGTACATTGAAGAGGAAAACAGACTGTCTAAACAGGTAAAGAGTAAGGAAACACTAATCCTTTCCGAAAGCCTTAATATCGAGTGTGCATGTCCAAATATCTGGTATCATACTGCCGAGAGTAAAGAATAACATTTTCATTACCTGTTTACAAAAGAATAGGATAGGTCGGAAAAGGCAGAAACAAAATACATGGGTTTACTGTGTCTGCTCTATAAATTGCAGCTTAATTTCCATGAAATACGTGAATAAGAACAGAGTTGAAAACATCAGGTTCCACACATATCAGATTATAGCGCAGGTGCATGTAAGCTAAGTCTTGCATAAATTTTTGCTGTTAACCTTGACCCAAAAGATCTCCATTCGTTGCGGGGTAGAGAGTGTTTCAGCATTCTTTTAGCCAAATTTTAAATAAGTTAGTTGGGTGAGATTTGAATCAAAGGTGAAAGCAGACTAAAGCTCTGTATTCCTTCTGAGAGTCCTCTGGGTAGGAAATGTCTGGGCGCTTTTTTTTTTCCTGGATATTTTTGCCACTCCCGGTTTTAATGTTTTGGTAAAAAGTATTTAAACACACATCTTCTCTTTTTCTCCACTTGAACTGCTTTTGATTCAGTTTTTCATGTTCCACAAATGATCTGTTTCATATGGAGAGACGTGGCCTTTCGGTGGGACTGTGGGAATGAGGCATTTTTGGTTTGCAGTGAAAAGGCAAAGGTCTCAAAACTGTTTTTTATTTTGCTGAAAGCTTATAGACTTGAGCGTAATTTAAGTTATCTGCTGGGTGAATTTTACATCAGTTGTGTGATGTATTTCATGAAAAAAATATTTCAAGAGGCAAAATATTTCTTTCTTTACTGCTGTGAGTAATGCAGTTACTAAGGCTGCATTTTGCATGGCTATTCCAGCAAAGAAGCAGCAAGGCCTTTTATTCAAGATTCATTCTTCTCCACACTTCCATGACAGAAAATGACATTGTGCTTTTTGCAGATGGCAGGAGGAGTAAACTTTAAATACTCACTTCGGGTTGTTGCTGGTTTGGTTTTTTTTTAATCAGCTTGCATGGGATACCCCCACCACCATGCCACGTAGGGCAGGGGAAAAAAAGGTGCCTTTATGACTGATGTGGTTGCATTTTAAAACATTCACATTTTGCAAGACTGAATATGTCTTAACCTCGCTAGCATTTTCTATGCTAGTCAATACACACATTAACTCATTCACTGGTTTGTCCACTTGGGTTTTTTTGGTCCAGTTCATTGTCATTTTAGAGGATTTAAGGCTTCTCCTGAATCAAAACCCAGCGCTGTTACGTATCATCTTTATATAGATTGAATGGATGCAGTTAAAGTAACTGTGATATATACTTAAAAACATGCAGTCAACATACATCACAGCAGACAAATTTGTTATAAATGAAGGGAAAATTGGATGCAAAGGGTTAACCTTAATTAGATTAGAGCAGTAATTTTTCATGGTTTCGGGTTAGTGTCCTGCAGCATCTTTTTATGAAGAAAGGCCAAAATTTGTGAAGTATTGAGAATGGGGGAAGTCTTGACCACTTAATAAAACTCTGGAATCTTGGTAATAAAATCATGCATGAAATTTTGCAAGTGGCCTTTTAAAATTGAACAATTTGTGTCCCATTTAGAATTAAATTCAACAAATATCTACTGACACAACAAATTCTCTCTCTTCCAAGTCTCTCAGATTTTTAACTCTCTTTCTCAATTTGTGAGCTCAAGAGCTTAACGTGTTATTTTCTCAGTCTTCAATGAAATTAAGAACAACAATATTGTTAGCATGAGCTTCTTCCAAAGCTTTTGGGGTTTTGAAACATTTTCATTCTTTAATCTTTTTAACAGCTCCTGTTAAGAAACTTTATCCGGATGAAGCGTTGTGTCATGGTGCTCATAAATGCCGCCTACTACATCAGCAGTTGCTTTGACTGGGATTCTCCCCCAAGAAGTCTCGCTGCTTTTTTGGTACGATCTTTTTTATATTATTGTTAATCACCCTGGTGTATTTGTGTTCTAGACTGAGAGATAATACAGTGGTGGTGGTGGTGGGGGGGGGTGTCTCACTTTTTTTTATTTAAAGCTTTGCATTATAAAGATGACACAAATCATGTTTATTCAGTTTTTAAAAAAGAAAAGTAATGAAGTTTAGAATGTCACACAAACAAAATAGAAAGGGGTTTTTTTAATTTTTTACAAATAACATGAGCAAGTGATGCAACTCAAAATATGGTCAGTGAACTATGGATCTACTTTGAGCTTGTCATACATTACTTCTGTTAGATTTTATTTGGCCCCCTTGTATATTTACGCTAAAACTTGTTCTGAATATTTCATGAATGCTCTTATATGTCATGAATATAAAATTAGTGTTACTTTATCCTCAACATCAATATACTTTTTTAGAACTACGAAGCTCTGGACCCAAAAGAGTTGCTTCCTTGCTAAGATTTAGTGTTCTTGGTTAAAAAAAACCAAACCAAACCAAAGCAAAACCAACTTTAAAATCATTAATGCAAACAAACTAGTACCTTTTAGACGTCAGGCTCTGGTCATAGATCAATTTTCAGTGAATTCATTTTTAGTGATTTAAATGGAACTGCTATTTCTCCATAAACATTAGCTTCATTAATATTAACTTTTATTTTCCTGTTACATTTTGAAAATCCCAAGCATAATTGTAGATCAGATTGCCTTTACCAGATGAATATCTTTTTATTTTCAAAATCGTATGAACTACAAACGAGACTAGCGTCCCTGTTTGTTTTTTGCCTGAAGGAGTCCCATCAGGAGTAAAAATGTATGCATGGACACACATTCTGGAACATCTAAACTTACTGGGTTGGCTGAAATACTGAATTTAAGAGCCTCTCTGCCATGACAACGAACAGGGAATGTTTTCTGTCTTTCTTTGCATAATTACAGAGGGAGTCTGCAGACAGTACTCCTAGCTTGGGTGCCTAAGGCTGAGGTGCCTCCAGTTTGGAGACACCAAACCAGGCACTGGAGCTGGCTGCATTGGACCCGTAAAATGGGGTGCTTTTTGGTGCGTCACTAAATCATGCTGTTTTGCAGGAAGTTTCTTCTAGCAGAGCTCAAGTGACTTGTTAAACCCCCCTGTAGCCTGTCAAAGGCTGGCAGCAAGCTGTTGGCCCTTGGTTGCAATGTTCATCAAGAGTACAGGACATACATGTGGTGTTCAAAATCTCAGGTCTTTTACAATTCCACCAACACCTGTAGTAACTATATTATGTGCAAAAATCTAAATATGCTTGCTACTGTTTAATTTAGAAAGGTGATCTGTTATTATTTCAGCTTTAAATAATCAAAATTTCACAGGAAAATGTGTGTTTCTACGTAAAACTCAAACGTTTGTGTTCCTATTACTGCTCTAGTTAGTAAATACTCATCTGTCCAAGTCTGACTTTAGTATGGATGTGAAACACCCACCTGTCATTGGTGGAAGAAGGGAAATGGAAAGACTTCCTATTATTTGGGGCAAATGAACTTATTTCTTTCTCATGGTGTGCTGCTGTGGCCGTGGAAGAAGTTGTGTTGCTCTGAAATTGTAATTGCTTCCGATCATAGAAGAAATTAACTGTTGTAATAAGTAGTTGGAAATACATAAAACACAGAATTTGAGCAAGGAGGTCTGTAGTGAGTAAACGTCATCATTGTAGTTATAGTGTATTGCAGTAGAAACCTGTTCCTGATTTTATTTATCTCTCTCTATATATATACATTTTTTTTCTCTCTCTCTCACAAGCCTGCTTTTCTTAGTTTTCTTTTAGTATTTGTTTTGCTGTGTGGTGGTTGTGGTAGTTATGGACACATTACATCTGCATCAGTGCTGTGACTTCACAGATGTGTTCCTGCTCTGCATCCAAAGTCCACCCTGTGCTTTTCAACCCGATCGTGTTCTGCCCAAGCATCAAACCATCCCTCTGTTGGGCAAAACATTGATAAGTTTTTGTTAGCAAAGCCAAATCTACGTGAACTTCTCTTGTGATTGTAATCATTGGATTTAGATGGTTTCTGGAGTTCCATAGCTATCATAGGCCCTTGAAACATCTTGAGAGTGGTCCACTTGCACGTCTAATGCTGAATTGTGCTTGCACTGAGGTTACGCTGGAATTTAATGGATTCTGTAAAAAAAGTGTAGTTAGAGGTATCATTTTCATCTCTTCACTATTATACAAATCGTATCTTCCCTTGAAGTTGTCTCCCAGAGGTTGGAGAATGTCACAGTGAAATGTCAGTGCCAGAAAGGAAATGAGAAATAGGCCATTCTGGAGGTTTCCAGCTCCGTAGGCAGACTAATAAATAATGTACGAGAAGCAAACTTCTAAACTAACCATTTCTTCAGTCCTGTTGGATTTGAAGAGGTACCGTGACAGATAATGTCCCGATACAGATTTACGGCCATTTCACGTATGTGAGGGTTGATTTTTCAGGTCTCCCGTTGCACCCAGTTCTGGCGTTGCAATTGCCGGTGCCCTTTTCTTGTACCTCTCCCCATGTCTTTGCTTGCTGATGGGGCCACTGTTAGGGAGGACAACGGGGTGAAGAAATTCGGACAGACTAGCTCAGTTTTCAGAAATGTAGTGAAGTCAGTTGTAATAATGGAGAGACCTGGAAAGGAAGATTACTCTTGGAAGCCCACAGAAAGCCTTGATGAATATGGTGACCCTATAACGAGCTACAGTTATCTGCTTTGTGCTCTTTGCACACTGATGTGTTCCCTGCAGCTCTTTTTAAAGCCATTCTCCCTGGAGATGTTGGCAGTCGAGATGGAAAGTGTTCATTCAAGGGGCTTGCTGATTATTTATACTCCAGAACTTGGTGGTCTCAAACCTTTACATTATTTGGGACATTTTAGGAAAGGAAATCCTCTACTGAAGGCTTAGGGTGGTTCTTTCTCAAATCTGCCCAAAGTTACCAGGTCCATGACTGGTGTTGCTCATGCTGTACCTAGAAGTACAGAAACATTGAAGTTCAGTTTTCAGTGTTCTAGATTATGCATTTCCTCAACGGAACAGTATTTTACCCGTTTCTGTTGAACTTCCTACACTCATCGCCTTCACTGAGGGTTTTGCCTGAATGACTTAAGGTTTTGACTCCATCTTTTTTTCTGTGCTCCACTAATTCATAGCTGAAGGATAAGTGTTACCCAGTCATATTTTTTTATATTTTCATGCTAAAATAACCGTGACGTATTATTAGCAGTTATTTTTCAGATACTCAAAGGAATTGGTAAATAGCTCATGAAACATAAGTTGGTGTGGCTAGAATATGACTTTGGATTTGAGCTGGCAGAGGATCTGATATCTTCTCCTCCTTTTTCATATTTATTTCCTGTTGAATAAAGGAAGTGCATAGCAACAATGTTAAATACTGTTTCGGTTCCAGAACAGCTTTATTATATCGCATATATCCCTATAATGTCTAGAGGCAGATCAAAAACGTGTTACGTGTTTGTGTTTATGATTCTTAAGCACCTACATGCAATGGAAATGGACAGAATATGTAGAGAGAGCTTTTGCTGTAAATTTGCTGATGTTCTGTGTTTAAAACAGACCTTTGGATTATTTAGCTGTTAATTTTTATATGTTTTTAAATTCAGTAACTAATATGCTATGGTTCAGGCAGAAGAACTTTATTAGAGTATGTAAAAGTGGATGGTTTTTCATTAGATTAATCTAATGTGGGCACTGAAGTGTCTACTAAATTGGGCCTAATTTCCGTCAGCTTCTTGACCAGACATTTGTGTTCTTGCAGATGTCAGTGGGTGCAACGCAGGGGGAAAAAAAGTGTACACTCTTTTTTTCCAGTACTGTCATTTCTCACTGTAATGAGCACAAAAATAATTGGACAACTGAGCTATCAGTAAAAGGACACACTTCAATGTGAGTCAATGAATTATTTTATGGGACAAACTTTAATCTTTAAATGTGATTGTAGATAATTTGTGCTACCATCTGTCCATTTGGAATTCTTTTAGCCTTTTCAGTTGTTATACAGTAAGTGCTGCTGTGTTTAACATTAACATTTGATATTTTACACATTTAATTTCTGTACTGCTGCGTGGTCCTCGGGGAGCTTTGCTCTAGTGCTACATGAGAGAGACAAAGTATTGATCAGTTAACATTTCAGCTACATTTATGTATGTCGCAAAATTAATGAAAATGCCAGACAAAAATGTCAGAGTGCACAAAAAGGTAGAATTTAAATTTGGTAGTTTAATGAAAAGTTTAAGATGTGCATTATCAAAAATGTCCCCTTGCCTTTAAAGTACAATTCGTGGCTGAGTAACTAAAGGGAGCCACATATTTTACTGAGAGGAACACTGAACATGAAATATGAGGGGATAGATAATCTTCAAAGTGTTGGGTATCCCAAAATGGCCTCAGTAAAACAGTTTAATTGCCTTGAACATTTAACAGTTACTCATAAAATAAACTGGTTTCCTTTTTCATTTGGAAGAGGAGTACCCTCCCCTGACCGCCCACGGACTGCTCAGTGTGTCCTCAGATTAGAGCTTTCTATGGGCATGGCCTCCTATTCCTGCTCCCGTTCCTCTGAATCCTTCTGTACGTGTGTACACATGCGGGTAGAAGATATTTTCCTTTGTTAGCCTTTGAAACATCATTGATAAAATTACTCTCCCTGCATCCAAGTCACTCGCCAGGTCTAACTCACCTCTGCTTTGTCTGCCAAGGTCGCACGATTCACGTGTGAAGACGGCACAACAGCCTCCCTGGCCGCTGATTACGCGTGCGTTCTCTTCCACACACACCACTTAGTCGCAGTGGTGTCGTTCTAATTAACTGAAACCTAGAAGGAAACAGGAGAAAAAAGAGCTGGTCCCTAGCAGGAAATGAGACAGTAAAGTAGTTTTGTCACCTTGCTTGGCTTTTCCATACTAAAAAGGGAAATGATCACTCACGTGTATTTCAGAAGAGACTTCCACTCAAAGCTGAAGGGCGGAGGTTATGTTTTGGGAGAGACGATATGGTACCATCAGGAGTGAGCATGCACTTGTGTTAGTTATTAAATATTTTCCCTTTTTTCCACACTGTAATTGTAGGAGAATCAGAATTTTGCAGATACATTTAAGAGCTCATAGGTTTTGCCATTGTTGATGCCACAATTGGGGTTATAACGTACAAACACCTTCAAATTGCTTTTCACTGCCCCCGGGTGAAGCGGGCAGTCAGGTTGTCTTTGCCACCTGCTTGTCCAGAATTCCAAATCGGAAAGAAGCACTGGCAAGGTAGTTGCAAAAACTTCTAACGCCCTACAAAAAAGCCTTTCCAAAAATTCCTGTTGCTGTCAAAACCGCCGGTTCTCACACGAGAGATTTCCAGAGGTGAAATGACATGGCAGTGGCGAGGCCAGGTATGAGGTTCATTTCTGATGCAGGCTGCGCACATCTGCAAGAGTCGTTCAGCTTTTTGTCAGCTGTACCTTCACCAGCAGGAAGGAGGATGAAGTAGGCCAGACTGCTGTTCTTTAGGGTTTGGGGTTTTTTTTTAGAAGTAAAGCAGACAGAAAGAAAAGTGATCTAAATCCTGTTTTCTCTTTCCTAATTTTCTGTAGATAGACCCGCAGAACTAGCGTGAGACTGCTGCAAAAATACAGCGGGATTTGAGCTTTCGGCAACACTTAGCTGTACCGTGTGCCAGGTTTTAGAATGTGAGGTGGGAAAGAAACAGATATATGGCAGATCCTGGCATATAAGACCATGGAGATCCACTAACCATTCATACATAAAGAACATACCAGCACCAGCAGTGATGAAAAAAACCCTCTATACCTAACTTGGAGCAATTGAGGAACGATGCTGGTGTGGAAATACGTGGTGTCATCACGCCACGTTTTGTATTTGACACATTACCTGTTTGCAAAGCTGATACAAGGGAAGACTGGGTATTATATCCTTAAAAATTTCTCCTGGTATTTTACTTTGTCTTTAACAGACCACTTCGAGTTTACCTCCTTCATAGAGTCAACGCAGACTTGCTAAGGCGGCTTGGCAGTGTGATTCATTGCCTGTGGGCAGGCTTGGTGCCCTTTTGGGCAATCTGGAGCATCCTGCGCGCCACCCGGCTGCTGTTCCAGGAGGGCATGTGTCTGTCTTGGGTTCTGCCTCGCTTCTGCTGCCACCGTCCAGGTCACTGGGGTACCCACCCCTGGCTGTCTAAAATGGCACCAGCTCTACCTTCAGGCACTTTAATCGCCCCCGTAGGTGTTTACTTTACCTGCATATCTATTTTAGGTCCTTACCTAAATTCCGTTCTGAGTTCTTCATAAAGTGTTCAGTCTCAAAACCACCAGTGCAGTGTTGGGGAAATACTTCCCTTATTTTACATTACCCGTTGAGGCACAGAGGCTTTATGATTTCTCGAACAGGAAATAACCCAGTGGAATAGAGCATTGGTATCCCAAGCCTTGGACTTTTCCCTTCACCACCAGACCATTCTTCTCACCTATTTTCCTTTTCTCCCTACTTTTAGAATACTGAAAGTATTTGATTATCAAAGCTTTTAAAATGCTGTCATATCTTGATACTCTGCAAGGTCTGATGCACTGAAATGTAGTTGATCAAAAATTATAGAAATCAACAAAAGAACCATGAGTTACTGTCCAGTACTTAGTGTAACCTTGAAAGTTCTAAAAACTGGCTTAGATTTCCTCTTAAGGCAGCGATGTGACTATAAATCTAGGTGGCCAAATTGCGTGAGTTGTAACTGAAGTCTCTTTCCCAAAATGCACATCGCCTACGGCAGGGTCCCCAGCTGCCTGACGCGGCTGTGGCCCCACCAGCTTGGTGTTACCACAGGAGTTGCAGGGCAGTTGCATCTGACCCAGCGTGGCTATGCGTCCAGAGAGGGGCTGCCTTGTGCTTGCCTCTTGAGTGCACAAAAAACTTTGCACTTGAAAGACTTCAGGCAGCACTGGGCTGCATCAAGAGAAGCGTGGCCAGCAGGTCAAGGGAGGGGATTGTGCCCCTCTGCTCTGCTCTGGGGAGACCTCCCCTGGAGCCCTGCGTCCAGCTCGGGAGCCCTCAGCACCAGGAGGACATGGACCTGTTGGAGCGGGGCCAGGGGAGGGCTACTAAAATGCTCCGAGGGGCTACTAAAATGCTGCGAGGGCTGGAGCCCCTCTGCTCTGAGGCCAGGCTGGGAGAGTTGGGGGTGCTCAGCCTGGAGCAGAGGAGGCTGCGGGCAGAGCTGAGTGCGGCCGCTCAGGGCTTCAAGGGGGCCCAGAGGAAAGGGGGGGACAAGCTTTTTAGCAGGGCCAGCTGGGACAGGACAAGGGGGGATGGCTTTAAACTGAAGCAGGGCAGGTTTAGACTGGATCTAAGGCAGAAATTCTTTCCAGTGAGGGTGGTGACACCCTGGCAGGAGTTGCCCAGAGAGGGGGTGGAGGCCCCATCCCTGGGACCATTCCAGGCCAGGTTGGCCGGGGCTGTGAGCAACCTGATGTGGTTCAAGGTGTCCCTGCTCCTGCAGGGGGGTTGGGCTGGGGGGCCTCTGGGGGTCCCTTCCCACCCAAAACATTCTATGATTCTATGATTCTATGATTAAATTTGGATAATTATTTATTAACGGTGTTCTAAGTAAGGAGAAAGTGGTTGTGTAATCATCACTGAGTTCCCCGAGTTGCTATTTCACAGTTGCTGCAGGAAATCTTGGCCATTTAAACTTTCATTGCTTAAATAGTGCGCATGGGTGGGTTGTAAAATACCTTACTTTTTCATCGTCTTTTCATTATGAGTCATACGAGAACCAACACATTATAAAATCATGTTACAAAGAGTGGTTTACTTTCTTTTTTTTTTAACAGCAGTAGGTATTATAATGGTTTGCCTTGAAGTGGAAGGACTAGGGGCCACACTGAATTTTCTGGACCATTCAACAGTTAAAATAATGCAATGTAAGATTTTGCAAAAAGTTTCAGTGTAGTGGAGAAAGAAGCAATAACCAGGTGTGCCTAGTGAGAAATGCCCAAGTAAGAAAAATCAGAGAAGCACATTTTCAAAGCTTTTGAAAACATGGGTGCGAAAGGATCAAGAGGGGCAGCCTGTACAGAAGTGAAGCTGCCAGTTCCTTCCCAATGCTCCTTAAGAAACCTCCAGTGTGCTTATTCCTACAGAGCAGGCGCTTGCCCAGTCAGTGTGTAGCTGGTAGGTGATACTATAAGCATCTGCGCCTCAGTGGAAGAATTAAGAAAAATATGTTGGATTTTACTGGAGCAAAACCACTTTGGGTACCTTCATAAAGTTTCAAATACGCATCATGAAAATATTTGTCCTGCTTATACTGTTTAACATGCAATTTTATAATTTTGCTTTTGATTGCGGAGCGTGAAATTCCGAGCATTAAGATAAAAAAAAAAAGCTTAGAACATATTTTGTTTCTACTAGTGCTGCACATGCCGTATGCGTAACTGTAGTTGGGTTTGTTGGTGTTGTAAATAAAGCCTCAAAAAAAAACCCCACCCCTAAGTAACCACTGAAGAAGCTGCACGGGAAGTTTTGTCCCCTTTTCCTAAAAGGGGACTGTCTGCCACACACAGGTTTAGCCTACATGTTTTGGCAAAAGACAGATGCTGCATGCGTCCCATTCAAAAAATGGCTGGTTTGGACCAGAGAGAGTTTGAAAGCTTGCTTCTCCCTTGGAAATAACCAGTGGGTGGTGATGATGATGATGATGATATCCAAAACCAGCAGGGAGAAGGAATGGTGCGTCTGTTCCTCTCGGGACGGTAGGAGATTGAAGTGAAAAATGCCTGTGTCTTTCTACCATCACCTTCCTTGTGGTCCCTCTGCTGTCCTCCTCGGTGTGAGCTGGAGCTGCCGTGCAAGAAGCTTTATCTTTGCCCAAACTCCATTAAGATTTACGTAGGAAAGTCCCGCGGAGGGAAGCAGGCAGTTGGGACTGAACTGGGGCAGCTGCTGATTTTCGCAGTCAGGGAAACTCCCTTGTGAGAGGGTGCGAAGAAGCAGCAGCACCAGAAATTGTCCTTTGGATGGGGTAACGTGTCTCTTTGTGCTGAGTAGGCCGTCTTTATTTCAAGCAGACAAACTGCTCAAGTGTGGCATTACAGAAGAATACTTAAGAAGTTCCCAAGTGGTTGATTTTTTTGTTTTTCTTCTAGATCAGGCATGAGTTAACACAGCACATCATTAACGTGTACTCTTTAGTCTAGTCAGGGTGAACGCTGTTTCCACCCAGGGTTTTTCCGTGCTTAAAGAGCTAAGGTTAAATCCATTCTTTCAGAAAAACGACGCTTCCCTGAGCTACCTTCCCGTGTGCTTTTCCCCCTCCCCTCCCAGGTGGCAGCCCAAGGCAGGGGCTGCAGGTCTCGGTGACCAGGCTGCATCGGGCAGGTTACCATATAGGCAGAATGTTTCCTTAAATTTCTCAATTAAAGGCCAAACCGGCGGTTGCAAGGTTGCGAAGGAAATCCTTGTGTAGCCACGGCCATGTTCCTGGCAAAGGTTGGGTGTTTGCAATGGCCTGTCTTGCTCGGAGACTCTTTGTGCCGGTCACGGCAATGTAAAGAGGAGCAAGAGCTGCCTTGAAGATCCTTTTAGTTAAGTATTAATGCAAGAAACAGTGTTGTCTAGATAGATTTTTAATACGTGAAACACTCAAAGTATGGGCAGAATGTTAATTTTTTGCCAAGTGTCATGCTTAAGTGATTTAGCTTTTACAGGAAAGGAGGATTTCAGATGACCTCAAAATAAAAAGCCTGTAAACCTCGCAGCCACTTGTTTGATATAAACAGGGGTGCTTTTTAAAGTGCATTTAATTTCCAAAAGAAAAACAACAGGTGTTTGCATCCCAAAATCTGCCTATAACTTTGGAATAAACATAATTTAAAGGCATAATTTATTTTAGTTTCACAGGTAGATTTTATTTATTCCAGAATAAGTATTAACACTTATCCAGTAGAGATAACTTAATGTTGTGACCGGAATTGTTACCAAAGAGAAAAAAAAAATTGAGTCTCTGTAAGCCAAGTGGCTGCAGCTGATACCAGATTGACTTGGAAGTGCGTGGCGGATCTTTGGGGTTTGTGCATTTCCGTGGATAACCCCAGCGCAGTCACTGTAGCTGTGAAGTTGGGAGGCACCCACTGCTTTCCAGAGACACAGGTACTCTGAGGAGAACCCACTGTGATTTGCAAAAGCAAAAGATGGGCGTGATTTCGCCTTGTCTATCTGAGACTGACTGCTGCTCTCGCAGCTATTGTTAGACCTGCGAAGTTACCTGTTAAAACTGGTATTATGCAATTGGAACTTCTTGGGCAATTAGCACCAGCTGAATGGGAGACATGATTTTCTCTCTGCAGCCCTGTAGTAGCTGTGATTAGATGTGCTTGTATTCCAGTTCTAATTGACTGGCCTCCATGAGTAGACACTGCTCATTAATGAACAGAGGCAGACACTTTCTAACCCCATTAAAAAAATAAAAAGGTAGCAGAGAAATGTGCTCGAAAACGAATAAAATTAGTTCTGCTTTGATATGCTGCATACATCCTTTGCATCCATTGCTGCAGGAAGTGGCACTGTATACCTGGGAAAGCTGTGATTAAAAAAAAAAAAAAGAAGCCAGTATTAATGCATAGCTGCGATTCCCTGCACTCAGGGTGTCTCCTCTAAATCATAACTTGAGGGGTAAACACGTTAAGCTGAAGGAAAACCTCTGCTTTGACAGTCGCCCTGGCAGGACTAATGCATGAGTTTTTGCTGTTCCCTGGTATTTCTCCTCAGTCTTTGAGGATATGAATGCATGCTGTCTGTTTAGCTTGAGATGCTCCTTTCTGGGCTATTCTCGTCTTAATAAAGCCAGCTTGTGTGATATTTCTGTTCCCGCTCTGTCTCTCCTGAGGTCTGTCTGGTGCTCATTTATACGGGAGAGGGGAAATCTCTTCCTTATCTCAGACCAGGAGGCACAGGTGTACGTATTTGAAACTCTATTTTCCAGTGACAAGTTCTTCAATTTCCAGGAAAAGTGTATTTTTAATAATTAAAACCAGCTAATTCCTTTGAAGATGAGTGACCAATACTGTAAGGGATACTGCTAATGATTTTTAAGGCTGTTTTCTTTAATAAAGACAGAGTATTTTCTGCTTGGTTTACAGTATTCTTGCTGTTCTCCCTTAAAGAACCTCTAGTGCCAGCAGATTCCGGACCCCTTTAACGTGACTGAAAAAATTAAAAGTAGGTATTTTTAATATTTGCTGCCATCTTAATTATTACTTGCTTAAAGCACCACTGTTAGCAGAGGGATTATGAGTTAATAAAAATGTCATAGTATTAGTATATAAAACACAATATAATTTTCCCAAGACAATGATTAACAGCGTAAGGCCACATTAACAACACTTAATGCTTATTCCCTGGATGTGCTTGATTTTCGTCTTTTAGGAACAGTATCACAATGCCGTAGCAAGTAAACATTTTGGAGTGATTTATTGTAAAGAAGGGGTGACTAAAGGAATCTCTTGTTCGAGCTTTGTTTCTGTGTTATGTCACGATCTTCACGGCATTGCAGCTTCACATCAATCCAAAGAGCGTTTGTAATGCTGGATATTAATATTCCCCCATGCAGCTCCGGTGAAACACATTAAAAAGTTATTTATTCATCACAGTCTATTAGCTAGAGCGTTTGGAAAATAACCGTCGTACGCGGGTAGGTCATTATGGTGTCAGTATTCCTGCCGCATGCAAGAGTCCCTCCGGGTGTGGGTTGTGGGTTTTTTTAACCTTTTAAGACGTTTTTGCTTTGTTCCGAGGCCGCTTCGGGTTTTTATTAGCTGCCTTGATTCCCTCATCACGAGCAAGATACACCTCTGTAAATTATGGATTCGCTCGAGCATCCGTCGCTGCTTCTCAGGAGCCCAGGACTCCGCCGTCCGGGGCGGGCTGGCCCTACCTACCGCCGCTCTCACCTGCAAACCGAGACGTCCCCCATTCAGCCCGCCAAGAACGGAGCCATTGTCGCGGGAAGAAGCGTTTGTTTCCGAGGGAAAATTATTCCGGTTCTACTTCTGAATGAGAGACAAGGCTGTTATTACTCAGGGGATATCAGGCCTGACTGCTTTTTTGAGAAAACAAATTTGCTGTAACTTTATCTGTAATTTAGTACTGCACGGGCGCAAATAGAGTCTACATTGTATGGAGCAGGAGGCAGAAGTAAGGGTTTGTTAAAGCCCTAAAAAGGTTTGGGTAACCATTGTATTTCCGAAAGCGGCCTTATCAGAGTCATAGGTTAAAAAAAAAAACAAAACTCATCACGGCCTTGCCATTAACCATCTGGTTTGGATTTGCCTTAAAATTAGCACTGAAGAAGTAATGTTTCTGCCTGTATGGAGAACATTGCAAAATCGCAAGTTTCCCAAAAGTGAGTGGACGTGCTTTGCCGTGACCAACAGCCTACCCAGTGAGTGGTTACAGCAAACACTGCTCCGATCTTTTAATGCAAGGTTGTTTTTTTTTTTTCCTTTCCCACAGTAAATGTAGCAGGCTCTTCTCAAGTTCCACTTTCTTGAAGAAGATGATGTCAAAATGCTTAAATAACATTCCCCTTTTCTTGGTTGAGTCTTGGCTGTCAGCATTTGATAGGAAGAAATAATATTAGTTGTTTAAAACGTTTTTTTTCCTGTGCACATAGGAAAACTTAGCCCTTGCAGATGGTGCTGTTGAAGCTGGTCCACATCAGTGGGGCATTTTATTCCATCAAGGTTCACTTTGGCGACTGCGTGCTTGTTCGCTGCCTTACATTCTGATTAGGCAGCAAACGTGCAAACTACTTTCTTCATTTTCTTTTTTTTCTTTTTTTTTTTCTTTTTTTTTTTTTTTAAATAGAAGAAATTCCAGTCCGGTGGTAGGAGTTTGGTCTTGCTGATTAGCAAAGTTAAAGTTAAGAACTTGACGTGGTTTCTAATCATCTAGCAGCTGTCATTAGTGAGTGACAATGTAGTTAATCTCCCCCTCCGACACACAAGGCTGCTCCTCCATTCTCCCAAAAGCAGAGGCAGCCACCTCCAGGCACGCTCCCAGCCGAAGCGGGGAGCAGGGAGTGCGTATCTGACCCCGGGATCTGAACCTGGGAATCTCTGGTTAGCACGCTTCATTGCCTCCGGATCACAGCGCTCACCTTTCTGCTCTTTTACTTACAATGTCTAATACGCCTAATTTAAATTAAATTATTTTAATTAAATCATTCAACTGTTTCTTGCAGTGCAAGGTAGTTAAGAGCTGTAGCTGCCGGTGTTTAAATTCAGGTGTCTCAACCGAAGTGAGCCAAAGATGACCGTGGGCTCTGGCGCCGGCAGAGCACAAGGTGTGTGTGAAAAGGCAGTCACAAATTAAACCGGAGCAGGGAGTCGTAGCAATTACTCTTACAAATACACACATCAGCAGCATCCCTGCTGGTTTGTTTCTCTCGACGTCGTGCCACAAGCACCGGCTTTGCAATTTGCAGAGAAGGCAGAAGGCTGAGCGGGGAGTTTGTGATTTCTGGGTGGAAATAAAGCTCATCCCAGTTTATCTCCCGGTTTGAGCAATCCTGTCAGCAAGGGTAATGAATTCTCTGCTGCATCACCGGCCAGGGTTTCTCGTAGGTAACCCCTCGACAGCTGATGACACCGCACCGTGGTACTCCGAGGCCGGTATTTATTTTATTTTCTGCAGACATCCACTCTTTCTCACATTTCTTCTATTAAAAAAAGGGAAATATTCCCCTCCCCCAAGTTACAGCGAGCAAAGTAACCCCCAAACCCTGAAGAATTCTGATGTGGGAGGGGTGCTTTAAAACAGGCTGTCTGCGCACTAAAATGTGGCTGTAGACTAATTAAATTCTGCTGTCTGCCTGGCAATGACAAATATGGCACTTCTCTGAGACCACTTTAGGATCTGGATGGTAGCACCAGCGCTCCCACGCACCTCCGGGGTGCAGGACGATCTGCTTGCTCTGTGATGGATCTCGTCTTTGCTGGCTTCTGATTTTTAGAACTGATAGTTGAATATAAAACATAAATTGGTTAAAAAATGACAGATTATTTCTGGGGGCATTTTCAATGCTCACCTTTATGATCGTTGCATTTTTTTAAGTTAATGCAGTTTAAAAAATCATTTTAAGTTTCCCAACACGAAGGAAAGAAATGAGATATTGGATTCACAAACAAAAGCTTTATTGGTTTATGACAAGTAATCCATCTTTTTGCATTAGTGTAGCATTCTACCCCAGATTATTTTTCATAATTGATAATTTGTGAGTCATATATTTGTTATCTATTCTTTTATGGGTTTCTAAATAGTGAATGGTGTCAAAGGTCATTGAGCTTTCATAAAGGAAATGGTTTTTATTTTATTTTTTAAGTTTTGATTGGTGGTCCGAAGAACTTCGCGAACATTTCAGGGAAAAGTACAAAGAAAAAGAGTGGTAGTGGTTTTCCTGGTAGGAACTTCATCCAACATAATGTTACAGCAACTCAAAGCAGAAATGAGTGTTAGGAAACACATGAAGTACTGGAGCAGGGTAAAAATGCTTAACTGGAATTATTTTACGTTAGAGGTCAGTTATGTTTTATGTAATAGTGGTAAAGTTTTAAAAGTTGGAAATGCATGTATTGCATACAGCGGGCAGCAAAGTTGAGAATGACATATGCATGTCACTGATTAATTTTGCTTTCTTTCCTTACCAGAAATCTTTTTACAATCATCAACGAGCCGTTGTTTTCCTTCTACCATAAAACCAGGGGGGGTTCCAGTCAGGTGCCATCCCCACTTTTTGGAAGAATTTTATATTGGTTACAGATTAGTAAAATCTAACGAGGGGAAAAAAAAAATAATCTTTGCATCTAAAATATTAGAAGGCACCAAAATGAGGTTATGTGTCAATACATTGGTTCGTCACAGGCAAGTAATGAGTAAAAAGATGTGGGCATATGATTTAAAATTTAGTTAGCCTAATGAGAAAGCTAGTAGCAACTTCTCCCTTTACTAATACTTCTCTAGCAAGCCATGAACGTTACCACTAACTGCTCACGGAGCTTTCTGATGCAATTAAAAATCAGGAGAACTGAATAAAATATGAATAAGTTCAATCAGTGGGAAAGGCAACTTAAAATAATTTACACGCAACTATATAGGAGGCATAAAGTATTTTAAAATTAATTAAATATTAATTTCAGAGCAAATTTGTTACGAATATACTGTTACAGCTTGTGTGGTTCTCTCTTCAACATTCATTTAAATGTCCTCTGAACGATTTAATTATAGTGAGACATTTCTATTAAAAAAAATGATTCAGGATGATCTTCTTAATTAAAATAGAATCGAGCTCATTTAATTGTGATGTAATTATATTATTATATGTAGAATGTCATTAAAATAATGTAAACAATTTTTTCCCCAATTTCTAAAAATAAGAAAAAGGAGAGCTGACACATTTCGGTACAACTACTATTGAAATTTCATCTGAAAATCATGAATAATTGAATATTTTGCAAAAAAATGTGAATCCCAAACCAGTAACGATGTAGTAGGAGCAATACATTTTGTCCTTAAGAGACATTTTAGTTGCCTAAGAATAAAGCAGAAGTTACAGATGATTACTGAATACTTTTTATTTCATTCTGTAGTGTACATCAATACTTCTGGTTCTTCTCTGAAATTTTGTTTTTTAACCAAACGTTATATCGGGTTTTTTTCTTCCTAATAATGTTTCTAGCCAAGCTGGAATTAGTTAGTAACGCATCCTAACTGTTTCAGAAAAGTGCTTTAGTCTAGCTGCTTTGTTCAACTGGGACTGTAAAATAAAGCATTTTTTCAGCTCCTTGGGTTATTAATTTTGAGTGGCATAATTATTTGATACAAATAAAAATACATCCTGAAATTTACTCCCTGAAAGATATTCAGGACTTGGACAAATGGACACAAAAAAGGACTGATTTTAAAATTCCCCCTTTCATAGAGTTGCAGTGATACTAAAACGTATGTAATTGTGCTCGTGACAGGGTGATGTCCTTTCATCAGTGTGGGCATAAAAACACAGCCTTTAAATACAGAAGTGCTGAATTCTGTGTCTGGAAGGAAAAATATTCACTCCAGAAAAGAAAAATACTGCTCTGCTACGTGATACACCTTTAAAAATCTGTATCTTTTTTTTTTTTCCTGTTTTTATACTACTTGTGAAACTCTTCCCCCCTCCAAAGAAAAAAAAAAGAAAAAAAGAAAGCAAGGATCGTAGCGTGCTTTGGGTTGTCAGAATTCTTTTAAGAGCCAGAACGTACTACTTTTGAATTGCATGGCTTGCCTGAATCTGAGCCGATCATAAATGCGAGAGGATGCTGCTGCTACCGGTGCTACCGCTGTCATTATCTGCTGGTTGTATACTGCAGCGGTGTCTGCGGGGTAGTGGGCACACCACGGGGACCCTTGTTCTGGAAAGTTAACAAACTGAGCCGGTGCTGTTAAATTCGTATCATTAAGTTCAATTCAAATCAGTGGGGCTGTCCCCAGGAGTAAATTTACACATATGCACAAGTATTTGCTGTACCTGACCTGCCTGGAGAAGAGACGGAGGTATAAAAGATGCAGAGAAGAAAAGGCGTGTGCTTAGATTAATGGAGCTCCACGAGCATCTCTTCATTATCTCAAAAAATACTGCAAATACTGCTGTATTTAGGCTATTGTAAGTGATTTTCAATATGGTTGCCCTGTATTGAATGAAGCATTGATTATACAAGAGATAGAGGATAGAAATATGTTTAATACGGTAACAAATACGTCCTGTCCAGCAGCTTAATGTATTTACAAGACCAAGCACTAACTGTGATCTTTGAATGTGATCTTTCAATAGTTATGGCCAAAATTACTTCTCAGCAAAACCATGTCTGAAATACATGTGCCAGAAGAGTGTAGAGATTACTTAATATTTGTTTGCTTAAAAAAAGAAAGTTAACCTATTTTTCATGACATTGGAGCTGCTTTGAATACAGAAAAACAGAAAAATATAACCACAACTGTAAGATTTAGGATTAAATTGGGTTAACAGAAAATCTTTGGGATTATGGATTTTAAAAAAATTCAGTAAAACATACGTTCCTAAGCCTGAAATTAAGAAGGATTTAGTTTGGTGATAATGCTAGTTCTGTGCTGTTTCCTCATAAAAACAGGATCTTTTTCCCTCATTTTCCCTGGCTGTAATTCCCTACCCAAGCCTGTAGGTAGCGCCCTTGCACCACAGAAAATGTCACTGCCTTTTCCGAGACACAATTACTATTTAGGTCGGGAAGTCTTCACTTGTGCAGACCTCTAAATGTAGCTGGTACTATTTGCATAATTTCCAGACTTTGATGACAATCTGTGATCTTAAAACAGTAGCCTAAAGATTGCACATTAAGTTGTTCGGCCTTGTGACTCACTTCTCTCTTAAGAGAATCCTTTTTTAGTGCGGGACGGGTGGAGGAAGGCACAGCAGATCACTCTCATGAGGAACCTCAGAGGTACAATGCTCTCTCCTAATTATTTGTTTTAGCGTACTGTCCGTCAGGTATTAATACACGAGCATAATTCTACATTTCCATCCCGTATTTTCTTCTCTGTTCTGCAGAATACTTGATGCTCACGGTCTCTTTTGGCTGCCGGGTAAGGTGAACTCTAGGACTGTAAACAAACTCTGTTCATCCCCCTCACCGTTGGCTTGTTCCAACACTTACTCAAGTCAGCGGCTGTCCCTAGAGCTGCTGGCTGCTCGCTTGGTGGTGACCGAGTTTCACCGAAACTGCTGCAGTGTGGGGTCAGGCCATCCCAGGAGGACACCGACCCCGCTGTCGGTGCTGGGGAGGTGACCCGTTGCCGATGCTGCTATTACTTGCTTTTTCAACTCGTGAAATACGCCATGGCAAAAAATGGAATATAGGTGTCACTTTTAAATCCAGGGCCGTTCAGATAGAAAATTGTTCTGCAAATTATCTTTAAACTTTCTTTTGCCTCAGTGTACACTTCAGAATACCACTGCTTCCATTTCCAGAACCCAGCGATAGCGTGCCAACTCTTAAAATGACAGTTTATTTTCCTTCAGAGCTGCTCTTATGTCACTTAATGCAGGATGTCTCGAGGTTTATTATTTTTTTTCCTAAGAAATCGTACCAAAGAAGATCTGGTTCTCAGCCTTACCCCGTGATCACAGTGTGCTGAATAACGCTGTTGACATCTACTCTCTTTTGCTAAGATCATTTTTCATTCTACTGAGAGTCAGTAAGCACAGTTTAACACAAAGAAATCATGCAAAGCTGTTGTTAAGGTACAAGTTTATGATTTTGTCCGTGTGCTGGACGGGGGTATTTGGGAAGGGAACACTGAAGGCCTGAGAGACACACACACCCCCCCATGAACAAACTGGGGTTTAATGGTATTGTCTGAATGCTTGGTTGTGTGTCAGCAGCAGCAAAGTGCGATGCAGGTGGGAGGGAACTAACCTTTGACTCACTGTAGCAGCAGAAAAAGATCAGGACGATCAGCATGGGAGTTGCCAGCCTTTCCCTTTCTCGCTAGAATAGAAGGCATTTTTGTCGTGGAGGAGAGAGGCACAGATTGAGTTCCCACACACACCGAGCCACTCTTTGTCTGGTTTGCCTTTTTTTTTGTGTGTGTGTGGTTTTTTTTTTCTAAAATGCAAACCTCATCTTTCAGATTGTTACAGGAACCCAAGCATTAGAAAAACTGGGGGGGGAGAGCATTTTTTTATTGGTTGTTTTGCCCGGGCAAGCGCTGCATGGTTAACAAGAAAAGCTGACTTGTTTTTGAAGGCCCTGCTTCAATTTGTCGTGTCAGTGGCCAAGTTAGAAAAGCATCTGCTGCTGGTGGCAAATGCTCGTATCGTAACTCGCTAGACAAGGGAGTCATTTTCCATCGTCTGGTCCCTGAGGGAGGCAGGACACCCAGGAGGAGAACCCCATCGTGGCTGACTTCTGTCAAACCCAAAGCATATATACCTGTATGGACAGGAGAAGGGGGGAAAAAATAGTGTGGGGGAAGGAGGCTTCTGCATCTACACATTAAAAAAAAAAAAAAAAAAAAAATATCTTGGTTTAGTATAATTTTTTTTTTTTCACCTGTTACATCCTCGCAGCAATGCACATTCAGGCGTCGGGTGTTTTATACGCGGGTCATACACGGGTATCAGTTTGTGCAGCAAGGAAAAGCCAACGGCGCGCAGGCACGGCCGGTCGCTTCCTCCTGGATACGGCATTCTCTATATCTCTGTTCTCAGTGTGTGGAAAAAATAAGGCTACACAAAACGTGACAGGAAATCATTTAACCGCGCGTCTGGAGGATAGGCTATAAGTAATCTTTTTTAACTTTTCATAGTTAGATAGCAGTAGGTAGAAATCTGTTGGGGTCTGTGGCGGAAAGATTACAGAGAAATATGATTATATGCCTCTGCAGTAGATTCCTCTAAACTTAAAGGAAAATCTCAAGTGAGGGTACAAAACAATACCTCATGATAAACTTCTGCTAAAACTGCTACAGTGCAGCTTTAGGTTTTTCTACCCTGTTTTCCCTTTCTGCTTTTTTAAAGTGAACTCACTATTTTTATGGAATTATTCAGAATATAAATACAATGCAGTTCTCTGTGCGTGGGGTACTACAGTGGTATAACACTTGCGTTTCACAGATAATGGTGAACAATATCTTAACAAAAACAGGCATTTCTAATGTTTGAAGTAATGTAAAATTTACCTGGTAATCTATTTTAAGATGTTCTGTCCTATCATGACATTCAAGCAATTAGATCAAACTCTTTTTCAGTAAAGGGCAGGCTCAGTCCATGTGAATGTGTTTACCTGAAATATTCCTTCTCCTGGGGAAGAATATCTTCTATTATCAGGAAGGTCCACTGAGCGAAGAACCAGCGATTTGTCACTGTCAAGGCACGAGATCAAATTTTCAAAGGAAAAAACTGGAATGCAATCACAAGCTTTCACGAAGCAGACACTGAGTATTGTGGTCCTACTTTTAATGCATTTTTCTTTTTGAAATCTGACACAGATAAACATTATTGAAGTACTGTTTTAGGGGATTACTGGTATTACTTTGCTGTATGATGTGAAAAACCTGAGGCCAGGTTCTGTTCTCATTAGGCTACTTTTACATCAGGATTTCAACTGTATTGGATTTTCCACTTGCTTACACCATTTTTTGATCAAGTTTCAGGTATTTTGGTGCTGAGACGGGTTTGCTGGGGCAGACTGACAGTGACATCATTCTTCTAGGGGGGAAAGGGTGACGTGGTTTAGCAATGGTGCTTCCATTCAGTCCAGGTTGGCGCTGACGGGATCCAGAAGCGACTGTTTTCCGGATTCCTGACACCGGGAGGGCTGTGGCTGGGTCTTCACCGCCATGTGCACTCGTGCCATTTGCATGGTATTATCCAGGTTAGGAAAGGGGTTTCCGTTTTCTGGTGTTGGGATGCTGTTGTCTGAAGTTGTAGCGTGGTGGAATAAAGAGCCAAGGGAAGGGAACCAGAGAGTCTTACAGACAGTTCTTTGTGCTCTGAAATCTTTGATCTTAGCGTGGTGGTATTTTAGAGTGGGAGGTAAACGCTGCTCTGGTTTTGCCTTTCTGCTCTCTGAAATAGCTGGACCCTTTCAGGTTATTTGTCCCATCAGAAAAGGAAGGTCACCAGATTTTTTTTTTTACCCATCTGTATCAAGAAATCTATTAACTAAGAGCCCCTACCTGAAAATATTCAGCTATTTAAAAAACAGCAAACAGGGTTGTCTGGAAACCTCAGGATTCTTAAAAGTTACTGCAAGTTGATCCATGAAAGACCTTTCTTGCACCACTCCTGTCCAATTCCCCCTTGACCCGTGGTGTTTGTGCAGCAGAAGTTACTGTCTGTCGTGGGGGATGCAATCCTACCAAAGGAATCTTAAAATTATTGCGAATTCTTCATGATCGAATCAATAAACCTCGTGTTCCTGTCCTTAAAATGTTTTGCCAGCTACGTACTGAACTTTTTACCAACCTGAAGTTTAAAAAAAAAACCTGTCAGCAGTACTACCATGTTATAACATGTCCTTCTGCTCACAGACCGGAGCACTCACTTTCCTCTGAAATGAAGTGTATTAATTCCTACCATCAATCAATGAGTTTGCTACCCAACTTTTCCATTTGTATCAGTAAAACATCTACCTGCACATGCAGAAATAAACCCACCCTTTAGTTAATTTAAGGATAATCGTGGTAAATGATACTGTAATTAGCAGAACAGCCTTTCCAAAATTGCTTTTTATAGTTCTAAACCTTGCTTCCCTGTATGTATATTACATGAAACATCCTCCTGCTACTCCTCTTAGTGGGAAGATCAAACGGTCCTTCCCCTGAAAAGCTCCGTTTAGTTTTTCCTCCTGCTGGTATGAAAACTAATGGTTCCCCTTGGCCCTGGTTACCCGTGACAGACTCTCCTTTTCTCCCCACCTTGCTATCCGTAACAGACCACATGGCAAAGCATCATTTGCTCTGTTGCCCATATTCTTTTTTCAGACCGTTTATGATGAAGGAACAGCTTTTCTGACAAAAGAAAACATCATTAGTTGTTACGAGCCACATAAAGAAGGAGGTGCAGTGAAAGACAGCTGGCGGTGAAACCGATGGTCTAGTGATGGTCCCAAATACAAGAACAGGGGATCCAAATTTGGTCCTGGCCTGGTCTTGGACAAACAACTCTTCTCAAATGCTGATGGACTAAATTTGCTGGACTAAAGCATAACGACCTTACTGTCGTAAGAGATGCCTGCTTGCTGCGGTAACCATTTTGGAAAGCAGGGCCAATGCAGTAGGGAATGCAATTGCTCGGGCATTACCCCAACACGAACTCCCCTACCTCAGTCTGGCTTTAGCTGGGTGCTGGTTGCTTACGACCCTCTGGGTAGTGAAACCCTGGCAGGGGTTGCCCAGAGAGGGGGTGGAGGCCCCATCCCTGGGACCATTCCAGGCCAGGTTGGCCGGGGCTGTGAGCAACCTGATGTGGTTCAAGGTGTCCCTGCTCCTGCAGGGGGGTTGGGCTGAGGGTCCTCTGGGGGTCCCTTCCCACCCAAAACATTCAGTGATTCTGTGAAATGATCCCTTTTCTGAAGCAGAAGTTGCGCAGTTAAGGCCTCGTACCCTTGGTGGTGTGAGAGATTCTCAGCTTTTACCAGTTGATTATGATAGAGAGCTTATAATTTATCCAGTGCATTCCAGAAATTACAGCTGTGGTTGTGTATTTTAATGCTTCATCTTACTGAACTCTGAAATCTTGGACGTAGGAAATTAATTTTCCATTTCAGAGTTGCGTAGCTGTGTCGGAAGATACCCTTTTTGTTTAAGGAGGATTGTCAGTATTTACATTTGTTTCACATTCTCACACCGTCAGCAGTCTTGTTCCCCTCTATCTTCACCACAAGAGCATGTGGTACTCTCATGTTCACTGGGGTCTCAACCCTGAGGTTGAGCCCAGACTCCTTGTCCATGATGCCGTCACGATGGCAGTCTCTGTATCGGATCCTGAGTGCGCTGCTGCTGAACCAAACAGAGATGCCTGGGCTGGGGACATGGCTGTCGCTGGCCCAAACTGTAGCTGTGCCTCTGTAGAGCGCAACTGGCTTGAGCATTGTGATGTGCAGACATCAAGCCCGGCTGAGCACACCCCAAACGCACTATAGATGCCACCTCAGTTTTCCTTGGGACACTTCTGTGACCCCTTCTTACTTCCTTGGTTTGCATTCTTGCTTTAAACTTTCTGTGAGTGGGTGAATAATCTTCAGCTGGGTTTTTTTTTCGGTCATATCTATTTCATTGCTCGTCAGTAGTGTCTGTGAACTGTCCATGGAATGCCTAGAGTTAAGTTAGTAGGTCAGTGCCGAAGTGCGTGAGATCTTTGGAATAATTTCAACTACTGTTTTAAGAATAGTAAAGATGTTTAATAGGATGTGTAGCTGTGAACACTTGGAGATGTGCTTTCATGTCCTACTTCTGATAGGACATTATACTATTTTCTTTGTGTGTTAAGAAAGGAGAAGTTATGAAATGGCATCACACTCTCATAACGAGAAAAAATGAAAAGAGGATTGGGTTAGGGAAAAAGAGAAGGAAAGGAAAAAGAAATGCTTCATTTTCTTGTGCTAGGTGGTTTCAGGCCAGGTCGTTTTCACGTATCATAAAATGTGTTAAGATAAAATCGCGTGCAATGTAATACCTGCCTGGTTTCAGCCTGAATTTTAAGTCACAACAATTCCTACCTCAACAGCCAGTATGGATGCTAAAAGATACACTCTATTAACACAGGTTTACCTATGAAGTAAAAAAAATAATCTTGATTGTAACTTGGAGCTGAGGGTGTTAGGTATTGACTTTGTCAAAAGCAGCATTAAAATCAAGAAGGAGACTGCAACCTTCGGATATTTTTAATAAAAAGTGCTAATGTCTTTAGGTTGTCTTGTTGTTCAGTAGAAAGCTAAGCCATCGAGTGAATCTGAGCCTGTTTATATCACAGCTACTTTAATTCTACCTTTTTTCCCCCTCTCTGTCTGAAGGCTTAAATAGACCTTTTCTTTCCAAGTCTATTTAAGCAATGCACGACCTAAATCAGTCCTAAGTGGCAACCACTTCTCACAGTGTTGCATGTGGCTGTGTGTTAATTAGCTGAAATAGATTATCCCCTGGTGTGTGGCATAGTGTTTGTGGTAACTTTTAGTGTGCATCGTTTGCAGTGGATTTCATGTTTATTTTCATGTACTGAGGCAAATTCTCAGTATGTCTTCAAATTATCTCCTTGGGGGTGTTTTTTCCCGAGCTAATCCTGACAGACTCTCCCTGCCAGATATGCCCATCATCAAGAAGAGGAGAACACTACACATGCAGGAACCTCTGTGCTTGGGGCTGTATGCAAATTTAATGCCCAGCTCATTTCTGTTTCTCTTACATGGATGACAGACATTTTAACAATAACTTTCACATTTCCCCATGGAAATCCCATTGTATTACTGTATGTATATGAGCGCATACATGCATTTACTTTGTGTATGTGTTTGAATATGATTTTGGGAACACCTGTACCTGTAAATATGTTTTATGCCCTTTTTATGTATTTACATATAGATAAAATGTATGTGAGAAAGCTTGTGCCAAGAATGCAGTCGTCAAACAGCTCTTTATCAGAGGTGTAGCTAGATCCCGGGGAGACTTACCAGATACTAAAAAATAGATAGGGTGGAAAATGTGATAAACAAGAAATTGACACTGAAAATAATTCTACAGCATTTGGGGTTTCGTGGCTTCATATGGTAGCGAGAAGCAGGAGCATAGGAAATGAGGTTTTGTTTCCTGGTGTTTGAAGCAGGCACAGTCAGAGCAAATGATATTCCAGCAACTGCAAATAGAGCTTTCTCCAGATATGTCACAATCTTCGTGACTGAAATGAATTCTCACTGGTGCTGCAGGTTTGGGAAGGGCTGGGAGTAGCTGAAGAGCTGCTAACTTTCCTCCCCCCCCCCCCCAATTTTAAAGGCAGTAACCACAATGTGGGCAGTTGGGCACCAGCGTTCATATATAGGTGCTGAAATAAAAAGTGGCTTTGACTGGCAGCACGGCGTACCCACGGTCCCCCTCCTCTTCCTCGGTGCATGCTTTTGTCTGTGCGTGTGTACGTCTCCCTGAAAGGAATTCCAAGGGGAAAGGATACAGCCTTGTCCCAGACTGCAGATGGGGCACATACCTGTTCCTCGATCTCTGTGAAACCAACATTCGGTTATGCTGGTGTATACCTTTAAATTTGGGTGGCACAAAAGTCACTCTCCAGAAGAATTTTGGAAAAGAGATTCCACAAACATGGACAGGGGTGTTAAAGAGACGTTAAGGAAGAGAATTCATACAGACAGTGAATGCTATTTTTTCTCTTGATGAGAATTTTTTTCCTTCGGAATTCCTGGTCTACTTGGATGCCAAAGTTGTGTTTCAGTAAATCTTTTCTCCTCTGTTAGTCATTGCTCGTGTTACATTTTGGGGCTTAAAAAGCCATCATTATCGCCATACTATTTTTTACTTCAGTGTACTATTAGAAAACTTGTTCCGCTCTTTTTTGTCTGCTTGAGGTGGGAATGACAATTTCATGCTGGTGGTGGTGCACAGAAGAAAAACAACAAAAAGCCACCCACCTACTAAAGTATTCAAAGATTGCCATTACAGCTAAAGAAGAAGTTCTGTAAAAGTAATAGTAATGCATTCAAGTATAAAGACACACTATAGAAGTAATTTCAGCCAGTTGTCTTTTTATTCTTAGGAACAAAATTGTTATCCATATGGAGAGATATAGCTAAACCTTTGTGTAGATGTAGCTGCAAAATATATATATAAAAATTTGGGGGTTTCTGTACTTTCTGACGCTACCTGCACTGAAGTTATGTTAAGAAAAATCAAAGTATCTTGTAATTGAGGTACATTCATGATAACGTGTTATACCTCATCAATTTTAATGTTATTTCACAAATAATGAATACTACATAGTAGTACTGGGTGGTATGTATTGAAGTGACAGGAATGAAAGAAGTGATGTAATTATCTGATGGGGTTTTGACTCTGCCTTTATTTTTGTTAACTGCATGGGTTGATTAGTTCTAAAACATAAGGAATGCAACTTTTGGAAACATCTTCTGCTTCGGCATGTTTTTGTACTTCCTGGTGTTACTTCTCTTTTTTACCTCATTATTATGCCCTCCTTTGTTTCGGATTGTATTTCTTCTGTTGCTTTCTTTGTCTTTTATTGTGCTATATAACAACTTGCTACACCACTAGTTCCCAAACTGTGATTTGCAGTCCTTTTCCATAGCGAGCGCTTCCCCGTTATAAATCCATATTAAACAGCATGTATTTAAAAGTTTGGTGATAAGGATGTGTGGTAGTCTGGAAGAAAACGTGATAACTTGAAATGGCCTATCGTTTCAAAAGCTTGAGAAGCAGTGCTCTAGGCAGTACAGGCTCAGAGGTGTAGCCATGTCTTGCATGATTTGAAGGCAAGGTGAATAACTCACTCACGGCATGCTGTCTCATCCCTACGTAGCCTGCCTCGCAGTCAGAACGTGTCTTTGTCCCTCTAACGCAGAAAAAAGAGAGATTATCCAGATTTCTTGGGGTGTGGGGGAGGCCTTGGAGAACATGGCACTGACCCCTAAGGTACATCTCGTGCAAGCGCTTTCTTGTGGTTGCTGCAGGTTAAGGGTTTTATAGGCTGCTGTTACTGATCATAGTGGGATTGTGTCTTGGGACTTCGGCTACCACGTTACTTCGTTTTTTTTTCTCCACTTGTGTAGCGGTCAATACGTGTTACGGTGGTTTGTTTCCTGGAAGTTGTACTGCTCGTTAGCGTACGTGGAGAAGCACCGATGGGAGACTTTGGGTAGAAAAGCTGTATAAGCAAGCCTGGAAGGATATGAAAAATTCTGTGATGCTTTCACAAGATTTGTGTTTTTATTCAAAAAAATGCTTTCTACATTGTTTCTATACCTTACTGACAAGTCTTTAGTGTTAAATTATTCACATTCTCTTAATATAGAAAACTTCACTGCAGTGGGCCTTGATATAAGGTATTGGATTATATCTATAAATATTTAAAGAATGATGTTAAAGTGTTCTGGAGAGTAATTAAATACAGTTTTAAGAAAGTCAGGTAGTTTATGGATGATTTTACTGCAGGATGGAAGGGCATCCGGCCCGACTTTTACTGAGGTTTGTCACCTCTAACATAACAAAAAGCCTGAAATGTTCAGAGAGGATGGCAGAATACCTATCGTTTGTCACTAAATTTGGAATTTTATCTGTGTTTACCCTTACGTGTAAAGTCTTTTTCTTGGTGTTTTCATACGAGGTTCCAAAATTAACTACCCAGTAGTTAACTGCAGAGGCAGCATCAAAACAAAAACCCCATGACTTTTTAATGCTGTCTTATGCACTCTGAAATCATGTAGGAAAAAAGGATAGTCTAATAAAGCAAAAGGAGTAACACCAAAAGAAAATTTTCCGGTCCTGTCAGTAAAATTAAGAGTTGTTTTCTTCTCAATATGAGTAAATGCTATGCATCATTTTCACCTGGGCAGAACAAGTACAAAGTAGCAGACAGCTTTTCTACTTTGTCTTATTTCTTAACTATGCAAAGACATAAATGATCAAACGAGGTACCGAGCAGTGGAACCTCATCCCAACAACAGTATCACTAAACGATGTACATGGCCCAAAGGACCTGTGTAGAAGGTGTAAAAATGGAATTAAAAAATATGTGAAGGAAGGATTACTGTGCTGTGTAAATATAAAGTTGTATCTGTGTGTGCATACGTATAAAATTATGTATGCACGTGATGTATATTTATCTGCTTATTTGTAGCTCACTGTCATGGTTTAACCCGGCAGCAGCTGAACACCCCCCAGCCACTCACTCGCTCTCCCACAGTGGGATGGGGGAGAGAATCGGAAAAAAGGAAAAACTCGTGGATTGATATAAAGGCAATTTAATAGGACACAAAAAGAAGGGAAAATAATGACAAAAAAATATATAAACAAGTGATGCACAGTGCCGTTGCTCGCCACCCACTGAACGATGCCCAGACAGTTTCCGAGCAGCGGCTGCACCCGTCCCCCCAGCCAGCTCCCCCAAGTTTTTTGTTCCGCATGACATCCTATGGTCTGGAACAGCCCTTGGGCCAGCTGGGGTCAGCTGTCCTGGCTGTGCCCCCTCCCAGCTCCTTGTGCACCCCCATCCTCCTCCCTGGCAGGGCAGTATGAGAAGCTGAAAAGTCCTCGACCTCGTGTAAGCCCTGCTCAGCAACAGCTAAACCATCAGTGAGTTACCAACATTCTTCTCATCCCAAATCCCAAACACAGCGCTGTGCCAGCTACCAGGCAGACAATCAACTCTATCCCAGCCAAAACCAGGACACTCATTCATTCCTGTTTCTAGTTGGTATGTGTTATTTTTGGCGCCATGACAGGTATCTTCCAACTATGGTGACTTCCACCTCACCAACATTTCAAAAAAAAAAAAAAAGGAACTGTGGAATCAGACACTAATATGTCTTCACTAGTTAAATTCCACTAAGGGTTTTCAAAGATGCAATCAGAAGTTTCATGCTTTCAAGATGTGAAGAGAGACTGCAAGAAGGGACTCTTGATAGTTTGTTCTATTTTGGACAAACCGTGCAGCTGTGAAACCGTTAATGAGGAAGACAGCTTTTGTGATTATCTCAGATCTCCATAGAGACTTTTTCCAATAACTCAGATCCTGTTCTGGTTATACACCCAAATTCCTTCTTTCTGCCTGATATTTATTGTAGGTTATTTCAGCAGTGCTGTCTGCAGTTAAGATCTGTCTGTAATTTCCTCAGTTGCCTTTGACTTTGTCAGGCTTCAAATTCTGGGGTTGAAACTTTTCATCGAGCCAATGTAGTAATGTAGTTTATTTGTTTCTGAGTTAGAAAAAAATATTTGTTTATGCTCACCTTAAGATATTTGCAGCCATTTTGAGGATGCATTCCTGTATTTTTAAACTTACCAGGATTTCCTAAAGAGGGGTCAAGTTCTGATGTTCGTGTTTTGCCCGTTGTTTTCTGCCTGTGCAGTGACACATATTGGCCAGCTCTTGAAAGCTGTGAGTTGTGAGAGACATGTCAAATGTGTCCGTCTGGCTACCACCTTCTTCTGTACTCTCCTTTCCCCTACTAGCAGCCTTGGTTCTCCATACTGAAGCACCGAGGGCTGCAAATGGTCCTCCAGAGCCAGTGCAAGGGAAGGACGTGCAGGAATCAAGAGCTAGAAAATCCCCCATGTTTTCTTTCTCTTCTGGTTGCTCTTCAAGCAAAATAAAGGAAGAGGAATTCTCATTTGAAACTAGGGCTTTGGAGGGAGGGAAGGAGGAAGGGAACGGAAAGGCATCCTATTAGAATGGATGGGAAAGGGGACAAGGTAGGGTTCTGCTGAGCATTGTGACAATTTGGGAAGAGAGGCAAGAACAGGAGAAAACTGAGTGCAGTTAGGGAGGTGAGAACCAGCAGTGGAGGATGAGCCAGTTTCCTTCCAGCAGGAGTTAGGTGAAGAAAGAAGGGGTAGAAAATAAGGGAAGGACATCCATCGGAGCTGGTTGGAGGTATGGTGAGATGGAGCAGTAGAAGGGTAGAGGGGTTTATACCTGCTGGAATACACTTTCCTAGAGAACAGCTTGTTGAATGCCTGAGTCTTGCAAATCGCTTTGATGAGCGTCAGCAGAACATACAGCCCACTGTTGTGAAGAGAGCGGCCAAGCGCTGCCATCGTGCAGAGCCTTGCCTCAAGTGGTGAGCACTGAGCCGCAGCTCTGCAGACCCCAGGCCTGCTCACAAACCATCAGCCTGCTTCAATGGGACAGGCCACTTCTACAGTACCTTACCAGATTTTTAAAATCCCGGCTGAAACTACCCCTGTCTTCCCCTCCTGGATGTCCGTAGAAGTTCAGGTGGAAGTTGGGTACTGGGGAGTTAGGGAAGGAGGAGCAACATCGGAAGCAAGGTCTGCTCAAAGCCCAAGTCTGCTCTCTTCTATATTAATAAAAATAAAAGGTCAGTAATTATAGCACACATACTTCAGCTGCTTCAGCTGTGAGAATCACGAGATCAAATCTCCATCTTGGGCTTTCAAGGTCATTATTATTTTCATTCGCTAGCAATGCAAAAGGGAGTAGGGAAGTGAGGTTTTTCACAAGCGTGTAAGTCAACTAAGCATTACTGATTTTGTGTTTGAAAAAGAAAAGGTACTCCTTTTGCCCTAGGGATGACTTCTTGTGTTTCAAAGACCCTTTATGATTAATAAATGCATTAGAAATTCTGTAAAATTGCAAAAAAATCTTCTAGAATGAGAAGCAGTAGGCAACTTAGTAATGAGAGCTTCTGTAATACCAAGTTCATCTATTTTGGTTTGACTGAAAGATTCTGAGACTTGAATAGGCTGCTAAGGTGTAGAAACCGCATCTTCCTAATTCCAAGCTTTGAGTTCTGCTCACCTGAATTTGTGAAATGTCTAATTCTGGAGTTTGGTCCTTTCAAGGAGAATACTCCTCTCCCTGGGATGCATAGCACATTTAACACACAGAGACACACACAAAGTCTGTCCTTGTTTTGACACTGGTGATCTCATTGCTACGTTATTTTGCAAAAAAGTTGAGAATATAGCAATGGCTATTAAGAGCGATGATATGCTATTCTGTAGGTGGCAATAAAATACTCTGCATTCCCCTATTCACCTTTTAAGGATGGGCTTTGAAATGAGCATCTATAAAATGTACTATTCTTCACTGGTTAGTAAACGTTATTGATGATGCTGCTGGCTCAATAAATGGTGTTTTAGAGCTGTGGAACATTTCTATGTTAAAGTGCAGCTGAACACATTGGAGTGGCAGACGTCTAAATAAGTGAAGTGTAATGTTGCTGAAACAATGAACTGCTGAAAGGTGAGGTAGATTCAATGAAACATCATATATTTGGAGTGCATAACCACACTTCCTGCAAGCTACTACAGCATGGAGAGTGATGATTGTAAAAAGGGAGACAGCTTGGATTGCAGCATTTGCTGGCTGGAAAAAATAACTATAAAAACAATAGGAAAGTTGCCAGGGCACACCCCTCTGTGCTAAATATGATTTAATGTAGTTTGTGGAAATACAAATATAACTAAATTTATCGCAGAGAAACAATTGGAAGGGCATGTTTGTTTTTTAATAGCATGAGAATATACTTTTCCCTGCAGAAGCATTACCTCAACAAAAGCAGCAGGAAGCAGTTTTCCACTTAGGATCATAAGAAATAAAATCTTGTTTTGTTGAATTTGGTTGCTTGACAAATTACATTATAGGTTATAGATTAAAAATTTTATTTCTCGATATATCTGGCAACAGTGAACTTTAAAAATCAGATGAAAAATCTCAAAATTTTTGTAGGTTGTTTTAATTACATGCTATCTTTTTCTTTGTTCTGGATGGGTTGTGCCCCATCCAGCTTGCAGGTGTCCATAGAGCCTGTGGTTACTGCCATGAACTTCTGAATGTTGTCCACCTTCGCTTCTCTTTCTGCCTTCACCTCACTTCTGCTTTTCCAGCACCTTATATGAGTGGTTACTTAAGTCCAGATGTAGTGTGAGTTTTTTCCTGTAGTTTCTTAGCAAAAAGAAGTCTGGCTTCTCTGAGACGTCATGTTGTGCTTGCCTTCATTAACTGGGGCAGTTAGGTGGGTACCAAGAGAAACTTTTCGCAAGGCTGGAAGAGCATCAGCCACTGTTAGGTGTGCCTAGCCTATTTCCTCACCAGAAATCTGACTCCTTTTCTTGCACATCTCCCAGCGGTTCAGGATGATGCTCTCGCAGGAAATGCTGCATGAATCTGGCGCCGCTCCTCACATGCACCTGCATGGAGCTTTGCAGACCAGAGGAGTTCAGCAACGGCATGAAGAAGTAAACTCAGCCAAAGTTTGAGTCCTGATACAGTAGTAACTATCGCAGTTTTCCTTTAAATTATTTTTATTTATTAATTCTCGACTGATTCTACCAAATTGTAAAGGGATTGTTAATAGCCATCTTTCCCCTTCTTTGTGCTGTTTTTTACTATAAAGACTCAGATTGAAAATGTACCAGGTCCCTTACATTTAGTGAACTGCATTCTAACTACTGTGGTATTTATCTCATTGAAATGTTTCGAGTTCATAATGTTTATGCTAATAGCAGAAGCCCTGTTTTATTTATAGTGCAATTTTTTTAACTTTTTACCTAGAAGGATATGAACATACTTTGGCTGTCTGGGGATATGTTGTAGTCTACTAGAGAAAACTGCCAGCTAAAAATGAACTTGGAGAGTTTTATTTTGCATTTTGTTTAAAGAAGGCATTGCAGAGTATAATTACAGCAACCTTACCAGGGAACTCAAAATACTCACATGTCTCAGTGGCCTCAGCCGAGGGACAATCTTGTACCTACAGGATTCAGGTTGTTCAGACACCTGGAGCTGCCTTCCTCTCCTCTCTAAATTCTCTGCTGACTTCTCACTTCTACAATCTACAATCTTGCTCCGCACAAGTTTAGAGACTTGGTAAATATGAAGAAAAAAAAATATATACCTAGCATGCTAACATGTCGATGTCTCTGGCATCTAAGTAAGCTTAAACAGATCATTTGGGGTGGGAGGAATGCAGTACGATGCCCACAGAGTGAAACACTCTGAAAAAATGAGAAGTCAGTAATATCAGCCCTGGATTAATGTTAGAGTTGCAAACAGAAACAGGCGCACATTGCTAGAGATACTACACATAACTCTGCAAGTTTTCGGAACTGAAGTCTGGGGGGTGGGAATTCTTGAGATCAGAGAAGGAGAAATTAGAAAATGACATGACAGACTGGGAGATGAAGTTACGAAGAGTGGTAAGGTAGCAGAAATGTGTTATTACTCATTAAAAAGTATTTACAGAGAAGTACATTACAAGGTAGAAAGACATTTTCTTCCATCGTGTGAACAACTTGCAGGTTAGGCAATAGGTACTTAAGGAAAGCTGGTCAGTGAAAGACAAACAAGTCCTAGGCTTTTATTTATTTATTGTTTTACAATTACGCCCAACCAACACTCCAGACATCACAGAACAACAAAATTAAGCAGGGTAACCAACCACAAGTATGAAAATCAGCCTGGGAAGGTCACTAAGGTTGACTGATGGTCCTGAAAATGTAAACCAAGCCATTATTAGACATTAAACTAAGTTATATTTGATATCAAGCAATAGTTGATGGCAAGTGGCACCTTCTGAAATTGCTCCTAATAACGCAAAAAAGATTTTAGAGAAATCACTGGGGAAATTTGAATGCCTGCGTGTATTAGTGCTCTAATGAATGGATGTTCTCATAATTTTGAAAAGCAGTGGCCCTGCCTCCTGGTGATTCTTCTTTCATGCTATTCCTTGGTGCCTCTATCTCTTCTTCCAAAAGAAAAAAAGCACCCCAAAACTTGTCAGAATATTTTTAAGAACAGAGAAAAAAAACGGAAGAAGAAAGATTGCTTGATTCAACCTTAATTTCAGCTCTGAGTGAAAGGAAACACTCAGCAAGGGGTTTCTTTGTGTGAACAGTTGACATCTCCAGGACATCAGAGAAACCAGTGTGTTGATGCAGCTGTCTCCAAATAGCTGTGAAAACAAAAGTATAGGATTTAGAATCATAGAATCATAGAATGTTTTGGGTGAGAAGGGACCCCTAGAGGTCACCCAGCCCAACCCCCCTGCAGGAGCAGGGACACCTTGAACCACATCAGGTTGCTCACAGCCCCGTCCAACCTGGCCTTGGATGTTCCCAGGGATGGGGCCTCCAACCACCTCTCTGGGCAACCCATTCCAGTGTCTCACCACCCTTATTGTGAAGAATTTCTTCCTTCTATCCAGTCTAAACCTCCCCTGCTTCAGTTTAAAGCCATCCCCCCTTGTCCTGTCCCAGCTGGCCCTACTAAAAAGCTTGTCCCCCCCTTTCCTCTGGGCCCCCTTGAAGCCCTGAGCGGCCGCACTCAGCTCTGCCCGCAGCCTCCTCTGCTCCAGGCTGACACCCCCAACTCTCCCAGCCTGGCCTCAGAGCAGAGGGGCTCCAGCCCTCGCAGCATTTTAGTAGCCCTCCCCTGGCCCCGCTCCAACAGGTCCATGTGCTCCTCGTGCTGAGGGCTCCCGAGCTGGACGCGGGCTCCAGGGGAGGTCTCCCCAGAGCAGAGCAGAGGGGCACGGTCCCCTCCCTCCACGCTGGCCACGCTTCTCCTGATGCAGCCCAGGGCAGGGTTGGCTTCTGGGCTGCCAGCGCCCATGGCTGGCTCATAGAATCATAGAATCATGGAATGGTTTGGGTGGGAAGGGACCCCCAGAGCCCACCCAGCCCAACCCCCCTGCAGGAGCAGGGACACCTTGAACCACATCAGGTTGCTCACAGCCCCGGCCAACCTGGCCTGGAATGGTCCCAGGGATGGGGCCTCCACCCCCTCTCTGGGCAACCCCTGCCAGGCTTTCACCACCCTCACTGGAAAGAATTTCTTCCTTAGATCCAGTCTAAACCTCCCCTGCTTCAGTTTAAAGCCACCCCCCCCTTGTCCTGTCACAGCTGGCCCTACTAAAAAGATTGTCCCCATCTTTCCTATAGGCCCCCTTTAGATACTGAAAGGCCGTAATCAGGTCTCCCCGCAGCCTTCTCTTCTCCAGGCTGAACAAGCCCAACTCCCTCAGCCTGTCCTCATAAGAGAGGTGTTCCAGCCCTCGGATCATTTTAGTAGCCCTCCTCTGGCCCCGCTCCAACAGGTCCATGTCCTCCTTGTGCTGAGGGCTCCAGAGCTGGACGCAGGGCTCCAGGTGAGGTCTCCCCAGAGCAGAGCAGAGGGGCAGAATCACCTGCCTTGACCTGCTGGCCACGCTTCTCCTGATGCAGCCCAGGGTACGGTTGGCCTTCTGGGCTGCCAGCGCACATTGCCGGCTCATGTCCAGCTTTTCATCCCCCAGCACCCCCAAGTCCCTCTGGGCAGGGCTGCTCCCCATCCCTTCTTCCCCCAGCCTGTATTGATACTGGAGGTTACCCCGACCCAGGTGCAGGACCTTGCACTTGGCCTTGCTGAACCTCAGGAGGTTCACACAGGCCCACCTCTCCAAGCCTGTCCAGGTCTCTCTGGATGACATCCCGTCCTTCTGGTGTGTCAACTGCACCACTCAGCTTGGTGTCGTCCGCAAACTTGCTGAGGGTGCACTCGATCTCGCTGTCTAAGTCATTGATGAAAACATTAAACAGCACCGGTCCCAGTACGGACCCCTGAGGGACACCACTCGTCACCGGTCTCCATCCGGACATTGAGCCATTGACCACTACCCTCTGGATGCGGCCATCCAGCCAGTTCCTTATCCACCGAACAGTCCACCCATCAAATCCATAGCTCTCCAATGTAGAGAGAAGGATGTTGTGGGGGACTGTGTCAAAGGCTTTGCAGAAGTCCAGATAGATGACATCCATTGGTTTTCCCTTGTCCACTGATGCTGTCACACCATCATAGAAAGCCACTAGGTTCGTCAGGCAGGACTTGCCCTTGGTGAAGCCATGCTGGCTATCTCGAATTATCTCCCTGGCCTCCATGTGCCTTAGCATAGCTTCTAGGAGGATCTGTTCCATGATCTTCCCAGGCACAGAGGTGAGGCTGACAGGGCGGTAGTTCCCAGGGTCTTCCTTTCTACCCTTTTTGAAAATGGGCACAATGTTTCCCTTCTTCCAGTCACCAGGGACTTCCCCTGACTGCCATGACTTTTCAACTATCATGGAGAGTGTCTTGGCGACTACATCGGCCAATTCCCTCAGGACTCTGGGATGCATCTCATCAGGTGCCATGGACTTATGTGCGTTCAGGTTCCTCAGGTGGTCACGAACCTGATCTTCTCCTACAGTGGGAGGGGTTTTGTCCTCCCGGTCCCCCTCATGCCATCCATCAACTCGGGAGGGGTGAGGAGAGAGGTTCCCAGTGAAGACTGAGGCAAAAAAGTTGTTGAGTACCTCAGCCTTCTCCTCATCTGCTGTTACCAGCTTGCCAGTCTCGCTCATCAGTGGGGGTACGCTTTCTTTAACCATCCTTTTCCGGCTGATATACCTGTAGAAACCCTTCTTGTTCAGCTTCATGTCCAGCTTTTCATCCCCCAGCACCCCCAAGTCCCTCTCGGCAGGGCTGCTCTCCATCCTCTCTTCCCCCAGCCTGTATGGATACCGGGGGTTGCCCCGACCCAGGGGCAGGACCTTGCACTTGGCCTTGTTGAACCTCATGAGGTTCACACAGGCCCACCTCTCCCGCCTGTCCAGGTCTCTCTGGATGACATCCCATCCTTTTGTGTATCAACCCTAAATAAATGTTTAAGCCATAGTGCCTTCAATATGATAAGGGCAGTACAGTTCCAGTTTGTGAAATGAGGCTTCAGAACAGCTTGTGGAAGTGTCTGCTCTTCTATGGAATCCAGTGTTTCTCTGTTCCAGACAAGTGGGTGGTTAGCAAACCAAAAATCAGTATTTTTTGCATTTTATCACTGGAAATCACAGACTGCCCATATACCTTTAATCATGTGATTTTAGTATGGGTTCATACAATTTAAATTTTATTGCTGTCCCTTTCACTTCTGACAGACAGTTGGCAAAGCATAGGTTTTCCTGCATCCAAAGGACTTTTTCAATGGGTAGGCTTCTTAATATCCTAGCGGTCTGTTTATTTTGGTGGTGGTTATTTGTGAATGAATGATGAGGAGGGCTTGTTTAGTTTTTCTTTATATAAAGATGAGCACAATTTAAACATTTGTGAAGCCTAAGTGGTTCACATTCAGCTTTTTAAAGTAAGTTTTTCTTTGGAAAAAAGTAAGTCTGCAAGTCTTTTATTTTCCAGTGTTTGGGTAATGGTGACTATTTACACCCTATTAAACTTTTTTTTAGTGTTTGTCTTAAAATGCTGAATGATTTCCCTTGATCTGCAAAAATGGATGGAGGATAAGGGAGCAAGTGAAGCAAAAGTTAATCTGGTGCGGTATGGGATGTAAATGAAAACACAGCATTTGGAACAGCTCTCATAAGGGATGTCTGGGGAGTTTGTCTTGTTTGGACTACAGTGGATGTACAGTGAAGCCATCCTCAGTAAGCTGAAGAAGATGATACCCAATATTTTTTCCCTATACCCAGCTTAATAACTTTTGATGGACAATTTAATTTTACGATCTTCAGGAATTTGGGAGGAACAGGAGGCGGGTTCAAAGCCCATCAGCCCCTGCTCAGTAGCTCAAGCTGTAAGAAAGGAAGGGGGCAATCCGTGGCACATAAATAGCTGTAGTTATCCAGCATGATCCATTTTGTGATTTTACACTTCTCACAAAGTCAACACTTTAGGTTTTTCATCTGAAGTGACACATACATTTACACTTTCAACAGTCCCACCCTCATAGCAGTGCAATTGTAACGAAGGAGAAATCTGCCAGATTCCCAATTTTTCTGCAAGAGGAACATAAACATAGATTTGTGACATAGATCTGTGGGGGAGCAGAAAAAAAGTAAATAATTATGTGAAATGTACTTTTTAGAAGTATCTTTTGTAGTATGACACTTCCAACAGAAATGTCAAGTGCAGTTCTGTAACTGTTAACCAAGTTTCAAGGAATTTTGAAATTGGGAAGGACAGGATTGATTTCTGGGACATGTGCAATGGGGAGAGGCCCAAAGTGCATCTTCTTAAAAAGAGTAAAATTGGACACTTTGAATTACAAGATGGCTTGACTCTTACAGCCAGCGACTCCCCCTCTCAGCAGAACTGTGCTGGAAAGAATAGGGCAGCCCAGGAGTTATATATTAAAGCAAAGCAAAACCAATCTGCAGACAGGCATTAAAAGCACTTTTTTACTTGGAAATTAATTAATGTGAAGAACAGTCTTGTAGGTAATGTTGCTGAAACAAAGACACGGGTCATTCGGTAAACAGTTGGGTTTTGTTCAGAAAATGCAGTATTAAAATGGGTCGGAGGTTCAACGAACCCAATAGCTCCATTCCCAGACATGCCTTTGATCTAATGTCCTCGCTGGGCGTTCGTTACTTGATACCAGGTGTTACTGCTCATAGGGAAAATACTATCAATTTCTCTTAGTCTGTCTGCATTTGAGCAGCCTGAGAGAACAAATCCTTGCTGAAGTGCCCTGAGAATGGCAAGAGGCTCCATGTATGGGAATGGCCTCAGCAAAACGTGTTTTGCCCTTCTGATTTTAAGCTGGATACTGACTACACAGCTGCAATAATGTAGCTCAGAAACTCTAAATGAAGGGAAAAAAATGACCCAAGAGTTTCCACATTTTGTAAATAATTACGGGGGGTGTGGTGGTGTCATTATTATTTCCACCCAATTTTTGCCTAGTGAAACTGGTTACAGCAATATGAATTCAATATCCGTAATTGATGTTCTGTTTAAAATAGCGCTGCATTCGTGCTCTGGGGTTCACGTTCTCGGAATTACCAGCATTCTCAAAGCAAAGTCATAATGCTTTTGGAAAACGATGTGAAAAGCCAGTTGAAAGTTGTAAGGAGAAAAGTAAATAAAAATTAAATGAAAATTTTCAAGCTTTTATCTAGAACGTTTTAGTGGTGCTGACAATCTTGTAAAGACTCGAGTAGCTTACATTACGGTGCAATTGGACAATCGTATCATCGTGAAGCTTAGAATCTTAGAATCACAGAATGGTTTGGGTTGGCAAAGCCCTTCAAGCTCCCCCAGCCCAACCGTTCCCCTACCCCTGCCATCCCACCCCCAAACCCCGGCCCTCAGCACCGCCTCTGCCCGGCTGTTAAATCCCCCCAGGGCTGGGGACTCGACCCCTTCCCTGGGCAGCCCCTTCCAGCCCCTGACAGCCCTTTGGGGAAGGAATTGTTCCCCAGGGCCAACCTCACCCTGCCCTGGCATAACTTGAGGCCAAGCAAGTCTAGCTGTAGATGTCTACCATCAAGAACAAGCTGGGTGGGTTGCAGCACATCAGGTGGGTCACCTCTGATTGTCAGACTTGTTTCTTTAATAACCACGCTTAGATGAAAGAAGTGAGGTGAAATAGAACCGTGGGTTTGTTGTACAGGTTATCAACATGGAAAAAAAATGACCAGTAATTTCCTATCTAGGAAGAAAAGGGGTTTTTTTGCAGAGCGTTCTTCTAGGTATGGGACCCAAGTGCACTAACAAGAGCTACCGTAGGTCTTCCAATACACCAAAAGCCTCATTGAGACTGGGTTTAAAATAATACTTCATCCAGTCTTTTATTGTTATTTATCATGGAATCATCTCCATTTTCTTTTTCTACATGAAACAAATAGAAAGAATGAGAGTGAAAATCTAAATTGCAGTGTACCGGCCAGTTCCAATTCCACCAAAGAGAGAGAAGAGGCAGGATATCCTATAAGTTTGTTTCTGCGTTAAAGAAAAAGTTCTCAGAGGATCAAAAATACTAATTATTCAGCATTTCCCAGATAACCAAGACCTCAGGCATTTAAAAAAGAGAATCCAAGGTTGCACTGGAAATCTGTCAAAATAATGCAGGCTTGAATGACATGATTTTTTTTCTGTATTTTTTTTTCCCCTTTCCATGCTTTTGCTATTTTCAAGTTGACTTTTGCCTATTTAAAGAAATGGAGTAACAGATAATGTGGCTTAGGCTCAAATCTTTCAGACTGCGCCTTCTCCTGGCACTCAGGTAATTGGAACTGAAATTACAAGGCAGCTGAAAAAAGCTGTTGGAGGGTGCTTTAGAGTATGTTCAAAAGGCGCATTTCTTCTAGACTTACCTGAATGAGGGCACTGCCTTTGAAATGGATTCCTGGAAGTGTTTACATTAATACAGTTTGAGGTCTGATACAGCCAACAGAAATGGTTCCTTTTTAATTTTTTTAATAGAAGTGTCATGCAGGATGAGAGGAGCTGTGATCACCAGAGGTAGCTGGCTGATTTTGTAATGGAAGAAGCTACTGACTCTCCAAGGTACAAGGAAGAGCATTTTCAAGTGTTTCGTAGTATAAACACCATGCAGGATTGTACTGGAGCCTTAAAACCTGCAGGACTGAGTAGACAGTCTGTACCATGCAGATATGTAGGTTATCTTTCATTCTTTCTAGTCTTCTGAGAATGCATCCAAGGGACAAAGCCTCAGGAAATACAATTGTCCTTTTAAGCTTAAAGGGTAGGTGGCTGATCTTGTGATTAGAGCACAGTGTTTGGAGCTACAGACATTGGCTCCATTTGGGCTTGTGCAAAAATGTCAGGCAGCCAGAATTTTGCATTTCCAGGATGATCAGGAGTTGGGTATCACAGAATCACACAGAATCCCAGCCTGGCAGGGGTTGGCAGGGCCCTCGGGAGCTCCCCCAGTGCCACCCCCCTGCCCAAGCAGGCTCACCCAGAGCAGGGGGCACAGGACAGCGGCCAGGCAGGGGTTGAAGATCTCCAGAGAAGGAGACTCCACAGCCCCCCTGGGCAGCCTGGGCCAGGGCTCGGGCACCCTCAAAGTCAACAAGTTCTTCCTCCCGTTCACCTGGAACCTCTTCTGCTTCAGGTTGTGCCCACGGCCCCTTGTCCTGGTGCTGGGTACCACTGGGAAGAGTCTGGCTCTGTCCTCGTGACCCCCACCCTTGAGATATTTGTAGGTGTTGATGAGATCCCCTCTCAGCCTTCTCTTCTCCAGGCTGAACAAGCCCAGCTCCCTCAGCCTTTCCTCGTAGGGGAGATGCTCCAGTCCCCCCATCATCCTTGTTGCCCTCCTCTGGACTCTCTCCAGGAGTTCCTCATGTTTCTTGAACTGGGGAGCCCAGAACTGGACCCAGTGCTCCAGCTGGGGTCTCACCAGGGCAGAGTAGAGGGGGAGGAGAATCTCCCTTGCCCTGCTGCCATGCTTCTCTTGATGTGCCCCAGGATGCTGTTGGCTTTCTTGGCAACAGGGGCACCCTGCTGGCTCATATAATGCAAGGATATAGGTAGTAGGTAAAGGATTGTCTTTGAAAATGAAGAAAGCCACAACTTAAAGAGGAGGCTGCAGTATGAGTGGCATGCCCTGCCTGATGTGACTGTGGTGGGAATGGCTGTATCTCCACCCTAGCACCCAACGCATTGCAGCTCATGACCTCGGGTGCTGCCAGTGCAAATCTCAAAGGCTTGCTCGTGTGTCCACCTGGGGCTGGCAGGGTGGTTCACCTCCTGAGACCTCCCCTTCCCCGCCACCGCCGGGGGAAGCTGGAGGAAGCCGAAAGGCCAGCGTGCTGTCAAGCCCCCTTTTCATTTTTGCCCAGAGATAATCCAGATACGAAGGTCTCTGCGAGGCTGCTGGGTCTAGAAAGCTGCTGCAATTCAGCTGGGAGCATCCTGCGCCCAGTCCTGTGACTTCCACTGAACCCAAGCATCTCCGTGGAGTGAGCGGTTTCCAGGTTTTGTCAGAAAGTTCTCAGACGGGGGTGTTCACAGCCCTCCCTCGCCACGCGCTCTGCTCGCTCCTGCACCTGAGGATGTGGGTCAGTGTCTCCTGCGCGGGGCCCTCCTTTTTTTTACGTGCTCTTCTCTGCTGGCATTCAAAACCGAAGCAAAAGGAAAAATAAAAAGAGCTGGGAAACGCAGGTGTTAATGCTGCGAAGCCTGTGGGTGCAAACAGGGTTCTGTTAAAAATGAAATGGAATTGGGTGGAGGTAGATAAAAAGAAATCTGAAATAATTGTTCTGTAGAATATGGCCTTTCCACATAGGCAGAAATCTTTCTCTTCACTTCTGTCTGAAGAGAGAGTCAAATAGAGAATCTCATCTCTTAATTAGAAAGAAAAATACTCATCAAACACATCTCATCACTGGAAAGCTAATGATCCACAGCTGCTAGTCTGAAAGGGCAGGCTTTTTTTCTTAACAGTAGGAAGTGTTAATCATTTTGGATGAGATTCCTTTTTAAAATATACTGTAGTTTGCAAAAGAATAGGATATTCAATATTCTAACTTAAATTATTTTTTGAAGTGTTGTACACCAGGGATAGTGTCATGTGTCTCCCTGAATGATCATTTAATGCATGTGTCTCTCACTGAGGGTATCAACTGATGTGATGTGGTAAATGGCCAGTTCTTGCCTGTGACTCTGAAAATCTTGATCTCATGGGGGAGAAGAAAAAAAGTCCTCCCTTATAGTCTTCTGTGTAGGAAATGGCAGCTATATTAAACCGTAACCTTTGAGACTCCCACTCCTCCCTTAAAATAGTTGGCTTGTTTCAGTAGTGATGAGGATCCTTTTTTTAGACGGAGTTAGAGCCATTATTTCCTTGGAAGAGATCATACCAGACACAGTCCATGTTCCGCTGGATGCTTCATAGGCATGGCCAAGTCCCAGAACTGCCCTTTTATGCTTGTTCCTTAGCTTTTCTGGATTTCCTCCTCCCACCCACCCCCCTACTTCTTTAACGGATGGATACATAGGTTTTCCTCCCCTTCATGTGGGAAGTGAAATTTTCTATGTACCACTTCCCTTCTTCCCTCTCCCCCCAGCTATCAGGCCCTTTATGCCCAAGAATCCAGTCCCTGGATTTTTCTTGCTGTTCTGAACCAGATTTTGGGTTTGCTCATGTTTTCTTAAAAGTTTAGTCCAATACCAGGAGTCTGCTTGTTTCCTCCCATGTGCATGCCATGAGTGCATTTCTCTTCTGGGGAGGACAGGCCATTTCACTCGCAGTGCCATCACTGTGCTGGGCCACCACGACACACACCTCATTTGGCTTGCAAATACAGAGCCCCTGTTTTCCTAGTGCCTGGCTGAGGCAGGTGCCTGAAAGGTTAAAATTCAGCCAGGCTAGATAGAAATGAAGCTGGCAGGTCAGCAAAATCCTCTACAGGAGGTGATGGGTGTAATATCCACAATTTTGAAAGATACATCCATACAAGTTGTAAAGAGGTAATATCTTTATATAATAATTTAATGGCCTCCAGAGTACAGTACTGTGAGGAATTAATACTCTTAAGGATCATTCGGTACTTCAGAACCTCAGGTGAGGAGCGTTTGCGTGGGAACTCATTGATGTTGGAGTACGGGGTACATCATGACCGTGTTCCTCAGCCTCCGGTCAGGTCTCTATCTCCTGGGACTGTCCAGGTTTCTGGCTTTTTTTCTCTGGAGCCAGAGATTGTTTGGATGTTACTTGATTTTCCTTCCATCTTTCTAAGCAAAGTTCAGATGGGACCATAAGAAATACTGTATGCATTGCTGTTTCTCAACAGGTAATCTCTAGTATTTGCTTTTCTGATAGTTGGGTGCTGCTTGTTGACTTCCAGAGCTCCCTTCAGCATCTATCCATTGACCCGGGGCATTTCTGGGGTTAAAGGGTGCAAGGATTTTTTGCTTTTCTTTTGAGATGTGAATTCTGTTGTAAGCTGGCTATATCAAATTTACTGCATCAAATCCCCATAGATCTTGCTCTCAGAAGGGTGGTTAGCAAGTTCACAGAAGAACTCTCAAATTCCGTGAGCTGTTGTTTGCCTCTTATTCATTACCATTTCTAACAGATTTCCTTTTAAACTAAACAACCTAAAAAAGACAGTTTTCTTTCAGATGAAATATTAGCTGTTAGAAGTGCCAATATCCTCTTATGTGTGTCACACACTGCCTTTTCAGTTCTTCCAGTATTAATCATGTTTGTCTTGCAGTCTCACAGGGCTCCCATACACATACCATTCAGTAGTAGCAAATAGGGAGGTGAGGTAAGTTAGCTGATCCTGAGACAGCAGATTACTTAAAATACAGATTATTTTTTTTTCTTTTATGTGGGAGCTTGTATTTGATAATAGCATTTTGCTTTCACTCTAAATAAAAATCCGGCAGAAGACATTTTCTCCTCAGCTGGCTTCATATACATCTTGGTGACAAATTTGGGAAAGTGGGCCTCTTCTTAGTTTACCTGGGTGTTGGCATTGCTTGAGGTTTGCTAGTTCTGTGGCACACCACCTCCATTCATTTTAGCAGGTAGTAAAACCACAGATATTCAAAAGCTGAACTATTCAGATGAAAAAGGCTTAGCAAGATTTCTGGGTGTATATCCAGCTGTGCTACGTAGCGTGATTTGCTGTAATACTTTCGGGTTTTGTTTTTGTCATATTAGAAGAAAACAAACCCAAGTTACGGCTAGAGCTGGCTACAATAAAGGGGGTTTGTTCATAGGGAACACTGGATGTAAAAATGGTTTTAGTTTGACCCCATCTAAGTCCAAATATTTTTAGTTCTTTCCTGCAAACCAATAATTTTCTACCAGCACCGTTAGGGAACGGACTTTAGCTGGACGTGTCTCTGCCAGACAGCTACAGGCTCTGACAAATGCTTAGGACTTCCAGGCTTCACGAAAAGTCAGCTCTGAACTGCTTGGTGGGTCTGAGGCTGAAGTCCATCCTGTGAGGCTCGTCAGAGTTCGGCGGCAGAGGGCTGTGGTGTACGGAGCCGGCAGCAGAGGTGGGCTTATCCTGGGGCGTGATCCCGCTGTGGCCCCCGGTGCCGGAGAGCAGCCCCAGTTACCCACGTGCACATCTCTGGGAGGCGAAACCTGGCCACGCTTCTGCCAGGCTCCAGCCCCGGAGCACTCGATGTCTCTTGAGGGCACACTTCAATAAATCAAAGTTTTCTCAGGCCCGGACTTCGGTGGCTTCTCAGCATTCCTTTTAATCCCCTTTTTTGATGAGTCTGTGGTCAGTACTGTTTTACTATACTTCCATTAAAATAGTTGTACGATTTTACCTTTTTAGTGTGATTTTTTGCTAGTTTTCTGTGCAGAAGATTTTTTCAGATTTAGTTGTGATGTTTACTTCTGCTTGTTTGTGTGACATTGCTAGAAAATGACCAAGTTCTTTCTTCTAAACAGCAAACTCATTTTTATCCATGGATATAACTAATCTTTTCTTTCTCAAATTGTGACCTTATTTTTATGCTGTTTTGCTTTATTTTGTCCACATAAGCGTTATTTTGCAAGAGAACAATTGATGTTCCTCTTAGACTAGACTACATCAGTTTTCCTTTTGCAAGAGTTAAGGCACGAAGCGACGGAAAGCGTAGCAGTTGTTCCATGCGGGTAGGCGGCAAGTCAGCAAGGTGGTTAAACAACTTCCCTGCCTCAGGAGAAGTGGGTTTCTTAAGAATTGTTTTAATTTATTGGTCTTGACTGTGCGCAAGAGTTTAATGTAATGCTGATTTGAATCACTTTTTTTCCTCCTCTGTCTTCTAGCTTTTTCTTTTTGTGGTCTGGAACTTTGAGCTCTACATGATACCACTGGCTTTGTTGTTGCTGCTGGCATGGAACTACTTCTTGATCGTATCAGGGAAAGATAACAGGCAACATGATACGGTAAGTCTTCTCTACTTCAAGCGCATACATGTCCTTTTCTTTTTTTAACTAGATGAAATTTTGTAACTGAGTTTAAATATGACATCTTTTTGAAAATGCCTTGGTTCACAATGCTCGATGGACAATTTTCCCACCTGCAATTTAATTTTTCTCCAGCTGTCCAATAAATGTGTCTGGTTTTGTTGAAAATGTCATGTAAAAATACAGTGGAACATGTACTCTCCTCAGAATTTGGTTTGTGTGGGAGCAGAGATGAGAGGCTGAGTGGTGAGGAGAAGGCAAATTCTTTGAAAATGGATTTTGTGTGGTTAAGTCCTTGTGTTGTGTTTTTTATTTCACATAGTGAAGTTAAAGGTTAAGATGATTCCAATTTGTTAACCGTTTCAGAATGTATCACATTTTATTGTATTTCATATTTTATCATTAATACATTACCATTCATTGAGCTTACTATAATCCTTATTTCCTTCTCCTCATCTAATTCCATCATTTAATTAAATGCATGTAGTTGGGGTATAAAGTAGCAAACATTTACTAATAACTGATATTTATCAATAATAAAAGCATGGTTCAGATTTTCAGAAGTACGTATAAAAAGTTGTAGTCTGTGCTGTGCAAATTTTCTGGTGTCCAGGCAGCTTAAGGATTTTGCATGGCTTTTATTGCTGAGCCTTATGAATTTGGTATTTGTATCAATATTCATATCCCAAAAGCAGCGTGCTGTCTAGGACATTACGACCTGGGTGGATAACTGGATGGGTGGAAAAAAAGAACAAAATGGGTTTGATAATTGGTCTCAGAGGATAGTGGTTGATGGGGGTTGGTAACAAGAAGAGTAGAGTACCACAGTGCACAAGGACTTCTCGTGTTTAACATCTCTATCAATGACCTGCAGGAGGTGACAGTGCACTCCCATCAAGTTTTTGGTTATACCAAGGGTGTGGGACCAGCTGATACCCTGGATCTGACAGTCAAAGAGATATAGTTAGGCTGCAGGAATGAGCCAGTAGGAACATCGTGAAATTCAAGGAGGAAAAATGTGAATTCATGCTTTTGGGGAGGAATAATCCATGATACAGGCTGGGGATTGATTGCCTGGGGATTGGCTCTGCTGAATTGGGCCTGGGCGTTGTGGAAGACAGCAAGGTAACGAGGAAGACAGCAAGACCGCAAGGTAAGTAAGGGGAGTGATTATGCCCTCTGCTCAGCACTTGTCAGACTGCATCTAGAATGGTGTCCAGTTTGGGGCACCCCAGTTCAAGAAAGACATAACTTCATCAAGTTCAGTGGAGGACCACCAAGATTGTGAGAGGGCTTGAGTACTTGCCCTGTAAGGAGAAGCTGAGGGAAGTGGGCTCAAAAGAGCCTGGAGAAGAGAAGGCTTTCGGGTGACCTGAACAGTAGCCCTCCACTACCTACAAGGAGCCTATCAAGAAGATGGAGCTAGACTCTTCACAGTGATGTGTGGTGGAAGAAACAACAGCCCAGGAAAGTTGTGCAGTTGCTCTTGGAAGTTTTCAGGACCTGACTGGGTAAAGCCCTGAGCAACCTTATCTGACCTCATGGCTGACCTTGCTTTGGGCAGGAGGTTGGAAGTCCCTTCCAGCCTGAAAGATCCCATGACCCTAGTGTCTAGCAACCGCAATTATTAGTCACCAGAGGAACTGATACAGCCTTGATCTTGGTATTGGTATTACCAGTCTACATCACTAAGACTGTTACGCTTCCAAGGGTCATCTAAAATTAAGGGTGGGAATGATAGAGGTATTCCCTAATCCCAAAGGTTGTTACATTCATGGAAAAAGCCTAAGATCAAGATTTAAAAGATGCATTATTTAATCACAGCCCTTAGTCTCCTGCTGCCTGAAATGCTTAAAGCTTCTCAACCTGAAGATTTTGAGTAACTGAAATCCCTTGTGAAAGGAGAGATTTCACTTGTGAGCTGCAATACACTTCATTTCTTTCTGAAATACCACCTGCCTGTGAAGATAAATTGGGTCATGTAACTTTTCTAACCAAATAATGAATCTATTGATGGGCTCTCTGTTGAGGACACCAAATGCTGCTCTAAAAATGTTCCTCTTGCTTCAGACCAAGCTATACAGCTTATATCAACCTGTCATGTTCTTCCCAAATATTTGATATCTGTGCCATTAATTACTATTTTTTTTGTTTAGGTTTTATCACAAGTAAGTTGGGACCTCATTTTTAATGAATTGAGCTTGGTTATCACCATGGTGAGCATTTCTCTTCTATGAAGTGATCTGGAGACTTACTGGATGGCTTTCTAATTAACTCACAAATCTTCAGTAACATCACAAGTCCTTAGCTTAGGTCATTAGCACAGTATCATTAGATTAGGAGTCATTTAAATATTTCTGTTTTCCTATGCAGATTGTAAATATTAACTAAATTAATTAAGCAGTGTTTCCTAGTGGCTAGAGAATGCTTCAGGATCCACATGATCTGGCTTCTGTTCCCAGGTCTCCAGAGATTCCATGTGTGCCTCAGTGAAATCACTGACTACTTATCTTAGGAATATTGTCTGTCTTTAGAAGTTACTTTGAAATCCTCAAGCTGATGAGAAGACAAAAAGATAAATACATTTGTTAACTTTTCTTACTCAATTAACACTGAATGCATAGTTAAAAATTGTATGCCCTTTACGCTTGTCTGATGTCTGTGGAAAATACTTACATTTGGGACCTTCAAAAGTAGCTCTGAAGAGTCAGTTTCCATTGCAGTATCCCTACAAGAAAACAGTTATCAATTGTCTCATCAGGCGTTAGGGATTGCACTCTTCTGCGGGTCAATGAAATAGTGAACACCAAGTTTCTGTCCGGATCTGGCAGATGGACTGGCCTTAACTGCTCCTTGTCTGACTTTCTCTATAGACAAGGTATCATTTGCTCTGTCCTCGTGGGCATCAGTTTCTTTGAAGTAGTTTGGAACTTATTTTCTTGTGGAATAATTCACCTGCCAAATGGTCTGGGTGGCTCTGTCACAACTTGAGTCTACACTGCTCATTTGAGTGTGAATATGATTATTTTGCCAGTTACTCTGATTCCTAATAAGTTATATCAGTAAGTCCTTTCATGAATTAAAAGTGCAATGATGTTGGGCCACAGGGGAGACCCGAGTGTAGTTACTAATAGGAGATAAGTCTATCGGAAAGTCCGGCGGGGAGGTGAGGTAGTGTATGAGGCGTTTTTGCTCTCGTGGATTCAGCTGGGCACTCTTTGTAGGATTGATCATCATTGTCATTTTAGTCGAACACTGGCACAAACTTCAAAAGAGAAGCATTGGATCCCCTATCTTTTATACGTTTAGGTCAAGATTAGTTGTGTTTCTGAAAGATACGCTTTACTGAAGCACAAACTCTTGCATTACGCGTGTTGGGGTAGGCGGAAGTAGGCATATGTAGATTTAGTGGATGGTTCTCTAAATGCATCTGAGAATTCAGGACTGATCTAAAATGAATGAACTTCTGGCACTGAGTCATGTGGCAGATGTAAAAAATCACAGAATCAATATTTCCTTCCAATATTAAGCAAGGAAAAAAAATCACTAAAACGGCGTTCTTAATGCTTTCCTGTGAATTTTGCAGTAATGTTTTTTGCCTGAAGCTTACCTAGCTGCGTTCTCCAAGGATCCTTGCACTTCCTTATCATCGTACTCTTAAATACCTGGCCTCACAAAATAATTTATTTTTAGCACAACTGCCGTTCTCATCTTAAACCATCACCACCTAAAGACACAGGACTAGAGCTGGGTGTATCTTACTGCTTTCATTTTTTTTTTCCCTGCCTTTTTTTCAGCACCCTTTCCACATCCTCTGGGGGAGAGGAGAGGTATCAACTGCTGCCGCTCTCCTGTCCCTGCTGCCCCTTGTCACCGGCACTGGATCCGTTGCCAGCCCCATGCCTATGGCAGCAGAGGGTAGCGGAGCATGGCACGGTGGCAGACTGCTCGGGATGCTCGGGGAGAGCAAGGGTGGAGCGAGAGCAAAGGATTGGCTTCTTTCATAGCAGCCTTGACTCCCTGGGAACCCCAAACCACATCTTAAAAGCGGTGGATGAGCAGAAAAGTTCATCCCACGCAGCTGTAATTGAAAGACTTCTAGATATAGCCAAACTAACAGAAAGTGTGCTGGGGTTTTAAAGCTTCTTTTCAGTCTTTTTAAGAAACTACTTAATATTTTGATGTTTTCAAATGTGTTCTACAGAAAAAACCCTCACCTTTATAGCTTGGAGAAAACAGCGGCACTGCTGTCTGGGGTCTTTTTTTCACTTCTTTCTAAGCAAAAGTCACGGTTACAAGAACTGCATGCAGTTAGTGGAAAAAAATCTCTTTTTTTTTTTTTCCCCTGCTTTTCTACTTCAGGCTGCATTCTGACTACCTGCTGGAGCTGTCTAGCTCAAGGAATGGTCAGATAATCCCTCAAAGTGATTAAAAATGTTGGCACTCTCCAGCTGCTCTGGTCCCCTTCCCTGAGATGGAACAGTTGATTGTGTGGTTGGAACGCGTCGTATTGTGAATGAAACCTGGTTTACATAGTTATCAATTTTTTTTTTTCCCTGTGTATGTAATCGTATCACAATTAGGACAAACTGTGACAGTCTTTCAGCTGTAACACTTAACCGCTGTAACAGGCACATTGGATCTCCTCTGGTGACACTTGCAAGTTCTTCTTCCTTGACTCAATAGGTAGCAGACAGAGAGCCCAGGTGGTCTTCTCCTTGATGCTGCCATTGAGGACGAATGGCTGGAAGAGGACTGGACAGATCTGACGGGTCAACAGCCCGTTGAGCAGCTGTTATTGACAACAGGGACTTGGTTTTTACAACCATGGGATCCTCACTGAGGATTGAGGACTGCTAGGAAGAGGCAAGATCCACCTCACCAGGTGGGGTAAAATCTTACTTTGCAGAAGGCTGGCCAACCTGTTGAGGAGAGCATTAAAACTGGAAATGATGGGAGAGGGAGGTGACGATGACCCACAGCCGGGTGAGGAAGTGGTGGTCTGAGTTGGCAAGCAAAGTCAAGTGGACAGGAGGGATCTCAAAACCAACTAAACAGGGCAGAAGGGGCCCACCCCAGGCGTAGGCACACAAATAAAGAAATGACACTCTGGAAGAAGCTCTCACACCCTTTCTGAGAACATACCCTGCCAGGGGTTTTCTGTCTGAAGTGGTTGTACATCACAGGAGCCAGCAGGAGTTAAGAGGTCCACATGCAGCTACACACATGCATGATCACGGAGACGTGGTGGGATTGCTCTCATGACCATCATGCAATGGATGTATGCTGGCTCTTTAGTCAGGACAGGCCGGGAAGGCAAGGAGGGGGACTTACACTTCAGCCCAGTAAAGGGAAGATGGTGAAGGGACCAGAGCATCCAACATAGAAAGAGAGGCTGAGCAAGCTAGGACTGATCTGCCTGGAGAAGATGAGGCTCAGGGGGCAACTTGACGATGTGTATAAATACCTGAAGGGAGAAGAAGTGAGTCAGGCACTTCTCAGTGGTGCCCAGTGACAGGGTAGTATCAATGAGATACAAAATACATGAAATTCTATCTGAACAGAAGAAAGCACTTTTGCCGTGAGTGTACAGGTCCACACCCAGGACCAGGTTGCCCAGAGAGGACATGGAGTCTCCATCCATGGAGATATTCAAGACCTTACCGGACATGGTTCTGGCAACCTGCTCAGAGTTGACCCCGCCTGAGTAGGGGGGTTGATCTAAAGATATCCCTGCCATCCTCTGGACTCTGTGATTCTCTGACTGCAGATACTAACCCTTCTCTCCTTTCAGTCTATTATTTGTTAGAGGGTTTTTCCAAGCAATTTAAAATTTAATAGAAGAACAATACACATGCCTGGAGTTACCTATGAATGTTCTTCTGCCATATATACCCCTATGGAGAAGAGGTTTAATCACTTCAGTTCACATCCCGCATTTATAGTTAATACCTAGAGCCTTTAAGGAAATATTAAATAGCTAATTTCCTCTTGAAGCTTCAAGTTGCACATGTCATTGCATGGAAAATGATGGTGAGCAGCTGGGAGTTAATGTGCCATACACAAATTCTTACGAATCTGTATAACAGAGTATATACACATATTATTAATCTCGTAAGAGTGATATAAAATGGCACAGTACATCTTTTAATTTCACTGGAGATTTTTTTGCAAAATAGGCTTTGATGACTTATGTTTCTAGAGTATATGTTCCTATTAAAAGTTAGAGCTGGACACATTTAGGATGAAATGTTGGGAATAGAAGAAAAATAACTTTTGTTAAAGACAACCTTTCATTCTGAGATTTTATCCAGTTTCTGTGGGTAGTTTTTAGTCCTCCAATATGACATGTATACTCAGATTTTTTATTTGTCTTTATGTGTCTTCTGGAAATTACCGCACAAAGAAAAACAAAAGGGGAAACGGGAAGAAGGATGCTTACGAATGTATCTATCTCACTGGATTCCTTCTTCCCTCGGGAAAGGGTGGTTGAGTTGGTTGTGCAAACCCAGCTCAGTTGCAGCTAGAAGAGCATTTCTGCTTAGAGGCCAAACCACTTTCTTCTGGGGGCAAGGCAGCAGTCCCTGTTAGAGCTTTTCGTGAACTCGTTGCTGCTCCTGTTTGGGGCAGGGAGTGCCCCTTTGCTGTACATTCAATGCAGAAACCAGCCCCACCAGGTAAGTGCCTGTTCTCCTGCCAATTGAAAACTGAGTTACCAAGCAAATAAACAAGGCGGTAAACTTTATTTTTCCACGTTTCTTCGCATTATGGTCTTAAAGCCTAAATCCATGGCGTTCTCAGTTTGAAAGGGTTTCAAAGGGTTTCAAGGCCAGGTTGGACGGGGCTGTGAGCAACATGATCTGGTTAAAGGTGTCCCTGCTCCCTGCAGGGGGCTTGGGCTGGGTGACCTCTAGGGGTCCCTTCCCACCCAAACCATTCTGTGATTCTACAATCTGCAGATGAATACGGGACAAACAACAAGTGCTTCAGATCCATTGCCTGTGCAGTACTGAGGGGTTTGGTGCTCGAAGTCCAGAAGCCCTCTTCTGCCAGGGAGTCAACAGTGATTTCTAGCTGAGGACTAAATTCTTGCTATGAATTTATGGCAAAAACCCCACTGTTCTCCCTGTACGCTATCTAGAGGGTCTGGAACATGTCATTTGCACAGGATGATACAAAAGGGCATTCTCAGGTTGGCTCTCATCTTGACCTTGTCTTGACTGTACTTTGCTGAGAAGTTTTGCCTCCAGTCTGATAGCAACAGCTGTAGCTGGAAAATCTCCAAAACACAGGGCTGGTGGGAGAATACAGAGTCAGGCATAGAACAACACTTGTGTAAAACTAGTCTGATTTATGACACCGCTAAAGGTAAGGAAAACATGGTTGGTTTTTCATAGAATTTAAATTTAAATTTAAAGGTTGGACTCAGTGATCTTAAAGGTCTTTTCCAACCAAAGTGATTCTATGATTCTGTGAATCACTTTCAACGTTACGCAGAAGGGATTTTACCTTGTATTTACTACCCGCTAACTAACACACCTGGAAATAGAAGGTGACTCTCATTGCGTTCTGCTTGAGCCAGACGGCAACCAGCACATCATCCTGCACGGTGCAGCAAAGGCCGCGAGCTTTTCTTAAAACGCGCAGCCCGCCTTACTTTTGCCAAACTGGTCAGAATCGCAGGCTTGCTCTCCATTCGTTATCGCCAATAAAATAAGTTAGAAAGGCTTTTGCAAACGGGTCACTTGCAAAATGCTTGTGGCTTCAGCCCGGGTGCTGTCCAGAGCACAGAGACCCCCAGCAGCACGTGCCTGAATATTAAGTATTGCTGCCTTCATGCGGCTGTTTGTCCTTTCTATACAGTCCATATAGTCAGGGAGGAAAAACACACTATAGTAGCCCACTGCGGGACAGGGTTTGGAGGTTGGTTTTTTTTTAATAAATCAGAAAAGAAACATGAAAATGTCAGCTTAATCAAGCATTTAAATTTTATTAATCAAGTCTAATTTTTATGAGTGCAAATAATCGCTGAAGCTGGACAAATTTGCTCTAGATTGCATCAGAAACATAATTTTAATATTTAATGGCCTGCTGAATTTAAATGGAGAATTATCTTTATGAAACATGCTCTTCATAATTTGCCATTAAATGAGAAATGAACAAATCAACATAAATCTTACATAAAGGTATTTAACTAAATGTTGGTACTATAAATATTTTAAATGCATTATGCACTAATTCAACAGTCACACACTACACTATACAAAGATATAAGTTGGGCAGAAAGCATTTCCCTCTTGCAGCGTAATAGAGTGGAATACTGCAAGTGGCTATCGGGGCTACGGTTAAACGAGACTTGTCTGCACTGCAAGTATAATCCCTGCCTCAGAGGGTTACATACAGCATCAGCGTCTGTAGTAACCCCCTGCTAAAACTCTACCTGGCTGTCCACATCCCAGCAGCAGTTGCAAAAAATGAATGCACTGCAGAATATTTGGCCAAAACACCAAAACCAAAACCCCACCCTAGATACCTCCAGCATTTAAAAAACTTCGATTTTTTTTTCATATCGTAAACCAATTGATTTTTTAATTTAAATTTTGCCACATTTTTTTCAAAAATATTCTTCCAGTGTTGTCGGCATCTAAAACAAAATTGAAGTTCACTGCACATAGAGGCCTTTTTTCTATCAGACTGTTCTAATGATTTTTCTTTGCATTTGCATCAAGATTTACATGGCAACAAGATTCACTTGACAAGTTGTAGCGGCTATTATAAAAAATCAATATTATATAAACCAACATCGGTTTAGTTTCTAGTAAAAATTGCCATAGTTACGTCAGATTTTTATTCATCTTTTGTTTGGTTTTCTTTTGCTTTAGCACACTTTAATTCAGCCCCAGTCTTCAAGGACTTTGGGATTGTACTGCATTTTTAATCTATTTACCAAAAGTATCAATACCTAGGAAAAAACCCAATTAACTGAAATTACAATAATATGTGTATTACATACATTGTCACCTAAACCACATAACACAGCTTTTTTCTACCAAAAAGCTTGTCAACTCCAAATTTGAATGTAATAGACTGTGCCCCACCCACAAGCTTAAAATTATTTGTAAACGCTGTTTTATTATCTGGTCCTACTAGAATCTGAAAACTATTTGAAGAGAAGTAATAGAAAACCAATATTGAGCCATTGTTTTTTTAATAAGACAGTTTATTGTGAGGTTTTGCCAAAGAACTCTAGCTCACAAAATCCTGTGAAGGTGTTACTTTTAATAGCCCTGCACAGTAACCTTGCCATGGATATTCAGCCAGGCGAAGAACGTTTTCTTTCCTTCTGCTGAACTAAAAATGAAGCATTCTAAGAGAGATCTGACATTGCAAGGGTACAGTACATACTGAAGCCTTTAGATGGAGACACACTTCAAATAAACACCTGATACTCAGTTCACAATGCATTGTGTAAATACAAGAAAGAGCTAAAATAAATGAGAACCAAATACTGAAAGAAACAGCAAAAGGCCTACTACTTGTGCCGCTTTTATGTCAAAAATAGTCTTAACTACATTGGCAACTGAATATTGAGGGCATATAAAGCTGACAACAGGAAAAAGGTTACATGTTCCTGTATAGTAAATGGTATTTACTGCCCATGTGTGTTGCCAGGAAATTTATTATAATGCAAATAAAAATTCTGTTGTTGACGTTACAGAACTACATGTAATCAGAGGCATGCATCAAAAGGCGTCTGATAGCCATATTAAAGTCTCATTTCCTATTAAGAATCAGACTAAATTACAACATGAGCACTTCCCAGAATAAGCTAACAAAATGCATTCCCTAAGAAGAAATAATTGTGTTTGTGTGTCTCTGTAAAAATCAGGAAGTGTTTTAGCAGTAAAGTACTAATGATTTTCTTTTTAGTCTTCTGTTCTGAACTGCAATATATTCAACCTTACTGGCAAGCTTATCACACTAATTATTATTACATCTAGTGGTTCGGTTATCTTGATGATTACTGCAGATGAAATACCCCAAGGTCAAAACATTAATAGTATAAATCAGGATCGGTTGTATTCCAGATATACTATACCATTAAATCAGAATCTGTTAATTTGATTTTTATTTTCCTTACAAATGTGGTATAAAAAAGGTGGACATTTTAATTAAGCTGTATCTCCTGTAAAGTTTCTGGTCGACAATTCCGTGAAAGAAGCAGATGTTGAGTTGTGACAGTGAGCACAAAACTTCTGCGATGGCAGGCTTGTTGAAAATGGTCTTTGCTTCAACTGGCAGTGCTTGGAAATGGCCTGAGAGAGCCCGAGTGGTTTTGTGCATCCTTTGTAATTTGTACACACGGCACAATTTTATATGACATTTGCACATAAACACTGAATTGGGTGACACACAAACATACGGTACAGATTATGTTGGGGCAGCACAAATTAACATGAAATCTAAACGGGCCCAAACAGCGCAATTCTGATCGCATGCATTGCACATCTGAAATGTGTTTAATTCAGAACCAAATCTCACTTTCTTTTTTATTTTGCCTTATGAATGTTAATACTTTTATGAGAAAATACAAACATCTGCAGGTATTTTGACACCGTAACATGTGATACAGCGTAAAAAGTGATTTATTTTGTTTTTCATTTGAAACCCCCTATGCTTGAAGACCTACATCAAGGAATATACAAGGAAATCTAGAGAACTGCTAATGAGAGGCGGGGGGCATTGCTTCACATTAAGGGAGAATATTAAGGTAGCAGTCATCAGGGTTATCTGCAATATGGTAGTGCCTCTCCTTTTATTTTGCATATTAGTGCAGAGCAGATATCTGGTCTTGTTAACTTGAAAAGACATCAAAGTATCTTCTGTGAAGGTGTTTCTGTTGGATCAGCCAAAGAAATTAGAACAGAAGACAATTCATGGAGTGACTTGCGGATTGCACATTTTCTATGAGAAGGAGCAGGCCGATACCCAGAGAGACGCACCTTTCGTTAGAAGTGGGGTTAAGTTTCACTGTGCCATTTTTCCAGAGAGTCTTTAGATCCAGGAGGTATTCTAAAGTTCTCTCATGGGGTTTTGATTCAACAGGCTTGTAAATAAATAGAATCCAGCCGTACTTTGCAGGTGTTGAGGTTAAAAGTCAAAGTGAATTATCTTCCCAGAAATCCTATCCTCTTTGTTAGTCAGCAGATCATCTTCAGAATAAATGCAAGTTACACTTAACTGTCAGCTTCCTCAGAAGACAGCGTTCTAGCCCACAAACAGGTTTTCTTCGGCGTGCAAACGTGGTGGTTGTGCTTCCTTCTGGTACCCTGGTGCAGCCTTGCTGCGCAGCGTTGCTGCCGTGACACGACAGATGCTCCCCCAGTCTCCTATGGATTGTGAATTGTTCACTATTTGTAGACTGAGTTCCTCAAAGAGGGTAGGAATGGGTCAGGAACAATGGCAGTACGTAGGAATTAGACTGAATACTCCTTCTGATTAATAAGCTTTCTAATAGGGCTGTTTTGCACAGGAGGGATCTTTCTTCACAATATTTAAACATCATCTGCTTGCTGTTTGGCCGTGAAGTAGCTGACATGCCGTATTTGAGGCCGTCTACGTGTGTTTTTTAAAATGTCATCTGTATTAGTATTACATTCAAGGGACAGTACCAAGAAACAGGTTCTTGCAAGACCTTCTACCAGTATGTGGCATATCCGTCTGTGACAAGTGACATTACAGAAGGTCATGTCACTTTTAACTGCTTGCATTAGATCTTTCTGATTTCCCCAGTGCCCTTCCTTTGTTTGATTAATACTACTTGATTTCAAGCAAGGTATCGGAAGGCATAATTTAGAGTGGGGCAATCTAAGATTTTTGCCATAGAACTTTTGATGAAATAACTCTAATGTTTCATTTTATCTTCATACGCTCTTTCCTGTCCTCCCTCTCTCTCTCCTCTACCTCCTTCCCCGTCTCCTCCCTCCCACCCATCATACCTCCCCCAGGTGCAATGCTTGACATAGAGATCCGAGTAACTACTGTGTTCCTTCAAACTGAGGCAGCACATGTGCGCTTTATTTGAATAGCAACGAGGCAGAATCAAAGGAGAAGAAATTCCATTGTGCATTTCTTTCTACAGTGTCCTTACTACAATGTTAAACTGAAATCTGTTGCTCAGGTTCACTGTACCTCTCTTGAACAGCCTTGCTTTGTTCTGCAGAAATAGGGTGTACTTCAGTATACAGCTTTTGTAAGGCTTCAGCGTACCTATTCTTCGTGTATCAAAAGATGATGAAGAATCTGTTTTCCTTGTTTTAATTTGAGGCAAAGTTCTGAAAGCACTTGTTTTGGTGGTTTAGTAAATCATACCGTTGTGTCCGTACTGTCTGAATGCTCATGGTTTTGGTTGGGGTTTTTTTTCTTTTAACTCTTCCTTTTGAATTTCAAGAGGAGCAAAAGCATGGGCTAAGTTTCATATACTTTAAAGAATCATTTATGCATCCTGAGCATAGGAACAATTTTACTATGTTTTATTTTCCTACAATAATTGAATTCTGTTTTCCTTTCCAGACAATTCAGTACTCTAAAGCTCAATGTAATTGATGATATGACTAACCTAGAACAAGAGCACAGACTGGCAGTGGCTTTTGAATTAAGAAATGGAACGGAGGCGCTGGAAATCTGGGCTCAGTCCTGGGCTTCAAGTGATTTCAAAGGATTTTTTACGTCCTTTGAACAAGTTAACATTTCGCCACTCTATAGAAGCTTGTAAGGTAGTTTGAGAACATTAGATGGGGAAGAAAAAAAAAAAAGTCAGTTTGAAGTATTATCATCCGGATAATTTAGAATGGGTATTGTCATGCAAGTGATTTCAATGAGGTGCCATCATTTGCAACAATTTCAGAGGTTTCCAATTTGGCTAATTGTCTCCATGCTAACTTTAGCGCTGATGTGAGATAGGCATTCTGCTGTTCAATCTTGTCAAGACAAGGAATTTCTGGATGTACATAAGAGAGATCTTTAAGTGTCTGGGGAATATTAATGTTGAAAAGTAAGAGACCTAGTGAGTTTAGTCAGCTCCAGGCGTAGGCAGTATCTGAGTCAACAGATTCAGGTTTACACCTTGGGCTTTAGTCACCTAATGATGTAATTACAGAGTTTTTTGCGTGTGGCAAAACTGATTCAAGAGGGTTTCCATCTTGCTGCAGCCCTTAACAGCTTGTTTTCATCCTTTCTTCTCAGTTCACCATGGTAGAGCTGATGCCAGCTTTTCTGAAGCTGCTCAATAAACTGGGTCACTAAAACCATCCTCATTAAAAGTTTTAGGGTGGGTTTTTTTGAAGAACTCAATTAGTCCAGTGATGTAGTTTACAGCTCAGCTCCCCAGACTCTTGGAACAGCCCGGGGAAGATTACGGTGAGCTACCAGGAGAGGAACAAGGAGGTGATGCAGGTGCATGGGAAACTGAAAATGCCTTTGCTTCCACAGAGAAGTCCGTGAAGACAGGACCTCTCAAGCTCCTCCAGACAGGATGTGTAAAATGGTGTACAGAGCTAAGCAGGAGCTATCAAGCATTTCAACAAAACATTCTCAACATTTCCTTCTCTCCACACTGAGAGGTGTGACCATCCCAAACTCTTTAGGCAGTGTCTGATCCCCTTTCTTTAAGAGATGGAGCAGAGCTGGCCTAAACAGGAAATAGAGGAGAAGCTGGTGAGGGAGGTTTCTTCTTCATGGGTAGTGGCTAGAACCCAGCCTTGATTCCTTCTTCAGCCTGAGGGAGTTCATAAATACATCAAGCCAGAGGCTACAGAAGATTCGGTCAGTCAGGCTCTTCCTGATGAAGTTGTTCTTCTGGGCAGGGAAGAATTCAACAGTAATTGTTCCTTCATTGCTTGGGTTGTGCTTCTTCGTTGGGCTTTTGGGCATGCTCACTCTTTACTGTGTCTTTGTGTTTCTAGACTGTCTTTTGATTCTAAACTCCAGGGCAGAGTTACCAGTAGACAGAACTGGAGGCTCCTTCCCCTGCCAGTGTCCCAGGGTCTTTGTTAGAGATGTTTTGGGACTGGGTTCAAGCAAGGATGAGCAGCTGAAACTGGAAATGTTTTGAACTGTGCAGTTGACTTGCATGCACGCAGAGTGCTCTGTGCGTGTAAAATCAATCTATGTGTTTACATTTTGCATGGGCCCATGTAGCACAGTTAACTGGGATTTTCTTGATGGTTGAGCTAACTCGGAAAAAAGCATCAGATGCACACACTTTTCTTTTTTTAAATTTTTCTCTTTCCTGAATTTGGCTCTTGGATGGTGTTAAAGTCCCTTTAGTTCTTGGACATGGATTTGGACTTGATGAAAATGTCCTTGCAGCTGTGTTTTTGGGGGGGGTGGTGTGATTATGTGATTACATAACTTTGATGTATTGTCTTCAATTACAAGTAAACTAAAACCGCTTGTAGCTTCACCTATATAACAAAGTAAACTACCATTTTAGTTGATGGCAAGTCTGTAACATAGGCCAAAGTGCTAATGTTTCATTTTGATGAGTTTTTCCTTCTCTTGTCCTTTTTATGCATATTTGACAGTACATAGTATACACTTTTTGAATCCATACTAATGACACTGGGCTAGGTAGATCTTTGCTGACCTTCATAATGGGTGTTCTTACATCCATCCATATAAGTACTTACATATAAATAACGATGTAAAGAGCCACATTATATTCTGGTTATAAGGAGGTACAACTTTATTTCAATTCCACCAACAGAGAATTTTCCCTGTAGGGTAGTCTGAAGACTTGATCACAGTGTTACGAGAGAGACATTTGTGAGATTTAAGTCTGAATCTGCCACTGACCATCTTCAGAAAGTCATTTAATCGCTCCGTAAACTAAATGTAATAGTGGTTCATTTCATGCTCATGCTGTGATTAATGATTATTAATTTTCGGAGAATGAATTGAATGTATGTGTGAATTTCATAGTGTTAGACTGAAAAGACTGTTTAAATGGAAAAATACATAGTTGCAGACGTGGCAACCTCAGCTAGCGATGAATACGCGGAAAGTTAGATGCACAGATTGTATAAAGTCACTATTAAGAAACATAGTGCTAATGCTGATAGAGCATGTGGTATATATCATTGTTGTAGATCATAAGCAGATAAGCTGGTATGAATTTATTCCCAGCTTTGTATTAATTGAAAGTCTCTTGGTGAATGCTGTAAATCCTATTAAAAATGTTGCACGTTTCTGTAGGTAGCAGTAAATTTAAAGCAAGCATTCACCTATGCTGCATAGGCACCAGCGCAGCTGACAAAGGATTCCTTTAGTTAAGACAGTCATACATCGAATTTTGAACTACCTTTTAAATACTTAAATTGTCAAGCAAGATTTTTGTACAGGAAGAGTTTTCAGTATGTAATTCCCTAATGTAGATCAATTAAAGCTACAACGCTTCCATAAATTTGAATCTTTAGATCAAATGTTTTTTCCTAGTTGTACACTTTCGTTCTGTGCATTTATTTCAAATGTTAATAAAGTTTTCATCTACAAAAGGTTTAGAATTGACAGAACAAAACTCTTCGTTTTTAAATCATGACAACTACTACTGTTTCTGTCTGCAGGTAGTGGAGGACATGCTAGAGGACGAGGAAGAAGAGGATGACAGAGATGACAAGGTAATTATCTTTCCTAGCACTTGGGTATCTGGGGATGGGAGAATTTAGACATGACACTGTTTTTACAGACAGTTAAAAAAGGAGTTGAAGTGTTTTAGTCCAGAAAATTGGACAGAGCTGTTTATCATCCTAACAATGCTACAGTGTGTTGCACGAAAGGATAGAGGACTATAAATCCTGCTGCTTTTTTTTTTTTTTTTTTCCTTGGTCCAGAGCTGGGTCAAATATTTTTTCTGCCAGGAACAAAAATAATTCAGCCTGTCTGGAACGTTGTGAAGATAACTGCAGTGACAACTGTTTTTGAAGGACAAAAATTTGTCCTGTCTTGAGTATTACAAATAGGGCAGCACTTTAGGGGAAAAATGGTGTAGAAATAGCAACTCCATACTGGTTAAAGATGGGATATTGACATCTATAATTTTCAAAGAATTACTCAGTGGAAGAATGGCTGAAATGTTTTGCACTCCGTATGACATTTAAATAATCACAATTCTCATAGACGTCCACTTGATGTGAAGTCAGCATTGTGGCCCAGCCAGCCGGTAAACCGTGGCAGGTCGCTCAGCTATTTGAGCAAGCACGGTTCAGCTTGGAGGCTGCTGGTTGGGTTGAGGATTGCAACCACAGTAAATAACAGCTCATTTCCACATCTTATTGAGCCGAGCTATGGGACTGCTTGGATTGGTTGTCCCCCAGGGAGAGGGAAAAACCAGAGAAAAGAAATGAGAATGACCTTGCACCACTGAAGCAATGGCTGGCGCTGGCAGGACAGCTTTCTGGTGAGACGAGACGGTGAAGGCAGCCCCGTTGTTGCTGGTGTTTTCATACCAGGGAGGTGATACTTATGGAAGAAGGGAAAAGGGGAAAAACGGGTGCTTTTACGAAAACTCTGAATTAAAATACAGATGATTTTGACCTTCACAGATGTTCCCCCACTTCTGTTTTAGTAAAGCAATTTTTTTTTTTTTTTGAGAGGAGAAAAACAGGGTATCTTAATTTATGACCTTGACCTTTGTTTCTAGTTGAGATGTACAGTTATATACCACTGTAAGAATTCATATGCTGGCAGCAGCATTTGAAATGTCAGAAAATTCACTGTGATTAGTTAATCCCCTGAATGATTATTTTTTCTGTTAGCTAACACCTAAGATCTGAGATATGATAAAAAAAAAAAAAAAAAGAGTATTCTCCTCATTCCATTGCCAGCTCAAGCACTTTACAATTGACGGAAAGTTATTATGTGAAATTCTTCTATACATCACTTAAATCGTTAGCTACATCATTTCGGAATCGGCAAACACTGTAGTAACAAAACCTTCTTTTACAAAACACGTATGTGATGGTTTTTAACACTAAACGATATGAGCATACACTTCTGGCAATAAAATATATGATTTATTGCAAAGGTCAGTCAGGTAGCTGTGGAGAGCTTGTATTTTAACTCAACATGCTGGCTTCGAATCATCATTTCTCTTCTGATAAACACTGATCTGCCATCCATTTGAAGCCATTTTCTCCTGTTTCTTCCTGCTTTATTATTAGAGCCGGTGCAAAAGTATCATCCCAGTAGTGTGTGTATTCCCGGATATTTTAATAACTGTGATCAGTTCACAAAGAATAGTGCTTGACTGCTTGTAGTTTAAGCCAGCCTGTGTAGTTACCGCTTAGTGTTTTTTGGAAATTGCTAAACAAACTCCTTTAAAAGGGAAGATGAGGGCGGGGGTCAGCCCCCACCCCCTAATTCTCTGAGATTAACAGATGCTGGGCAAAACGTACCCAATTAGAAATATCACTCTGGGTTTCAGTGTTGTGATCTAATATTCAGCTTTCTCAAACTGACACCAGAGTTCAAACATTTTTCTAGATCTTGTTAGCAAGGTTGAATAAAAGTGAGTAGTGACGTTGCTGTGCACATTCACTGAGCCCTTGGACTGAATATTTAAGAGCTGTCTTTCTATACAGAGGGTGTTTAGGTTGATTTTTATAAATTCAAAGCCATCTTCATTATTGCAAACATTCTGAGTTCTCGTGATTGAATATGCTGTTTGAATGGAAAAGAAAATTACGCTTTTTAAAATAAGCGTGGTATGGACTACCATGTATACTCAGTACCCTTCTCAGTGGCCATTATTTTGCGCTGGGCTAAAATTGTAAGATCTAAGGGCATAGCTAGGACTGAGTTGCTTGCCTGTAGAAGCTGGCGGGGTGTTTTTCCCTTCCTGCTGCATGAGGCATCCTCTGTTGACTATGGCTGTTCCTCTTCAAGGACAGGTTGGATGGGGCTCTGAGCAACCTGATCTAGTTAGTGGTGTCCCTGCTCACTGCAGGGGGGTTGGACTAGATGACCTCTAGGGGTCCCTTCCAACCCAAAACATTCTATGATTCTATGATTCTATGATTCTCTTACACCTTTTTGTCAGAATGGAAGGGTGCGGGTTTGTGTTATTTTAATCCTTATGTGTGTTTTCTTAAAGCTACGTGCAAAATGAATTCTTGTGAGAAAACAAATGCACGTTTTGTGACACCAGCTGGTAGTGGCCTCTGGCTTTTATTATTTCTCTGTTTTTTCAAAGAGTGTAATAGAAAAGTCAGGTAATCGGGTCTTCTTGTGCGATAAAAGTAAAAAGATTAATAAATGTGCCAAAGCCTCACGTTAATTGAAACTGAAGCATATGTTGCAAGTATGTAAAATATGTCCCAGATGTTTGACCATGGCCAGTGTCTCTGCTTTCCCTGATTACCACAAGGCAGCTATTAGTCCTGTAACCTTTGGACTTAACGGTAAATGGGGTATTACATGGCACAGAACTGGAGCACCTGTTTTCCATTCAGGAAAGACCCCTGGCAGGCTTTACCTAAGCCTATCCATATGTTTTCACTTAGCAGATTGTTGGGCGATTATGAAAAGTGTCTTTCTTTAGAGCCAGCTTAGATATTAGTCACTTGCTCACAGCGAAAGGGCAACCCTTTGGCTACTTGATGAGGTCCGTGTGGGCACGCACTGATGTAGGTTATGGGATGTGTGGTGGAGGGACCTCGCTCGACATCCCTAAACTGCAGAGTTACAGAAGTAATAAAGAGAGGATGATGAATGCTTAAATCTGTGTAATTAGTTGAAGTAATGCATTTTATTAATAGTGGTGGGTCGGTACTGAGAGGAGTTTGACAAGGTAGATTTGCACTTACCGTACTACTTAGTCTCATTCTAATGTTCTGGATTTCAGTAACTTTTTTTTTCACTCTCTGCTGCAATTAAGGTAGACAGGGCTGCCAATTTAAGGTCATAGGAAGTTGGAGGGTTTTTTTACTGGGGAATATTAACTTTCATCTTCAGTTGCAGTACAACTAATAAACCAAAATGTCAAGTGTACTTCTTGTTGTATCAGTTACAAAGTGGTGCTTAGCAGTGGAACACATTTTTCCTAATTTTGTTTCTTTGTCATATTATGTATTTAGGAACTGAAAAAGATGTTGCAGTTTGTTTGCCTCAGGCGTTTGTCCTTAGTTTAATACTAGTTTTTCCAAGAAATAGCACTGGATTCTGCATTCCATATGTTCTGCACTGCTCACTAAACCTATGCCAACCACAGATTTACAGTTTAATCTGATTTCTCTCTCTCCTCTCTCTTTTTTTTGGCTCCCTTCCAAACACCGGCTTATACAGTATCTTAGCAAATAAGGGTCAGTTAAATTACATGAAGTCAAGTTATCAACAAGCTATCAAAAGGATTTTTACACAGTTATGTTATAATAATGTAGCGGTCAATATGCATAATCTATGCATGTAAGATTTTAGTTTGTTGTTTTAAGAGTTCAGGTATGCTTTTCACATAGCTTTGTTCTTTGAACAAGCTCCAGATAAGATTTCAGATAATCACAAAGAATTTCAGCTCAGCATTTTGCGGGAAGCCCTCAGCATGCCACAGGATCAGGCCAGCGAGCAAGGGTACTGGTCCAGACTTAAGTGGAGGAAGATGCACGGTATGAGCACTATCTTTCTTTACCTTTTTGTTAACAGTAGCAATATTTTATTAATACAGAATATTCAAATCATTTGCACCTTTGGCTACTCTCTGTCTCGGCTTTTGTTCTTTGAAAAAGTCTTTGCAGTTCTCCATCACTGTTATTATGTTTCAAGATAACTTGAAGCTTTTATAATGAAAGATCGTTGAGTCAAATTAAAATATGTTTTAAAGCTTTTAATCATCCCTGCTGAGAGGTACCAACTTTATTTTCAAGCCAAGACACACTCGTAACCTGCCTCAGAAGCATGCCCTGCATTTTTACCATGAGTAGATCATGAGGAGAAGGAAAGATAACTCCCATGTAGCCTATATTTTTACATTCACTAAAAGAGAAGATTGAATCTATTGTAGTAGCAGTTAATTCCTATAAAGTAAATGGTGGAAAAACGATAAAGAAATAAGGGGTGAGTGGAGTGAAGAGAAAATTCCAGAATGAACAAATCCATAGGTTTGCCTATAGCTTGATTCCAGCACTAAGTTCTACATGAACATAGTGCCTAAAAACGAACTGTAGATAAAACACTAACAACAGCTTAGCTACACTATGTGTACTTGCCAGACAAAACTACCACGGGGCAATCTAGAGGGCATAGCTGCAGAATTCAAACGTCTCAGTTCAGTTTGCTCTCAGCTCAGTTTAGTTATTCCTCTAGAGGTCGGTGATGAGAGGCACGTGTTTCATACCAAAATTATACATTATGGGAGGGATGATGGGGTAGACTGCTTCAACCCACACACGGAAATGTATGGGAAGTGGTCAACTGCCCAGGGAAGGGGTCGAGTCCCCACCCCTGGGGGTATTTAAAAGCCAGGCAGATGAGGTGCTGAGGGCCAGGGTTTGGGGGTGGGATGGCAGGGGTAGGGGAACGGTTGGGCTGGGTGATCTGAAAGGGCTTTTCCAACCTGAACGATTCTGTGATTCTATTCTATGAATGTCAGCTAGTGCTGGTTCTGATCATTGTATCACCCCAAAGTCACAGCCATGGACTGACTTTTGCCTGGATGTACCTTGGATCATGTGGAGCCTTTGCATAGGAGTTTCCACAAAAAGGAGTTTTCATCCTGCCCTGTCCTGGGGCATTGGATGGGCTTTGTGATCAAAGTGTGTGCCTTTGAAAACAGGTAACTTGGACAGCCCTCTGGGAGGTTTAGTTCTAGCAAGATTGGGCTTCTTCATCCCAATGCAGTCCTGAAACTCTGTCAAAATCAGTGGAGTAAAATAAGTATTAGTCAGATGAGAATCTGAGATTTATATCTGAAGTTTGGCACTCAAGGAGGTGTGTGTGTGAGATAGTCCCTGGGGGGCTGTGAGTCTATAAACTGTTGAATGAATTACACTCATCCTTGTACGTGGTTTTTTTCACCTGTGACTAATATAGTGTGGGTAATGTTCCTCATTTATTAAGTAATCCAAGTATAATTCAATAAATTATTAAATCAAATGAAGAATATGTCTTAATTATATTAGCTGTTTCAGAATGTGACATAATTTTGCCCTACATTTTTCCTCTACCCTTAATTTTATTTCTTAATATAACTAAGCAGATTGAAATTCTCTGAGACCAAGAAAGGGTTTGTTTTCACCTAGCTCCTCAAGTAGTAACTTCATAAAACAGGGTGTAGTAAAAATGTCTGTACGGTCTTCTCTGTGACTCAGGGGAGAGAAATGACGTGTTGAAGGAAACGATGAAAGGCTTTTACTGATGGGTTCTCTCTGAAGCCTTCCTATGCATGCAGTTTCTCTTACTCCTTGGCTCCAAAGGCATCCATCTGTTATGTCTCTTCAAAAGTGGTGAGAATGGACCATTCCTCATTCTCTAACAGAATTTTTTAACATAGTTTCACACAGAATCATGAGATCTGGGTTCTGTTTAAGCCGCCACCGGGATCCACTTGCAACTCTATGCAAGTCATGTAGTCACCGATAGATGAGTATTTGCCAGCTGCCTGAATATTTCTACAGGTTTATTCATAGGTCCCCATTTTAGCCTTCCAAAGACCAGCCCCAAACACCTTTTTTGGAGATGCCTTTTGAACTTGTTCTACAGCAAAGCGTAGAGCCTATAACACGGAACGAGTCTTCATCTGAGTCCCAGAGAAAGCAGAGATGGTAATGGTTAAGACACAACTTTGGAAGAACAGTGATGGTTGAGGTGTGCTGGCATGAGGGTGAGTGCTGCATGGACCCAGTCCCTGGTGGCAGACATGTGGCTGACACAGTGTAGGTGAATGAGCATGAAGGACTGGCAGAGATGATGCTGTGGGAGAAGACGATGCCCAGCAACATGGCTCTGCAAAATGGATGGCCTGTCGTGGTCTCAGCTTTCAGCTGAGGTTTGATGCTGAGGCCCGCAGCACAGCACAACTGAAGAATCTGCCTTTGAAGCTGCCGTTGACTTCACTGAAATGCTTGTAAGGAAAATTGCAATCTCAAGTACAAAAATTTGCTGGGACCATTGGTCAGGCATTGCTGTGCTTTATGGAGGAAGGTAGAGGAATATGGGAAAATAAATTGCTAGTTTTCCCAAACAATATGCATATATTTTGTGTGCAGTTTGAAGTATCTGTGTGTCAGTAGGAGATTTTATCTTGTTTACTTAATGCTTATGTGTGGATCAGTGATGAAGTTGCTGGACAGATCATCCAGGCAAAATATAGTCCTGACAAAATGCAAGAGGCACCTGCGCCCCAAAGAATTTAAGTGCAAAGCTCCTCCAAGGGGAGTGTGGTATGGAATTACAGAGTTGGCATTGTGCAGCAGCATCCACAAGGACACAACACGGCGTGGTGGAGAGCAGAGTCTGCCGCTACTCAGGTTTCATCTGCTGGCAGATAAAGAGGCAAATTTGGCCTAAATAAAGTTTGTGGTGGAATAGTGCATAGAACTAGCTTCACTCTGCCTCCTTTTCATTTCGTAGGGATGAATTTTATGCGCTTATTGATAACTACTAGAAAAGTAGTTATCCAAATGTGTGGCAGTTTAGCGGGGCAGTTTGTCCTCTGAATTAATTGCTGTGATCATCTGCTTCAGAAAGCTTTAAATACATTTCCATTCAGAAAAGGCAACTGGTCCCACCCATCCCAGCAGAAGTTCGTGAGTTCATGGGCATACAGCTCCTAACTAGCAGATATCTCTAGATGCCTAGAGACTTTCCAACAGGAGTTTTGTTCCCAGGCATCTTCCCCTCCACTGCCCTGCAGTATGCATGCCTTTTGGGGGGAAAAAACCCCACTATTAGAATACTGAGAGATCGGACGATGTCATCTCTGCCAAAAAAAGCTTTGCCCAGTCCTCCATCCTGCATATCTCTTCCCACTTTCTGCTGGAATAGAGGTTAAAGCAACCCTTTGCTGCTTCATTTTTGTAGCTTCTTGGGACTGGTGTCTCTTGGCATCAGGTGTGCAGCACATACAAAATATGCTTATTTTCCAGTAGTCACAATCCAGCCTTAGAGGTGATTCTTTGATAGTGGGAACTTCCCATTAAAACAGTTCTATAGATTTTAAAGCATAAGTGCAGGGAAGAATATTTTGGTTTTCAGCACAGGAAAAGTATGTATTTTTGTTGATGCCTACCCTCCTGCTAGTAGAGACTTGAAAATAACCAAAGGGACAAGTGACTGCTATGTGAAGGATGAGGCTTTCCCAGTTGCTGTGAAACTCTGTCTCCGTTTGGACGGTTTATGCAGCTTGGTGGGAGGTCTGGATGGGGGCAGGAAGAGACAGCAGTCTGCCAACCTTCAGCAGAAATTTGCAGAATCCAAGTACCTGATCTGTGAATTCCCACCTGCATCCTCACCGAGCATTCTTCACGTGGGCCGAGGACCTGTCAGAGCTGCTGCTGCCTGCTGTGGGCTCAGGAGAGGTCAAGCACTGGAACCAAGTGCTGAGGCTGGGGCAATGGATTTTCTGTGGATTTACTGCCTTTTCTGTTGAGTCACACACCAAGGGTACAGGTGCCCACCCGTGTGGGAGCAGCTCTGAGTCAAGGAGCCTGCGGGAGCACGAGCTGGAACAGGCAGAAGGAGACACAGACATAAAGCAAAAAACAAAACTGTAGAGACAACCTGAGGACCAGGGGTGGCTGGGCATTGGGCAGGCAGCGATGTGGAGAAGGATGCTGAGATCTGCAGCAGGAGAAGACAAGGAGGCAGGGAGAGGCCACGAAGCCCCGGGTGGAGGTGGGCTGGGGGAACAGGCGTGGATCAAGCATCCGTGGAGGGAAGTGCAGGGCTTACCTGAAATCTCACATACATTAATTTCGGAGTGGTTGGCTTCGCCATCTCAGTAGCAGTGTGAATGCAGTCTTCAGTGTACAATTCAGATAGACTTGAAAACTAGAATTTACGGCATGCGGAAAGGCAATAAGCGGTTGTTTTAGCACTCTGACTTAATATTAAATGTGACTTAAGGACTGGGGTGGTATCTGTGCTATCTGCATGATCAGCAAATGCATGTTTGACTGGTTTGGGAGCAGATGAGGTAATACGATAGGTTAACATACAGCTGTAGCAGTCTGATAATGCAGTGTTTTTATTGATTGTCTCACTGAGTAACTACACTGGGTATTAGGTTTGCTTGTCACAGCACTTAGTGCCTGGGGTAGTTGAGCAAGTTACTTTTCCACTGAGTTGACCCCAGAGTCCCAGAGTCTTTCAATCAAACTCCTCGGATTTCATACACTGGCAATTCCTTTCCTTTTCTAATGGGCTGTATTAAAGAAAATGTGTCACCTTTCGCACCACGTAATACTAAATCAGATCAGAATTCATGCACAATTATGTCAGTGGGAATCTAATATTACAGACCTGCTTATCTCAAGATAGCACATGGAAAAATAAACTTGCACAACTGACAGATTTACTTGATCCTACAGATAAGTTATTTGTAAGTAATTGAGCTGAGGAATGTGTATGGATTATTTTCATACGTCTCAAAAAACATACAAGAAAAATGGCTAGTAAATATTTAAGTACTGTTTCTTTCTTCTTTCTCTTTTTCCTATTTCCTTTCCCTTTTTATCTTTCCTTGGCCTGATCAAGTGCTAAAGCAACAAAGTCCAGGATGGGAAAAACAGATTTTATACTAGCAAACTGTTTTCTTCCTAAAAGCTAACAAGTTTAGAAAAACAAAATGGACACCACACATTTACGTAATGTCACAGATATCCGATGGCATCTAGGTGACACAAAGCTCTGGGAAAAAAAGCATTCTGTCAAAAAAGCATTGCTTTCTGTTTTTCTTTAACAGTGTGACAAAGTCAAAAACATCGTTGCTAATCTGAAGCCTTGCAATCAGAAATAGTAATTTAAGATCGATTGCTCAGCAGATGTGTATTTTTTAGTATTTTACACAAAAGAACGGTGCGGTTCCTCCTACCTTCAGCATATACAGCCGTGCACTGTTACCCCTTTAGTGTATGGTATGAGCTATAATTTAAAATTATAGCCTACAAAAAGGCTGTTTGTTGGACCTTAATTACTGCTTCATGAAAATTTTAAATACCAATAGGGAAAGACTACCTAGAAATCCTTTGGAATACCTTCTCTGCTGCTGAGTAGGAGGCTAATTTGCAGTTGGATTTTATTTTTTTTTTTAATTTTGGGGGAATTTGAAATTTGTGCCTATATTTATGTGCACCAAAGCGCCTTCTTGTCTATTCTGTGAAGTCCCAGGGCTGCTTTCCTTCCCACTCTCAAAGAACAAGCGCCGCCTGAATATTTTAGATCAATACAGAGCATATAGTGAAGATCAAGAAACTGTTTATTCAGCTGTTTTTCTGAAGTATAATACCTACCCATGCATTTTGATAGGGGAATGGTTTGCATAGTAATAGTTGTGGTTTCTGGACAGTCTTTTAAAAATTAAGATTGTATAGTCTGTTCGGGGAAAGCTTGAAGCTGCATTATCAGAAATTGCATTATATAATGTTATAGGCCAAGAGCCAGTTCTTTACTAAATATTTTTCTCACACAGCTCTTATGTTGTGTAATCCTTTTCACCCATCTTCATCAGGATATATTGATTCAGAAGAAAATGTGTTCTAACAGCTTGGGGTTTTTAAAAAAGTTTTATACTGAATTTTGAAGTCTTAACGTATAAATAAGGAAATGTCACTTCCTGAAAGTGCTGAAGATTTTTTTTTCACCCGGTGAAATGCTGTCTGTGTATTTGATAATGGACTGGAAAGTGTTCAAATGACAGCTGTATAGTCCTTTCCTTGGTTTGCATTTACAAATCAATGCCCGCAAACTAAGGAGAGGAACTGCAATGGCTCACTGAAAGTTGTTTGCAAACAAGACTAAAGGTGCTTTCCAAAATAATCTAATCAAGAATATAATTAACATTGTGGTCGAGCACAACCCACCAAGCAAAGGCCACCTTGAGGCATGAAATGCCAGTCTTTCGGAGACACCCTGTTTCAGGAGGCTGGACCTTGCCGCTGTCCACAGAGAGCGTTGGAGAATTCTTGTTCCAATGCTTTGGACCAGGGTTGTGTTTTCCTCTGATACCAGTCAGCATCAGGGGCTGATCATTCATGGACCATAGCCCCAAAAAGCCCCAACCAAAGCCAGCAGATTCAAGAGCAGGACTGCCTACTGTTGAAGCTCTCCTAAAAAACTTGGTGAGAAACCCTTTCACTGTGTCTTGTGCTCTAGTCAAAGAACAGCACGAGCTCTTTGTGGGAGCCTGCTGGAAGAGTAATACAGGGAAAGTTCAACATGCCTCCAAATTATTGTTTTGATAAGAAGCTCAGGTGTTGCCACAGATAGACATAATCTGTTGAGTTTGAAGAAACACCATTTGCTTTTAAAAACAGATCAGCATTAAAATGCAAGGAAAAGTAGAACATTACACAAGATTTGGTGAAGTATGTAGAAGAGAGTAAAAGGTAGAAAGTAATTACTGAACCCTGGAGTTTTAAATTTTTCCTTGGGGAAACTTCCTTTGCTGATGCTTTTTTTCTTTTCTGTGGCTTGGGGATCAAATAATTGATTTCCCACCAATCCCCAAACCCTCAAATTTTTGCTCTGCAATTCGTGTTTTGATGCCAACTGCTGAGGCTCTTTCCTAGGACACTGGAATACCGATTTTGTTCTAAGTTTGTTGGGGAAAAGAAACAGTTTTAGTACTGTACTTCCAGGTCATTCACAAGTATTACTGGAAGTGCCTCAAGCGCACAGGAATGTTTTGCAGACTTCTCTTCTTTATTCTCATTTTAATACTGAGGCATTTTAAAGTGTGATTTCAGATTCAGCAGCTTATCCATGTGTTCTGAACTAGAGTGGAGAAAGAAAGGTCTTTTCTCCTTCCTGTCTAATTCCTTTGTATTGGCTAAGTAGTGCCAAAGCTCTGGGGGAGCGAGTCTGTGAGTTGTGTCATTTGTCACAAGTATTAATAGTTCTAGGAAATTACTGTTTGATAAGGAGCAGCACCATGGAGTAACTCTTTGAGTAAATATGGGGAGAGCGAGGGAAAAAGGTACAGGGAAGGCAAGAGGAGAAAAGAGAGACAATGGGTGATGCTTGTGTTTCACTGGGATAGGTGGGGACAATGGATGAAGAATTCACGAGGACATCATCTGCAGAGCTCTGTAGAGTATTTCCAATGTATAGATATAATTTGTGTGCATTACGTCTCTGAGGTGGTAAGCACACAGCAACTTGGAATTTGTGGCCAAGTTAATACAATTCAGTACACAAGGGGGTTTGGGTTTTTTGCCCCACAAAATACACTGAAATTCAGAAAGTCTCGGTGATCTGTGTTCACAAATCCTTTGGGTGGAAAGGACAGCCAGAAGCATCCAATGTCTGTAGTTTCACAGCAGGTTGCTTGAAGATAGATAAATAGATAAAAATATAAATAGATAAATAGATAAAAAGAATTTTGGAGGAATACTTGGAAGTGATGCTTAGACTATTAAAGGAATTATCTAAGAGTCTTACTGCTCTACTGATATTTATTATCCAAAAGTCATGGCAAAATGCAAAAGCGCTGAGCAATAGAAGAGAAATGTGTATATGTCCATGTTTAAAACCAGAGAGGAGATGAACCCTGACAATTACTATTATTTTAATCTGTTGTTCTCTGTAAATGATAGAATAGGCTTCAAGACAAAAGTGGCCAAATGTGGGTTTATTCCCATATTCAGACAGAGAAATTCAGGGGACTTCATGAAGAGCCCTTGGGACCATTGATGTCAGGGAGCACCACGTATTCTGTGCATGCTGCCCATCGTAAAACACACTTTTGTATCCAACAGCCTCCATGTACTTGCAGAACATGAGATTTACCACACGTATTTACAATCCCAGTCACCACTATTGGAATTATGAAGTAAATCTGTGCTTCCGTCTCAAAGCCTGTGATGATTATTTTCGATTCAAATGGTCTCCAAAATCAGTATCAGGATTTGGACACCCAAGATGGTTTCTGTACCTCCTGTCAGCTTCCCAAGAAGGTGAAGAGGGTTGGAGGAATTAGTTTTGACAATCTAGACATGAAAAACATTCAGAAAGTGTAACATTACCTTTTAAAAGGACACTAAGAATTAAAAGAGTTTGCAGTCAGCAGGATCCTACCCCATGTTCTTATTTTGATATTCCTTTTTTTTTTTTTTTTTTTAATTTTGAATGAGGTCATTTAAAAGAGCGAGGTCTATAATGGCTTCCAGGGGGTCAAAACGGACATATTTCCTCAAGGATTGCACTAAATAGCACAAATATTGTTACAGTTATGCTCTAGTAATACCCTGCTTTGCTTTCTCCATCATTTACATAGAGAGGGGTTAGTCAAGGATGGGGAGCATGCCAACGCTCTGCTGCTACCTCAACACATCATTCTTTCCATCCAGACACTACACGTTTCTCCTGGGCACTGTCAATATCTTTATGCAGAGTTTTGTTCTAACAAAGCATGTGAGGACAGAAGACAGAGGCATAGCCACAGACCTGGCATGAGTTTACAAAGTACAATATACCAGGCAGGTTCCCTGCTGTTAGAATTTTGAGAAGTTTTCATGCTTAGGAAATCTTTATTTTCTTCCTGCTCCCTCCTCTTTTCCATATATAATTCTCCCTACTCTTACGCTGTAGGAGAAAATTGGAACTGTGATTAGATATGCTAAATTACCTCCACCATAAACTACATACAATTTGCAGCGTTTAGTTATTGCTCTTGTTTTATAGGTTCAGATGTCTATTTAAACCACCTTAATGGTGGCTGAGGTTTTTTAAATTGTTTATTGAAAGTAACGTTTGTAGTAACAGTAAGGAAAATCGAATGTGGTGTGCATGAGATTAAATCATATTGCTTCTTAATAATATTTCAGATGAATAATTTGGACTTTTTTTAATAATACCTATCCTTTCTAATTAACATACTTCTGTTTCGCTCCATAATATTCAACAAGGTGGGGAGAGGGGAGCTCAGTGCAAATCTGTCATTGGAACCAGCCAAGAGGATTTGTGCCACATAAATGGAATATAAAAAGTTGGAAACAAATGGCCACATGGGTGGGTGTGATAAATAATAGCCTCTTGCCATTGAGCAGATCTCAGCCCTTTGGACACTGGGGCTACACGCAGTGACACAGTGCTCTGCACAGTGGTGCCCTCATAGTGACAGGGTCCTTTAGGCACTCACAAAATACCACTAGGGGTGCAACATGGCAACAACTGATGAGGGTAAATAGAGCCTGTGCATTAGATGTAAAAAATAATGACGATTACCAGCTGTGAAGAAGGTGGCTGTCTATTTATACTACTTTTCTGAGAAGTATTGCCCATTTTACTTTGGTTTAACTGGGCTTGCTTTGTTACCTTGCGTGCTCAGGGGTAATTGATAACTTTGTGTTGAATGCTTTTTTACTTTCTTCACCCACCTTCTCTGGTGCAGCTAACTGTTTTTCTGCCCCCTGCTTCAGGGTAGACTTGTCTGCTGGGGATGCTGGCACCCACCAGGCTCTGCTCTGACAGGTCTCCATTGCCCTTCCCAGGGCAGACAACAAAAAAAGTATTAATAATTACATCCATTATTATCAATAATAAGAATTGTTATTCATATTGTTAATACTAACACTTATTAATATTAATATGACTACTGATTAAAGAGCTTGATCCATCTCTCTGTGGTGGGGAGCGACCTCAGACACAGCCCTGGAAGGGCTCCCAGTCAGGCTGTGCCATTTCCAGTCAGTCTGTGCCATTTCCAGTTGCTATGGGATCTTCCTTATATTCCCTTTGCATTAGCGTAACACGTCACGGGTATCTCCCGGGTGCGTGCAGGTACTGAAGAGAAATGCTTTGCACACCACGCACTTCTGTGGTCCCCTGGTTTTGAGTAAGCCTTGTTAGTGAGTTCCCTCCCTTCCCCTGCCAGGTAGCGCTATATTAATATTTTCCACTGCATACATTAATATTTCCCACTGCAGAGGAGTCAAAAGCGCTAAAGTCAATACAACAGGAATACAGTAGGATGCCGTGCGGGAGCTGTGTGCTCTGCAGTGCCAGCTTCTCCAAAGCTGAGAGTCCACGTGAGGGTGAAGCTAAGTACCAAGAAGAAATTCCTACAAAGTTTCCAGGCACTGACTGGTGGGAGATGATTCCTAAGCTCTTCTATCATATAAATAAAAAGTAAGCAAACTCAAAGGAACATGCTGTTGTGTTTTTATATGTGAAGCAGAGGTTCTGGGGTGATTTTCAGTTTGAGATGGGGTTGGAGGTGTTTATATTTCCCCTCCTCCGCAAGAACACTGGAGATCTTCTTACATGTTTGTTGTTGTACGTGCTGTTCTACCACTGTGTAATAAAAACCCATTTCAAAGCGGGGATTGGCAGACTTCAAGAGAAGGAAATATAAAATAGCTGATGGAACACAAGTATTGGTGAAAGTGACCAATGTTACAACCATGGGTATGTCATGCTTTCTCTTAACCCCGATCTCCATTCCCAGAAAAAAAAAAACCAGTAAAATTAACCACTTATTCACCTGAGATGGGCATGGTGAGCCGAAAGTAGAGTTTGCAAGGTTTTTTTCCTTCTAGAAGAAGTCAGCGCTGTAGCTGGAAAACACTTACATACCCTGTTTGTTCAGAAAGTTTATTGGAAGTTTATTTTCACTATTTGGATGAGGTGAAAAAACAGGAGAAGGGTTTTTTTGTGTGCATATCTGTGCAATCCTTTCCAGCAAGCCTGTACTTCTCAGTGGTTTTTTCCTATGCTACAGTATCAGCAGTTCCATGATTCTGTCTGTTGATTTCTTGTTCTCCTGCTGCTGCTCAGACGTGCTTTAACAAAGATGGAAGTATCTCAGATAATAAACAGGAAAGGTTTCAGCTCATCTGTGTATTGTATGTGTTTAATTTTCATAGTAACTTCTTCTCTCTGTTCTGACTCGGACTCCTGTATGAATTTCACAAGAGATTTTAACTGTGTCATATTTTTGTCTGAAATGATGGATAGTTATTCTACCCACTATTTTGATAATTTCACAGGAAAATGATGGTATATGTGCTTAATTCTGCTGTTAGTTTTATTAAGCTCTTCATATTAATGATGTTTTGGCAGCGAGCTCCACCAGTGAGTTTTGCATTGTATGGAATAAAGACTTGACTTTTATCAGTTTTACCTCTGCTTCCTTTCAAGTTCATGGAACATTTCTCTCTACCGCCTTATGAGAGTAATTAAGAGTCCCAATTTACTTTCTCTAAATCATTCATTATTTTGAATATCTTGATTATGTTCATTCACCTTCTGTGTAAATTAGAATGTCCAGTACTTTCTGTTTTTCTTATTTTTTCCAATTTTTTTTTCAATAGTTCAGTTGCATTTTTTCTGGATCTGCTTTTTTTATTTTCATTTTTTAGTTTGAATTCAGTACTTCAGCTGAAATTATCTCGTCAGGTTAGGTAACGGTACTAGGTAAAGTTAAACCACTAGTGTCAGTTATTTATTTAACCTTGTATTCCTCAGAAATTTGGCATCACCTCCTTAAGTAATTCTGTCATCTATAAACTCAGCATCTCAACCTTCCTTCTTTTTGATCTAGATTAATAAATATATTAAACATCAGCAGTGGTACCAAATTTTATGTTAGTTTACTATTAATCTTTTTAAATATGTCTGCTCTTTTACCTCTTCCTCCTCCCTTAGTTACTTTAATACCCTTTTTCTTTTAGAAAAAGTCTGAAATATTTCTTTTAAGAAGAATGTAAGTTATCATTTGCATTCCCAGTATTGATTTGACCGCTTTGAAATTCTAAAGTTTCAAGAAATTTGTCATAAATAATTTTAAAAGTTCTGTGTATGGTACTTTTATGGAACTTTTCAAAACAAGCTACCTGGGGGCCTTGGATTTAAGCCCTACTCCTAATCTCTTGCATATGTATTCATGCAAGTGGAGCATTGTGCGTGGAACAGCTTGGGGAGCTTTCCACGGGGTTGTGACAGAGGATCTGCTTCAAATTAAGCGTTGGTAAAAGAAGTTGTAGAAGGGAGCAACAAAATGAACAATAACACATTATCAGGACTGGATGGTGTTTGCCCAGAAGCTCTGGAGGAACCTGAGGGGAAATAGTTGAACCAGTAGCAGTGATGTGGGTGCTTGAAGCTTATGTAGGTCCCCCATGAGAGTGGAAAAACGCATGGAAGAAAAACCCATTGAGAGTTATTAGGAACAAGGAACAAGTCCTTCTGCACTGGAAGGTTCTGACCCACGGTTCTCTGAAAGCTTGAGAAATATTCTAGGAAGTCCAAGTATCTATTTGACCTCAGCTTGTTCATTTCTGCAGGTGTCCGCTCTTGACCACTCTCTTTCTGTACAGGCGTATGTCCATCCAATGCTTCCGTGTTTTTAACAGCAAACAACTGTAGTACAGTCCAGGTATTTCAAAGTGTCACACAAATCTAGCGCTTCACAAAAAGCTGTTGTAATCCACCACCATTGCTTATTGCAGTTTCTTTGCTAACTGTTGAGCCACACCTCAAGTGCCTGTGCGCTTAATCTCAAACCGTGAGGCTAGAGTAGAGCAGCTTTTCCTCTAGAGGAATGGCCCCTGCTCTCTTCCCTGTTTTCTTTGGAAAAAAGGTTGAATATGGTATAACCTCCTAGCCAGTTGTTTCAGTGATGATAAAAATTTCACAACCTTTCTCCCTGTTTACTTAGCATCACTGGGCTCTAGATATGACAATGTATGCAGATCCAGGAGAAATAATGAAATCTATGGAAAGCAGGCACACAGGAGAAAAAAAAAAAAAAGATATTTTTACGTTGGCAGCTTTATTCCCTGCTGTTGTTGATCTGCAAATGGGTACCAAGTTTGCAACAAAGGCTGAGGAGCATTTAAACTTAATTTACTAGACAATAAATAATACAAAGACTGTTTGCTGAAAGTAGAAGAAGGGGGCTGTGGTCAAATTCTTGCATTCTGGCTGGTGGTTGTTGCTTTTCTGAGTGTCACTGAAATAAGCAGTGAGTTTGAAGTTTGGGAAGAAACAAGTCTGGGCCTTTTTTAATAAGGAGGCCTGATTTGTCTTCTGTGCTGAGAAGGCCTATGGGAATAAAATAGGTTATTTTCAACAGACTGCACCTCTTAAGAGATCATGTACTATACAACACCCTCAATTAGTCGGTGATAGCGGAGTTGGAGAAGCAGTTGGTGGCATGGCGCTCATTCTCCGGTGGACACATGGTGCCAGCAAACCTTTGAAGCTGATGTCATCCTACATGGATCCTCTGGCATTTGTGAAAACATCAGGGAAGGATCAGGGATTTAGGAAGAGGTGCTCTCCAATTCTCTTTGCAATTTCCTGATTTTGCTCCTGAAAAATAACTCTTGTGTCCAGAAGGGTCCACTTCCAACAGGGGTGCATCATGCGTTGAATGCCAACTCCTGCGGCTTTTCAAGCTAAAGGCTGTTGGGTGCCCCTTTTTCTCCTTCTAGAGCCAGTCTCATTTGTTCATTTGCTTAATGCCCAGTATCTACTCTGAATTGTTAAACAGCAACGCTTTGTTGTTTTGCTGTCAGGCTCATTATTCCCTGTGGATTTCCCAGCCCTCCTCCTCCAGCATTTGTGTATCTGTGGATCTTGGAACTTTAAAGTTTTTAAATAAGCAGTGTGCAAGATAGGGGAGGATGAGAAAAAAAGTAAAGTGGGGTACTTTATTTACTAGTTTCTGTAGGAAAGCAGATAAATTCCATTGAATTCCATTTTTGATCTTCTGTAAGTTAGGTGTCTCAGCTGTTTTTTTTTCTTGTTTGGTTGCAGGATTTAGTACAAATAGTATCATCTCTGATCCAGTATGCTTCCTATGTTATGAGTACTTAGTGGTCAAGTTAATATTGCTTGAACAATGACAAATTTTTGTGTTTCCTGCCATTTATTTTTTCAGTTGTCATTCCAACATGGCAGTAATCACCTGGATTTTTCTTTAATTTTGACAACACTTTGCTTTCCTTTTTCATTCAAGGCATTTCCATTCATTGTCATTTCAACTAAGCAAGTTTCCTTATTCATTTCTCAAAAGTAAATGCGCCTAAGGTGACTGAAGACAAGCTGGTAGCTTTTTCAACGAGGTCTTTTATTGTAAAGTAACAGATATATATGTACAGTACATAGTCAAAGCTTTTGCTTTAGCTACAAATCTGTTTCTGAAGAAACAAATAGACGTTTCTGTAAATATTGGCTTTTGAGCTGCTCTTTTTGTTTCTGGTATTGTAGATTGCAGTGCAATACCAGAATGTGAGCACCTCTCACCAGGTTTTCAGTCAATTTACTGTGGTCCAGCATAAAAATGTGCTTTTTTCCTTCTGAGACATTAGCATGCTGGAGCGTATTTTAAATGAATGTAGAACAGACTATTGTAGTGGTTAGACATTAAAATAACATTGTCACAAATTACCTTTCATTGTGATTTTGCATATTCATGGACCAACCCCATCTTCACTACTTGGCTCAGCTTTAGATCTTTCCCAAAATTTCAGTACTTCCTAATAAAGAGGCAGGTTTTTTCCCTATTTCAGTGAAATAAGCATACAGAGAAAATTGACAGTGGAGCCTTTTCAGGCTTCTCTCTGGATTGTCTCCAAAGGGACCATAAAGTTTGTGGTTCACTCATCAGTCCTTACCCACTGTATCCCCAGAATATTTGCAGAGATATTTTCTAGGTGCTGCTCCTTTCTTCCTTTTTATATTGTCTTGCTTTAAATGCCAAACTATTTTTCTACACTACATAATTTTCCAAAAGCACAGCTTGAACGTTTATCCAGGGGAATTTTGTAAAAAAAGGAGTGTTTTTAAAAGGCTCTCTTTCTTTCTTTCTTCAATTTATTAATATTTTAAATATTCCTTGAGTGATTGTAGCTACATTTATATATGCCTTGTCTTTGGAACGTTACTTAGACATGGTAGGGTACCTGAAGTGGTAGAGCTAGTGGCATGATCATGGTGTTGTGCTTTTTGGTTTTGAATGTTTATGGTTCTTCTGGCCATCATCTTGTTTACCACCATGGAATTCAATCCCAAACCACTTCCAAGATTATTTTCTTTAAACATCCAACTCATATGAAGGATGTTGCCCAGATCTCACATATTACTGCTGTTTCCATCTTCATTGCTATAGGTTCATGTGTGGAATTAAATATTTCAGATAACCTTCACGTGCTGGCTTAGCTGAGCATGAGGCCTAACGTTTTTCTTTTCCAGATGAAGTTCCTTAGGAGAGAAGTTTTGTCCAATCCTTGAAGACTTGACAGCAATCAAGTGTTTCAGATTCTAGGGCCTGGTCTTCAGCTGGTGTAAACCATCTGGGCTCTGTTGACCTCAGGAGGTGGTAGCAACATGCAGCCACTGAGAATCTCGCCTGCTGATTTCAAGTCCCTCTGGGCTTGTCCCTAAGAAAATGGTTTCATTTGCTTTTTTTCATTGCAACTTGCTGTTGAGTTAAATCACTGGAATCCAAAGCAGACCAAAAGTTTGGACTGATTGTCCCGAAAGAGCACAGTTTGGACAGCAAATACCAAAGGTAAAGGCATTTCTATTGTCCTCTGCTCAGCAGTCTACTTGACCAGGCACGGGTAATTTACTACTACAACTGTGGGTACCTGTTTGTGTAAGGAAGTTTCAGGGTAGGAAGTCCCTTTTGATCTCTGTGAACCAAAACCATCAGCAGTCCAAGGCACAATCACATGAATTTTTAAATACAAAATTGTTTTTGTATGTGTTTGTATGTATATAAACATATTGTTAATAACTGTGAGCATAAGAGAGATACATCAGAGGAATAGCCCTGCTTAAAAAAGAGTTTTGTATTTTAGCCTGGTAAGCAAAGGTAGGAGGGAGGGAGTAAGACTCCTCTCACCAATCTTTAGTGATATGCAGTTTAGTTACCCAATCGGTGGTAGCAATACAGGAGGAGGATAGAGAAAGACCACATTCCTCCTCCTGAGGAAAACGCCTCCAGAGAATAGTTCGTATTAACTTTAAAATAGAAATCTCAGGCTGGAGTGCTGAATCGTCTTTTTAGATCAATATTTGACTCTTTTTGCTGGCTCTTGTGTGGCAGTTCATCTACGGGTGGTGACAACCTTGAGGTTGCCCTCTGTAGTCCTGCACTGGAGATGTGGGTCTTTTGGCAGCAGAAGCAATTACAGCTGCTGTCTCTTTAGGCTTGCCAGGCCCAGCCAACGAATTAGTGTAAAATCATTATCTCTGTTTGTTTAGGTGAATGACTTACGTAAGAATTATAAGATCGTAATATCCTGTCAACACAGGACTGGGAAACTTCCAGAGACAGTAAAGTAAATCTAGGTGCAGACTTTGGTGCAGAGATAGTGTCCTAGCCCTGTAGGGAGGTGATCTTGAATAGTCAGTCTTCATCCTCTGTCCAACAGCATGTTTATCATTATCATGATCTTTTCAAGGAGAAAATGAAAATTACGTCCTGCACACATACACTAAAACATCAGATTAACTTGTACCTCTGCCACATTCAAGCCAATGTGTTTCAGAACTGCAACTGGAATTTTAAATGACTGTAACTCCAGCAGAACTCCATAAGCTTCCTTTCATATCAGTCAGTGACAGCTGTATAGGTGTTTATTGAAAGATTAATTTTGAGGCTACTTAAAACTTTCAGAACAGAGCACTATATTATTTTGATGAGGCTCTTGTTGGTAACAAGTGGACAACAAAAATGTGTGGGTGTGATTTAGAGAAGCATCTCAAAAATTCAGGTGTTTCGCTAACCATGATCCTTCAGCATTCCCTTTCTGGTTTCTCTGTTTCTCTCCCCCTCACTTGAATGCAGAATTTCTATACTAGCTGATAGGACCCCGCCATCCTTCCAGGCTCTCATGTAGCAGGGCTGCTCTTATTTAAAATAACTCTTTCCACTACCAGGCTCTTTCCTTACCTTTTTAAGATTATTAGAGCTTTGAGATTTAACTTTTAAATTTGTCGTCCCATCATTAAAAATGCAACTATGAAATCACACTCCAAGTTTGTTTGCTAGTAGAACCTCAGGACTGTATTCTAGTGAAATTAGTTATTGCAAACAACTGCTGGACGATACACAGATATTTCTGTGTTAGCCTCTGTCAGATGACATCAATGTGACAGGATACAAGAGGAATATTAATGAGATCACTGTCGAGGTCCAGTATAGTTCTGTCTTGCATAAAGTAAGAAACTCTCTCTTCTCTTCTTCAAATACAGTAGAACGGGGTGAAGGGGAGAAGAAGAGGCAGCCAAGAGAAGAAATACAAGTTTTTCAAATTTGAACATAAAGCAAATGCTGCTGGTGGATTCTCATCACCCCGGTGCTAACCTCACAATGTCTTAAGTCTCCAGGAGAAACTGTCTGCTCATGCTTTGGATGGGTGTACTCTTTGCTGGATAAAAAACTGTCTGGACGGCCAGGCCCAAAGGGCTGTGGTCAATGGAGGTCAATCCAGTTGGCGGCTGGTCACAAGCGTTGTTCCCCAGGGCTCAGTGCTGGGACCAGTTCTGTTTAACATCTTCATCCATGACCTGGACGAGGTGATCGAGGGCACCCTCGGTCAGTTTGGGGATGACACCGAGCTGGGTGGGAGTGTGGATCTGCTGGGGGGGAGGAGGGCTCTGCAGAGGCACCTGGCCAGGCTGGATCCATGGGCCCAGCCCAGTTGGGTGAGGGTCAACAAGGCCAAGGGCCAGGTCCTGCCCTGGGGTCACCACAACCCCATGCAAGGCTCCAGGCGTGGGGCAGAGGGGCTGGAAAGCTGCCCGGCGGAAAAGGCCCTGGGGGGGTTGGTCGAGAGGGGGCTGGAGAGGAGCCAGCAGGGTGCCCAGGTGGCCAAGAGGGCCAGCGGCATCCTGGCTTGTATCAGGAGTGGTGTGGCCAGCAGGAGCAGGGCAGGGACCGTGCCCCTGTGGGGGGGGTTGGGCCCCCCCCCCCGAAGGCCCTGGGGGGGCTGGAGCGTGTCCAGAGAAGGGCAGCGGAGCTGGGGAGGGCGGGGGGCGGGGGGGCGGGGGCCCGGGGGGGCCCCCGCCCTGGGGGGATTTAACCCGGGCGGGGGGGGCCGGTTTGGGGGTGGGGGCGGGGTGGGGAACGGTTGGGCTGGGGGAGCTTGAAGGGCTTTGCCAACCCAAACCATTCTGTGATTTTAAGTTTCCTTCCAAAATAATGTCAAGAAAGGCACAGGATTATTTGGCATTGTTTACTTTTTGCCCCTGAATGTATCACCATAAGCAAACAAGCTTCCACCCTTTTCAAGTAATGTATATGCTTATTTATGAAATGAACACCTCATAAAGGTTTAGCATTTGCCAAAAAGGTATCATGCAAGGAAAATTTAAGTTTTTGTTCCCCCCCTACTAGATGGCCCTTCAGTGAAATGGCATGTCCTTCCAGTAACTGCGTTCATGTTCCTGTGTTTCATCTGGAGCATTATCTTTGCAGTATTAAAATGTGCAGGGAAGGAGAGATCAGGAAGGAGGAGATTTAAACAGCATTGGGCAATACTGTGGAATGTAGTAGGAAGAAAGAGAAAATAAAAAGCAGTGGCAAAAAAATTCTCTATTTAATAAGAATTTGCATAAGAATTACCATTAAAGTCTTACTTCTCTACTTTGTAGAAAGCTTGCAGTATCATCTTTTTCCCCAGAACTGCAGTTCTTGACTTTTTTTTTTTTTTGCTGATTTTATATTTTTGTTCTAGTACTGCAGCAGTTCATTACACATGAAAAAGTCTTAATTCGTTATATAGGTGGTAGTGCCAAAGTGTCACAGAAGGTTCAAAATGATTTTTATCAACTCTCAGTGTATGTTTGAGGAAGAACAGACTGTTGTAATATTCATGCTCACAGGCATGGTGTCTTCATAAACAGTGAATCTTCAGTATTTTCGTCCGCGTGTTCATATGGTTTCTATTGTGCCTACTTTCTGCTGTTTTAAATATGGAATGCTTACTAGGCAATAAGATTTTATTGCTTCTTTCTTTAATAATCGTGACCACAAATAGAATTTCTCTCCATAAACCCCTGCTCTCTTAATAATTATGTGGTTTTTCTCCATATTTAAAATCCTCAGCCTGATTTCCATTTGGACATGAGCAATTATTCTCAGCCCTGTTCTCCATGCATGCATAAAGACCCATGTTAGCAGGTAGGCATTAGAGGTGACGTATTGAGCATTTGAAAACGAGTGATAGTGTCTTGAAAATGTGGTCACTGAAGGTGGGGTGGCAGGTAATATGGGCAGAAGTGAAGCCCACAGTTTAAAAGCTGGTTGTCTGGGATTCGACGTCCAATGTGAAGTTGCGCCAGTGCCCTAAGGAAGCCTGCTCCCACTGTTCCTTTTTGGGATGATATGAGTACCAGCCAGGCCTTCCCTTTTACTGATCCTAAGGGGAGAGCATACGCTGGTCCCTGTCTGCTTGGCGTGCTGCCAGTCACTATTTAAAGTCACAGCTTAAAGTCTGAAGAGTTATGAGCTGCCTTACTGGAAGCGTAGAAACTTCTAAATCATTAAGGTCCCACTGAAAGGTTTTAATGCCTCCAAGAGTCTTCCCATACTCTTCCAATTTAAGAAGTGGCAAGACCAGATGGTTATCATACTCCACAAGTGGCAGCCTCCAAGAAGGAAGAGCGGTTAGAACAACCTCTCTCAGTTCATTATAGACTTAGCGGAGGGGGCCAGTTTCAGGTCACCCCATGCATCTTTCCAGATCCTGTAGACCATTCAGCTTTACCTCACAATCGCACTTCCACAGTCAGCTTTAAGATAACAATATCATCATGGTTGTCTGACCTCTTTCCATTTCCCTGAGCAAATGATAAAATAATGATTTACCCGTGTATCCATCACCAGATCTTGAAGCCTTTTGATAGGGGTGCAGAAGACCTGGAGGAGATCAAATGCCTCCAGAGCTGGAATAGTGTTGACTTACTATCTTCTTCTTAGTGACCTTCCCAGAAAGCAGAGGTTAAGAATCTGGGAGGCAATTGCCAAGGCCATTAATTCCCAGTGACAGGTTTTTGAGCAGCGGCCAGACCATAGGACAGTATTCAACAGTTGGTGTCTGCATGTACTCCCTGGGAGGTACTAATGAATCCTGCCAGTAAAGGGCGAATGCATTTCCTTCCTGCTAACACTACTGGGTCTGCTTTGTTAGCCTCCAAAGGGAGGTCTACCAGGGCGTTGCAGCCCTGCGTGTGGCTGAGGCTTATGCCGGGGGATGACACAGGGCCTGTGGATGGGCTCTGCTTTGGAGAGCAATCACCAGTTGCAATAATCTCCAGTGTTTCCTCATGGAAGTAGTATTCTTCTATTCAAGTAGTAGAGATTTACAGGTGAATGGGGCAGTTAGAGGGGTTCCTCACCGATAGCTGCAGGGCTATGCTTTTGTGGCCACAGGTAGTCCAGTGTGACACAAGCAAAGAAGCGCGTGTGTCTTCTGGTGGCCAAGTGACAGGACCATAGCACTGACAGCATACCAGGTGAACACTTGCTCTCAGTGGCTTCATCACCTCTCACTGTACCTACCACAAGTTACTCTGGCTTTGTCACGCTTGCTTTGGTTTGTACAGAGGTGCTCTATCACATCTTGGGCAACAAGGCGGCTTTCTGGAAGATACATCTGGAGCCTCTGTCTTTCCCAGACAGCATCTCCTAAAAATTTTGAAATTTACTTCTATTCTTGAAATTCCTGTATGATTTTTGTTTTTATGATCTGTGGTTTTCTCTGCAACTTAGCAGTCATTAATAGGACAGCTATCAACCATAAGATAATCAGAGCTTTATTCTCTGTACTAAAAATGTATCCTTTCACTTAGAGCTCCATTTTTTTGCTGGCTTAATTCCATTAACTTTACTTTTGGGTCTAGCTTATTTATTTCTCCTGCTTTCCCTGTCTTTTGGAATGTTTTTTTGTAAATGTGCTTCAACCTAGACAAGAGAGAGGTTTGGGGTTAGGCATACAAACCTTTCCTAAATGACCCTATTTTATCATGGGATTGGAAGAATAGTCCACTGAATAAAATGACTCAGACAACATGATTTGTATTGAGGGTTGCATGTGAATTAGCTCCACACAGCCTAGAGCCAGTCATTTGCTTTGTTTTGCTTTGGTTTTGCCACATGTAGAATATGGTTATGGCTGAAAATCAGTATACAAGAGTTAAGTATTATTATTGGCCAAGCAGCATATCAATCTGTAATCTACAATTTCCTAAGGAGGAGGAGGAGGTCTCAGTCTTTACTTTGTGTTCATTCTCTTTTATAAATTCAAGTCAAGACTATCAACATCAATTTGATTTTGCTTTCACAGTTTATGCTTAAAGCCATCCCCTAGCAAACATCTTGCTTTTCAGATACCTTAAGCCTATGGCAAACAAACAAATAATGGAAATTAAATAGTTATAAAGCTGTTGTTAGCTTTGTATAATAAATTTTATCTACTATTTAAATGGCAATTATTTCCAGAAACTTGGCAATTGTAGCCATACAACTGATGAAATTGATTCCAGTCACAGCCCATCTTTATTTGGAAAGGAAATACCAGTAGTGTTTGAAAAATGGATTATTAAGAACTTTGGTTCGCTCAAGGTGGCTCATATGTTGTATTTGCTAACACAGCATCTTGCTGGAAGAAAATAAGCACAGCTTTTCCCTAGCCCAGATTATTTTCTCCACAAATCTTTGGAGCAGGAAATAAAAAACAGCTAATAGTTGTGGGGCATGTGGAATTAGTTTAAGCAAAGCCGAGCCCTGATCCTTCTGACCGCCTCCTCTTTCCTGTGCTGTTTTGTCTATTCCTGCCTTGGAGTATGTCAACAAATTTTCCTTTAAGCTCAGAAGGTGCAGGGGGGTGGAAATAGTGATTCTTTCTCTGTCTCCTTCTGTCTTTTGGGGCTTTTTTGGGGGGGAGGTGGGGGAAGGATTTAAAACAGATGTGTTTTCAAGGAAAAGTACAAGTTTGCCTTGTAAAATGTTTGTAAAGAAAAACAGCCTCAGGACCTCTGAGCATAATCGCAGTTGAGTTCTGGAGATGTCACAAAGAGTACTGGCTTTGTTACCGCGACGTAATTCTCTTCTCACACAGCTTAATTATAAATCGAGATAACTTTACAGAGAGGGCAGAATCTGTTAAACAAAACCAAATGGGCAAAGTGTGTGTGTATGTGAAAGCAGGAAAATACCTGTGACTTGAGTATGGCTTATCATTCGCTCTGCTGTCTGCCTCTCCGGTACTGGAAGTGTGTGTTTTACATGAAGGAATGGAGCAGGTATCTCTTTCCTGATGGCAAATGGAAGACGCTGGGTAGATGCTGCACCTCCTCTGAAGCTGTATACCTGAGGACAATAACGGTCTCGATGACAAGGCTTCAAGAATGTAATAAATATTGAGGAAATAACTTCACGAGTGGCTTGGTGTTGCTGTGCAGCACTGGATGGAGCTCATACCAGTGGTTGTGGTTATGGGCATCCTCAAAAAACAAAAATATTTCTTTGTGATATAAATATTTATTAATTTTGACTGAGAAGATAAGCTCTTCACATGGCCTGAGAAACTGGTGGGTTTGCTGTCTCCAAAGTGTTTGGTTTTTTAAATTACACTCACTCCCTGGAAGTAGTTTTGCCGTCTCTGTCTGTCTGTCTGCCTCTCGTGATTGTTTATTTTCAGACAATCTGTGTTTGTAGCTGAATACTTTCAATGTCTTCACAAGAAATCTTGACAACAGAGTTGCAGAACCAGTGTCGCTGAAGTAACTTTGGATGATTGAATGTTAAATGAAGTTTTCTTCATCCAATCTGGTTTATTAAGACAGCAAATATGACAACAAAATAAGTTAATCAATATACTGTCTGCTAATCAAGCATCAGGAGAAGAAAAGAAAAATTAAATGCAACATATGCTAATTTCTTAGGTGCTGGACTTTGGAGTCAGTTGTGTGGTTTGTGATGGCAAAATCTCAGACAACTTGTTTTATCAAATATTTTGCTAATCCTGAAATATTTTTCTTCCAATTTCTTATTTTGAGAAAATACTAATCTAATTCAAACTAGATAGGGTAATACAGCATCAGTCCATGGGAAATGTTGAACATAAACTTTTGACTTATGTGTAGTATGGGAAAAAATGAAACTCTCAATTTTTTTTTTCCATGGTGATGCTTCATTTTAATCCCATCTAATACAGCATTTTATTGAGAGTGTTGTTGGCTCTGCATGGATTTGATGCTGCAGCCTGTCTGGGTTTAGACATAGAAAGCTTTGGGGGGAAAAAAGATCAGGTCATCAGAGCAGGACGAGGCTCACCTGAGGAATGGTCCATGTTGAGGTACCCAAGCATCACCTTGTTGGGTTCTTCTAGGAGGCAAAGTCTACTTGAGTTGGCAGAAAGAAGGACAACATTTGCTGATGGCAAATCTATCAAAGACCCCAGAAAACGTTCTAATGAGAGTGGTTCCTACTTTTGAGGGACAAATGGTCACTCTGGTTTTGGAAAAAAAACCCACATTTTTAGGGACACAAAGACTCTTGATAAATTAAAGAAAATTAAATTATGGTTAGGTTTTTACATTACCGTAAATTGATGGCTTTGTGAATAATAGAAGACCAATAGTGTACAGACACCTGAGTAAGTAAGGAGGCAATTAAATTACTTCCTACAGTGACACCTCTCCTGCATCTTTAATTTTGTCCACGGCTGGCACTGATCATATTGTAAGGCAGTCGGAGCTACAGCTCCCGTATATATGCTGCCAGCTGTGCTGTGGGCGTATGGGGTGTCCTGATGCTGCGGTGCTAATGGTTGGCGGAGGAAAGGAAGCACCGAAGATGTGTTAAAAGGACTGGCAGAGGTGCCATGTGTGTAATAGATACATAAAACTATGTATAAAATAGTGGCGTGTGATACAAAATGCTAAATATGAGTGTGTCTTTCCCAAGCTAAATGATGCGCTAGGGGAGGTTTAGGTTAGACATTGGGAACAGTTCCTTCCCCAAAGGGCTGTCAGGCACTGGAAGGGGCTGCCCAGGGAAGGGGTCGAGTCCCCAGCCCTGGGGGGATTTAACAGCCGGGCAGAGGTGGTGCTGAGGGCCAGGGTTTGGGGGTGGGATGGCGGGGTAGGGGACCGGTTGGGCTGGGGGAGCTTCAAGGGCTTTGCCAACCTAAACGATTCTGTGGTTCTATGATTCTAAATGCTTCTGGTGGTCCCCATTAAGCAGGAGAGCAGCCCATCTTCATACCATGTCCAGATGACTTTGTTTGGCATTTTCTGTTTCATCCTTGGGGTCTGGCCCAACGTGGTTTGAAGGAGCAGGGAAGGCGAAAGCCCACGTGGAGCCCCGCGAGCCAGCAGGGATCGTGTCTGCAGAGGCTGAGGTGTTTCTGGTTTCTCACTCGGTGCCTCCCATAAGGAGTGTTATCTCCCTGGTGCCTGTATCAGTGCAAGAACCAGCATTTCGACAAACTGCCCTTATTCCACCTTTTGAGTCTTATCCCTTGAGAGACCACACAAGACATGAGGTTGGCACCTTCAACGTGTCTATAAACCAGAGACCCCGTGTGTTGAAATACATATTTAGAAACTAATGCAATGACAACCAAAATTGTGTGGTGCTCAGCATGTATACTAAAGCATACTTATTGTCAATATGCACTGTTTAAAGCACGGGAAAACATTTCTGATTGCCAGGTTTTACCAATTACTTTTAGATGAATCTGTAACACATACGCTTTTGAAACTTAACTGATGGACACATGGTCCTTTTCCTACAGTCAGAATTTTTTTTTTATTCAACTACTCCTATTCTTTTCTTTAGGACAGCGAAAAAAAAGGATTTATGAATAGACTTTATGCCATCCAGGAGGTGTGTGTCAGCGTCCAGAATATCCTTGATGAAGTGGCTTCCTTCGGAGAAAGGATCAAGAAGTAAGTGCTGACACAGGTGCTGGGTTGCTCTCCAATACTGTTCATATTTTTTCCAAGCTGAGGTGCAAAGCGTTAGACCTTTCCCCCCCCCTCTTTTTTTTTTTGTGGGGGACTCCAGTTTTGGATGATCCACTGTTGAAAGTCATCTACATTTACTATGCTTTGTGGAGGCCCTCAGTTGATGAGAATCCTGTGACATTAATTTTGGAATTTAGAAATATATCAATTGGGGGGAAAAAAATCAGAACTAAGGCTTTGAAGTGAAACAGGAGGAGAATCTTCGTGAGACCTAACAGTGGTTATTTTAAAGTAACAGTAAAAAAATGCGACTTTGATAAAGGAAATAAGCAGAGCTGAGTAGGGGTCTCAGATTTTAAGGGTATACATACGTTCAGTTGCTGGATGTATTTATGTGAGTCTAGCAAGACCTTTCCTCCTAGAGCGTATGTAATTTGTAACACCTAATGCATGATATATACGAATTGCCAACAAATTCAGGCCTTAAGCAAGAGAGGTTCTGAGATTTATTGCTGGAAGTTTGGTGTATTTTCAGCATGGTCAGTGAACAGCAGTGTAAGGTTTATTATTTGAGATCAGACGGGTTCCAGGAAGACGTCTTCCAGCCATCAGCTGCGAAGCAGGGACAGGATGGCCTTGACTTTCTGCCCCCTGAAAGCCGAGAGCACCTCGTCCCCGCCGGATGAGAATTCGGGAGCCGTGCCTCTGCAACTGCCTTTGCGCTGCGGGCAGAGGGGGCAGGCAGAGGGGCGACCCGGGAGCCACGCCAGGTTAGGAAACCTCCACCAGAGGCTTTGCTGTAAAGCTCCCATCGGCGCACGCGGCGCATCTTACAGGAGAGTTAAAGCCGCCTGTTCCCTGGTTCCGGGTGTCATCCAGGAGCAGCGCGTTGGTGTTCCGCACCTATGAGACTGTAGCCTGTGCAAGGGGTGCAGCCCCAAAATGAGTGCTGGCTTTTGGAAGTGAATTTTAGGAAGCTGATGCATTGGGTGGAGGTCAACCTGCAGGAAACAGGAGGACCATCTATCATGCTGTTCTGCCGCTTGTTTTGTTTGTTGTTTTTTTTTTTAAATCTATCAGCAAAGCATATCAGAATCAGGATGAAGAGGAGGTTGCCATTTATGCACTGAAGAGCAAAGTCCCCCCCAGGAAAGCCTGGGAAGCATTCCCATGGGGACACTTTTAGACAGGCTATGTTCACAGCAGAGGCAGGTGTGAGCACATCGTATGAGCACAGGTTTTCCAGACAAGCACAATGAGCCTTCCTCTGGAAGAAGTCTTTTATTGAAAGGCTGTTCGTGGAAGTTGTCTTGATGATTAAGTTTTTCTAATTGTGCATTTTGGAAGTAGGGCTTGTTCTATTACATACCAGATGAGAGCAACAGAATTTTCTAAGCTGAGTGAGACCGAGTCTTCCTATAAATCTTTGTAATTTGTTCCTAAAACTATAATGGGAAACCTGTACTGAATGCTGTGCTAACACAGCACATAAGGAGGTTTGCTAAGTGAGGAGCCAGTGTTCCCACACATGGCGTGTCTGTGATCCATTGCACAAAGCCGAGTCACAGGAACACGAGCAGACCCTCAACCTTCTGTTCATCCCAAATGCATGCAGAAGAGGGGAAGAGAGCAGGTGTCCCCTGAGGAGAAAGGGAGTGATCCTACACCAAGTGACACTAACATAATGTTCACTCTGGAGACATGTCAAAATTGCCAAGGAGAAAAGAAGACAAATAAACACAGGAAGCCAGAGCTCATTATGAAAAATATGGCTAGCAATTCAGATAATTGCAGTTATTCAGCCAGAGAAGCCAAAATAATGTAATCAGACTGATTGGGCATGTAGCTAGTGGTAATACTTTAAAGAGTATCATCAGACTATTTAGAGCCAAAGCCACATTTTCCTTCTGGATAAATGTCATGCAACACCTTTGACATGGTGATGCCTTCATGGAACAGTCCCATTGAGCCAAGCTCCCTTTAACTGGTGTTCCTGGGGGGCACATACATATAAATTTGCCATCTGGCCTTTCTCTCTTCCCTGCACACAGAGGTTGGAGAGCCACAGCACGGCTGTCTCAAGACTCGTTAGCTTGCACTTCCTCTCTGCCCACACCTCAACCTCTGCAAAATGAGGTGACCGGCAGGTTTTTGTCACAGTGTAGAGTTTAGGACCCTTATTGAGGATGTTTTGATCTGGGGCTTTTTTGGAAAGCTGGTGTCCTGAAACTGGTGGGATCCCAGAAGTTCTCTTCTTTTATCCATAAAGAAATAATCTTGATTTGCTTTGATTTTATCTGGAATGATAAAGTTTTTCTTTGCTTTTCCTGCAATGTACTTTATCTTATGCCACTCCCTCCTTTTTTTTAATCTTCCATCCTTTTTTCTCCTTTTTTTTTTTTTTTTGCCACCAAAGTGTTTTATTTCCTTCTTTCATCCATTGCTGTTGTGTTATCCCTGCCTTAGGACTGACCGTTCTGTCCCCTCCATTTCCCTAACCCTCTCCTTCTTAGGTGCACGGGTGAGTTTCCAGCTTTTCACACCCACGCACTCGCCCGTTCCTGAATGTACCCCCCCCCCAAGACTGAAGGGTTCCTGGCCAGGGAGCCCGAATGCACGTCCAGCAGAGGGGAGGGCCCCTGCCCAGCCTTTAACTGCTTGCTCTGTCCTTACAGTAGAGCAGGGAGGAGGTAAAACCGAAAGCCATGGCAGTACTCTTCCCACTCTTATATCCCGCCTCTGCACGGGTATCGGCGAAGGGAGTCGGGGCTGCCTGCGTGAGTGCGTCTGGGCAGACAGGCAACCTGGGTGTTCTGCCTGATGCTGAATTTGAGGGTGGACACTGACATTTCCAAAAAGCGGAGCGATGCTTCCTCGGGGCAGCGTGCGCTGCTGGGCCGGGGAGAGGGGCCGGTCAGCAGGCAAGTGGGTGAAGCCAGGACCCCCCTTTCATTTCCATGGGGAGTTGGGTCCAACCCCACGCTCGCCCTGATGTCCAGCATCCGTGCATTCATTTGTCCTTTTAGGTTGTCCTCACTGATGGAAAACTGGCGCTTGTCCCCCCGTCCTGCCCGTTATTTCTTCTTTTATTGGGTCTGTCGGGTGACCACAGCTCTGACTTGCGTTTATTTTTCTTTCAGTACATTCAACTGGACTGTCCCATTCCTGAGCTGGCTGGCCATCGTTGCCCTCTCCGTGTTCACCATCATCCTGTATTTCATTCCACTGAGATACATTGTCCTTGTCTGGGGTAAGTAAAGCCTTTTTTAACTGTCTGTGCCACTTAGAAAAAAAATGGTTTTTAAGGGATGACTTACAATTGTCAGTGCTTTTGTGTATTTATGGTCATGAAGCTGCCCCATGATGGAAACAGACAGGTTAGTTAAAAATCACAACTGCGTAAAGATTTAGGCCCACCTGCAAAACGCATTTTTCTTGGCTGGCATTCTAGACTTCATCATACTATAAACATGTAGCCATGAGGATTCTTCATATATCAAACTGTAGCTTTGTCTAGATATTACTCTGATTTATTTTCACCACTTATACACAGACAGCGGCATTTCAATCTATACAGTGCATTTAGGACAATATGCCTTTTTTACTGCAGTACTTTATCTTGTGAAAGCGTATGTAAACATAGCAACAAGAAGCCTGTTTAAAGGGTCACCTTTAGTCCGACAGACAGGCATATGTGGTATTTGGCTGGTTGATAATGAACAGGAACTGGGGGCCGGGGGTAGGGGAGAGGAGCCATGATTGATCCACGCTCTCACTACTTGTCCTTATATTTATTCTTTATACTGATTTTAAACAGCTGCTGTTACCACATCTGTTGTAAATAATGCTCCAAGTTTTCACCTGTACACTTTTATACATCTTACTGCCACCACCAGCAGTACCTTTATTCCGTAGTGCAGGCTCGTGAAGAGCACTGTCTCAACTAAATCTGCAGCTAGATTTTCTTTGTGAGGAAAGGAATAACAGTCGTGCCTTTGTCAGAACTTCTAAACTCAAGAGGCAACATAAAATCATGGAACTGACTCCAAAGAATATGTGTGTTATATATCAGTCAGTATTAGTCATGTTCTTACAGAGTCTTCACAAATAAATGTAGCAGAATACACAAAATGGAGAAGAATCAATATGGAGGGTTGGAACAAAATTTCTTTTTTATGGAGCTAAAAGCAGGCAGCATCTTCTCCTGTCTCGGAATTTCACTTATTCCCCACATACCCTGTGTCACTTGGCTGCAGCCCAAACTCAGTTTGTTCCCAAAATCTAATTCTTCCTAGTGCACACAAGGTGGTAGGCCTCTTGTCACTGAAGTTTGAAGTAATTGGTGCATGTCCATTTTCTGTCGTTCTGTGGACAGATCTGGCATCTTGTACGCTTGCTTTCATACATCCCCTTGACTTCATGCAAGAACCTGAGATTATAATACCCCACCGAGACCCATAGAACCATACAGTCAGGAGTGTTGTTTGAGAAGGTCCTGACCCACGCCCCTGCGATACCCCCGGGGGGTCACACTCCCCTAGAAATGTCTCTGGTTTGGGGTAGGCAGAGCCAAACTGGAGTCCATGCCTCCCCAGCCACGGATGGAGAACAGAAGCAGACATTACTGTAAATGCACCTTGCTCTCTTTCCCTCCATCTCTTCCCTCCCTGCCCCCAAGGTATCTAGTCCATCTAAATATAACATCAAGCACCTTTGCTCGCTAGAGGTTTCAGCTCCACGTTTTCCTCCTGCATCTCAGTGTAGGTGACTTCTTGTTCAGCCGGTGTCTGGGGATCCCTTCCTTAGGGACCTGTTTTTCTCGCATCGTGCCAGGACACCAGGCAAGTACTGCATGGCTGCAGCCCTAGAGACCTCCTCGGGGTGAAACACGCTCGCCCAGAGCCGTGTCATGCTGTGTGTAGCTTTGAGCGGCTCTCCCTTCAAAAAATGTAGTGTTCCAAACACATGCATGTTTTCTCCACTATCGTGTGTTTCTTTCTACCCTCCACCACATACATACGTTTCTTGATCCCATGCATCCATCCTGCACTTGAAAGCAAATGACCCCTGTTCTCTGACTTCCATCCACTGGAAAGGTTGAGCTGGTCTGTAGCAGCGTCTGCCCATTTTCTTCTTTGGGATGGCAGGGGTTTTTAAATGAAAATTCTTCCATCTTATAGCAGATCTTATGATCTGTATAGCTGTCCATCTTCTGTGCACCCATAGGGACTGCCTCTTTCAGCCTGCCCTGGCAAGAAATTCCCAGTTCTTTCCTTCCTGGCCATGTTTCTCCCCATGGAGGTGACTGGTCCTTCAGCATGTGGTGTGTTAGCCGCGGCGGAGCAGGAGCCATCTCTGCAACGCTAATTCACTAGAGCACAGAGCCCTGGCCACAGCTGCAGCTGTTAATGAGGAAAAGAGTATAAAGAAAACCATTTTAGTCTGAAAATTTTCAAGTTTTTGGGAAAGACCTAGTCCGCTTGTTGTATTTTACTTCTGCTGTAGTGCCCCACCTCATCTGTTCAGCTCTTTTCTTGAGCCTTGACCATGATTTATTCATGCATTCGCTTTCACAGGGTGACAGGTACTTTTCTTTGTCAGATGTGACAAGGTGAGACCATACCAACTCCTGAATTCACCCACGGGTGGTTCAGTGGCCACATGCAATCAACAGTGGGATAGGCGGTGAATTTCTCAGTCACTTGCTGGTGCAAAGGATCTTCTTAAACCTGTTTGAATCTCGGGTATTCTTTCTCAACGCTCACTGTTCAGTCACCAGGTAAAGGGATGGCAGCATGTCTACACCACGGAACTGGGAATTCATGCTGGGAGGCCCTGGGTGTTATCAAGACTGCAGCTTGCGCACTCCGTCCCGAAGCTTTATGTCCTTGCTAAAGCTTTCTGAAAGGCCTGGGCACCAAAGACTTCATGGAGGATAAACTCTATTATCTTATCTCTGATACAACTTCGATAAATTACACCAAACAGCACATTTTTAATGCTGTCCTGGCTCTTTCCCACTCACATGAGACTCTGCGGTTTGTGCCGTTCCTGCCCATGTTCTAGATGTGTTCCCAGAGCACACACACAAGGTTCTCCTGGGAAAAGTGTATGAATCTGATCCAGCACGTAATGATAAGAAAACAAGTCTAGTTTAAAACCCTGTTTTCAGCTTAGTTTGGGGAGGTTTTTCTTGGTGCTTCTGCACACTAATTGTCAACGGGCATCGTAAGACCACGATGGTTAAGGGAGACATGGTGTCCCTTCCCTGCACTGCCATCAGATCGCCTGTACCTGTCATTCCTGGACGCAGGTTTGTGTAAACTCATCCTAAAGTCTTCACATGATGCAGACTTCACTACTTCCCCATCGTTAGCATTGGAAAGATTTTCGTTGTCTCTAACCTGAATCTTCTGCCCTGCAATTAAGCCCATTACTGCTCATCCTCTCCACCACAGAAATGGAGTACACTTTGTTCCCCTCTTTTTCGCAACTTCCACGTAATAACCAGAGTTTCTCTTAGTTTCAAAAAAAAGTATTGGAGCAATTCAAAATGTCCCTGGAACCTCTGCATTTGGAAGCAGAGGGAACTGCAGCAGCAGCTTCTGACCTTTAGAGCCTGAGTTTACAGTTCATTCATTCATTAATTCAGTGCTAATGTCAGACTTTGAAATGGATCCTAAAATCTTTTTTTAGAACTTTGCCAAAAATATTTTTTTTAATTATGATAGTAACATTTAAACTTTCACTTTTTCAGGCATCAACAAATTTACAAAGAAGCTTCGAAGTCCATACGCGATTGATAACAATGAGCTACTTGACTTTCTGTCCAGAGTTCCTTCAGATGTGCAAGTGGTGTGTATATTTTTTAAGTGTCCGTGTGGTAGTCAATTTGATACGTGGCATCATGGCTTTCTGGGGTTTTTCAAAGTAAATTTTAAAGCAGTAATTTTGAATCAACCTTATATTCTTTGGCACAAAGAAATTGCAAACTCAAGCTGGGGGTAGTCCATGGACCTTAAGGAAGGTCGAAAGATGCAGGGAGCTGCACCGATGCGGAGCTAGCTCCACGGCCTTTCCTTCCCTGGGGTGAAAGTTCTTGCTGTAGTCACAGTTCAACCGTGCTCACAAACTCCTTTAAAAATAAGCCAGTTATGAATTACAAGCTTTTGTAATGCGGTGCGCCACTTCTTGAGGAGGTGCAAGCATTAAGGTAATGTCAGGCACATAAATCACCTCCTGTATCACAAATATTCTATACTTTCCCTATTTCTAGATAATGGTTTCAGTTCAGAGCTGGTGTAAATAGGAGGAATGGGTGCTCACACCCACTCTGAATCTGTTCCCCTTTGCGGTGGGCCTTTGAAAATAAGCAAGTTTTTAAAGAAAAGTTGCAAAGAATATTCATCCCATTCGTTAACGAGGGTTCTGTTTCCTCTGTCATGGAGCTCATGGAGAAAACAAAAAAAGCCTTCTTAAAGCTCCCATCGGCACACTCTGTAGCATCCTGGCAGGATTCTCCCAACGCTGTTTTTCCCTCCTTACCCTGGATCTGTCATTCTGTTGCTGAATCACAGCTGCAGGTCCCATGTAGTTTGCAGGGCGATGAGTTTTCTTTTTCTTTCTTTCTTTTTTTTTTTTTTTTTTTTTCCCTGGGAAAAAATAGAAATCTTTCTGTTTTCCAGCAGGCGCCACCTGACCATTTTCTTTCTGAACGTTGTGTTTAAACAGGTGCAATACCACGAACTGAAACAAGATCCCAGTCACAGCCCCAGCAAGAGGAAGAAAAACAACCCTGGCTAGCCAGCCTTGCGTGCCGAGGAGGCTGGTGTCGGCGGGGGGAAGATGAAAGAAAAAAGCCTACAGCCTAAGCAGCGTTTCCTTTCTCTAAGCTTTTTATTTATTTTGCCTTTTTATCTAACAGGGAGATTCTGTAAATATTGTAAAAAGGCATTTCTCATTGACTATACACTTCGCACTGTAAGGACACATTTGACGAAGGTTTTGCGTAGGGTTTTTGCCGTTTGAAAGCCGTGTTAGAAACAGCGTAAGATGCTAAAGTCTAAAACAGTCAATGCGTACTGCTACTGGGTGGTCAAGGATAACCTGAAATACTCAAATGATACCATCTAAATCTAGAAAAGGTGTAACTTTAAATCTGACTCAAAAATTCAGTCGGGTTTTATTTGTGAGCATCAATGTTTTTATCCAGCAAGTCACCATTGCGATTTTCTATGTTTTATACATTTCAAATGAAACACAATGTAGTGGAGCCTACTGCACTTCAGTTTTAGCAGATTTTTTTGAACTCCAGACCCTGACGTTAACTCCTGGTGCAATGTTTTCCTGTGCAGTAGGGCTGCTTATAAGAGTACGAGCAACACCAAGTGCAAATCTCTTTCTGGAGCTCCCGACAGAAGTTCCTGCCGTTTTTATCATTCCATTATAAGACCTAAAAATCTCTGTCTCTCTCTCAAAATACTGCCAGGTTTGTAACTGATTGCCTATCTGATTTTTCTATATGTACCAGTAATCTTCATTTGTACTACATAGTTTAGTGAATGAAGTTCATAGTTTTGCTGTAATGGAAAATACTATCAAACTAACTCCATATTGCTTTGGGTGTCGTGCTATGAACACCTTTTGTGCACATAACTATTTTAATATGGAAATCTCGCAGGAAATGTTTTTGCTTTCAAATCACCAGGTCATATTAATACGCTTTATGATATAACACATTACCTGTTGCCGACGTGAAATATAGTGTAGAGGAAAAAAAAAAATGCAGTTGTGGTAAAACTGATACACCAGTTTTATTTCCTTAGCTAATAATGTAGTCAGTTCTTCTGATACGATTGTGCCCTACTGCATGGAAACTGCATTATTTTATAAATTACATGGAACATAGATGAGAAACGTTTACATTTCAAATGTCTTAGTGGCCACTGCATAACGAGTACTTGGGGATATATTCTGATAGCTGCATGTAGACTTCCACGCTCAGCTCCCCGCATAGCGAGCAGAGACTTCATTCCTAAGGGACTACCTGTGCACAGCTCTTAGTCGTAGCTCCCGGTGACATTAAAGGGGATTTTTGCCCAGGGGAGAACAGCAGGACCGCATCCTTGAGAGGATGTTGTGTTCCTGTGGTCCCCTCTGGGTTACCTCTTTTTGGTTGCAGTTGCTGATAAAGTTATATTGCACTACTCTAACAATACTTTTTGAAAAGACTATTTAGAAATACTTTGCAAGCAAATGTATATACATATATTTGTCTAAAGAACTATATGTTAGCTGCATTGCTCACGAAAGATCATCCTGGATTTGTTTATTTTACAGACACACTGATAGCTGGTTTCTGACCTGATGGTTATTTTGATCTTTCTGTTCATGTGTTTGAAAGAATGCCAGTCAAATGGCTTGTTCCGCAGAAAGTCTTGGACCTAAACATGTTACATCATGACTTTAGAAGAATTGATTTGCGAAGCATGCGTAACCACCTTTTCCCGAACGGCGACATACTATCAATGAAGTCAGATTCGCTGATGAGCCTGTTTTGTTTAAAAAAAAGCCAAACTTTCAACTTGACAATGTGTGAATGTTTGTCGCCAGTTGCCAGTTTCGCAGAGTTCTTTGGTACGCTGCAAGCCTTGGACCTTCTTAACGTTGCCCATCAGTCCGCGTGCAGTTTCCTGTTGTGTTTTTTTTCTGTACTCAATTTTGAATGTCTACTTTGGTGGTAATGTCTGAGTTAGTTAGTTATACACATTTACTGCATTAAAAACAGTTTTAAGCATCTCTCTAATAGGTATTAGGAAGCCTCTTTCTTTGAAGTCCTACGCTGTGGTTTTCCCGTGAGTGGTGCAAAGGGCAAGGGTATGAAAACATCGTATTTCTGTGAGCACGATTTCAGTATTTTAAGCCCCAAAACATGTAAGTGGAGGGAGCAGGGGGAGAAAAATACCTGTTTGTTGAAAACTGGTGAACTTCTTTGAATGCCTCAATCACTCAGAACTGATCTCACTGAAAACACAACGCAGAGAGGCAAGGCTAAGTATGCATGTATATTGATTAAATAGAATTCTCCTGCCACAACAGGACATTTCAAAATCACATTTTAAAATCATTTGCCAGTCAACCCATTTTCAGTATTTGCAGTTTGTCCACTCTGCTTGTGTGGGAGGCTGCTGTAGAGAATCAGTCCTGCCTTGCACCGTAAATATTTCAACCTATCTTCCATTTCCAGATCGGTTCTGAAGTTAATTTCTAGCCTGTTAGATGTGCTGGGTGTCATTCCTACGAAACTTTTCCATTCATAAGCATTCACGAAAAAATAATGCACCTAACAATCATGAACCTCTTCCTGCTCTCAGACAATAACATTTGACAACTTTCTTTGTGTCCAGTGAAAATGAGTAACTTAATTGGGATCCACACTTAAACTAAGTGCCAGAGCACTCAGGGTCCATCGAGGCTCATTGTCTGAGAGGTTCTAGCTGCATTTCTGCTGGTCACTTACAGTACCCAGCTTAGCTACCCTGTTTTTACGGTTTTTCCTCTTTGTAGTAAGGAACAAGGTGTTTTTTGTAACGGCAATGAGCTACTGTCCTGTAACTTAGCATTTTAAATCCAAATGGAATAAAAAACCCAAGTTTCTTTTCTACTGCAATTAAAACAACAGTGGAATAATCAGAAAGTGATTAAGCAGGCTGCATGCCGTATATCTGCTAATGGGGGCCCTAAGAGCGCAGGCTTTTCTACCAACAAGAGCTGCTGGGCCTGCCACCAAATGCACTAAACGATCATAGAATCGCAGAATGTTTTGGGTGGGAAGGGACCCCCAGAGGTCCCCCAGCCCAACCCCCCTGCAGGAGCAGGGACACCTTGAACCACATCAGGTTGCTCACAGCCCCGGCCAACCTGGCCTGGAATGGTCCCAGGGATGGGGCCTCCACCCCCTCTCGGGGCAACCCCTGCCAGGGTTTCACCACCCTCAGCGTAAAGAATTTCTGCCTTAGATCCAGTCTAAACCTCCCCTGCTTCAGTTTAAAGCCATCCTCCCTTGTCCTGTCCCAGCTGGCCCTGCTAAAAAGCTTGTCCCCCCCTTTCCTCTGGGCCCCCTTGAAGCCCTGAGTGGCCGCACTCAGCTCTGCCCGCAGCCTCCTCTGCTCCAGGCTGAGCACCCCCAACTCTCCCAGCCTGGCCCCATAGCAGAGGGGCTCCAGCCCTCGGAGCATTTTAGTAGCCCCTCGGAGCATTTTAGTAGCCCTCCCCTGGCCCCACTCCAACAGCTCCATGTCCTCCTGGTGCTGAGGGCTCCCGAGCTGGACGCAGGGCTCCAAGTACATGATGCTGAAGTATTTCATTCTGGGATAGCCCAAGAGCACAAAGCGAAGGAGAGGAAGGAAAAGCTATTTCTCTTATCAGTGCTAGATCACATGCCCGCCACGCAAGACATGGTAAGACCTTTGCAGCGCTCTGCCCAGCAGCCAGGGTTCCCTCCCCCGGGGGAGAGGGGCAGCCCCCACTGGTGCCTCCTTCCCTTGCTCAGCTGCAGGAGTCTTGCTGACAGCCAGACACAAACTTTTTTGCATTTCTGAGCCTGCTTCTCTTTTGAGGGCAAACTTTTTCCTCCCAACTGGGCTAATTTCCAGATTGCTGTGCAGCTGCTTCCATTAAAGACAGCTCATCTCCCCACTCCCCCACCAAAACTGCTATTGCAAATTTTCGATAAATACCTCCTCCTCCTCCAGATTTTTTTCTGAAATCTTGTGAAGGTGAAAAACCAAAGCTTCTTCCATCAAACACAGTTGCCATTATAGCTATTTTTCAGGGTGGAACACTGGATTTCAATTGCTAATTAAGGTATAGCATAAAAGGAGTGAATCTTCAGCCTCTCAGAGGGGAAATTCAAGTACTCCCAGATAAAGCACAATCTTTAGACATCAACCAAGAAAAACGAAAAAGCTTGAACAAAGCACACTGTTCCCTACTGTCTCACTGGCAAAAGTGGTGAAGCACAACTGGTTGAAAGGGCCACGCGATCCGTGAATCAGTTAAGGGCGAAGCAGGAGGAGCGAGGATGAGGAGCAGCCCAGAGAAGTGCATTTAGACCCATAGAGAGGCATTCACAAGGGCTGACCTCGAGGTGGTGCTCTCCCTCTGCACTCGGTAGGGAAAGAAAAGATCCTTTGTACCACAAGACTAAATCAGCTGTCCTAAACCACCTTCAGCTCTCCATATCTCACCGCATTGCAGATACGGCGAGCTGCTTCAGTTGGCTAGGCTTGGCCCTTTTTTGTGAATACTTCATCCCTTCCCTTAAAAGCAGCCTCTGGCTCAGGAAAATGAAAAAAAAAAAGAAGTTACGTAGCGCAGCTGCTGCCCACCATGAACAATGTGAGCCAGTGAAGGTCGGGTCATCAGATCAGGAGGTTGGATGCTTCTTGCTGCAATAGGCATCAGAAATTTTCTGCTTCTTTTGTGTCATAGTAATCTGTCAAGAGGAGGCATGTTTCTCATAAACAAAGGATTTTAGATCTTAATTAAAAAAAAAACATCCATAAGCTATCATTGTGCAAAAAATGAAACAAATCTTAACTATCCATTGCACAGGGCAATGTACCTTTCAATAATTTCTTTTTTCTCTGTGAGGATTTAATGCTCAGACGAAGTCAGATTTACCCATACTTTGAACAGGAGAAATTCCCCATCAATTACTCTTGAGCGTCCAACTTAAATTTCTGCAAGTTTGAAATTCAGTTATTTACGAAAGGGCCCAAGAAGAGTGTAACTATGTTTTTCTCCTCGTCAGCCTGAGTACTGAATACAATTTAAATGTCAAAAACCTTTTTATGGTTTGGGTTGCACAATAAAGAAGCCTGAAACCCTTAGTCACAATTTACATGCTGATCAATATTTTCCCATTTTAATGTAATCAAAAGGAACATAAAAGTGCTTTTCTTGCTCAGCTTTTACTTAAATTCCAGTATGTGGTTCAAGGAAAGGCTAAAATGCTGGTCATGGATATCCATTTTGATTAACGAGTGCTGATTAATATTTTCAGGAATAATTTATTAAGTCAATGTTGCCCGGCCTACCTTACCCTGACGTTAAGACACATCCCTAAACATTTACTTTTTCAATAATTGCACGTGAACTTTTTTAGGCATGTCACAAAAACCCAAAGCCTTTTAGATCCACAACTGATGAAGAAAGATCCCCAGACAAAAGTAGTAAAGAAAGGCCAAACACATTGAAAAAAAAACATGGTCAAATTTATAGGGAGTGTTAAGCACCGAGCAGTTGCATGGAAGAGAGCAAGAGCTGCAACACGGGAGCTTCCCTTCTTTACGTAGTGTGTGCCATTGCAATTGCCACAAGTACCAGAACTTCAAGAAGAAAACGAAAATATCAAACAAATATCTTGCCGTGTCACACCATTCCCATATATTACCGGAAGAAAGGAGGAAAGTGTTTTAACTAACTTGTGGTGTTGGTAGTTTAATAGAGCTGGAACACTTTCTGGCAGAAGCTCCTCAGCTGGCACCGACCTGTTTTAATTTGCACTGCAGGTCTCATAGACTGCTCTGAGCCTCTACCACCGTCTCACCTCAAGGTAGCTGAGAAAGGGATTGGCTTTTTGCTGAACTGGGTGCTGGGAAATATCTTTTCCAATGGTGTTTTTATCACGATGTAGGATTGGCCTTGCCTAATTCATGGTGCAGCGTGCTGACCATTTTGCTTGCAAAAGTTTACATCTCAGAAACCAGCCTGCTCCGTGCACATCTATCCTTGAGTTACAGAATCACAGAATCCCAGAATGGCAAGGGTTGGAAGGGACCTCGTGAGATCATCTAGTCCAACCCTCCTGCTAAAGCAGGTTCTCCTAGAGCATGTTACACAGGACTTCATCCAGGTGGGCTTTGAATATCTCCAGAGAAGGAGACTCCACAACCCCCCTGGGCAGCCTGTTCCAGTGCTCTGTCACCCTCAGAGTAAAGAAGTTCCTCCTCATGTTCAACTGAAACCTCTTATGCCTTAGTTTATCCATTGCCCCTTGTCCTGGCGCTGGACACCACTGCAAAGAGACTGGTTCCGTCCTCATGATTTCTGCCCTTGAGATATTTGTATGTATTGGTGAGGTCCCCTCTCAGTCTTCTCTTCTTCAGGCTGAACAAGCCCAACTCCCTCAGCCTTTCCTCATAGGGGAGATGTTTGAGTTATAACATTAAGGAATATTTTTCGCTGCCTCCCCAACAAATATGGTAACAAAAGCGAAAAATATTTTCCTTCCCCACAGGTTTGCTAGCCCTGGGACACATAACAAGCTTGACAAGAAGTCGTACTCCTGTCAGGAGGAGCTGTTGCTCATGGGCACAAGATAACGGCTTGATCAGAAGACATGGGCCTGGAGACTAAAACAATGCCCTCCCTCAGCTACACTTCTATTCCTCAAGCTGAGGCCCCCTAAACAGATGTATTGGAGAAGGGGGAGGAGCAATGGGGAAGGGCCTGGATTGCTAAATAAAAGATTTACTTGGAAATTTGATAACCATCCATCAGAATGATCTCCCCAGGGGAGGGGTTGACTCCGCCACATTGGACACTTTGAAGCCTCAGCTGGACAGGGCGCTGGGCCATCTTGTCTGGGCTGTGCTCTTGCCCAGAAAGGTTGGACCAGATGATCCTTGAGGTCCCTTCCAACCTGGGATTCTGGGATTCTATGAAATATAATTTCAATTTTTGCAGTGGTTTTTTTTTTTTTTAAGACTGGGATTTTTTTAAAGGACAAAAGTCTTGCTGCCCTATGTTTCTAGAAACTTCTCTAGTCACTGCAGTTTGCTGTGGCAACATGCAATTTTGGTAAGGCTGGATGGCATCGTGGAAAAGAGCCAGGGAAGAATTGCAGTGGATTATGAGGCTGGAAACAGCCTGTTTGTGTTTTCCCTTCACAACACAGACACGGCCTTTCTCCTGCCATCCTTGCAGAGATCCATGGCTCAAATCCTTCAGCACCTTCCTTTCCAGCTACCGCCCTGTTTTCCATCTCTTCTTGGCTTGCTGATGACAGGCCATGGAGTTGGTCCCACACCTCCCGGTGTTGAAGGGTCACTTGTTCCTCTTCTCCACCTTGGCTGCAGTCTCTAGGTTGCCAAACTCAAGGCTACTGCACTGTATCTCCTCTCCTTGATTTCCTGGTCACCGCTGATACTAGCAATTAAACCTTGCTGGGGAATCCCGCTGTTTGTCGTGTCAGGCTCTCCTGCTTCTTCTCCCTATTTCTCTCTGGTTTTTTAGTGGGCTTCTCCTTCCTTTCCCCACCCACAATTTCTTTGTGGTTTATTCCTCTTCTTATCGACCTAACTCCTTGGCAATATGTTCACAAAGCTTCAGCTGCTGGTTTTATGTACACAACTTCAGGTTTCCCATGGTTTCTCATTACTCTGTTCCCATCTTTCACCAGTGCTGCTTCGCCTGGATCTGTAATGACTCTCACCTAGAGCTGCCTCCTCTCGGTGCTCTGAGTCCAGACTTCGTCCACTCCCCGCTCCCTGGTTCTGACACATTTTGAGATTGTCAGTGCAGAAAGCAAGAATACAGAAATGAAAAGCCACATTTAAAGGAAGGAAATCTCCTCTGGGAGTTGTATAACCATTTCTGCAATATACATGCATCTTGCTGTTGGTTACTTGGTTCTAAAATACCTGAGCTTAGAGTTTTGCTCTGCTCCAGTTAAAGGATTTGGACCTCTGTGTGACTGGAATCAAATCATAATGAGCATTTTATTTTGGAAAAAAACCAAAATGACATAAAGCCACACCAAACCAGAAAATCTGTTGTTTGTGAAGGAGTGCGGTATGTTTAAAACAGGCAATTGCAGCAGGTATGGGTTGTTCGGCGTGGAGGAGGGTTGCTCCAATGAATTCTCCAGCATGGAAAGTGGGTTTTCTGTGCCATTTGCCATTCTTTAAGTCCTGCGGTTTATAATTAAATGCAGCACTATGATTTTTGCAGTTTGGCCTCCTTCTCTACAGGGTAATGTGGAGGCTGCACTTTGACCAGACGCTTCTCAGAACAAACAGTGGCATTTTATAAAGAAACGAATTTTTTAAGTAGTTGACACTTAAACTTGATGCCGAAGCTGTCAAATGCCAGGAATTTTAAAGCCAGGGTTGCTGTTTGCTTTTTGATTTAAGTTGTGATAAAGCATAGGGGGAGGTGAAGAAAGGATCCGGAGTCATGCCCTGAGTTTGCACCCGCCTGTCGATGGTAGGCGACATCTCGCATATTATTGAGGATACAGGGAGCTGTTGCTTGACGTCGGCTGTCCCGGAGCCGCAGATGCTCTGCACAGCTGACCATGACTGAGATGAGATGATCAGGGCTGTAACGGGAGGTACGAGATGCACTGATACCTTGCTTTATAGAGCATCTGCCCTGCTGCCCTGTCTCAAACGGGTGCATTAGTTCATTGGTTTTGTCAGTGGTAATTTAAATGACCGACTTACAAAAGGAAAATGGCAACGGTGCAAGGGAAGGAGGAACTCCTGGCCTTAAGTTTGAGTTTCTTGGGTTTTTTTCCATCCTAGCCTGAAAGCTGAACTCTGTCTGCTTTCAACATGCAGTGGAGGAACTGTGACACACACCACTACAGCTATCTGGGGGCTGGACTAGATGACCTCTAGGGGTCCCTTCCACCCCAAAACATTCTATGATTCTATCATCTGAGAAGTTCTGCACTTTTAGATAAATGAGTTCCTATACCATTAGTTCAGTTCATTTGCACACACCTTTACAGCATGCACATTCAGCGCTGGTGCCGAACAGTAGCCATCCCCCTTACACCACACATCCATCCAGCAAGGAACAGCCATGCACCTCAAATCCTCACATCAAGTAGCATTCAATAATGAGAAACGTGCAAATTCTGCTGTGATTTCCAAATAATGTCTTTTAAAAATAATTTCTCCATCCCTACATTCAGTGGTGAAATGTAGTTGACAGCTTGTCTCTTAATTGCAGCCCTGTTCAGCCTGCTACCAGAGACAGACATTTAGCCATGGAACAAAGAACAGGCATCAACCATTTGTAGACTCCATATAATAGACTCTGCTGTTAAATGAGGAAATTAATTTTCAGTCTTAACCCAGAACCAGTCTACTTAAGCCAGAGGATGCAGATAAACTTAAGAGGTGGCCAAGTAGTTTTGTAAGGCCTGTGGCATGGTCCCACACAATACCTGTGTTGCTAAACTGGAGAGATAAGGGTTTGGTGGATGGACTGTTTGATGGATAAGGAATTGGCTGGATGGCTGCATCCAAAGAGTTGCAGCAATGGCTTAATGTCCAAATGGAGATCAGTAACAAGTGATGTCCTTCAGAGGTCCATCCTGAAACGAATACTATTTCATATCTTCATCAATGACATAGTGGGATCAAGTGCACCCTCAGCAGGTTTGGCAACAAGACCAAGCCGGGTGGTGGGGCTGACACGCCTGAGGGACAAGATGGCAACCAGAGAGAACTGGACAAGCTGGAGAAGTGGGCTATGTGAACCTAATGAGGTTCAACAAGGCCAAATGCAAGGTCCTGCATCAGGGTCAGGGCCACCCCCAGTATCCATACAGGCTGGGGGTTGAGAGGATGGAGAGCAGCCCTGCCCAGAGGGACTTGGGAGTACCAGGGGATGAAAATTGGACATGAGTTGGCAACATGCGCTGGCAGCCCAGAAACCCGACCCTACCCTGGGCTGCATCCCCCAGCATAGCCAGTGGGGTGAGGGAGGGGATTCTGCCCCTCTGCTCTGCTCAGACTCCCCCTGGAGCCCTGTGTCCAGCTCAGGGGACCCCAGCACAGGACAGACAGGGACCTCTTGGAGCAGGGCCAGAGGAGGCCACAGAAATGCTCCGAGGGCTGGAGCCCCTCTGCTATGGGGAAAGGCTGGGAGAGTTGGGGGTGTTCAGCCTGGAGATGAGTGGGCTCCAGGGAGACTTGAGTGCAGCCTTGCAGGGCTTAATGGGGGCTGATAGGAACAACAGGGAGAAGCTTTTTACCAGGGCCTGTAGGGAAAGGACATGGGGTAATGGTTTTAAACTGAAAGAGGGGAGGTTTAGACTAGACATAGGGAAGACATTTTTTCCAGTGAGGGTGGTGAGACACTGGACCAAGTTGCCCAGAGCAGTTGTGGATGCCCCATCCCTGGAAGCGTTCAAGGCCAGCTGGGATGGGAGCAACCTGATCCAGTGGAAGGTGTCCCCACCCATGGCAGGGGGGTTGGACTAGATGATCTTTAAATGTCCCTTCCACCCCAAATCATTTTGTGATTCTGTGACTGCTCTTGGCACAGCTGGCAGGGGCAGCCAGTTTCCTGGTTGGAACTTGACATAAAAATGTGATAAGTTGGATTTAGCAGGTAGATGCACAGCAAGTGACATTGCAAGACTTCTGTAGAAAGCACACCAGGTCTTCAAAAAAGTGTCTTTTGACTGATGGAAGAAGGAGAAGGCTTAGAAACTTGCAAGGTTTAGGTTCAGAGCAGATCTGAAAGCACCCTACCACCCAACCCCACAGCTGAAATGCTAACAAGGGGTCAGGCAGAAGAGCAGGTGACTTCAAAGCTTCCATACTTTCCACTCATCAAAGGAAACATGGATGGGAAAGGCAATCTTACGTACCAGCTCTTCTAAAATGAAGACTGTGTTTCCATATAGACTGATAAAATACCTTCAGTTTCTCATAAACTGTAAAAGTTTCTTGGGGTCGTGTTCCCACATCAGAAAAAAGTCTGGCTCTGCCAGCAGAGGCAGGAGGCAGCAGCTGAGAGGGATGTTTGCCAGGGCCCTGAACACACTGCAAAAGTTGACCTCTACAGGCAGCACACAGAGGAGCTTCAGCAAGGCTGCTGGAGGGCAGGTACAGCTCTTCAGCGCTGTGATGGTGACAACCACGGCTCAGATGATAACATGAAGTTGACCCTGCAGCACCTTAACTTCGGTGTAGTGGGCATGGCACACGCCCAAGGCAGAAGAGAGACCTCAGTTTTACTTTCTGTTTGGTCTGAGTGGACTCAAACCCATGCTGCATATTTCCTAAGAGTATGATTCAGTAGACATGAGGCTATTCAGATGGGGGGAGAGAGAGAAGTGACCTAATTAATTAGAGTATTGACCCTCTTGCAGCTGCAGCTCAGTGCAGAAGAGGATCCGGACTGGCTGTACAAGAGACAGCAGAGGCAGGAGATGGCCTTGAGGGTGATGCTTCCAGTGGGTGACAGAAAAACTTGGAAATAAAAAATGTAAATATTTGTTCAATTTTCATGTAGATATTGCAGAAGTAAGAGTGTGCATGTGTTCCCCTTCAGGAAAAAAGACAACAAATATCTCCTCCCTACGAGAAGATGCTCTGGCCTGTAGAGGTTTCTGGGGAAGGGTACAGTTTGGGAAGATAAGCATAGTCCTTGTTCTCCTTTGTAGGGACCTCTGTGTCACTACACAGAAGCCGAGAGGGGACCTGAGAGTTTTTCCTTCAGTCAGGCACTTGCTAGCAACTCGATGTGTTATTTGTTGTTATTTACAGGCCTATACTTCAGGATGCTGCACAGGGTAAGAAAACCAAATTTTTTTCCTAAATTTATAAAAGGGAAACATTTGAAATGGCAGCCTGCTTGCCTGTTTGTCATCTGTCATGCACAGCAGGAGTTAGTTTTCCTTCTTGCCCCTTGGGCAGCCTGAGGTGGTCCCCTCCAGCAGCCCTGCAGACTCGTTTTGCTGATTGCTAGCACTCACGGCAGGCAAACGAGATAATTCCATATCAAAGCTCTGTGTCTTAAACCTGGTGCTGCTGTGGCACAATGTTAATTTGAAAGGATTTTTTTCTGGATTTGTCAAAAAAAAGCCCAAAACAAAAGCAAAAAACCCAAACCTGAATTTAATAATGGCAGTGAAGTGCCTATAAATACAGTTATGCTAGAGCTTTTGTAAACTGTACCTATCGGTTAATCTTATCATTTCCTTGCCTGGTTTTTTTGTGTGGTGTCTGCAAAGCTCCATCAGGGAACAAGTAATTCTTCATGTTCTCTGAGCACTCCTGAAATCAGAAGGGGTAGATAGAGCAGATATGCTATCATCAGTCCACGTGGCATCCATATGAAGTTCAGCCTCCAGTACTTCAGGGGCCGTTACACATAGCGCATCCCCCGTGCAGGGGGGGGTCGCTTGGAACAGCCGAAAGTGGTGGCTGAGGTTGACCACCTCAAACTGCCAGATCGTATTTGTTGTCAGAGTGAAATACACAATGCACGTGTGTATTGGGGTAGATAGCAAAGCAACATTTAAAGAAAATTGGAGTTGGAGTGTTAGTGAGAAGTAGAAAACATCAAATTTTAAGACTGAATGGTAAGGCAAATAACAAACCAACAAGCTGAATTATTGACACTGCAGTTTTATGATTTTTTAAATATAGGTATACTAAATTAGTTTAATTTTTTTTACTTATCTTTGCCTTCCCCGAGTTTTCAAAAGCACCAGTGGGTGCAGATGAGCTGGTATACAGATAATTACGCGTCTTGGCAAAACATCCACTACTCTGAAATACAACAGCAATGTGATTTAGGTGTGCTGGGAGTTAAACAAGAAGGAGGCTTTCTTTACAAGACTCTCCTGAAAAACTATGACATTTAGCAAATGTATACAAGCTTATTTAGGTAAGACAAGAATTAGATTAATTAGACTTCACCTGTGTGCAAGTGACAAGCCACAATAGGTAAACTTCCCTGTGTCAGCACTCTTAACAATTTGTATAAGCTGACTGTTCACTCTTCCACTGTTTTATTTTCACTTCTCCTACATTCAAGATTAATGACAATTTTCCAGAATCAATAAGATAGCTCTCCTGAAAGATTAATGAAACTTGCATTGAAATAAACTCAAAGCTGGATCTCAATTTCTTAACTGGACTTGTAGCATTTTTTGCACCCTCCTTTTTCTTTTCTTTCTTTCTTTCTTTCTTTCTTTCTTTCTTTCTTTCTTTCTTTCTTTCTTTCTCTCTTTCTTTCTTTCTTTCTTTCTTTCTCTCTTTCTTTCTTTCTTTCTTTCTCTCTTTCTTTCTTTCTTTCTTTCTTTTCTTTCTTTCTTTCTTTCTTTCCTTCCTTTCTTTCTTTCTTTCCTTTCTTTCCTTTCTTCCTTTCTTTCCTTTCCTTTCCTTTCTTTCTTTCTTTCTTTCCTTTCTTTCCTTTCTTTCCTTTCTTTCCTTTCTTTCCTCCCCTCTCCAGCCAGCAGCCTGAACGTGGGTGGAAACAGCAATTCCCAATGCTGTTAAAAAGCAACAGAATACTCTATTTTATTTTTTTTTTTAAATTGTATTATCATCAGCTTTGGGGAGATAGAAGCATTGTTCTTCAATATTTCTCTTTTTTTTTTTGTGAGCAATTGAATCCAAATACCTGGCTTGGATGTAGATAATGTTACTGGAGCTCTGCAGCTTTCCTGATTCATCTCTTCTGCACAGGGTTCCCTGCCTGCCTGCAGGACAAAGTCTGCTGAACAGTCCTCAGCTCGTCCTTTTTTAAAAGAAATTTTTCATTTTCTCAACTGCCTAAAATATGCAACTATCAATAGTTCCTACTGATATCCTGACTTAAAGCAACTTCTTAGACAAACCAGAATCTGTTGTTTGTTTTTTTTTCACAGAGATTACAAGTTTGGTTGATAAAGTGGGTGCTTCTTTCACTATATCTGAATATGAGAGCAGAGGTGTGTAATTGGCAAAGTGTAATTTTTAGAGCTGTTTTCCTGAAGAAGCATCATTTCATATCTGGTAAACATGATGATAAAATTATAAACTTGTAAGGATCTTTAAATATTACAGTTTGATGATTGCAATTATTTAATGTGCATTTAACAGATTAAAAAAGGAGCGTGAAATGTTTCTCCTGATGTTCCTCTGGGGTTGGCACTCAAACTGGCGTGTTTCAACAGGGGAAATCCGCAGTCATTTGCCTTTCGTTTGCGCGTGGCACAGGTTATGAAATGACCACTCGTACAGACTGGCCTGGTTCAGTCAATAAATGGGATCTCCGTGAAAAAAAAAAAAAAAGTCTTAATGCAGCCAGTGTGAGTTAAATGTAAGACCGCACAATGAAGGCCGTACTTACCTAACCATAAACTGGAGTTGGGTTCCTCTGAATTTACCAGGCACTCTTGACCACATGGGGGCATGGCATGGTGCTATGGCAAAAATGCTCAGTGTGGCCCTTGAATGTATAGGCAAAGGGGACGTCTGTCACAGAATCATGGAATGGTTTGTGCTGGCAAAGCCCTTTAAGCTCCCCCAGCCCAACCCTTCCCCTACCCCTGCCATCCCACCCCCAAACCCCGGCCCTCAGCACCGCCTCTGCCCGGCTGTTAAATCCCCCCAGGGCTGGGGACTCGACCCCTTCCCTGGGCAGCCCCTTCCAGCCCCTGACAGCCCTTTGGGGAAGGAATTGTTCCCCAGGGCCAACCCAACCCTGCCCTGGCACAACTGGAGGCCGGTGCCCCTCGTCCCATCGCCCCTTCCCTGGGAGCAGAGCCCGCCCCCCCACCGACCCCCAGCTCCCCCAGCCGCTCCCCAGCAGCCTGGGGCTCCAGACCCCTCCCCAGCTCCGCTGCCCTTCTCTGGACACGCTCCAGCCCCCCCAGGGCCTTCGGGGAGGGGGGGGCCCAACCCTGACCCCAGCAGTCGAGGGGCGGCCCCCCCACTGCCCAGGACATGGGGACAAGGCAGGGGTTTGATACCCACCCTGCACAGGGTATTGGCAACGCTGCCCTTCTGCAATGCAGCAATTTCAGCATCAGCCAGAATTGTAGATGGTGCAGGAAAGAGCTTCAGGACTATTTAGAGGGTCTAAAGGGAGCTCAGGGTCTGAGGTTTGAACCTCCTCTGTGTTACAACAACTTTTCAATGGTTATTGAAGCCACAGGAATATTTAAATTTTATCAGCTGACCTTTGCTCCTACACAAAAATAAAAGAAATCAACAGCAAAACTCCTCACCCCAGACTCCTAGCGTACTGGCAGTAGTGATTTATTTGCCGATGTGACCGCTTTGAAATCAAGAAACACTCTGTAAAACATCTTACAAATTATCACAGATATTTTTGTGCATGAACTGATGTGCTTCGTACCTGGTAATGGCAGCAGTGTGAGACAAAGAGTACAGGCCAGAGAAAAAATCTAACACTGAAATTTCGCTCGGTGCAACTTTTTTTGGCAACTTCTGAAGCTTGATCAGCATCTTTGCACGCCGTTGTAATTCCCAGCTGCGCACCCCAGCGTGCTCTACCTCCTGGCCGCTGTTATTCGCCCGTCCGGGCAGCATTTGGTACACGTGCAGATATTTGCCAACCGTACACTGCGGGTGGAGAATAACGAAGAACTCTAAATTTAAAGGCCTGGGAAGGCTGAGGATGAAGTTGAGGATGAAGACGGACCTTCACGCTTGCGCAGCACGTCAGCACGTGAAAGGCGGGCATAGGCAGTAGAAAGGGGAGGGGGGGGAGGTTGGCTGATTTTGTTTGTTCTTTTAACAAAGCTGGGAAGTGGGAAATACCCTGCATACCGAGAGGGATTTTGAAAAGCAGACAGTTTAATCACTTAATAGATCTCACTTTATTGCAATCATGATTTAACAGGAAAGTTTTGCTACTCTGAAAGAGCACAGGTACTCTCTAATAAATTGGATGAAGCACATAATTTTATGTTTAATATGACTGAGATATTCTCAAGATTTTCTAAGGATATGGAGTTTGCAAACTTGAGTATCTGTAAAACTGAGTATGTGTAAAACTGAACTCTGTTAAGAGCATAACTGGGAAATAACGAAAATTTTCACTAAATGATCCTTAAACTGAGAGAACATTAGAGAGAACAAAATTGTGTCACCATATAATTAAAGACTGATGATGCACACAGACAATATTTAAGTTGGGGCTACATGCGGAATATTAATTCAGACATTTGCTAACTTTTGAACATTTCATTTTGCAATGTTAACCATGTTCATCCAGCATATGTTACCTACTCTTCTTTACAGTATCCTGGGGAGATGCACTTGAAATTAGTTTAAATAGTTAAGTAGGACCTATAAATAATCGATGTGCTTTTTTTCCTGTCTAAATGACGTAACAGCAAATAATTGTGGGAATATCTTGGATATACGAGCAGAATCATGCTCTTTATCAGATCAAAATAATGCTTTTCCTGCTTTCATTTCAGTCACTGAAGTATTTTATTAGGAATAGATATGAATATTCTGAAGCATTTGCTCTTCCAGATCCACCAGAATTATTCTTCTGTGGTTCTGTGGATCTATTTCCGGTAATTTATTTAAATTCCCAGTTACCTATGAAATTTGTGACTAAAGAAAACGTTCACATTGCCAACATAAATGCGTATTTTGCATTCTTTAGAAAGCATGCACACAGCATTTCCTTCACTGCATCCTGCAGCAGGGAATGGTGGCATTTATTAGTTCATCTCGAATACGACAAAGGGTTTTTTGGTGTTGCTTTCATACTACAGGAAAATCAAAAGTGCACAAACAGGAACGAATACAGTATGCACCGACCCTGTATCCTATTAGAGCAGGCTGTTCTGCATGCATGTATAAAAATAATAATCAGTCATTAATAAACAGTGAGCATTTGTAATGAAGGTCTGGTTCCAAGACCAACTCAGTCTGAGCATCTTCAGTGGATTAATTGCTATGAGATCATATATCTCAGCTGCAGAAAGGCTAAATGGAAGTTTTAATGTGCTGCGAGCCAGCTGCATCAACGTAACTTATTCCCCCTAGTCAAGCAACATCAATTTCAGAAGCAGCTATTATCCACACCCTTTCTTTTAGAGTTCTTTTTTTAATATTATAAATTGCTATTACAGAAGAACTGGAACTGGAAACGTTGCTAATTAGTACCTTGCTTTTGAAGGCTAAGATTTTAAATTACTCATGATCTATTACTGAATCCGTTAGAAAAAAAAAAAAAAATCAGGTCTCCTCATTCTAAAGCAGCGCTTCCTTGTCTTCCCTTGGAAGGGGAGAGGATAAACCCCCCTCGGAAGCGCCTTCTCTTCCCCAGACCCTAGTCTGCAATGAATTTGGCACGGGATCCCTGCGAAGGTGCAAGGCAGGAGGAGCAGTTGTTGCTGTGTAAACGCGCAGTAAGAGCCCTCCGAAACACGTAACTCCTCCGCATCCCCAGCCCCACGCAGCCCAACCACCTAGTTCAGCTGCCTCACCAGCCTCAATACCTTTAAAGAACAGCATGGGATTTTCCCTTTTTCTTAATTAATTAGAAGGACCATCTGATAGAGTATGTAGCACACAATCCTAAATTAGGTTAGAGGATTAGTTTAGAGGATTTATCATGTGTAGTTTGCATGTATTCACAGAATGGAGAACAAAATTCTCATATTAAATGGGGTGTAATTTTTAAGGAGATCCATACTTAGTGTCAGAATCTGATGCCCAGTACATACTTAAACTGCCTTGTCTAATCCTTTGTAAATTCCCCTGCCAACATAACTAGATTTGTGCCACTGCTACCACCAGCATCTTTAGTTGAGGGAATCCCAGGAGTGTTACCAGATCATTTCACACACTGCCAGTGCGACGGATTTATCAAACCACTGCCAGCCAACACGAGCCAGAGCAGAGCCAAGGACACCGTCAGTTACGCCGGGGGTGGACTTGGCCCTCAGCAGCATCACCATCCTGGGAAGCAGCAAGATGACTTGATCGTCTGAAAGGTCAAGTCGGTGGTACCCGCTGGAGTTGTGCAAATCACCCAAGCATCTGGGCCGGTCCCTCAGGTCAGTCATTGCACAAATGAACCCGACCACAAGCGCTGCGGCTGCGGGCAAGGGAGAAGGTGATTTTCTGCACGCCTTCGTGTGGCCACTTCTATCAAACTAACAGAGACATGGGAAATGCTAGCACACCGGTTCTGTGAACACAGGTATACCACCTTCTGTTTTGAATTTCACAAGATGTAATCGATTTACACAAAGTGATTTTCACTTTTACAAGAGAAGGATAAAGATGACAAAAATGGATAGAAGGAATTCGCTTTTCTGTATGTTTTTGTTTAATGACAGATATTTATAATGCCAGTTTTGTTAAAGGACACTAAAGTATGTAGGCACAAGCCTTTCTCCAGTTAAAACTACTTGTTGTAGTGTTTCAACTCTGTTTAAGTTTAGGGTCGCTACCCCTGGAAACCAAAGTGAACTACAGCATGAGATGGGTAACAAAGATTTCCAGAACAGAACATACAAAGTGCAAATGATACAGCACCCTCCTGAGGTGGTCACGGGCATCCAGATCTGTCAAACAACTAGAAGGCATTGCTATTCGAAAAATTTTGCCTAAAAAATGCAACGAACCAAGGCACCCAACTTCCAGGTTCTGGTAGAGGAAAGTATTAACAATGTGGGAGATACTAACATGTAGGGCTGGGAAATTCGTACTTTAGTTGCTGGGAAAAAATTTAGCTCAATACCAACGGTTAACAGTCAAGATGAGCTTCCAAACAGGGCTAACTCTTAAAATTATTTAAGTAAAGAGCCGATATGCCTCTACCATAGTTTCCAGAGTTGCTAATAAAGCCTTCATCTGTTCTCCATGGAAAAAACTCATGCTTTCCGGCATTTCTTGAAGAAACTGTGGTAGCTTTTGAAAAGTTTCTAGCTCTCTAAAATATTTATCTACTAACCAATCTGCAGAAATTTTTTTTTTCATCTTACTGTTATCATGAGCCATTACTTGAAGTACATTTGAACAAGCTACCTCTCTGAGAGTTAAAGTAAAGGGTGAAGACAGATTATAAACTGAACAAAAATTCAGCAGCATCTTATTAAATAAAAGCAACCACAGTTCTCTCTGCTGCCTGCTGAAATCTTGTTCTGTGTGTTCACAGAAGTTTTCAATGTTCTCTTCTGGATGAACAACATTCAAAAGTTCTTGCTTCAGTGGTAGGGACTCGATACAATCCAGTGGCAGTTTCCCATTGGAGTCCCTCTGCTGTAGAAGGACTGGTCCTGCAGGAAAAATATAAACATTAATCGTAACAGCACATTTGATTTGGCAGCCAAACAAGATTTTGGGTTAGTTGTTGCCAGAAGCTAGGAGTCCGTTTAAATTCCTTTTCGTACTAAGTTATGTTGATGTAACTGATGAGTTACACATTTGCAATACAACCTACAACATGTAGAGACACCCTTTGTAGCAGCTCCTTTACAATATTGTCTTAATTTTCTTCCTTGTTTTGCTAGGTTAAAAATCAAGGATTATTACATAGAAATGGAAAAGAAATTAAAACGTTGCTTACCCTAAAATTTCAAGTAACTATACATACAGTATGTAGAAATGGGATGTTACTACTGTTGTAAAATTCCATTAAGTATTTTACAGATGAGGTTATTTGCTGACACTGACTCCAAATTAAAGGCACGTTACTATCATGGCCTTTATTTTATTCTTCTTGATGGTGCGCTCAGCCTTGTCCTAGGCTAGGCAGCAAGGTAAACTACTGAGGTAGGAATCCTAGACTCCCCTGAGTTTCAAAATTTGGTCTTAACAGAATTCTGGAATGCAATAATTAATTACTCTAATAAATAGATTTAAAGTAAGTAAATGGGACATGTTTTACTTGTTCAGATTACATTACATTCTTTGGGTATTTCCTGTTTATTTGTACAATGGAGCTATTAATATTTAAACAGTTTACAGACATCTTGATAAGTTTATGAAAGGCTGCATCAGTAAGAAAAAATTAAGGCCGTTAACACACTACAGGTGGTGTTTTCCAAAGATGAACCCATCAGGAATCTTCTTACGTAAATTCGCGTTAGTATGCTAAAGTAACGATACAATTTTAACTTGAATATATTTTCAGAAACATACAAAAGGTAATTACAAAAGGTAATTCACCGCAGTATGTATCCATACTAGAGGCTTTAACTTTGCTGTGATTAAAGCTGTATTGTTTTACTCCACCACTGATTGGGAAATGTAATTAAATTTTGCAAGCTGAAGGTTTTTTTCGAGGAAGAAAGTGGAAAAAGTTTTTGCAGAGATGTGCTCTAAATTACTGAGCTGAGTAAATCCACCCTGAGCGGGTAACATGCGTTCTACCGCAGTCTTGTCAGCTATTTGACAGGCCAAGCCCCAGAGTGTGACAAAGGCAAGGATAAGGGTACATGCAGCCTTACAGTTGCCAGAGAACCTTGATGAATGCAAGTGCAAGTAGAGCTCTTCCCCTAGGACAACAGGATCATCCACTACCTATTCTTCACAATAGCCTAGGAAAAATGCACATCTGTCAGTGCAATGCCATCTCCAATTGAGGAGCTGGGCTTACTACAATATTGGCTATTGCATCACTTAGAGCGATTGAACTGAACCCAGGTATTGGCTCGGCATGTCAGATACATGGTTCAGTAGATATATAAAACACCTGGGAGCCGCAGAACTGAAGCTCAGCAAACACAGAGGTAGAACTGCAGAGGAACGTATTGATTACGAGGCAGCGCTTGCACAACAGGCACAGGAACAGCCTTTAGGGGGCAGGAGAAGACTGTAAATGCACAGGGTCTTATGCCAGCAACGAAATAAAATTGTTTCTCTACCTTAATTAAGTAATAGGCCATCTAAATACAGTGCATTCTTCTGCCTCGTGGCTAGACGCAGAATGATTTTTATTGAAAAAATTTGGACTCGGCATATAATGCACAGAGATTAAGTGGACACGGTAGGTCAATGGTAGGGATATCACAAATAGTCATTTTAGTAAATGAATTTAAAGAAGGAAGAGTTGATATCCAAGACCATTCTCTGCAGTTGTTTTTTTAAAAAAACATGCTACGTTAATGATAGGGATACAGTATATTTGAAGACAAGAAGCAAGGTCCCTGTAACTGAACAAAAAATATTGTTCAAAACATTTATCATGTGTCTGCCTAAGGGGCAATGTATCTTTTTTTACAAACTAAGGCATCCCTCCCACTACTATCCCTAAACAGCAGTTATCACAATTACAATATAGATTCCTTTCTTAAACTAATTACCAAGCTAATTGTGTTCTTCAAGGACCATCACATTAATTTTCATAAACGCTGAACAAATTTATGTTGAAATACATGAATATATATAGATTTACTGATCTATTTTTGCACCGTGGCAAAAATAGATGAAAACAAAAGAAAATCCTTAGCTGTGCCTGGTGACTAGGTAATCTTTATCTTCATTAATGAGTTTGGAGAATATAGTTACAATGCATATGGTGCAAAATGCAGAATAAAAACATTACCATATTGGAAAAAAATGTGAAAAATCCTGGTTAATTTCATATTCAGCTGATCAAGATAAGTGTGAAAACAGTATTATTTTTATTGTGACCAAAACAGCTTGGCTTAAAAATGTTTTAAAATAAATATTTCGTAATAACATTGTATTTTAAGCAACTATTAAGAACAACACCATGAACTTCACATGGACTCAGAACAGTGGATAATTTCCCTAAACCAGTTCAGCACAAATGCACTCACCCCCATGCTGAAGTAGCAGCTTGCCAATTTCTACATGTCCATTTGACAGTGCATCATGCAAAGGAGTCACCCCGTCCACTTGACTGAGCAGGTCTACCTCTGGACAACGCTGCAAAATTTCACGGACACACACTGTGCTGCCATGGTTACAGGCTTCATGCAAAGGCGTCCAGCCAGCATAGTCTGAATTATAAATCAAGGGAAGTTTTAAAACAGCAGAAGTACTACTAAAATGTTAATAACATAATTCATTAGACAGCAAAACACTTTACTTTTTAGTATTCACCATGGCTACAGTGGCAGCTTGTGATTTCAAAACAAGAAATTCTACTGAAAAACATCAGAAAAAAATTAAATAGCATTTTTAAAAATCAACAGAAAATACGATGTTAAGAATGCACTTTAGGTATAAATTAACCTTTCCTCAATTTTTGCTATTAAGTCTTCATTTTGCGTTGCTTAAAATAATAAAGACAGTTTTAATAGTATAAACACAAACTTTATTACCAAACAGCTAATAATACAGTTCTTTATCGCCTTAATTTCTTAGTTCTGTAGAGAAAATGAATAACTTACCTTTAACATTAATGTCTGTTCCAGGGGAAGAGAGAAGCTGAATCAATCTCTCCACTTTGTTACTTATGCAAGCTTTATGCAGGGCTGTCTCTCCTACCATAAAAAATTAATAGATTACACTAGACTAGGCAAGATAGCAACTAAAGAAAATAATCAAAGTGCCTGGAACTAGGAGACCTGGCTATATGCCAGAAAATTCAATAATGAGTAAGATTTTCCTTTATCCTGTTTAACCATCTTTTAAGAAAATTCAAAAAAACCCACAGAGCTTCTGTTCCACCAGAGATCCAGCAATGAAATTGTATTGCAAACGGTTTAACACAGGAATTATCTCCCCCCCAGTTCAAGGTTTAAAGCTTCAATCACACCATAAAAGCACCAAGTGATCACAGAACACCAAAAATACTGGGTTTTGAAGCAATAAAACTTTAGAGTGCAGTTGCCCTCCCTTAAATTTATTCATGAACCTACGTTAAAATGTATGGTTCTTTTTACACAGCATTTATAGCTTAATTCAAATGAATGTTTCTGGCTAAGCACGAGTGCCTCTACACACTGAAGTATAATTCAGAACTTCAAATCCGTTAACAGATGGTTTGCTGTTTCTCAATAGGCTGTCTGACTTGGCTACAGTAGCAAGGGAAAGGGGGAAGAGAGAGAAATAAATGAAGGGGTAATAATAATAATAATAATAATAATAATAATAATAATAACAAAAATCCTCTGGAAAAAAAAATCCCAAGCCTTAGTACCATGTAAAGCTGAAGTGTGAAAAATCGAACAGCAAGCAACTGAGAACTGCTGCTTAGATGTAAAGACACCATTAGTTTCTGCATGATAAAAACTTCAGACCCATTCTAAACGCTGTTTTGCTTGCACTAAATGATTAGGTTTGAACAAGAGCCAGAGGAAAATCTTGATGCCAGGTGAAAGATGTTGCAACAAACATCTTAGAAATGAAAAACATCTCAGGCTAAATCGTTCAGCCTTTGCGGTAAGATTTACATGGTATATTTTGTTATATTTGTTATATTAATACCTTCACTATGTAAATCTGTCAGCTCCATACTCACTCTTTCAACAGAAGATACTACTTATAATTTTGGCAGGGGAAGAATAGAAAAAAAGCAGTCGTTCAGGGTTTGGGTTTTTTTTTTTCCTAGTCCTTCAGCTCACTTTTCTTTGTAGAAGTCAGCATGTAATAATTCACATCAATTTTACTTGCAAAAGCAATAAAGAGAAAGGGAACCAATTTTAAAAATGCATGGTCTGGCTCTGTGACTGAAGCTCTCTTAAATCCCAAAAGAGGGTGAGGGTTTTTTTGTCCTTCAGTGTTTGTGATACAGTTCTGTTTTCAATTTTTTGAACAATCCCAGCTTGCTTTGCCAGATTTTTCTAAGCCTTCTCTTGGGTGCCATGACTAATATAGCTGTGTTTTAAGCGATACAGGTAAATTTCTGATGATGAAGACGACAAGAAGTAGTTCCAGCAAGTAATTCCATTCAGGTAAAGGCTCATGTAAAGTACGATTTATTAAATTTGTGTAATAAGTAGGAACCAAATGAATTACTCCAGTGCTGTTTTATTCCTTAGGTACTTGGGTTCCAGTATAGCTAAGACAAAAGCCAAATGCCTTTCATAGTCTGGGCTGAATGCCTGGAAGAAAACAACCCATATGCTTAACACAGCTATGTAACATAGCATACTCCTCAGTCTTTGTTCACAAAATGTCTAGGACTGAAAGAGATGAAGACTGAATTATACTTTCAAATCAGAAGACGTTGATCCTACCAAGCACAGGTTGAGGTGGATTAGCAAAGTAAGGCGGGCAAGACTGGAATGAGCTCACACAAGCTGTACACTGTATTTAATATCTGGGAGGGGGAGGGGAATGAAGAAGGCAGCTTTATTCCACCATATATACAATCCCTCTTTTTAAATAGACATCGGCAAAAAGAAACACAAACCATATGAAAATAATTCTTGGGCATAAGCTGTCATTTTAGTTCAGCATTCATCAGGACAAGATTTTTAAACCTGAAACTGTCGATTCTAACCATATAAAGTTTTTAACACAAATTAGAGCTATGGAATACCTTTAGTATTTCTCCTGTAAAAATGTACCTCTTCAGCCAAAAGGTAGCAATTCTCTTTGGTGTATGAGGCCTCAGCTTCTGCTTTTGCTCTAAGCTTCTTTTTCAATGGAAAGGTTAAGTTACTGAAAAGAGAGCAAAAAGGACCTGTCTAAAATCACTTTATTTTAAGATAATGTGTATGTACTTAATGCTTTTAAATGCACATGTACAGCGCTCTTAGATCTATCCATTTCAGAGCTACTTCTGAGATGTCTTAATTACATAATCTCTATGTCATTTAATTATAACTGTATTAAAAACAGTAATAAAATTAAATTACCCACAATTAAACTTTCTTTAAACGTAATTCTATGAACAGCTCAACTTCTCTATGTACACTTTACATTTAATATTGGGAAAATATAAGTACATCAGTTTGCATATACACTGAGATGGAGGATGGGGAAAAAGGGGGAACCCCAGCCCAGAGGTGTTACAGGTTTACCATGGAGCTTTCTGTCAGTTGTGGTAATTTGCAGACAACAAAACAGGTCATATAAAGTTCAAGAAATGTGTCAGGTCAGAAGCTGTCCCCCAAAGCAGAATAAAACTGGTGATGTTATAGGTATTACTTACGGTAGATCAGGCAGCACTTTGACTTGGTTCTGCTTATCACCATTTAGCATCTGTAACACCCTTTGAGACTCAGGGCATGGCCGCTGCCCTATTATCTTTTCCTTCTTCTTTGCTTTATGTGTCTTTCTTGTCTCACGCATCCCTACCTCTTGCAAAGCAGGCAAATAGGAACAGACCTGTTGCAGAAGTAACATTTTCAATGACTTTGTACACAGTAAATTTAAATGTGGTTGTTTTCTTTTGTTGCACTTCATACAAAGCAGTCATACACCACCCACAGCTTGCTGTATCTTAAGTTTTTAAAAATATGATCCCTAAATGACTGCATATATACATTGTTTAAAGTTGTCTTTTGCAATCTTTTTCATATTCTTGTAATACACTCTTTATTCTGGCCTCAGAGGTGAGGGGGTTGTGTCTGAGCCAGAAAGTGGGAAATTCTAGACCTCTCTCTTGGTTTTTTGGTAGCTGAGAAAACTTTGAATGCTTTAGCTGGATACAAGACTGAAGTAAAGATAACTGATTCTCAGGGACTTAATGAAAGTATTTACAAGCTTCCGGCTCCTAACCCAGGAAGCAAAACCCAGGGAGCAATTTGGTAAAGAAACACTCATTCCCCTTCTTCATCTCTTCTAAGATGAGGTGTTGGATTAAGCCTTTGAGCACTGTGATGGCAATAAGCTAGTTATCCTGCAGATGCTCTCTCATTTTTAGGATAGTTTTGGACATTGCAGATGTTTTGGCTTCTTTCCAGTAATACAGAACTTCCAACACACCTATACCGCTCATTTTAAAAAGTTATGTAAGTCTCTGCAGTTTGGCAAGAGCATAGGAAAGCATCCAGTGAGGGGATTCACACAAAGATTACACAGTGATTATACCTGAAGAAAGAAATTAAAGACGGCTTTTAGTATCGAGCAGATCACTGTAGATTCTGCAGGCAACTTGCAATGGGTGAGGGACGCCTTACTTGCACGTTCACTGTACGTTTACCACCAGAGAGTAGGTGGGCACTATATGAACCCATAGAAAAGCCTAGATAATAAGATGCTGTATGAGAAGAGCTGGTGGAACTGGACAGTTAGTATTTACTGTATGGAATGAGAAAGGAGGGGCAGTAATGCTAAGGAAAGCCCCAAAAAGCACATGAACTTGTTTCAAGCACTACAAGAATTTACATTTAAGTAGTTGCATAGAGTAGTCATGGCAATACTAAAAATAGCAATTACTGCTTGCATATGTGTTGGCAACATACGTTAAATATTAGAAATATAGTTGGTTTATTTTTAAAATCCTGACAGTCTTTTGTTCAAGCTCTGTTTAAACACAATGTATTAATAAACAATGATTTCTGTTCACACTAAACCTCTGTAAAATTCAGGAAAACTTATGTATGGAAAATGTATAAAGGTGTACATTTTTTTTCTTTGACTCTACCAGTAGAATTTTAGGACATACAGAAACAGTTACGGATTCTGTATTCTGTTTAGTCATTAGTATTAAGATTACTGAAATGAGGCTCAAAGTTAGGGCATGTCATTACTGCGTGATCTCCCTGATTTGCCTGTATCCTGCCAGCACTCATGGTTTTGAGAATTTCTTTCACAGCTTTCACCATGTATTTCCTCACAAAGTATCACAAATTGTGATTTCAAGGCAGGAAAAGGCTTGCAAGTAGGAGAAAGTTTTTAAAAGGAGAAATTAACAGGAAAACACTGTGGTTCAAAATCATAAAATCTTGTCTGTAACAAATGCGTGGCCCACTACACTAGAATAAAAGAGTCTCACCTCTTCAAAAAACCTGAAGGAAAAGATAACCCAGGAAAATCACACTATGTTTGGCATTTTTCTTAATTACAAATGTAACATTGTATTAAAATACTTGCATCAGAGGTTATTTTAAAAAGCTTTCATTGTGACTTTTCATGTTAACTGCACGTAAACAGATTTATCAGGTGTCTCAAATTCTTTGGTAAGAAAAATCTTACCATTGTTTTGAACCCAGCTCTCGGACAAAGAGAAATTTAAATACAGTAGAGTCTATCTACAGATGGAAGACAATGCCTGCAATGAGCATGACCTTAGACCACAAAAGAAACATATTTTCCAAGACTTTCATGAATCCAATTACTTGTAAAATACTTAAGTGTGAGAGGTTATTAAGGAGTAGAAGAGTTACTTACTATTTTCTGAAGAGAAAGAGGTTCTGTAGAAATAGTTATACTCCTCTGTAAACACATTCTTTTAAAAACTGCTTCTGCGACGAACATTTGAAGCCAGAGGGATGGTATGGAACAAATTAACATTTTTAATTCACATACTGAAAAATCTAGATAAAAGCAAAAGGGGAAAAAAAAAGCCTTAAAATGAGAATATACAAACCTGTACATCTAGACTTACCTAGAAGATAGCTCTTCCAGACTTTTTATTCTGCTGTTGCAGATTCAGAAGCTATTGTCCATGAGAATTACTTAAAATACTCATATTAAAAAAGATTTTATCCATCATCAGATAATACAACCAGCTTCTAAGAGAATCAATGGATTTTAAAAGGCAAAGCACCACTTTTTATGCGAAACTTTTTTTAAAAACACTCTAAACACAATCTTATAAAAGTTACACATTGATTTTGAGAACAAAATAATTTATTTGGGAAGTTATGCAAGTAATCACCTTTAAAATCTGTGACACAACAAACACAATTCAGATAAAATTTATAATACATGAACAAAGAAATCTGCAAGTAATGCAGGGTGACCCATAAATTCTACATTAAAAGTGACCATAAGCAAATTTTGACCCCATTCAGATGTACCAAATAGTTCATACTGTTTCAAAAAAACCCAAACCAGACAGTGGCAGAAGAATCAGTATCTAAGTCTATATCTATCTCAATATACATCAGGCATACTTCTGGCTACCTGGTTTTTTTGGTGGTTTTTTTTGGAAAAGGAGACAGAATGACTTATTTTTTTTTAGGGTGGTATTTGTATTTTAGTTCTAGCAAAATAATTTTGTCAAAACAGCAGCTGAAACAGGTGGAAAGCAAGGTCTGCCATGAGGAAGAAAGTCTTTACTGTATTGTGGGAATATTCTCTTCTGCTAAGAAGTGCTCATACATTAACTGATCTGTAGCCTCAATCAAAACAGAAACACAAGTTTTGAGTATACAGATGTTTTCTGCTCTAAGAGCAACAGAATTCAGGAGGATTCTGCAAGTTTTTTGGGCTTTAAGTGCTGTGGACTGAACCGATTGGCAGTAACCACCAATAGGTCAAAGAATCTTTACTTTTTATAACCAGACTGTGAATGTTGTTCTTGTGAATGTTCACAATGAAGGAGATCATAGAAAATATAATTTCCATTTGTGTACAGGAAAGTAAGAAAGTCTTGCAGAAATATAGATCCAAGATTCTCCCTATTATATGAAAGCCAGAAAATCCATTGGCGAGGTGGCAACAGTAGTAGATACTTCAAGCACCATTGATTTAAGTATTATAAAGTTCCAGCTGGTTTGGCCTTCTAAGATCTAAGGCAGGCTACAACAGTTCTGATAATTTGCTTTCTTTAAGACTGGCATGGAACTATTTGTCTAGAGTCTAAGATTTTAATTTAATTTTTTCAGGATAGTTCTTCTCAAGTGCCCAGGCAGAAGAAGGCAGCAACACTTTAAATGAAGCCTAGATACACCTCTCTCCAGACAAAATGATGACTGAAACCAGGATATCCATACAGGTGGATGTAACAGCTGAGTTACAGCTCTCCCACTGTTTCCTAATTGATGGGGGGAAGCTTTGGTGGGAATTAAGTTTGAAAATAAAATTCAAAACATTCAGTAGTTTTCCTTAGATTTTTTTTTTTTTTTGTCTTTTGAGTTCCTTATCTCCTAATTGCTAAAAAGGACAGACATCTCAACCAACAGTCCATGTTAAATGATAATGGTTCATTTGAGTCGTGATATTTCTCTTTATCTAGTTTATTTAATTAAGAGGCACAACAGTTATTCATGGGGCTAGTTGGAATTTTCCCCCACTGCCCAAACGAAGTCCATTTAGCCTAAGGATTTTGAATGAGACACTGAAATGTTTCATTTGAAGCCTGCATGGGTCAAAGAGTTCGGCATAGCTTCTGGACTTATGGCTGAAGTGTCTTCAGCAAACAAGATCAAGTTTGTGGAGTGAAAAATTTCGCCTGAGCTGAGGTGTCTCCAATTGCCTCTCTGAAGTTATGGCTTATTATCATATGCTTAAAGCTCTTTGTAAACTGACAAGAGAGCTCCAAAGACTTTTTAAATTTTTCACATGGTGTAGTCTTGCGTTCACATTCACACCTATTGAGATCTATTTAGAGGGTTTTTAATAAGAAAGCCTGTTCTATTTTGTCTTTGCTTGGGACAGACAAACAGATAGACATATACATACAATAAAAGAGTTTCCTGCATATGTACACATCACACCACAAGACTGCACTGCAGATAAAATATAACTTGAAAGTAAACTGAGGATTTTAGTTCGGACTTTAATGTACCTGATTAAAAGACTTTGAGAGGCCTTTCAAACACTCACCATCACATGAAATGGCAAGGTACTGTGCCAAATCATCAGCTACTTGATAAAACACATTTCTGTCCATAAGCAAACTTGAGATGATCCAATATTCCACTACAGTTCCAAGAATTGCATTTAATAGACCAGCTATTTCACATCTGAAAGCCTAAATGAAAAAAAAAAAAAAGTGCCTATAGACCTGTACTGTATAACAAATTCACAGTCGTAATGTACCAGCAATAACACTAGAGAACTTTAGATAAAAGCCCACTCGGTTGCCACATCACTTCTTCACTGGCTTTCCTTTTTCTGCTGGAAAGTTAACTGTTGCAGCAGGTCAACAGAATTAATATGCCATTGATGCCACATCAACAAAGATTTGGCATTGGAGAAATAGAAGTTATTTGAAAACATCCTGTCTAAAACAACATGCAAAACGGGATCAAAGCTTACAAGTACAAAGTGTGATTTCTTTTTAAATTAGGTTTTGTTTAACTGTAAGATTTCAAGTACCGCTTTTATGCTAGTAACCCTGTGTTTAACCTGACAATTACAGGGATCTTATTCTCCCTGCTCTATTAGGATTCTCTTTTCCCAAAGATTTCGTCATGACATTAAAGCTCCTTTTGTGACTAACCGTGCATGTCTGCGCCAAAAGAGAAAAGGATGCAAGGTGTTAGTTTCCTGTACAGAAAAAACTTTGGCAGCCAGTTTGTGAGGTTAGGAAACTTTCTCTTGCTACATAATTCCAAAGAAACTAGCAGCTGCAAATGTAGAAAGAACATACTTATGGGTATTAGCCTTACCTTTTTCTCCCTTGAACCTGCACAAAATGGTCACGGGTAGATGAAAAAGCCAAAGCGTATTTTCTTCAGGAGGCATCAAAACAATATACAGCACGTTAACATGCTATCCAGAAAGTACCATGAGACATATGAACATATTTGTTCACCCACGTGACCACTTCACTTCATCAGCATTGGTTGGGTAAAGCACCGCGTCTATGTCTGAGTTAGTCAGTGCAAAGGAAGGTCAGATCTGCCTGCTCAACACCTTGCCACGTCATGCAGAAATCTTTTAGGCAATGATTCTGAACTAAGTTACTCCTCTGACCATGTGTACAACCACAGAAAAGTCACCCACCCAAGGCTCTGCCGGAGAATCACTACTCTTACACTACAGCACCAGCCGATACACCGCATTCTAGCGAAAGAGAATACTTCAAAACGGACAATTTGGGGTAAGAGGAACATAGAACTGAAGATATGCTTATTTGCCAGCTTGAGATTTTAAAGAAAGCAAAACTTGTCTGTCTTTTGTTGTGCTCTCACACCAGTCAATGGCTTGTCCGATACTCTTCTGAGAACAAAGTATGTTCAAGACTGGTTTAAAATAATTTAATAGGATTCCTTCAGGAAGTGGAAAGCACCAAAGACTGAAACAGTTAGAGCTTCATCAATAAATCAAACAGACATATATAAGAGCAACAGAGAATGTGGCACAGATGAGATTTATTATAAAAAGATTAGAAAGTAATTTGTCGAAAACCTCCATAAATACTGTGTCCCTACAGTTAGCAGACTTGTCACTCAAAAGAAAAGGAATAAACACAACTACAAATTAACATTCTGTGGGGAGGCAGTATGATCTCCATCACTGAAGGCTCTTAAGAACTGGCCAGGGAAAATGTGAGGAATGCGATCTTTGAGATCGCTTCCAGCCCTACTTCCCCTTACTCTGTTAAGCTCTACTTGATTTGGTTTGCCCCTTGCTTTGGTGTATCATTATACTTTATTGTAGAAGAACTGTGGGACCTCATAATAAAAAAGCCTGAGAACATTGATATGGCATGTCAACAACATGAAAATAATTCTCTTCAACTAAAATTTAAATATTTTAAAAGCTACTTTACTCGCTATCTTCTGAGGATTCGGGAACAGAAACTGAAGAACTAATTTAAAACATCTGAAATGCATTTAAATTTCCCTTAAGTACGCATACCTCTTTTATCGTTGGACCCCAAAGCAAAATGCTGGGTGAATAATTTAATTTCCATCACTAGTTCTTTGCAGAAAATAAATTACACAAATGCAGCAAATAAGCACAATTTTAACAGAGGTAAGTGACAGGATCAAAGACACATAGATGTAATCTGAGGTAGACACGGATGTAAAGCACAAGTATTTATATTCTTTTTCTTTTTTCTAAATCACAAGCTTGTATTACATAAATCTATGAAATATTTTCAAGGAAAGGGGCGGGGAGCGAAAGCTGACCTTGAGGCAGCAGTAACAACTGTTAATACTGCAAGTATTAATAACATTTCGAAGTCAGACATATAGCTGCATACTAAATGTGGCTGATGATACACTAGTTGCAACTACATTTGCTCAGCAAAGTATCTCTGCACGCCAGTAAAGACAAACCAGATACTGCCAGTGGGTGTAGGCTTGGTTGACATTTTGGTAAAGCAACCGTAGCATAAACCAAGCGCTTCTCCTTAAGATTTTGAATTAAATGGTTCAATGCTATGGCAAATGCTCTAGCTTACTGAAAGTATCATCTCTTTTAAAAATATTCATATATTAGCATCTTTAAAATATTTTCATTTTCAGCCATAGAACAATACAAACACAGTAATGAAAACACATGCGATATTAAAAGGAAAAAGCAGCAAGCATTTCCACTGAACGTGGGAATTGCTTCAACATATGACAAAGCATCGTTGTGCACATAAATTGCTTCTTCTATCAAACTCAAGAGGCTAAATCTTGAAAAGAGAAGTCTCTTATACTGCTTTACAACTCTATTGCTGGTTTAAAGCTGCAGTTTTTCTGAAGTTCAGATTATATTTTTAATTACCAAACTAACATAAAGGGAAAAATATCAACAAATGATGAAAAAAAGTTTCAGCAACAAAATTTTTAGAATGTAAGTATAAAGTCTTGGAAAGCTAAGTGATCTCTGTACATTAATCAGCAAAAAAGTAAATACAGAGGAGCCACCTGTTTTTTTTGTAGATATAGAAAAGCAATATTCAGAATATTATATAGAAACTCTTATCCCTAGATACGAAACAAGTTACCCATATAAATGACATGAATCGCTATTTTATCAACAAATGCAATTTTGGATTAACGAAAAACACATTTGAATGAGAGGTTTTTGGTTACGCTGCCATTTAGACTGACTGTGACTACTGGTCATTGGAACACAAGCCTTCAATTAAGAAAAACTGAGCATACTCAGAAACCACTGATTTTGGCTCTATCATTTACGACTTCAATCTTTAATCAAACCTGAATCTGATTTAGTTTTAAGTTTGTTTCTTTGTATATTGGCAAACATGAACATGATTTTTGTACGTATGTTATAAACTCTTCAAGTCTCTCCCTCGTCCCCATAAATAATGTATTTTTTAAATTCCTAAAACAAATGTACTGCTACAAAACATAGTATTTCAGATTGTGCTGAAAAGATGCTTAACAGAACTGCAGTATTATTCTTCCTTATAAAACCAAGTGTACCAGGTGTGCCTGGGATGGAGTTGATTTTCTTCATAGCAGCCTGTGCTGTGTTTTGAATTTGTGCCTCGAACAGTGTTGATAACACAGGGAAGTTTTAGCTATTGGCGAGCAGTGCCCACGCAGCACCAAGGCCTTTTCTCCTTCCCACTCTGCCCCCCACCAGCGAGTGGGCTGGGGGTGCGCAAGGAGCTGGGAAGGGGCACGGCCGGGACAGCAGACCCAAACTGGCCAAAGGGGTGTTCCATGCCATATAAACATTGTGCTCAGCAATAAAAGCTGGGGAAAGGAGGAGGAAGGCGAGATGTTCGGGGTTATGGCATTTGCCTTGCCAAGTGACCACAACACACGATGGAGCCCTGCCTTCCAGAAACTGGCTGGACACCTGCCTGCCCATGGGAAGCAGGGAATGAATTCCTTGTTCTGCTTTGCTCATGTGCACTGCTTTGCCCCACTTATTAAACTGTCTTTATCTCGACTCATGAGTTTTCTCAATTTTGCCCTTCTGATTCTCCCCCTCATCCCATTGTGGGGTGGGTGAGCAAGTGGCTGGGTGGGGACTGACCTTCCAGCTGGGGTCAACCCACTACCCTGTGTACAGCAAATGAAGTAAGATCCAGTTAAACCTTTTTTCAAAACTCTCTTCCTTGTTCTGATTGTTGAGAATCAAAGCTATCTCACCAAGAAAAGCACTGAAGTGGGAAGAGGCTGTTGACTGTGTTAGCATACAAAGGTCACATCAGTACAACTGATGTCTGCCAGCTTAGCAAATGCAATTCCTACATTGCTGTTCCATTTAATGCTTTGCCAAGTCAAGTGCTACAGTGACAGAAGTTTCACAGTGTGTTTTAGTACACATAAAAGTTCTTACAGGAAAGCTTTTAAGTCATAGGAAAATTCATTTTAACTTTTTTACTTTGAATTGCAGAGTTATTTTAGAGTTGTTCTTTAGAGTTCATTTTCATGTAGTGCAAATTTTTTTAGGGTTATGCAGTACTCCAAAAGTACCTAAAACACACTTCCAAGAAAGCTATTGGAAGTGACAGATAGACCAGGAAGACATTTAGTTCTACAAATGTACACCACACAAATTTATCCCAGGTAATGAAATCTGAAACATGGAAGAAAACAAATTATAAATATGCAAGATGATGCAACTAAAAAAATGGAATTAATGCCTTTTTTTCACTCCTTTGTCAGGCTATGAAAAACAGCTTTGTTTAAAAAAGCAGCAGTAGTGTCAGGTATGAAAAGCATTTCTGCTACCATCTGTGACATTGTGAAAAGCCATGCAGTAGCTCAATGCTACTCAAAGTGCTATAGGCAATATACATGTTCCTTTGTAAATTCTAAAACTGAATTAACAGCTTTGATTCAAGGAACCTTGACCAGGAGTTTCTGCATCAAACCTATGTAAAAAATATAATAAATAATGTTATTTATATTAAAATTATATTCAATATTGGTTTGAAGATCTCAAGTGGTGGAAAAACTATTACGTTCTTTGGCAGTGCATTTTTAAATACAAGGATAGCATATCAGTTTTATTCCACCAAGTTGTCCCAGGAGATTTAGACAGTGATCAGCGAGGGTATCTGATTTCCTATCACTAATTTTATTCTGGTACATTTAAGATAAAGTAAATTCCAACTAACACAAGAAATCAAATGCACACATCTCACTTAAGTCTTTATCGCCCTTCATTCTTTTTTTTTTTTCTGATGTAGGTTATAATAGGCCTGAAAAGCGAAATACCTTCAGAGCATGTAAGCCAAGGAAACCAGTACCTCAGAATTTCAACATGGATTTTCCCACTTAGAACACTGTAGCTGTTTCTGGATTGCTCTTTTTAAGCACACACATTTACACACATACACATATATAAGCCCCATAATTTCACAATAAATCAGCACTAGGAAACGTATCAGGTATTTTCCCTCCACTCTGGTGCTGATTTGTTGCAATCTCTTTGAATCACAAAAAAAGATAATCTGATTCTAAAAAGTTAAAAAAAACCCAAAATAATTGCCCACTTTTACCACTTAGAAAAGAATGTGTTAGATATGCCTCAAAAAAGAATTTAATTAAATTATTAATCTGTTTTTTATATTTACAGATGTTTTCACTAGAGGACTGCATGGAAGTTTGGTATATCACAACTGTTTGTTTTTTCCATGAGCCAACATGCTTGCGTAAGCTGGGAAACATCGCCACCCCTTCACACTGTGCTATAAACCACTTAATTTCTGTGCCCATGCACATAGTAAGAATACCCAAAGTAGTTCCTTTCATTTAGGTTTCTGAATGGCCTTAATGTGTTTCTTGCCAATGTGTTGCCTCTTAAGCAAACAGCTTTTAAAAAGCAAAACTGGTAACAATGACTCACACCCTACAACTGAAGACAGGAAGGAAAAATTAGCACCCAATATGCTACATTTAATGGCAAGGAAATACTGTGCTTTATTTATGCATCTCTAAAATAATAAAAAAAAAAAAAAGGAAGGAGAAAAGAAAACACATTTCTGCCTGCACAGGTGGGGAGCGTCTGATCCTTTGGCTTTCTGAATGACCTTTTAAACTATGTCATGTAATCTTAAATGTAGTCTCTAAACAGTTGGAAAAATCAGTATATCAAGTTTTAGTATAACAAAATTGAGAGGGCAGAAAGGGATAATGACAAGTTTTGAACGTAAAAATACGGACTTTCATTTTGCCAAAAAATGCAAAGGGAAAGAAAATGCGATATATAAATACGAAGTTAAAGAACATGGCTGTAAGAAAGAACATACAACACTACAGATATTATGAGGCAACAAGCTGCTTTTTAAGGCTAGAATTCGTATCTGCAGGGATATTGTACATTACAGTGCATAAGATCAAAGTGGGAAAGCAACAGGCATCTGGGTTTTGTGCTGAAAGTACAATTCTTAAATATGTATATAATGAAAAGAGAATCTAAACAAGAGGTAGGTCTATGTTTTATGTTACGTTTATTCTTCCTTTTAAGTTTATTTTTCATATATGTACTACGCCCTATCTGACACAAGTGATTATTCTGCTTATGCAAAGAATGGTTTATGAAAGAGGTATGGCTTACAGGGCTGGAACTTGTCAAAAGAAGGCACAGCAGAAAAAAGAAAATGGTGCCTACACTTAAACTGCAGATTCAACACCAGGAAACATATGAAAGCAGTCTCATTTTCCAAAGAAACAGAATGGCCACTGACACCACCTGAATGCATGCCTGCTTGGTGCTCAGTACCTTTGAAAAGGTAGGTTGTTTAAATATAAATATGGGTATAGAAGCCTAATTTTAGTCACTTTTTTAATATCTTGACCAAGGATAAAAGGCAGCACTGTTTCAGAATGTCTTGCTTTGATAGCCCTCAAAAAAGGTAGGAGGTCTGGCTAGGTAAGATGAGTGAAGCTCTCATTATGTTTAATCTTTCTGCTTTCTTAACATAATGAAGAACTACTAGGTATTCTATTGAAAGTGCTTTTTTCTCTGGAATACTTGATTTTCTATTGTTGTTCTGTTATTGTATTGAAAAAGTGAATGAAGTACCTATTTATTCTGTGCTTTCACAATAATTTAAAAGAGAACGCAGAGACAGCAGTAAGTTTGTATTTTATGTGAGAATCTAGAAGTCAAAGATGTTTTACAAGGCCCCTAGCTTCTGAAAAGAAAGAGGTGGTATAGAGGACACTCTATATCTTTCAGGTCAACGTCCTGCTGGTCAGCAGGTCACAGAACAGCAATTAAGTTGCCTTCAATTCCATTTTTATGAAAAGACCCAGGGAAGATACGAAATGAAACTAAAAGACTTGGGAAGAAAACTGGGGCATTTATTAAAATAAAATAATGCATATCTGTAGAAAACAACAAAAAACTATTAGTTTTGTTAGCTTTCTCCTTCCATCACTTCCTGAATACAATCACTGTAAAATAAGATAATCACCTCTTTCGTTACACCTTATTGTTTGAGGGGATGTGTTAAGCTGGTGTCCCTAATGACTACAGTAATACCTGCTGGTAAGGGCATGTGAACATCTGAATGTAGCCAACAAGCTACTCATGACTCGTTTCTTCTCTACAGATCAATATGAGAATCTTATGGATCAATTCATTTCCTTTAGTGGAGCAAAAACCAGCATGCTTCACAACAAAAGGCAGCTATAACAAGCAGCTGTGATACTTACATATAATTCCTCACAAAGGAATGAACAAAGGAACGCCTTTAAAAAAAATATGTCGGTCTTCATTATTTTAAAGTATAAAATTCATACTCACATCATTTCTTCTGTTCAATTCTCTATGGGAAAGTATGACCCAGTCTGCTAGAATATTTATGTGTTTGGTAAAAAGCACTGAGGCTTCGCTTCCCAGCCAAAAGGTCTTCAGAAGAACTGTCTGTGGCATGGCTTGCAGATGCTGTGAATTGGTCCCTTCAACCAAACTGCAAAAAAAGAAAGTGAAAAAACCTAAATCTTTATGCCACTTTGATTACTATAGTTACCAGACAGAAACCTTGTCTTCTGTCAAAACACACACAGGTTTGGCAATTTTTAAGTACGGAAAGATCAGACACAATTTCTGATGAATAGTAAGTAAAATAATGATGACTATTACAGTCAGACTGAAGGAATTCAAATATTGTGCTAATATTACATAAAGTAAAGGCTGCCTTTACTATATAAAGGCATAGCAAAACCAAGACTTTTTTTATACTTCATAAACTAAGGAAAGATAATTGTCTCCCTAGGAAAAGATAACAGTTAATTGCATTTAAAAAAAAAAAGAAATCAGTGTGTTCAAAATGCTGCTTGTCTACCTTAAAGAATGAATACTGAAGCATTGCAAAGCTAAAAATACAACTTTAAGAGCAAAATTAAATGCTTACAGGAACTTGTAATACAGTGAAATAATAGGCTGGGAAAAGTTAGAGGCCTTAAAACACTATTAGAAAAAACCCATTACAGATTAGAATAAACACACTAAGAATTGAGAAATATAAAAGGAAGTGCTAAACTGCCATCTCTGTAGAACATCACCTTATTAGGGACATACAAAAAATCAGGATACAACCTGCTGTAGATACAGAAATGCATGTGAAATTGTGAAAAGTGGTAAGAAAGTATTATCCTATAAAATCCACCTTTTTGTCAGAAACTCTACTTCAGCTTTTACTAAATCCAAGAAAAACTTCAATAATGTTTTGTGAACTATCTTCTGTGCATCTCCTCCCCCTGAAACTGGGACTGCATGACAAACGGTTTCGCAGTAAAGGCAAGACCTGAAAAATAAACACCGAAAAATCCATTTATATGACAGGAATCATAGTCTGATCTACTGGCAAAAAAGTCGGCTTTGAATTTTGACAGTTTTGACAAGGAAATACCTTGCTCCCCAGCAACATTCATAATTTTAAAGCCTAACCTTCTGGATTTAAAGCTGTATTTTCTCCCCAAAATTAACATGTTTTTTACTGTGGCTTTGTGTTGTAGATGAAGATTTTGTATTACAGGGTAAACTAAATAATTTAACCTTATTTAGTTTTTCTGTCTCTACCTGAGGTACTATACAATTACTGAATTTAACATAACTGCTTTAAAACCCTTTAATTACAAGGCAGTCTTGTGTAATATTTTATAGACATTGTAGCATCCTACAAAACAAAGTAGTTCACACATACTATTTGACAGGACTATGGTTTGTGATCAAGTCTAATGATTTTCTAAAATTATGGAGATAATTTTGAAGTAAAGTGCGAACACATTTTTTTGGCTAGAATTTTGAGTACTGGAAACACCACGTATACAACTGCTGGGTATTCTGCCAGTAAGTACTAAAAGATAACATACTTTAGCTGAAAGAAACACTCTCCTCCATTCCACATGACAAGTTCCTAATAAAAACCCTTAAATGTCCAATTACAGTGATTCGAGTACAGTGATACAATGCCCTTCAAGACTACAGACATGCTTACAATCATACACATTCATATATCTGTAATCACAGTTGTATCAAAGTATTTAGATGTTAATTAAGATCTTATGAGGGTAATAAGATGTATAGTTTCCCTTCCAAATTAATGAAGGAATTAATTTCTATTGAATTCTATTGATGTAAATTACAAAAAATGAGTTCTCAAGCTAAAGCACAGACTAACTACCCAAACAGCTTCTATGTACAGAGTCTTGTATTTGTAGATGTATAGGATATAAATCAGACTTCCCAAACAAGATGATAAAGTTTACAATTAAAATCAAAATACAACATGCACCTTCATGTTTGGTAAGGTAAGACTGGAATTTGCTTTGTAACTGCAGAGAGATACGTGTGTGTGTGTGTGTGTACATAAACACAGGCACGCCAGAACAGCAATAATACATAATTATTGTAATTTGTAGAAAGCTTAAAAAATAAATCTTTTTTTTAAAAAAGGAGGACAAGGAAATGCACACGTTTTCCTTTCCCTAAAAACCCCTCTGCCTGTGAGCTAATACTCACTGAAACATAAAGTGAAAGGTCCAAATGTCAGTTACAATTCTAGACCTTCACATACAGTTAACTTGTTCTGGTGAAAAGGTGACTTTGATACAATAGAATTCCAACCCTCCTCCACCATCCCTGAGTCTGGAGTAATATAACAACTATTGCATCCAACACCTCGTTAAACTCTCTCACCTTACAAGCATCTCTATCAAGGACCACGTGCCTTTCTTACAGATAGGACACTGAAGAAGATCCAAATAATACTTTAACATAGATGGTGACTTCCAAGGAGGATCACATTGGAGAACAAGGTACAAAATGTGACGAAGTTTAGCATAAAATATTGCATTGGTGTTTCCCTGTAATAAAATGAGAAAATAATATTGGCTCCATACTGGCCAAACATCCATAATCATGAGGAGCTTATATATTTTCTTTATTCCTTATGATCCCAACTAACATGCAATTTAATGGGTAACTACAAGCAGTAGAATTCAGAGTTTACAAAAAAACAGGAAAGAAAGAAGGAGAGCTTGCTCTAGTGTGATATTCCAGCTGAATGCATGAATGCTTAGAACAAACCTTCTTCTCAACTGAGCTCTCTATCTGTGGCCTACAAGGTTAAAAAAAAGTCAGACAAGTGCTGTTTGTAACAGCAACAAAAAAAATTCTGAGCCAATTCTTCCACAATATTTAGAGCACTACATTCATACAGCTCGTAAATAAATAATAATTTTTAAAAAATCCTTAAATATTAAATTCTTCCCTTTTTACCACAAACACATTGATGAACACAAGGTGAAGGGTGAATACATCACTAAAACCCACTAAAAATAACGTCAGAAGCAAAGATCACAATACTTCCATTTCTTGCTTTAATATTTACAATACTTTAGGTCTTCATCTCTCACCAATAGGATATATTCTAGAAGAGAATGAAGAAGTTGCACAGGAGGTGTCGCATACTTTTGACCGGCAGCAAGTTCTGTGATTACATCATGAAATAAATACTCTTCCGCTAATCCTTCAAGTATATGCCATGTGCCTCTGGACAGGTCCATACTTTTAACCTAGGAATGAGAGAATAAGAACAGCTGAACAAAAAAAAAAAAAACCACCTTACAAGAACCAACAGGAAATCTCCAAGTGAAGTGTTAGTAATATAATAAAACAGGGAGAATATTATAAATCAAACCACAAATACTACATAATGCCTCATTCAATAAGCTGCTGTCATCTAGAAAGGCCTTCATCTTTACTGAACTGGGCTTTCATTGAAAACATATTAGGTTTCAGAATGTGCTTCTCTTCTCAGAAGATCTGAACACAGCTTCCCTTTTAAAAAACAAATTACAATTCACACACTCAATAACTTGCCTATAATTTATTCTGGAAAGGTATGCAAAGGTGTGTTATGATTTCCAACAGTGCAAAGTACACCCCACAGTAGCTCAAAAAGACCTAGAGAAAAATGTAAAGTCATTAAACACATCATTTACGAGTACACATTATAGAACTGTAAACCATGTTCTACCTCGCCGGTTCTCCTATTCCCATGCAACATGTCAGAGAAGCAGCTAATGCTACAGATAGCACAGGTATTGATCCCAGAGGATTTCAAAGCTCTGAAGACCTTCTTAATGACACAGGGCTTCCTTCTTATTCTCTGCTACTCATGGCAGTGAAACACTTAACATCACAAGCTTTCAGAGGACCCAGAAGGATCTAATGGCTTTCATGAAATGCTGCATCTGCCCTGCAATTTCCCTGCTATTGTCTGTACTCTCAGTGTTCCAAACCTTTATTTCCACAGATTAATGTTATGAAAGAGGAGCTACTAAAGATCTCAGCAACATTGCTATTTACACCTTTCCTCTAGTCCAGGTTCAAGAGAAAGCTAAGATGCACAAACCAGCTGCATCACATCCCTCTGCCTGATAACTTCTGTTTGAAATACAGCTATTTTGTCTGACCACACAGTCTGAGGCTCTGGTAAATTCAAAGGAACTGGCATAGGGAGTCACAACTGAGAGAAGCAGAGGCAGTAACATCACCGATTGGACTGCTGGGAATTAAACAGCTATATAAATTTATTGTTGCTTTTGTCTCTGACAACTTCCTGACTTTATGATCTCTGACAAAAAAAAAAAAAGGGTCCTAATGTATATTAGATAAAGCTACCCAAGACATCCTACCAATTGTTTTAAAATTAGTTTAAAATTTAAATTAACACAACTTTGAGTCCAATTGTGGTTTTCAGGTTGATGAAGTACAATGCTATTAGCGAGATAATTTCCAAAAATGTTTCAATAATAAACTGCAATCATTAGGAGCTGAGATCAAACCTGAAAAAACTTCTGAAAGAAATTATAATCATAGTTAAATCACAGCTAAAGTCTCAGTGAATGAGCTCCACTTTAGCATTAGATATTTAGTTTCTCTACAAATGGTTCATTTCTCAGGTTCCTAATGCATGCCGTTGTTACATTAACAATAAATAAAGCTGCTCATCTAGACAATTTTCTCTTAATCAAGTCTTTGTGCATCTGGTGTTTGCAACTCACATTTATTTCAATTTTCTCATTCATACATGCAATATTAAAATCTTCACATTATTTCCTTTGGAAATAATGGTTGCACTCATACTTTTGTAATGTTAATTATATGCAAACAGCACATCTAAAGAGCAATCAGAAACTTTTAAATGGTAGTCAAAGAACAACTTCTCTGTTGCCTGGAGTTAAGATGTGTGAAGATGACCCAGTATATTGTGCATGCACAAGCATGTTATACTGGCCCTCATCTGGTGATCGTACCACGTATCTGTCTCTTTATATTCTGATAGAAACGTCTATCTCTTGAAAATTCTCTACTAGAATAAACAGCGACATCAATGCATTATTTGGAAAGTACACTGAAACAAAGCTGTTTTGGGAGAGTGTGAGGCCTTTTGCATTACTTTCAAGATAAGGAAGAAGTGGAGAGCTTGTTTCCAGCGTATTTGTAAGGCATAAGAAAAGCTGATACAAAACTGAGGTGATAATGAACTTTTTCAGTATCAGGATACACCTTCTGTAGTGCCTTACTACTCTATAAGCTGTACAAAGCTGCACTGGCTTGCATTCTGGCTGATGAGGAACCAGCAGTTTCTCGTGAGGCACTTCTGGTACAGCCATTAAAACTCTGAGCAGAAACAAACGAAAAACAAAGGTCCACAGACAATAAGTTATGTTTTATATAGCATAATGTGGAAAAGAAGCTGACAAAAGAGAAATCAGTATTTTAGTAAGATGATAGATAACAAAACACTTAGCTGAGTTAAGCCTTCCTAGAAGACACAAGCTGAATTGACTGAATAGAGTATGTAGTTCTAACCTGTTATTTTAGTTCGTAGGTTTTATTTTACTTCATTACTATTATCAGAAATGTTTACTGGAGCTTTTTTTAAAAGCCATAAATATACTGCCTAAAAAAGACCCATATCTGATGCAAAGGCTAGCAATGGATATTCCCCAAAGCGATAAAGATGGTGGCAGGTGATCATTAAGAGAAGTATTAGAATTAGGCTTAAAGTTTCCAAACAAAAAATTATACTAAAAGTACAGAATAACAATTTCAGCTTACATGTGTTAAGAAAGCCGAAGATTTTTTCCCATAAACTCAAACTAAGCAATAACATTAAATTCCAACACAAACCTGTTCAGTAACAGAAATGCACACAGCATTTTGCCCATTAATGGTAGTGTTGGACAATGACAAAGGTATTTTAGTGCTCATGTTTTAAAAATATTTTTCTCCTTCCTTCCTTACTGTGTCAGTAGAAAGAAATCAAATAGAAAGAGGTTTCTGTGAAGCCTGAGAGCTCATTTTATCAGACTGGGACCTCACTTATGTATCAAGTAACTATTTATGTAGTATGGCTCACAAAAATACCAAATCTTCAACTACCGAGAAATACAGGAAGCTAATAGATATTCTTTAAGTGTTTCCCATTTTAGCTTTTAAATAACACAAGTTACCATATTACATACAGTAGCTCATAGCTACTATGTATAATGCTCTTTAAGTACTAAGAGGTAACATTTCAACATTATTTAAAGATTTATTCTTAGCATTAGAGACAGAAAAGAGAAAATTTTGAAAGTATTTTTTTACTTAAGATATAACAAAGACTTAACAAAACCTGTTGCTGACCTGTACCTGATTTATGGCATATATTTGGCTTAATAGGCAGAAAAATGAGAGATTACTTTAATAGTACAAAAAAAAAAAAGAAATTAAGGCAAAGTAATTACGAAAACAGGGCTGGAAAACATAGCATATTCTACCTGCGATCTGTGCTTCAGTACACTCTGAAACCTGCATGACAATGGTTAAGGCTTGTGCTTTAACAACTACTCTTAATTTCTACGGAGAGACAACCTTTAGCTAAAGTCTGTCCCTGCTAGCAAAACCACGCAAGCACTGCAAGGAGTTGTGTATACCTTCCCTTTACTGCTACTGCATAAATACAGTGCTTGAATAATTTAAGATGCTCTAATTCACATCAGGGCATCGTTGTTTTTTTTCTTTTAACATTAGGAGGTAAAATTCTCTTAACCAGCAGGATTAAAGAGCTCTGTTATAAAAAAGGGGGCAGCATAGAAAGTACTCTAAGAACAAACAAAATTCAACAGTATTCCAATGATGCTCTTCAACTCTTCAGTAATTAGAGTTCTGGATAACATAAATTTTAAAATGTTTCTTTGATAGTTCATTTCACAATGCAAGTACATTTGCCTAACTTCATAATAAAATTCCATATACGCAACATGCCATCTTTGTGAGAATCCTTACCTCTGGTTTGCATTTATCCAGCTCGTCTTTTTGAGCAAACCTGTACTTAATAGCCTGTAAAACAGGATAAAGTCAACCCGCAGACCAGATACCAATAAAAGCATTCAATAAATACTGTATAACCCCCCCCCAAAATGGCAACTTTTAAAAGACACAGTTCAATCAAAACATTCAACATAGGAATCTCTTTATATTTCTCTTTTCTACATTTGGATGGCAAAAGGATGAAATAGAGGATTAGTGACCTAAAAGGAAAATAATATGGGCAATTTTTCTCCCCATTTTTCCTGTTGTTCCCTGCTTCTTGTTTATGTAGTTGCTATGTAAGGACTGTTTTACTAGATTTGGTCCACTTAACCGCATTAAAAAATCCTGGTTTTGTTTTTTCTATGGCAAAATGGAAACTTTGGATTCCTCTTGCAAGTTACCAATAATGTGAAGATACAGCAGTAGGTGCAAAAACGTATTACTATTATCACTACATTTAGTTATAGCCTAGCATTACAACCTTATACATGTTACCAAAAAAGTCTTTTAGGAGAGGTTGTCTTTAGGATTATGATTATTCCATCTGCACATAATTGCATAATAGTATGAGGGAAAGATAATCTGGTAAGAAGTGCACTTGTTGTGTGTAGTATGCATGGAAAGTCAAAGACACTTATGTTTTAAAGGTCAATGATAAAAAAAGTAGTATTGAAGGTGTATAGATTTAAGCAGGATGAGTCTTCTATCTGTTAATCTCATGTTTAAACTTTGTGTACAGTGAGGACTTAAAAATTCTAATTCTTTTTCTCCTATGAACTTACATTAATATACAGAGGACCTGATTTTGCACTTACAAAATCATACAGTGCTTCATGTAAGCAAGCTCCTACAAAAATACTTACACACCATCATCTGCATCACAGTAACTTACAGAGATAATATAACCTAATTCAAAGTAATGAATTGTTTTTTCTAGAGATGAAATAATGTTTTTAATTACTAATGTAGCACATTTATCAGATATTAGATATGTGACAACGCTAAAACTGAGGACTGCATTTAGCTCGATTTTTCTTGTAATAAAAAGCATTGACATGAATCAACAAAACACTTGCTCTAGGATATGGTTAGTTTTAAAAATGTGTTAGTGTAATTCAGCTAGATAACAGCAAAGTCATAGAAAGACTGTAATCCAATGATATTTTGTTGATCAATATTAGCCACTACTTATTGCATATATTACACCAAGATTTCAAGTAGTCCACCAGGTCTTCTGCACACCCATGCCTACCAATTACCATTATTAAATTATATTTTAGGTAATGGTAGATATAGTAAATATGGGATTATTAAACACTGCAGGTTAAAAGGCATTATTACTGCCTCAAAAGATGTTAAAGATAAGCTCAGTACTATAATGAGAGATAAATTGAATAATATACATTTTACATATTCTGCTAAGAAAGCGTTAACTGATTGTTACTTACCACAGCAAAATACATATGGTTTATAACAGCATTTTTCATTTCAGCAAGCTGCACGCTAGTCATGATTTGGTCAGATTCTTGTGCAGCCAGGAAATGGTCCATTTGGATATCTTCAGTATTTAGTATTTCATTCTGTGCAGAGCAAAAAATACCACTTTTTTTTTTGTTTCAAAGCTAATGCTCTAAACCAGCTTTTATGTGCTAAGTCTTTCTATACATGCTATCATAACCCCTTGTGTGCATACGCGTGCTTGTGTAATTATTGAAGGGTCTAAGTTATGTGCCAGGTAAATGGCTGGTGGTTTGGAAACGAACCACTGATGTTGTAGGAAGCTATAGCATAGGGATTACCAATGCAAGCTTCCCCATAATGACCTTCCTAACAGACTTTTACTCTGACCCAATCCCTGCAGCTGTAACAAGAACTGTGTTGCCATAACAGATTCTGTCTTTGGACTTTTCAAAAACTAAACCCAAAGCTCAAACCTTTTCAATTAGTCAAATAGGTAGTAAGGATTTTTTAAGACATTTTTTCTTCAATTTGACTATGGCCATGCATTCATTTTATAAAGGCCACTACAATGAAATCTTTTCGGTTCTTTCCTATAAGCCTGAACTAAACTAGTAATTAAAAATTTAAAAGTTTTTTTTGTTTGTTTGTTTTCAGTAATCTATTCTCTATGTCCACCTATCATTTCCAGCTATCTCTTCAGCACAGGGAATGAGGAAGTGTTTCTTAAACTGGTTTCCAACTCATTCTGAAAAAACTCTCAGCAAAGCCACAAGGTAATTTTTGTTAGTAAGAAAAATCATAAAAAAAAAGTAAAAGTTATTTCAGGATATGAGAACAACACCTTTCAGTAAGAGTTTCAATGTACGCTTTTCAATAAAAATACACAGACTAAGAATAAAACATGATATATGTTTTAGGCAAATAGGCATGTAACCGTTAGCTTGCCTTCTAATTCAAACACTTAAATCTGATGGATGAATCAAGAATGGGAAACATGGGAAATAACAGTAGGCAAAAAGACACACTAGTGTGTGCAGTGGTAAGACACAGGCCATGAACAGTTTATACTCTTAAGCTTTCAGTATTTATTTCAGTTTCAAACACTATGCATGTTTCATCCTGTTTTCAGATTTTCCCTTAAGTGTGTAATTCAAACCAAAAGTATTTGGCACGTGCATAACTATTTCTAAACAAATACTGAGTTTGTTGCACATTACAGAAGAGTTAAGCATTTTTGGTAACTCAAGAGCTCTAAATAGCTTTTGATGAGCTAGAGATAACTGAACTCTGATACATTAACTAGCCTTTACTTCTTGTGGCACTTTCTGCATATTATTTTCAACATGCTTATAAAAATACTTATATTCAAACAATTTATGGTACCATCTTGGCAGAATTTTATGAATTCCAGCATGCACCCAACCAAGCATCTAAAGTCTCTGTTTAAATTTGAGACGAGATCCCTAAATTCATGCATGTGTTTTAATACCTTGAACCAATAAATTTGACACCTTATAGTATCAAATCATTAACTACAATCCCACAGAGTATTTTAAGACTAGAGTTATGAGGTTGAGATTATAGAAGAGATACTGAAATATAAAGATGAAGCAAAGACTTGGTTCAGAAAAAAAATCACAGCAAGAATAGTCTGAATGTCAGTCCAGTTCCACTGAAGAACGGAATACAATACTGTTTTAGTAAATTCAGCATCTGGACATATCATGTGGGTGTTTAGGGGAGGAAGGGGGGTATTTATTTGTGCTAGAAGTAGCAGTCAAATAGCAGGACTACAAATTTACAAAGCTGGAACATTCTAATGAATTATGTGCCAAGTACTTCTGGGAGGGAGAGGAAAGAGCATGTCCATAACATTCTTTGATAAAGCCTAATACATTTGGACAAGTGTTGTGATTCGATTGCCTATGTTTTATTCTCTTCCTTTTAAGAGAGTAGGAGTCTTGGCAGTTTTCTGAGTTCTTTAGATGCATTTAAATAGAAAGCTAATGCTCTCTTGGCCTCTGAGGTGAGTTACTGTAATGAAATCTAAGAAAAAAAGATACGTGCAAATTAATGGACTGGTTAAGATGGAAACCTGTTATCACACCTGGGAGGAATTCAGGGTGCATAGCAAGAAATACTTTATTCTCATAGAGATCAATAAAAGGTGAGGTAGCCATAAAAACTTGACACTCATTCCTCTATTAAATGTAAATGTCTGTCTTAGCTGAAAGCTGTAATAGAGAACAGTTTCCGTGAACATGTTTCATTAAGAGAGTAAGCACTAGACTGAGATCCCATGTGGGTGAGGGTTTTATTCAGGGTTTAAACATTAAGACCTTTCGGCCCTCTTCTCACCCTTTTGTAACAGCTTTACTGCTCATTAAAACAGGAAGAGCAAAGTATATGCTTTGAAGAATCCAAAGGATTTTCAAATTAAGTAGGTTATTCCTAGTAACAAACACAGTTTTAGCTCCTACTTGCTTGCAAAGCTAGTATTTTCAACTAGCAGATGACTAAGATCATCCTGTCGTCTGAGGAACTACCAGACTAAAAGCATCTTCTGAGGCCTTTGAGTAGTTCCAGGTCAAAATGATAAGAAGTTCTGAATAGTGCATCTGAGTCAAGGGTGGATAATGTACCTGGTAAGCAAGGAACTATCAAACATGAGGCATCTCTCTCTCAATGGAAATAGAAAAAAAAAAAAAAAAAAACCAAAAAAAAAACCCAAAAAAACCAACCAAACGTAGTTCTAGTGAATTCTGCACATACTAGAATATCCACTAAACACTGACAAGTCCCCTCATTGTTCAGATGGAAAGTTGAAAGAGAAATATCCTGGTTTCAGCTGGGATAATTTTGTCACTACTTATCAACAATTAAACCATCAGCCTGTTACCAACATTCTTCTCATACCAAATCCAAAACACAGTGCTATGCCAGCTACTAGGAAGAAAATTAACTCCGTCCCAGCCAAAAGGAGGACGAGAAACAAGATGCTTTTCTTGCCCTGACATAACTTTTGCCTCACTGTAAATTTAACTCCCGATCCAATTTTGGAGCTGAATGGTAAACCTAACATTCCAAAACATTTGATACTGCACCGGATGTCTCATGTGGCTTAGCCATTCCAGCAAAAAACTCTGTCTCTCTGGAATGATGACTTTTAGTGTAGCTTCTCTCTTCAAATAAGGTCATAGAATCATTTAGGTTGGAAAAGACATTTAAGATCATCAAGGCCAAGCATCCAGGTCCTCATGTGGATCTGATGATGTACTGTCTCATGTTCTAGTCTGGTTAACAGAAGAAAGCTGTTGGAGGGACTTTGGAGAATCCTCTTCTACCAACCAATAAATACAGAGCTTGCATTCTCAAGAATTTAACACTTTTAACTGGAAAAAGAGAAAGAAGTTTTGTCATGGACGGCGACAGGTTTTCTAACATGGGAAGAGACAAAGTTCAGTCTAGTCTTTGCACATGTGAGCATCAAATGATTTGATTTGTAAGGACTCATTAGCATTTTCTGAAACACAGACAATTACATTGCTTCTGACTCCATGGATGAGAGTTCTGCAAATGGAGAAGCACTACAGTATATACACTGTTGGTATAGGAGGCATTCTTAACAAGTCTTCTTGGCATGCTAATCTATTCTCATAGGGCTGCTGCTTGCGTATAGAATCCTTTAGTTTAAATTAATTTTATTTAGTTTTGTCTACAAGTACGGAGTGATCTTTCTACAGTAATGGAGAGTTACAGGCACGCTCAGATAGGATTTCATGCAAGTATTTTAGGAAATTATAATTCTTGCAGCATCAAGGTCAGTGCAGTGATTGAAAAGGAAATATAGGGGACCAGCTTACATTAGACTCCCAGTACAGAAATAGTCTGACTGAATTTCCTCTGCCTTACAAAATTCACATTGCAACCACCAGTTCTTCTCAGCCATGAAGGACAGCTAAACTGATTTTGAGTTAGGAATCTGGATTTTAACAAAATAATCTGCAGACTACTTTACCATAGTCTATCCATAACATTATGAAAAAAGGTAGAATTGAGGTCAGTTGACAGAAGAAGTTATTACGTTGATCTTGAAGCATGGATATACCATTACAACACAGCTTAACAGTGTGTGCCAAACCCAGTAAAAAACACATATATTCGCATACATAGGCAGACAGATAGATGGATACATACATACACACATTTGAAATCCTTACCAAATAAAGAAAATATAAATGAAAAATAGTATTTTTTTCTTGTTATTTTGTGAATAACTGTTTAGTTGATGGTCACCTACTCTGGAACTTCCTCCTAAAGTCTAATTAATCTTTCAGTAATAGTAGCACAAAGCAGGAGCCAACTAAAAACATGATGAGGAAGAAGAAATAACTTATGCCTCCTTGGTGTTACACCTTCTGGTCTGAAACAAAACACTGCTTTTGGAAAGACAATTTTTCCTTTACAGAGTCACAGAATGGTTGAGGTTGGAAAGGGATCTCTGAAAAACATCTGGTTCAAACCACCAGCCCAAGGAGGGCCACCTAGAGCCAGCTGCCCAGGACCACAGCACAGACAGCTTTTGAATATCTTCAAGGATGGCAACCTGTTCCAGTGCTCCATCACCCTCACAGTAAGAAAAAACAACAACAACAAAAAAAGGTGTTTTCTGACTTTTAGAACCTCCTGTGTTTCAGTTTGTGCCCATTGCTTCTTGTCCTCTCACTGGACACCACTGATAACAGCCTGGCTATCTTGTCTGTGCACCCTCCCTTCAGGTATTCATATACCTTCAGATATTCATATACATTCATAAGCCTTCTCTTCTGTTGGATAAACGGTCATAGAATCAGAAAGCTGTATTATGTTTAATCAAATGACAAAACATTCAGACTGATCATATTCCCCTCCATTATTAACACTGCATTATTTACAATGATCAGTAAACCTGACATAAATTGCTAACAATGACAATGAAAAACTAATTTTAGATACGTTTTTTTAAATTACTTACCTCAAAAATGTAATCTCCTAGATATTGCAAAGGGTAGTATCGAGCTTCAGAGAGACTTTTTTTGTTTTGCATAGGAAAAGTTGTATTACTGATGAATATATGAGTTACACCATGCTCTGCATTTTGAGATGAACATATGGTTGCTTTTCCAGCTTGAAGGACTCTAAACAAATATATTTGTAAAGACATATTTACTGCGTTGTTTTAACACTTCCTAAAGCTACATTATCATTCACAAACTACAAGCATGCAAGTGCAAGAGAGTAAGGGTTCTAGATGTATGACACTGCCCAACCTTCATTAGGAGACTAAAAGGGTGCTTAATAGCCATCAGAAAGGAAAGAGCCTACTTAACAAGACATCCTCCTCTTCACAATTTAACACTATTAATTAAAATCAATATACACCAACCACATATCCAATAGAAAGCTTTACCTGTGCATTTTTTTCAAAGATCGGATTTGGTGACAGCAGCTATAGTAATTGTGTTGTCCCCCATAATGTCTTTCAACTAAGTTTTAAAGTAAATTAGGTGTCTAACAAAAAAATGGAACACTGCTTTTCTGAACTGTAACATGATATTTTAATAATGCAAATACATTTTTTGTCTTCATTTTGGAGCCATTTACAGCATTTGGTGCTGTCCAATATCATACACTGAAAACAGATTTGTATGTCTTTGGGATACCCCAGGGGCAATTGCCAGACTTGTACTGCTACAACTGTTCCTATCTTTTAGAAAAGATACAAGACAAAAAAAAAAAAAAAAAAAAAAAATGGTGGAAGAAATAAGGTCTCTTGACATGCTGGATATATTTTTCATAATCCAGGTACGTAAAAAGAAAATGATGCGGATCTCACACACTTACCCATCCAACAGCTAGGCATTAAAGGCAGGAAAAGCATAGGAGGGGGGAAAAAAGGTACATAGTTGTAAATATTAGAGAAAAAAAATCAATCTTTCCCCAAAGCTACAGTGGCCTTTATGACTGAAAACAGATCTTGCTGGAGACAAATCTACCTTTCAGTGTTTTCTGACTGACTAAAAGGATCCCCATGTTGGTGTATGGGAAACAGTGTGGAAAAAGAGATTCCTTCCACAAAACTGCCTGTTCACCTGTCTTGCCCTGTAATTCCTGTTCAAGATTATTTCTACTGTGAACAGAGAGTTGTGCAAGACAGCATTTCAGTAGTGTTATCATGAAGATCTGCATAAACAGTTTTTATGGAAAAAGAAATGTCATTTCTCACAAGCGTAGCAGGACGAGTGCATCTTCCTGCAATACAGCACATAGCAAACTCTTCTACTCAGCCAAGAAAATAGCATACTTAGAATATCTTCAGTTGGCAAAATCAGAAGATGGTCACTTCAGCTACACCTCACTTTGTCGTTAGGAACTGCAGACAGACAGGCATCCTGCAGTTCAGCATGCTGGCCTGTACCATCATCAACCAGACAAACTATGCTTGCCTTCTTGTCTGTGGCACCCCCAGACCCGAGAAGTACTCCCAATTTACCGGGATTTCAACAGAAAAGGAGAGTAGGACAGTATCTGCTCCTGTAGTGAACGTAAAGCTCTAAAACAGTGTCAGGGGATGTTTTGCTTTTACTGTACCAGAAGCAAACAATGAATATGCTTTGTTTGTGATTCTATGTAGTATTTAAACCACAGAATCCAAAGGTGTAGGAAGACTATGGGAAGAAAAAAAAAAAAAATGCAGTGCCAGAATTCTTGCACTTCAGCTTTTCCCTTTCTCTGCTTTTCCTTTATACTTTTGACCTTTTCCTTCCGAACTACCTGCATTTACATAACATCAGAAACATCTCTTGCAGTACAAATTACGCCTTCAGAACTACACAAAGCTGTTCCATAGATGTGACACAAAAAGTGATCAGGTTACAGTGTAGTCCAGACCCATAGGACACACCTCACAGCTGGCTCAGGTCACACACCCCCCCCAGTGAAATAATGTATTCTGTTCCAGCTACCATTTAAATGTAACGTCCACACAAAATAAACAATTACTCATAAAAAAGGTAAGCCTACGTATCTTGCCTCACAAAGAAAGTTTCTGCAAGCAGTTTACTTAAGATGCAAACGTGAGAATGCATGTTACTTTTGGCACTTACACTAAAAGAAAGCAAAAAAAGCAGTTATATTAAAGATTTGAAGTAATTTTATTATTAAAAAGTGTGGAAGTATATTAATGAAAACAATTCAGGGTTTCAAGAGCTGGAGGTTGCAATGGACCAAATTAACCGGGATGGAAGAACAAAAACATGTTCAGCCATACAATAAGTGCTCCATCATTCATTATTTAAGCTTTAAGACATATCCTCCTACCTTCTAATAGACGCCATTCGTTTATCACCTTCCTTAACAGGGAGGACAACTTTCCATCTGTGGAAGGCCCCTGGAGCACTAGAGCGTGTCAGTTCTTCGCGCCATCTTTTAGGTGCAGATTGCATTTGAGGTGAATAATGGGTGTCTTTTTCAATTTCATATCCCCATTCGTACGTTGTTTCATCAAGCCATCTGCCACTTTCGGCACTATTAATTATGTACTCCTTAGTTAGTATCCACTTTCCTAAAAAGCAAATGAACTGTCAACCACAAAAGATTTTTTGTGCAGACAAATGGCAATCAACTGAAGATCTAATATAAAATTAACTTCAACCTTTCTTGTGCAAATAAAAGCTGGAAATACAAGTAGCATTTTAAAAACTTGTTCCTACTAGAAGAGTTCTCCTCTTCACACTTTAAAATCAGGAATCTCACAATGCCACTGAAAATTATCATTTTGTTTTCTTTTAATGATGAAGTACCTTCTTCCTGTTCCTAGATAAAATAGTTGTCTACCTCCTCAAAAATCCGCAAATGGAATTTTCAGCTTCCCAGATTTTGCTCTTATGACTTCCACAGAACCTTGCTTAGCCCTTTATTTTTAATATCATTTGACGCTTTTACAAATGTACTAAAATGCAGTAAACTGAAGAAATACTTTACCACCAGTGACTAAAAAGAGGAATGAAGGGCTTAGCATGTAAGCTGTTTCTTTTATATCTTCTTAATATTACTTGCACTGTGAGTGTAGTGAATGCCAATACTAGGGGGATATGGTTTTAGACTTTTGTCTTTCCCCTTTCTTCTTTTCACATCCTTTTCTCTCATCCCTTGGCTCCACCTCCTCCGCCTCTCCTCTTTCATCTTCCGCATGTATGCTTTTGATACTGTATGTAATGATCTTCCCCTTTTTCTCTGTCTCTCTCTTCTTACAGGTTCAGGTCAAGAGCCGTGGTTAGTACCCTGCTCCTGTACTGAAACACTATCTACAGAAGATACTGTAAGACAAATTGACTTGAATTGCGTGAACCTAATTGGTTTCACAGAACAGCAGGGTTGACTGGCAAAATGTCTCAGTGCAGGAGCACAGATAGCACTTCTACATAACCTAGCATAGGTACCAGTAGACTTGTGACTGGAAAAGGTATGCTTGTGCACAACCTGTATGTTAAAATCACTTCCATTTCAAAGTTTCCATCTCAAAACTTCTGTCAGCTGGGAACTCCGTGAAGACTGGCATCCTTGTTAGTATTTCTGTTCAGCCCTAGGGAGCTCTGAATGGGTTTACACATCACCTTTTACACTCATGTGGGGAAAAACGCAGTAGGAATGCACAGTCTCTCTCTGCCACCAAAGGCAAGAGCAATGGTTATGCAAAAATAGCACCTCTTCCGGGATTAAAAAGTACTGGATGGTACCAGGAAAGGTTTGCAAGTATAGAAACATGACAAGAGTTTTGCATTGCCACGTGGACACTACACAAATTGTTTCCAATCACTTCAAGACAACGTCTCCAGATGTTTCAAATCCACAAAAGCAAGAAAACATTAACTCAAAGATTTGTAATAGTTAAAATTAAGTGCTGTGCCACAAATCTATCTTTATTTTAGTATTGCTTCCCTCATGGAAACTTCTGGTCTACTTCCTTCTTGATCGGAGTGCGATCAGAATTTTACATTAGTACAAGGAATCATCCATACATACACACACACACCCCACACCTGAATTCTAGCAGCAATAGGTGATTGAAAATACATGCTAATATGGTATGTAACTACAAATACAAAATCAAGAAATTTACTTATATCTTTAAACCCAAATGCACATTCTGTTATTTCTGTTTTCTCTTAAATTTAAGATTATCCATCCTAAAACCAGCTTTAACACTTGGATATAATATGATATAGGGAAATAAAGATCACGTTTAACCAGTTAACAGGTCCGTATTTGTGAAACCTTACAACTCCACAAGATTTTCTAAACTCACCATAAAATCCTTCCAGGTAATCTCTCTACAAAGAAATCTTGAATTACAGAATTCTCATTCTACAAGCATTTTAGTTGCTTACGTATGGGATTTCAGCATCAGGCCTCAGGTAAAAGAAAAGCAAGAGGAAAGACCAGAGGCTTATTTCAGAATGGCAAAAGCCTGGAATTGCTGCATAAACAGGAACTTACAAACAGTGGCCTTTACCAGTGAATGTTGTGTGTGAATTTGGTGTCAAAAGCCCATGCTGACTACAGGTGTCCACACTCTCTCTGCCCCCTTTTCAAGCGATCCCATTTTTACGCGCCCATAGCATTTGGGTATGACTATGTGATCTAACTAATACACAGCAAAGCTTTCTGTCTGGGAACAGATGTAAATCACATGAAGGAAGATGGCAGGAATATCATTTAGGAAGAAATCCAAAACAAAAAAGCAGTACCTCAGAACCTGAACATAACACCGTGTTAAAAATCAAGGTTAATGGAAGAAGAAGAAGGAGGGTTCATAAGACAGTTCATTCACGAAATGACAACGGGTAACTAGAAAACTTTTAAGGGCCCCCTTCCCGGCCTGTGTTACGAACCTACGAAATTTTACAGCAAATCTGTTACTCACCTGCAGCACAGGCAGCTAGGAACTTTTCACTCTTGCACAGCTTTTTTGCTATAAGATGCGTACAATTTCTGTATTTCTAGTAAGACAAAACCAAAACAACACACTTGTATCACTGGAAACTGTTTAGCTGTCTTGGCTATTTATACACAACTCTACCCGGGACCTCACGGTCCTTTATGTTAAGGCTCGCGTTCCTCCTTCCTGCTCTAACCATCAGGTACTTTAGTGAACAATACCTTATTGTCGAAAAAAACACAGTCCAGTTTGAACAGCCACTCGAGCAGCGCCTTTTTCTCTCGTTTTTTAAATCCAGTTAATTGGATTATCCGTTTCCGGCCGTCACTTGCCATCTGCCAAAAGAAAAAAAAAAAAACAAAACGAAGGAAGCATGGGCACAGAGCATAACACATCCCGGGGCGCCGGGAAACGGCACCGCGAGGGACCAGCGCTCCCCGACGGCGGCCCCCGCGGCCCGGGCCCGGGCCCCGGCTGCGGCCCGCAGCGGGCCCACCCCCCCCCCCGGGCCGGGCGGGCGCCGGCTGCCTCCCACCGCCCCCCCGTGAGGGAAACCCGCCCCCCCCCCCCCCTCAGGGGAGGCCCCGCAGGGAAGCGCCGCAGAGGCGCGGCGGGCTCGGCGCCAGCCCCGGGCGGGAGGTGCGGGGGGCGAACTCCCTCCCCTCCCGCGGCGGGGGGGAGCCGGCCAGCGCTCACGTACGGGCGCCATGGAGGCGGCGGGCGGGCGGGCCGGCGGTTCCTCGCCCCTCGGGCCGCTGCGCCCCCGGCGCCTTCCCGCCTTCCCCCCGCCCCGCCCCCGGATGTGGCGGCGCGGCCGTTCCGGGCCGTTGTCACTGACGCTCCGCCGTCGTCGGCGCGGGGCGGGACGGGGAGGTCTCCCCTCAGGGCGGGGGGGACCGGGGCTGGGGGGGAGGGAGGCGGGGGTGAGGTGGGGATGACGGCGGCGCCGCCCGGGAGGCTCCGAAAATGACGGTTTCTGTTGCTCAGCAGAGTTTAAAGAGCGGAAAGCGGTCTGGGATAGGGCTGTGTGCTGGAAGATGGAAGAGACCTCGCAGGGCGGAGGGAGCTGACGGAAGAACCAGGTGGAGTTGTCCCTGCTCACTGCAGGGGGGTTGGACTAGGTGACCTCTAGGGGTCCCTTCCAAACTCCAAACATTCTGTGATATTCCAGAGGAGAGCAACCAAGCTGGTGAGGGGTCTGGAGCACAAGTCATACGAGGAGCGGCTGAGGGAACTGGGGGTGTTTAGTCTGGAGCAGAGGAGGCTGAGGGGAGCCCTGATCGCCCTCTACACTGCCTGAAGGAGGGGGGAGCGAGGGGGGGGTCGGCCTCTGCTCCCTGGTAACGGGTGATGGGACCAGGGGGAATGGCTTGAAGCTGCGCCAGGGCAGGTTTAGGCTGGACATTGGGAAAAACTTCTTCACCGAGAGGGTGGTCAGGCTCTGGAATGGGCTGCCCAGGGAGGTGGTGGAGTCCTCATCCCTGGAGGTATTTAAAAGAAGGAGAGATGAGGTGCTGAGGGACAGGGTTTAGTGGTGGGATGGCAGGGTTAGGTTAATGGTTGGACTCGATGATCTTAAAGGTCTTTTCCAACCGAGGTGATTCTATATTATGAGTTGGATGTAGGTGGAGGTCGAGGTGTCACCCCTCTGGAACGGGGCTGCCTGTGAGCGTCAGGAGAGGGGCCGGGGAGTTCTGATCCTCGCTACCCTTTTCTCTGTATCTCAGAGAAACTTTGGGAGCGCCTTACGCCACATGATGGCTGATCCTCAGGGAAGGTGGCCAGGTACTGCTGTGGCCAGACGACCAAGCCACATGTTTTGGTGAAGGGATTCCTGCCCCGCTGATCGAGTTGGTGCTGACTCTTCATTCGGGAAGCCAGGGTTTGTTTTTTTTTTTTAAATCAAAGAACAACATGAAAAGGTCAAAATAATACTCAGATTGTACCTCAAGCACACAATTTAGAACTTAGAAATGTAGAAATGCCAAGGTTATGATAGTTTGCGAAACTTTACTTTGGTCCCTTGTATAATTGAGATGACTTTTTACTTGATTCCTGTGTCAGGTATGAACGGATAGCGCACAAGAAATCTGTTAGTGCTTCGTAATGAATAAAATTAGCTTTGTAGGACACCTTCTTTTTCATTCCATTTTTATACAGTTGGAGAGTAGAATGCACACATCCTGATTCAAGCAAAAAACCCTGATGACTGAATTGCCTCCTTAGAGATCTGAATGCTACTATCTCCCCTTCCATAAAATAAGTATGTGACAGTGGACAAGTCGCTTTCTACTTGTCAAGGTAGCTGTTTCACGTTTAAGACCTGTAGATAGAGAAATGTATGGCAAAACTTCAACAAGTGCCAAATATTTGTCATCTGTGCATAGATCAATGCATACATAGGTACCCCGGTGGAAAGAAACCCAAAACCACCTAGTTTCAGACATCTAAAATTTGGCAGCCCATTGGACACTTGGTTTTAAATCTGTCTGAGCTTCCCAAATATCAAAATGGAAAAATAGTTCTGCCAGGCCTCAGATGGGTCTTGTGTTGCTGCGGTACCCTTAATGCTTACTGAAGTTTTTCTCATCTTCCGTCTCCTTAACACTGCAGCTATATTTTTGTATGCAAGCACGAAGGAGTAACCACTACCAACCTCTTGTCATTAGTCTTTGATATAAGTGGCACTGTAAAACATCTACTCAAATACTCAGAGTTAAATTTGTCTGTGTTTATTGCTTGCATTTCTCGACTGATAGTGAAGATCAGTTGCATTTTCTATTTCGTCCCTGTTGCACCTTTGTACCTGGTTGAGTTGTCAGCACTGTAAAGGTATTAATTTTAAGTCTTGTAACTGGAGGGCAGAAAACCAAAATCCTGTGTTTGTTTTATAAAGTGTAACCTAAAGTTTAGACCACACTTAATCTGCTGTCCCTAAACATTGTTTTATTTAGTCAAAATTTACTCTTATTTAAAGAGTAGGAACACAGTTCATATGAATAAATAATTCTGGGTTTATTTACTCTGGTAAAGGTGAAATAGCTAATGTTTGGATTAATGTTTTTTTAAGTTAACAGTTCTTATTAACTGCTACTAACCATTACTTAACAAGTACCTAGTAGCAATTTTATGCCACAGGGCTCTTAGCAGGCTGGAGAAGTCTTCAGCATACAGTGCTGTAAATTTCAGCACACACTATTGTAAACTAGCTGCTAGTGAAGAAGTTGCATACTTACATGATGACAATTTGTTACCTTTGAGAATTAAATATTTTCTAGGTTTGGCATGTTTCTTCTCTCTGGCATATAAAATCTGTGGGATAAAGTAACGGAGACCTCCAAGACTTAAAAACACTTTAAAAGACACTGTTACTGAAGTAACTGAGAACGTTTTTACCTTCATTTTAGTGATATCTGCTAAGTTTGGTTTTCACTTGTCCTCTCCCTCTGTTATTTTTTCATGATAAGCCTACAATATTTTCTTCTTTTCCATCCTTCTTGTGATCTCATAGTAGCCAGATATGTCTTAATTCATTATGTTTCTTCGTATTTACAAGGGTTAATATTAGGTCTCCTAGGCCTAGGGAGCAGTCTTTTTAACTGATGTATTTTTCAGTACCTCTAGGTTTGATTGCTCTTTAAATGTGTGTGTTAAATATATGGTTCAGTTGTTCGGGATTATAAACTATATTTAAGCTGTTTATGTCTGGGTTTTAGGTGGCTATCCACTTTTACACTTTCTCTTCTGCAGCACATGTGGCATCTTTTATAAAAATTCAGAAGTGATTTCCAGTGCCCCACAAATGGTATTTTATTTATAAATTTTCTGATTACATTTTAAGGACTATCAAGAATGGCTGTACAGCTCCCATGTCCTCAGTTCTTTAAGAAGCCAAGATCAGAGAAACAAGTATTGTTTTTACTCTTTGGCAAAAAGAGTTTGATTACAGTGTTGCAGGTGCCCATCCCTTTCAGGCTTCTGTAACTGCTTCCTTCTTATTTCCTACAGAGACAAAAAAAGAGACATTTTGTTTTCATTCCACTGTTCTAGCCTTCTATCTTATATTTTTTGTTTCTTTTGTATTCTACACATAATTATATTATCACCGTGTCTTTTGCCTTGAAATTTCACTTTTTACATTTTCCCATTGATAGCTATTTTACTTCACATAGTGTGTGGTTACTTTCCTCAGGCCTCATCGGTGCGGCCACAATCAATGTGATCACTGCTGAACCTTGCCCTTAAATCTCACAGCCTCTTTCTGCAAGACTTTACCTCTTTATCCTCAACTTTGCAACTCAGGGTTTGGGGTGGTTTTTTGTGGGTTTTGCCCCTCACTACACTTTTGACTTCCTGTGTAGAAAACAATATGTGATTTCCTGCAGTAATTGTGATATAATCCATGCACAAATGTCTTTTCTGCTGTGAAACATCATCTGACAGATTTTTTTTTTATCTAGTGGAAGATATTTTGCATTATGTGCTTAAAATATTTTCCATCATGCAAAGAAGTTTATCAGTTGATGGATTAACAGTGTCAGAGTTTAAAAAATTATTCATTAGAGCTTTTTGCTAATGTTGCCTCAATATAACGTGTGTGTACTTCTTTAAGCTGTATCATTTGACAAAACAAAAATCACAATGCCATAGGCAAATTTTGGTCAAACATTTTGTAATCATGGCTTTGTAAAAGAACCCCAGAAGCTACACTGAAAAGTCAGTCATAAAAGCTGAAACAGTATGAAGTGTCTCCACACTGCCTTCATGTGGAGAAAAAATCTAACTCTGTGCCCTGTTTTAAGTCCATTTTGTAAGTCTGTCTTCGGTATGAAGCACTGACTTTGGCTTTGTCAAAACAGTGAAGGAATTCAAATTTTCTTCTGTAGTGATAAGGGATTATTAATAAAAATTGCTCTTGTATAAAAGTAGTTTCTTTCATGAGCTGATAAATATAGGAATGGCAGAGCAAGCACGGTGAGAATGGTTGCTTTTCTTCAACCCTTACTGATTATGTAAACTCTCACCAATCATAACTCTGTACTTATATTTAAAAACATCTTTTTTTTCAGGAGGTATCATTCATGTTTCTTCCATGTAACCATTTTTCTGACCATAGTAGGCTCAGCCTATCTTCTCATCTCCTTGTATTCATCCATCCTTCTGCCAACTCACATTCCACTGATGTATGTCAGTGAATCAGTGTTGAGGGACAAACGTAGAGAGCACAGATCAGTGTTCAGCAGCTTGTTCAATAACTTCTGTAAATGATGCCAAGCTATATACTTTATGTGTATTAGTTGACTCATTAGTGAATTAGTGAACTGCACTTCACTGGTGCACTTTCAGTCGCTTACGACTTGGCATAAGGTCTTCTTTGTTTGGTTTTTTTTCTTTTAAAATATAGGTAGTGGAATGGTTTAATTTTGCATTTAATACTTACCTTTCCTACAACATGAAGTTCAAGTTTCTTGTCTTTGCCTGACATGAGTTAGTCCCTGCCTGCTTGGACCTTCTTAATCATATTACTGTTCTCCTGCCCTGACCTAAATCCGCTTCACCTGCCTGGAATACTTAATTGGCCTAATTCGCCCACTGACCTTCTAATATTTTCTCCTACATAGGAGATGCATTCTGATGTGATCAGCAGATTTTCCTTCATCAAAGTCCTTTCACCTTTTTTTTTTTTTTGAGAATCCACGTAAACTCATGCAGATACTGTTTTTTGATTTTTTTTGAGTGCGTTTTGAAATGCATTTTCTTTGTCTTTTGTGTATTATTCTCCCATAAGTAACTGCAGTCAGAATGGTGAATGTGTGTAATGATAGCAGAAATTAGAAGTTTTTATTAGTAATTGTATGTTGTTAAATAGCAATGTATATACTCAGAATATTCCAGAAGGGTTTCTTCTCTGCAATAAGCCCTCTCTCCCCCCAGTTTTATCTCTTGTTAGGCAACTGCCAACAGCATGAATGATACTCCACAATGCAGATTGTGAACCCTGGCTCACAAGCATTAGAAAATCAAGTTAGATGTGATGTAAACAGTGGGGTAACGTGTTGCATGTGCACTTTTTAGCTTCTCTTCTGGTCACTGTACTTATAGGTGGACAAAAGGTGTAGATGATGGTGGATGGAAGGAGAAAAAAATACTAAAAAGGAGTTAGGAGAGAGTGTGGCGTAAATTGTAGTAGGGAAGGTAATAAAGGTACAACAAGAGCAAGATGGTATCAGAACACCCTACAGTATGTTGCATTTCTAGCTATGTATTTTATCAATATGCAACTGAAAGATTCCATAAAATTGTAACATACAAGTACCGGACATAAATTTGGTACTTAAGGTGCGGTTAACAGAGTGTCATAGCGGTTCCTTATAACTGTTTAATTGTTTTAAGTTAAGGTGAAAGCCCTGTCATCAGCAGATCTTGCAGATAACTTGTATTCTTACAGCTTTGTCATCCGTCCCTAAGAATTCCAGGTTGCTGTGGAAGGCAACTTACCCTGGGGTATCAACGTCTCTTTAGTGTCTCATGAAGATTGTAGTAGAAGCATTCAGTACTAAAATAATGTGTTCATTGGTATGTTTTTTTATTTTATCAGAAATCATTGTCTACTAGACTCAAAAAGCATTTACCAAAAAATAAAACCACAATTAACTGTCAGAGGAAGAGCAAAAAATATATCATTAATGTTGTAACCTATTGCTGTAAGCGGGTTTCTATTCAGATAGGCTTTGAGGTCTGTTTCAGTGCAAACTAAGCTGAACATCCATAATTTTTCTTTTTCTTACTGAGTCTTGTGAAGAATTCATTTGGATGAACGAGAATTGATTGTTTCCCATCACACTTGTGGACTTGGGAGTTAAGAGAAGTGGAGTTCTGTTATTGTGAACATTACTATGCGATTCTGGTTGGCTTTGGCATACCCAAACGCAAGACGTACAAGTTGTTCTCCCATCCAGAGATACCACTCTCTGCAATGAGGGAAATGTTCTCTCAAGGAAGGAGACAGCAATGTCCTTTTGAGATCTGTAGTCCCAGGAGCTTTATGAGAATTGGTGAGGTCCGCCAAATAGCTTCTGAAGATAATCTAACGATTGCAGAAGTAAGTGGCTAGACCTTTTGCAGAAGGGGTTCTTTGGCAGTCCCTTATGCACAGAATAATAAAAGACTTCCTTTGAAGCAATGACATAGATAAGGTCTCTCCCTCTTTTCTTCCTCTTTCCCAATGAAGCAGTGACATTTATTAGTGTAGAAGGTTTTTGCTGTCAGCGGTTTCTCCCATCTGGAGTGCCAGTATTGACAGAAGGGCTGTGTGGTTAGCAACATTATTGCTCGTAAAGATCATCAGTAAGGGCTGAAGTAAGAGCAGGACTGAAATCCTTGACTGGGAACAGAGCATATTTTCGGGAAACGTTGGGGAGCACAAAAGCTTCCTTTGGGAAGGCTTTATGGGCTCTTCCATATAAGCATACATTTTCTAAGGGTGCCAGCCCTGTTTCTCTCCTTCCTTCCTCCCCACTCCCAGCAGCATCCTCAGAGGTTTATTAGGCAGACCAGAGTAGAATTTCGGTACCCAAAGTCCTACTTCCCTGTTATTTAAAGGTAAATAGAAGTCTCCTTCACAGAATCTAAGAAATGACTTTACAAGAAGAGTTGCTAGTACTAGCAGTCAATGGGGTATGGATCTTCTCAGTAATAAGAATGTTGTAAGTGGAATGATTTTGAGTTCAGTTCACTAAGGGATTCTGGAGGCAGGTGGCCTTTGGGATGTGTCTCCTTGAGTGGAGATACTGCTGTACTGTTGTCCATCTGCAGTTGACTCTTCCCATGTTTTGCTGGTGGAACACTTAAACAAATATGACCGTTCCACTCATGGGATTGTAAAGACAGTATGGCAGGAGAGGGAACAAAGTGAAAAAAGAGCAGGATGAGGATTAACGGGGGGACTAATAAGGAGAATTGCATGTGTAGCATATTGGATGTAGGTGATGTAAATCTTCTGAGGTAAATGGTAGATGCTGATTGAAATGTGGTAAATTAATCTGTCAGATTTTAGTTTAAACATTCAGAATTGCTTGCAGAAACTGATTTGCTGCAATCTGTGGAGGCATAAAATAGGCCTCAGTGAATTATATTCAGAGGTGTTTCCATATTTAAGCTACTCATATGCCAATTTTTTCTAAGCAAAACGTCCACCTCTTAAATTTTCAGAATACGTGCTAGAGTGGAATGAGCTTGTCTCTGCAAGAGACAACACAGAATTAATCTGATACACTACATCTACTTTAAAATGTGTATGTGTACATGTGTCTGTATAGAAATATATAGGGTGGTATTATGTACTGTACATGGGCTTTTCCTAAACCAGAAAAATTCTTTGCTAATCCAGCTAATTAATTACAAAATATTTGTACAGAGTATTTTCTTTATTTTTGTAATGGCTAGATTTGGGTTACTTTATAAGGAATTAAAAGGAAAATCGTGTTACAGAAAGAATCCTTGATTAAGAATCTTTGATTGGTTTTTTTTCCAGTTTCCCTGTATACAGTATAGTTTAGAATTTTACTGAATATGTTTTTAGTGGAATTTAACCATAACTTGTGTTATATTTAGTCCTCAAAAGCATTCTTTTTCGCTTTATTTTTTAATCAATTCAGTGAAGCTCCTGCACTGTGATTTGGGTTTTAAAGACCACAGTGATAGGAGGACTTCATCCTTTCTGGGCTGAGGAGAAAAATTTACATGTTCTCACAGGCAATGATATTCTAAGGTGGAGTTTGATCAGTTTTTGACTAGTTATGTGTCTTGTCTGTTGGAAGGCTGCTCAAGGAATTCACCACTTTGATGGATGTGCTTCAAATACCACCTTAACTTTATGTATGGACCCCTCTTAAGCCTTTAGTTCCTGTATAAAGACCAATATTGAGTAATATACTTAGCAATTCTTCCTTTTATAACTATGTCAGCTAGCTGTCAGCTCTGTGATGTGCCTGATCTTCTCTCTTGCAGAATTCAATTCAATATCAAATCCAAGTCACCTGAATAGCAATGCAAAATGCTGCCAGAATGTTACTCTGTTGTACTTTGTAATTTCCTCTTTTCTTAATTTTTAAATTTTAGGTTTGATAAAGCTGAAACTTATACATTGTTGCTTAATTTTATTTCTCATTAGTTAATATAGGTGAAATAATCAGTGTGAATGTTTCTGCTTACAATTTCAGTTTTAGCAAATATGCTACTTACTTAACTTGTCCAAACATGTTGAAGGTATTGAATTTTAAGGCAAAAACATTCACAGTCTGAAAAGGGAACACTGACAAGTTCAGTCAAAAGGGAAAAGAAGAATAATTTATAAAAGGAACTGTAGATAATGATGCCATCCAGTTGTTTTAAAGTGCATCTACCTCACCTTTAATGAATTATATTTGTCAACAGCATATGTTTTATGCACTACTTCTAATGAAGTGGCATACCCGCACTACAGTGTACTTTGAGGTTTATTCCATCAAAGCTTTTTGCTGTCGTAAAGTAGACCTTTTTAAATAATAGATACTAAAAACTACATTTAAATAACATTAAGGTTGTGACACAAACACCAAATGACAAACTTCAGGCAATTCAAAGTTAGGGCTGACAACTTGTCATTAACTTGCATTGTTGCTTTTTAAAAAAGAAGCACAATTGCATGATTTAAGGATTGAATGTCAGACTAACTTTACATTTCTTGGCTTTTGTGGGCTGGAGTTACAACCTTACTGTCAGTTTTGATACAGTTTTTTGCATAGCCTCTGTTTTCAGAAAAGTAATAAAAGCAGTGGAGAAAGCACAGGCTTTGTTGGCTTTGTTCTTCATTTAAAATACGGATGTGAAAGTATTGGTCAAAGAACAGGGGCTATCCTGTTGTCAAACTTACATGTGGTTCTTTTAAACATCCTTTGCTCTTGTCTTTGCTCATTCTTCTACAGAACTTCTGAGTTACAGGAACCTGAGTCCTGGGGTACTTTAGCTAAAACCCTGGAAAGTGATAAGAGTTCAGAATTCTTTTCCACAATAAAGAACCACTTTCTTTTTACTAAAGAGTACTGAATAAGACAAGAGTTTAATACATGTAAAAAGGCTTGTAAAAATATTTTTAATTACTTAAAATATTGTGAAACAAGAACAGGTGAACAGAATGCTTCCTTTTATTTCTTGCATATGTTGTTGCTGTTAAATGTAATGGAACTTTCTATTGGGGTGTGTTAGCATGCGTATGCAAACACAATCTTTTCAATTCCCTTAGAGATGATTTCTCAAGGTCTGTAAGTCTAATGCAGGCAATCTATCATTTTCATCACAGTTTTGTCAATTTAATCTAGTGTAAACTGGCACTGCTGCCAAGCGGGCAGGCCTGCACCAGCCGCTCACTGCAGTCACCTACCCTGTGCCACCATCAGTGCTTGTACAGCTGCCTGGTAAATAGGGGTAAACAGGCTTGCACAGGGTCAATGACTGGTACAGAAGGACAGCAGGGTATTTTTGCCAAGCTAATTTCTAGCTACCTGATTTGATACATTATGTTAGCATCTACAACCACCGCTGGATGCAGCAGCCAATCTTTAGTTATTTTAATATCATCATAGAATTATACAGTCAGAGAATGCTTTGGGTTGGAAGGGACCTTTAAAGTCCATCTAGTTCAATGCCCTGCTCTAGGCAGGAACATCTTTCATTTGACCAGGTTGCTCAAAGCCCTGTCCAACCTGACCTTGAACACTTCCATAAGGAATTTCTTCCTTATGTCCAATCTAAACCTACACTCTTTCGGTTTAAAACCCTTGCCCCTTGTCCTGTCACTACAGGCCTTGGTAAAGTCTTTCTCCATCTTTCTTATAAACCCCCTTTATATATTGACCGTTCATCGCTAACTTCCACCTCTCCTGTTTTCTAAGTTACTTGTTCTACAAGTGGGTGACTGCAAGGTAGATTATTCTCAGTGAAGCTACTGTGCTATGTGGACCTTGTGTAAGCATTTCTTATAGCTGCCATGTGCTCTTTTTGGACATTCTGTGGCCTTCTAATTTCCTACCCTGTACATATCTTCTCTCCATTGCTTTTATGCCTTTGGAACAATGAAATAAAGTTTTATGTAGCACCATGGTTGTACATTAATTATCAACAGAAATGGAGGCTCCTAAAGTTAAACCTTTTTTCAACATTTTGAACTTGGACTATTCGTTGGAATTAAGAAGCATACTGTCTTATTGTATGAGCAATTTCATATAATACCTAAGCAATTAGGATTTTTATCTGTGAAAGTGTTGGTTCCTCAAATACTACCTATTAGTAATTTTACTCCCTTCTTTTTACATAGGGTTGCTGATGAACTATTAACTGAATGTTATGCATAGTCCCTTAAAACCGAAAACAAGAAGATTTCCATTACAGAGAGAACTTACTGACTGAAGGTATGTATTTATGGAAATTGTATATTGATATGTTCTGAAATTGACTTGCTATACACTACAAATGCTTAAAAAGTGCTAACTGGGTGGTGAGATGAGACCTGTGATGTTTATAGGAAAGTGCTTATTGGTACTAATCAAGAATACCTATGAATTTTTAATGCTGGAAGAAAATGTAGGAGACACTACGTCTAAATTTAAAGAGTTTTTTAAAAGTTCTAGGCAAGCTTTGTTCAGATTAACCGTTGTATAAATTCTTAACTCTTTACAACAGCTATAAAAATTACTAGCTGTTTTAACTATTAAGAAGTGGTTAGGTATTAACTTTGGATTAGTGTAAGTTTGTAAGAAGTCTGAGTAAGGTACATCTTTGTGGTAAGGACTTACATAGTTTTGTAGAAGCTAATTTGCAGCATTGTTTTTGAAATGCATATTGTCATTTGCAGCATTTGCTTAGGTGCAACAGTCCCTAATACCTACTACGTTTGCAGCAGAATGCAGTCTGTTCTGTAATATACAGAAAAACCCTATGAGGCTCTCTTGACCCTGTGAAGAAAGGGTCAAAACATGTGTCCTATCTCTCAAGTTGTCTGAATCTCTTTTCTCAGTACAATCAATCAATTTCTCTCCACTCTTTTTTATTGCATTGCCGTTAGTGCATAATAGTACAAAAATCTAACTGGAATAAAAACTTGTAATCATTCCAAGAATAAGTGGTTTAGGGAGCTGTATCATCCAGTAACACAAATAAAGAAGTGGATTATTTGACATGTGAATAGTAGGCTCTGCAATATTTTTAATTCTTACCATGACATTTGACTGGGAGCATGTGAGTTACGTCAGGTAATGCAGATATAGGGGGTGGTGTGGAATACAGCCCGCTTGGTTCTTTTCCTACAATAAACTTATCCCTGGTGCACACTGTGATCGAAAAAAAAAAAAATGGTGTCGTGGTTTAAGCCGGCTGGCAACTCAGCACCACCGCAGCCGCTCGCTCACTCCCCCCCCTCCCTCAGTGGGATGGGGGAGAGAATCAGAGAAAAGAAAAAAAAAGTAAGACCCGTGGGTTGAGATAGAGACAGTTTAATAAGAGAGAGGAATAATAATAATAATAATAATAATAATGGTAAGAAAATATACAGAATATATAAAACAAGTGATGCACAATGCAGTTGCTCACCACCTGCTGACCGATGCCCAGCCCGTCCCGAGCAGCGATCACACAGCCCGAGCTGCGACCACTCTGCCCGCGACCGACCGACCGATCGACCCGACCGACCCGACTGACCCCCCCGAGCATGATGTTCTATGGTCTGGAATAACTCTTTGGACAGTTTGGGTCCTGGCTGTGCTGTACTCCCAGCTTGTTATGCCCCGGCCGAGCAGGAGAAGCTCAAAAAGTCCTTGAGCAGTCTGAGCACTGCTTGGCAACAGCTAAAAACATCAGCGTGTTATCAACATTCTTCTGGCACTAAATCCAAAACCACAGCACTATGCTAGCTTCTGTGAAGAAAATTAACTCTATCCCAGCCGAAACCAGGACAAATGGAAAAGTCATTCCAGTCTGCCTTGATATGAAAAATCAAATTATTCAGTGTCTTTCCATGATATATACTTGCAAAGCAATGAAGTTTTGATTCTCTTACTGGGAACAAACTTAAAGTTTCTGAATAATGTTCAGCTCCAAAGATCAGCGTGAGGCAGGGTATTGTAACATCACTGATTACCAGCTTATCTAGAAAAAAATATGTTGTTTCAGTAAAAGCTCCCTTTTCTATCCCTGAACTCTTTCTTCATTATTCAGAATACATACCATTAACTACTTTTCTCATTGGATGTTTTGTTTGTGCTTGTAACATCCTCCACGCTGTTTCCTGGTTGTGTACCAGTGAAAGGAATCTTGGGTTGCAACCACCTGGTGTTGGCTGGGTCACAACAAGAGTAATTTCTCTTACAGATTAATAGAATAGAGTTGAAACCCTAAGGTTCACTGTAGAACTCTTACATAAAAATAGATCTGATCACAGCTTATGCTTCTGAAGGATATTCTGTTAGAGTTTAGGCAGTTCACTTAAAAAAATATATAGATTGAACCTTAAAAATTTGATTGTATTGTAAGTCTCCAGCTTGAATCTGATACGTTTTTTTAATTTTTAACTTTAAAAAAGTTGTAAATGCTATAAAGTTAATATAAGGAAAAAGAAATGTGCTAAAATATTAATGTGACCCTAGAAAAAAGATTTTACTTTTTTTTTTAGTCTGTGATGACCCCTTCTCTTTGTGTCTAGAAACTTGAAATGTAGTCTTCCTTCAAAAAAAAAAAAATCAGATCTTTATATTTCAGTCCAGTTTTGTTTTGAAGCAAAAGATTTATTTCATGTGATAGGCAAGTAGCGCACATTGTTTACACTGTAGTTCCACTTCTTGGCTGGTCACACAACTCTTTTGAGTCTTGTAATTATGTAAGAAATAACACAGTGCATGGTGTTCACTTACAAGATATTTATGAACACTTGCCCTCTTAATCATGAAACCAAAGCACTAAGTGCTTTCTGCACTGGAGAATTTACTATAATATCTTTACAGTAGTTGTTTAAGAAGGTAGGGAGGAGGAACCCTTTTCTGCATCACAAATCAGCTGATTCTCTTTCCTTTTTACATGGTAATTTATGGCCTGGTCTGGTTCCAAAGAAAGATTTATTTTCCCCTTTGTGAATGCATTTTATTATGATTCCTTCTCGCACCTTTTAACACTCTTGCCTCCATCATATTTTGAAATATTATTCTTGACACACTGTCTTCCCAGAAGAGATGGCAGAATGTATTAGAGTTCTCCATGAGTATTCTTGAATCATACCTACACGGCACTTCCATGGCATATACAGACTCAGAGATAGAGAAATGAACTTCACCATGAGGTGTGAGATGTTTCTTTCATGGGCTGCAGGACTCTTAATTGCCCTGTGTTAAAGACCTTCAGGCTGAAGTGTGAGAGTGATGTTTAAGAGATCCTTGAGAAGAAGGAAGTTCCTTTCTCTATAACTATTCCTTTATTTTCCTTTCTGTCTTCTTCAGCAGCAATGCAAAGGTATTGTGGATAAATATTCTTTAAAAACGCCAATTGATTATGCATTTTTTTGCTTTTGTAGTATCATAATTGTGACTTGCGCTTTCTGCCAAGAAATAAAGTTGTAACACCTGATAATGTAACTTATCAAGTCAGACAAAACTGGATCAAAATAGAGAGAGGATGCTCCGAGTAGATAAAGGCTACCTCTGAGCAGCTAGTTGAAAAAATCATTTATACATGGCTGATGAATTTGTAAGAAGCTCCTGTCTTTAAAAAAAAAATACCTATTTATCTAAAAAACTATCTGTTCCCTAATAGTTACCGAACTGCAAACCAGTTAGACACAAGGTTTAATTTTTTACAATTAGTTTTATTACCATTAAGTAGATGTGGTGTAGACATACTTTCCTATCAGTCAGTACTTTATTTTTCATACTTCGATATACTTTGTATATTTGGTTTTAATGTACTTTACTTTTTGTGCTTTTTTTGTGCTGTTCTATGGATGTCTTTCCTATCTTCTACTTCCATTGTGTTTGGTAGTGCTTAAACCCTAAATGATATATAATCTGTGCTTTTTTAATGCTTAAAGCTAGCTGATATCAGTTATGAGGTCTGCTCTGGATTCAAACTGTTAGTTAACTAGAAGGCAAGACATAGTCAAGACTAAGCACTTCACTTGAAGAGGCTTAAATCAATGTCCTTTTAATTAAAACTGAGAACACCATTGGTCTCTCTGTTACTCATGCAATTTTTTTCTCCTTTAAGTGATCTTTTGATCAGATCCTTTTTTTTTAGAATAAAAAACCATACAGATCCAATCTGATGCAGCCCTCATATGGTAGAATCAATACACTGTTGAGTATCAAAATTGTGCTTTGGCTAGCAGTGCTAAAGGAGAAAAATACAGTAAGCTGTTAGAACTCTTACTCTTCACTCGAAAGAAAAACAGAATAAAAAGGCAAGCAGGAGGATGTCTGGCCATGAAGATGAGTGATCACGGAGAGCCAGTTGCCAGCCCAAACTGTTACAAGAACACTAAAATGCTGCTGTTTTAGTAGAAAGCATAATTCTCTTACTCTGGAACTCTAAACGCTGTCTAGGCATATGCCTCTGCATTTCCTAGTGATTTTATGGATTCCTCAAAGATAGGCTTTCATTGTTTTGGTGTGTTCTGACTAGTTACCAAAGAATCTCTTAAAACAGCTTTGATTAGTCTTAAATTAGGCCCATGCATGGGATAGGCAATCTGAGGTATTTAAACAAATGCTTTATGTGAGGCTTCTGATGGGAAGCATCTTGGTTATTCTGTTTTCTTTTTTTATAGCTAGTAACACTTCAAAACCTGATTGCAACTTTAAATAAGTCAGAATACCAAGAAGCAATAGACTTCCCAATGATTAGAGACTGGTGTGTCTATGCGAAGAAAGTGTTTTATATAAAAATGTATTACACTTTGATTAATCCACATAAACTTCAAATAGAATGCTAATTATACAATACTGTGCCTCATCAGAGAAATCAATTACTTTTAAACTGATATATGTGAAGCAGCGAGTTATGTTGTCAAGCTTACTTTGAAGGCAAGCCTACAGAGAGGCAAATGATTGCAGATCACATCCTTTTGCGGGAGCTTATTTGCCTTGAACAGATTTCCTGTTGTCAAATGCTAACCTTTCTTAGACTGTTGCTGATGTAGTTGAATATAAAGTTGTCCTCCTTGAAATTCTGATTTATATTAATTGTTAGCAGCAACCATTTGGTCAATCTTAGAAATGTAAAATGATCTTGAAACAAATCCTATGAGATCTACAAAATTGAAATTATTTGTATAATCGTTTTCTTAATTCAGTTAGCTTATGACAAGCAACTGTCACCTTTTGCAAGCAGTTTTTTCTTTGATTTGAAAGTGCTGACTTCTTTAAACACAATTACAGTTGTTGGTTTGCTAATCCTGTGAGTCAATCTACACTAAACAAGAAGCTTATATCAAACCCTTGGCAGCTTCAGTGAAAATTAAAAAGTATGCTTTACTGTAGAGATTGTCAAGAGTGGAAATAATATTTGTCCAGTTGGACAGCTTGCTTTTGTAGTCGCTAAATGAAAGTTGAGATTCTGTCTCTTCCTTGAAAGCTTCTGTGTCAAGAAGGTAATTTGGACTGTTTGTGGTTTGACAGGGATTATTAAAATCAGATGAAGTGAAGGGAAGGGAGTGTGAGAAAGCAAAATTGACAGTGACACTCTCTATTATTTGCAGCTTGGATCATGATGACTATGTTGATATGATAGATTCTAAATGTTAGGTTCACTGTTGGGATATGTTAAGCAGCAAATACAGTAAAATGCAGTTATAGATGATTTTTCTGACTTAACACAAAGCCATCCAGCATTTATTGTCATTGGAAAATTTGAGAGGGGGAGTGTAGTAGAAAAAGGAAGACTAGAGAGGCAAATGGAAGGAAAAAGGGAGTGGTTCAGAAGGAATTTGATTTTCTCTGTTGTGATTTGATTTAAGCAACAACTCTTTATCCTTTTTTTGAGTTCATACAGCTTGCTACTATACTTCAGAGGGACTAAAACTGAGGATTAAGAATTGAGGGAACAGGTAATAAAATTTCTTTTTCCAGTGACTTGAATTTTGGTAGGAATTTTTTAGCATTAATAGTTTTGCACAAAGTGAGCTCAAGTCTTAAAGATTGCTGTTTCACATGAATTTTTCATGACTTGCATCTTGCATGTTATTTTTAAATAGTGATCTTTTCTGCCACTTTGAGATAAATAATTTAAAAACTTAAATTATTGCAATATTCATATAGCTGAATTTTTAATTGCTGAAGATACATTAGCTGCACACTATGCATCTTTTGGAGTCTAGTGAATATACAATGTATTATTTAATCTTAATCCTTTGTTTTATCTCTTGGTTGTATAGGTAAACTTTCAACTTTTGAATAGGCAAGTTAGTGCAGACGTAAGACATCTGATTAGTCAAGCCTGAAGGTTGCTTTCATTTCTGTGTGGTTTCCTTTTCTGTTTTCCAGTACGGGAACTTTGCAAAAAATTCTATTTTGGGGCAATTTTCAGTATAGAGTCTTATGATTTTATAGGAAATTAGAGAACTGAAAGGAAAACAGGTGACACATGAAAGCCTTTGCTGTTATTTAGCATAGCCATAGCTTCGTATCTTTCAAACAACATCATGCAACGTTTGAACAGTTAAGCCATGCCAGTATGGCAAGTCCTGTCTCTCATCTTCACCTATCTTCACAGTGGAGTGAAGCATATTAGCATCCAGAGTGATTCATCTCCCAGAACAAAAGGGAGCAGAATGACTGAGGGAAAAGAGGTTACATAGAATTGTTCGCAGACTTGCAAAATAAGGACTGTCAGGAGAGAAGAGAGTGGTGTTGAAAACACAGTGGGGACATTTGTAAAGGAGATGCGCTGATAACGGAGCACACAAAACTCATGGTGTGAGAGGCCCTGATGTGGGCTGGAGAGGGCAATGAGAAACACAGGCAACCACCCTGAAATAGATCCTGAAATAAAAGAGGATTGAAAATGTGTGTGCAGGACAGTCTTGGGAGGGAGGTAAAAGACACAGCGGTGAGCTACTCCTAATTAAGTGTGTAGTTCTGTACTTGGAGAAGCAGGTACTTTTACTATCCAAAAGTCAGATTGGCATTACGGTTTTCTGTTTTGATGGAAATCATACCTACCAGCCTGAGGTCCTGCCTCAGCTGTGGTTGATGCTAGCTGTAGTAAAAGACAGTCCTTAATCAGAAGAGCTTACAATATAAATAGGACAAAATAAAGGGGAGGAAAGAAATAATATTCCCATTTTAATCAAATTTAAAGAATAGGAGTATGTGATCTACCCAACTCCTGCTCTATAGTGGAGTTAGTAGTGTGTAGCAGAACTACGAACTCAACTCTGCTCACAGGAGTGTGACACTTGCAACTGAATATAAGTATATGTATACTTACCATTTAAGGAGTTAGAGATTGCTGTGATAGAAGACCGGCAAATCAGGCGAGTTTCACACTTCGAAGCAATACTTTACTAGTTTGACATTAATAAACAATACACATAGTTCTTAGTTGTTATCAGTCATTATCACACAAGATTAAAACAGTTAGGAGCTTTCCTAAACTGTGAATATACAATAACCGCAAAGCCAGTGCAGCATAGCTACCATTGAAGGCTTGAGTCCTTGATGGCCTTAGTTACAGAAGCAGCCCACCTTGAGTTCTTAATGAGGGAAAGCATGAACCCAGTAAGCAGCTTCCCCCCCAGATTTTTTCCTTTGTATTTTATGCTTCACCCTCCTCCTAAAAGAGGTAAGTAGGATCTCATTTGCTCTCAACATAATTGATTTTATTTTTTAGGATAGGACCTAAACCATTTGTTCTGGTTTTGCCACGAATCTCTTCTGTTTATTCTGCAGGAGTATTCTGGTTCCAACAGACATATTTCCTGCTATATTTGTATACTTTTATCTTGCACATTTTCATGTCCCCACATGTTTTCTTGAGCACCTTTTGTGCCACCATACCATAAGTTTCTGTTCGCTCCTTTATGTTTTCTGTTTAGCTGAGTTACAAAATGCTTGCACATTTTCACAGGTTATGCTGTTAGTGGTGTTACAGTGCTGTAGGATGCTTATGCACTGTCAGCAGTTATGCTATTTTAGTGACCTCGTGTCTCTCTTCAGTGCAAGGAAATATTAATTATGTCATGCTTAAAATGGTGGAGGTGGGTTTGCTGTCCCTGGAAGCATGGGTTCAACAGGCGATTGCAGATGTGAGTTGGCATTCTGATGTTAGTACAGAGTGGGAGGTGACAGAGTACACTGGAGCCACAGCAGCTCATCACTTGACAAAAAGCAGTAACGAAGAAGTTACAGACAAGCGGGGTTACCCAGAGAGAGGGAAAAGTAAGCTAGCTATCTGCCATTTCATGGCAAAGCATTTATTGTTTCAGCCACCAATCAGGCATAATTCATTGTCAACAGCATTGTGTTATAGCTGTGTATTATGTACCCTATTGATAAGTATTAATCACGGCATAAAAATGTACAAGTGAAGACTGTCACTTTGAAGAAAATTGGAAGGATTTTCCTTTTTCTCCCCTAGTAAATTAATTTAGTTTGGGGACAAACAGTGACAAATGTCAACTACATATCTTCATGCTTACTTCTGTACCTCCATGCCATCATTCAGTGGCGGTATTTTTTAAATGCTTTGTGTGCACAAGTAATTCCAAGGGCAGAAATAAAAAAAATAACACAAGTTTATATAATAATTAATTAGAATAAAATTTAAAACTCAGGTTACAGTTTGTGTGGACTTACTCTAGGCTAGTTAGGGCTGGGGGAGAGCTGCACTTCCTGAATGTGCAGATTTTACCACATTACTTAGCCAAAAGCTTATCATTTTGACTATATCCCTGTTCTGTTGGAATCCATCTCTGTCTCCTTGTCATCAAAGGGGAGGTTAGTTGGATCGGGCTATGTTTTCTAATGTCTGCCTGTGGAATTAGTCTGAAGAGCAAGGAGAGAGAAGTAATAAACTCAGAACTAGCATTTCAGTATTTACAGGGTTTTCAGGTACAGAAGGTAAGGTATTTGTTAAGAGATTCAGAACACAGCGGATCAGAGGAAATGCTCCTGGCAAAAGTGAATGTGAATTATTTTGCATAGTTCCAGGGTTAATTTCAGATTCCTCATTGCTTGTTTATGTTAGTGTGTAATAGTGGTACTGAGTTTTATTCCTAATACAAACAAGAGAAATGCATTTCACCATTTATGCAATGTAGTGTCTTTACTGCAAGTGTAATACATACATGTACATTTTGGCATAGGTTAGTCTGTGAGTTCCTTCTGAGATGTGTAGTTCAGTTAGCAGATGACACGCCTTTCCTTCTATAATTCATTTTTAGTGCAGGGCTTTCAGTTGTGGGAAAGGTGTGTCTTGCTTTATTTTTTTTTTAAAGAAATCATCATAATTTAATGCTAGTATTTGTGATTAGAAGATGTCCACTTTCCACACCACCACCTCCCCCCAAAGGTTTATGCAGCAAAATGTAAGGGAAGGGGCCTGGAATCTTTTCCTAAAGACATCTCCTAAGAAATGGAGATAAAGGTCACCAAAGGCTTTTGGTGGACCTGTACAGTGACCGTGGTCAGCAGAATCTGCACACACTTCTTGATTTCTAAGGGAGAATCTTCCCTTTACATTTCTGTCAGCATTTTATGTAAAGGACTGATTTGTTTTCTTAATATGTGGTGGCTGTTGTTTCCAGAACCACTCGACCTAGGAACTAATGCTATATTTTGGAAAAGTAACACACTAATCTCCTGCCTATTTGTGATACAAGCTGTTAAAAGGTTGTTGAAATAGACAAGTAATGTGAGTAGAATTCTTTTGTAAAACAAGGGTGTTATACTAAGTAAGCAGTATTTTTAAAAGGCTAAAAAAACCTTTGGTCACGTAAATGAAATTGAGTAAAAACTTCATGACAAATATTAGCATTTTGTGTATTTCTCTACTAAAATGTTACTGTCCCACTGTCTTTGTAGCATGGAGGATCTGCTGCTTCTTTTCCTTCTTTACACCAGTTATGCAGGTTCTTACCACATTTTATGGTGTATTTTGGAAAAGACCTGAATAGTTTTATCTACAAATACTTTCTGTTTATCAAATCTTACATTTTGTCTTGATTACAGTTAAAGCTGAACTTGAAATAATAAAATTTAAGCCTAACACAAAAAACACTACAGTCTGTGTTGAATTAATATTTGGGGCTGGAAGGTTAAGTTTAAATGGACAAGGAGCTTGAGTTTCCACATAAGTAAGGTAAGTACTAGTAAAGTTTGCCAAGAGTTGTCTTTTCTACCCATTTAGCTAAACTTTTCCGCCTTTTCCATGTCCTTGAAGGTATACAGTTTTAGGAAGTGACTTACTACACTGCTTTCCAAAGCTGAAACAGGCCTGCAGATTGAAAAGATACAGGCTGCAAACTGCTGGGTGATCTAGGAAGCCAAGATAAGTTACATGTGGAATCATATTGTCTTCCTTCTTCAGACAGTGATTCCAGTTAGGTTTGAGTACAAGAGTATATGATTGTCTGTGAAAAATCTTGAGATTCAGAAGGGATCTCTGGCTCATACAGCATCTATTCCAAGGTGGAAATACTAGCTGGATGTTTTGAGAGCTTACAAATACCCTTTCAGAACCACTTACATATCTTTTTGGCCTCCTTTTCCTTGGTAGTTACTATCTATTTTTGCTAAACATGTGGCAAGCTAGGACATTCGGAATAGTAATATTCTTTCTGCCTTTGTTGTGCTACTTCAGCCCAGTGACTTAACTTCTACTGTATATGTAGAATATGTATATATTTCTGTTCTGGAACAGAAATAGACTTTTCTCTTCATAAATATACCTCAGAATAAAAAATAGGAAGTTTGCTCACTTAGGCTTGGAAATATTAAAGATAATTTTTGTATTTTTTTTACTAAATAACAAAGTCTATACAAAGCTACAGTAGTGGCTTGAATGGAATTCACAGGTTTGCCAAGAACTCCCCCTCCTGTGTTTTCTTCTAGTCGGGTGTTTGAAATTACCTGACTGGAACATAACATAACTGGAACATGAACTAAGACAGGTATCTTTATAAAATAGCCTAAACAATGATCAGTGCTGCAAAAATTTATTTCTTCAGAACTTTAACTTATACACTTTAACAAAGTGTAAGTGTGTAAGAAATTGTGTAAGTTTAAGAAAGCACGTGTTTGTGAACTATTAATGTTTGTTTAATCATCTTTCTAAAAACTATGTAATAGTTCTTTAAAGTTATAGTTTATCTAATTTTTCTTTATTCTTACATCTTCCCTAGTAAGTATGGTACCCAGATTATGTCTGAATGGACTTTCAGTATTCAGAAGTGCAGCACAGACACATCTGACCTTAGTTATGAGCCATCTATAACACCCCTACTTTATATCTTTCATGGCATCGCAACCATAGTCTGTTGTCCTATTTACCTATACTTTGGCTAACACATAAGTCTAGGCAATAGTGGTTTGTGGTAGGTGAGAATAAAATGCTAGGCAAGAAACCTGAGATTCTGAGGATTTGTGTGCCTGTTTAGCCTGCTGTATACAGTAGAGTTGCAGCTGGATGTGAGGAACGCAGCCAGTGAAAAACATGGTATCATTGAAAAGACTCCATAATGCCAACAACTGGTGTAGCTGGATAGTTCTGTCAGTGGCAACATTTGGTTATGAAGAGAGAAAGCAATGACATTTTATTTATAAGATGTTTATTTGCAAAATGTATATGACTTAGTGAATTAAATTTTATTTGTAGGAGTGCACTATTTCTTATGTGCTATAGGAGTTTTAAAGAAAAATGGCCTTATCTAAAGAAACTACTTTCAGTGCCTGACTTTTATCTTTTTTGAAAAAAAGTGAGAACTGAAAACATTGGTAGTCAAATACTATTTTTTAAGAGAACAGAAAGTTGAATATTTAAAATATTTTCATGTGCAAAGTATTATATAAAATATTCACAATATAGTCAATAATGCATTCAATATAATTGAAAGTGACAAAATACAACCTTTTTAGTACCATTTTTAAGTAGGTTTTAAGAATGCTGTTAGCTAAAAGGGGAAAAAAATGAAAGCAACAGGAACAAATCAGGAGGATATACAACTCCTTTTCCTTTTTCCTTGCTTTCCCTCTTCCTCCTTTTCCTGTCTTGTGTACTGCTTAATTACAAAGCTCTTGGAAAACTTACTTGGAAGAATATATCTAAGTTAAGGTGTAAACAATGCCTTGAATAACCATCTTTTGAAGTAAAAATGAAAGAAACATTATTCTGTTTTGGTAATTAAAAACTGTGTATTCATTAATTAAACTAAGAAATAGCACAATCTAAAAATCTCTTTTATGTTCTTTTTAAGATCTTATTTATATGCCAAGTATTAGCAAATCATCTGGCAATTTTTAGAAATGTAACATGATTATGTTTCATTTTAAGCACCTAGAAAATGAGTAACAACCTTTGGCACAGAACGACATTTTGATTTTGATAATTTATCCAACTTTGCACAAGAATTTCTGTAAGGAATACACATAAGCCTGAACCAGATCATCCTTTTTATTTGTTTGTGTTATTTATCACGTGTCTTCCAACTTCAGTGATGACTAAGGTAGAAGTCCTTGAGTCAACGGTTTTTATTAAGCAACCTGGATTTGTTTTTTATTATCAGCTGAAAGAGGTAAAATTCTTGTGGGAGAGAGTTGGAGGGCAATATTTCTCAAACAGAGTAGGTAAAGGCAGTATCCCTTGCAGTTATGCCCTCCCATTTCTCATACTTTACGTAGGGATGTGGTTTAGTGGTGGGATGGCAGGGTTAGGTTAAAGGTTGGACCCGATATCTTAAAGGTGTTTTCCAACCAAAGTGATTCTATGATTCTATGATTAATGTTTAGGCCAGTGTGCACCTGGCATTGCTTCAGGTCCTCTCGGTTATGTACAACAACGATGCTGTTCTCAACCACGTCATAGTCATGAGAGCCTCATGTCTTCTGCAGTTTTGGCACTTACTTTTTTTTTTTTTTTGGCACTCAATTTTCTAATTTTCTGGAAGAGCCCACACATATCTTCATATTGGTTTCTTGACTTTTTTTGTTGGTTTTCTTCTTCCTCTGCATCTCTGTTTCTGAACAACTTCTTACACAACATGAGGCAGCAATATGCAAATTCATGTTTTAAGAACTTGCTCAGAAACACAAACACAGAAGGTGACATGGTTCTGAGATACAATGGAGAAGCATCTTTCTGACTGGTATATTGTGTGCCACTCTCTTAGGTTCTCATTCTGAGTCAGGTTTCAGAAGTGCTGGATGAAACTGAACCTCTGGATTTAATTGTAACTTGTGTCCTTGAAATCCTGCCTTGGGACTTTGCTGTCCCATCCTTTCTGTCACCAGACCATTCTGGGTGCAGTAGCTGACATTTTCCAAAGAGGTTTGATGTCAGGAAATATTATTCATGAATGTTTCAAAACACTGCCTTGAGTGTGCTGAGATCTCCCCATCTGCACTAGTCGTTCACATTTCGTTCTGAGTACAATTTGTTAACACAGAGCTTGCAGCTGAGGTTACTCGTGCATCTGAGTCAGTTGAAGGACCACAGATAGCCTCTCATTGTTTTCCTTGGTACAAGGAGAGGAGCCAAGTAGACACTCCTGGATGTGCCAGGGGTTAGTCATCAGTACTTAAAACTACTTTGAAAACACTCGTTTAGTATAAATGGTGCCAAAGCATCTGAGACTCTCCATCAGGTTGCCCTTTCTGCTTCTACCTATCGGAGGTATTCCCTATTTAAAACATTCCAGGTGGGATTCATCTGCCAAACATCAAGCGTCCTATATGCAATCCAGTCATCCCAGGACAATCCGTTCATTTTCTTGCAGTTAGACAGTAGGAAGCCTTTTAGAGTCGTATCCTCATTTTTGGTAAGGTGTTTTCCAAGTGACTTATCTAGGTGTCTCTGCAGTCCCTGCACTCATTTCTCACTCACACTTTTCATCCACTTCCTTTTTGCAAAAAGTCTTTGGAGACTTACTTTCTTTCCCTGCTTCCCCAGACCTCCAGATAGCACAAATGTAAGGATTATGTACACAGAAGGTACTAGCTGTTATCACTGAACGCTGAAATGTGTGCTTGTCATGATCCCACCAGGAGGATTGATGATTGTCATACATCTTTGCAAAGTACCAACCTCATCCTGTCCCTCACATTTCAGGATCTAGGGTCATCACTTTCCATGTTTTCCAGCATCACAGCACGACTGCATCTTTAACTAGGAATACCTAATCTTTGTCTCTTATATTGGATTACAAATTCTGGGTAAGTTCAGCAGAGTCAGTTACAGGGATTTTCTTTTCCATTTCTGCACCTATTTTCCTGAAACTTGCTATAACTTAATCATGTCTAAGTCTTCTACCCCTTTGCAAAACTTGGCTGAAATTGAGAAGAGGGTGTGCCTGGGACAGCATGGAGAAAGACAGATAAAGACAATGTTTGCGTAAACCCCACTTTATTTGGAAAGCAGACTGAAAAGCAGGAACACAAAAAAGTTGAAGTAGAGACATAGAAGATCAGAAGGCAATTAATGTATTAAATAGAGTTTTGTGTAAAGAAGAGCAGGAAGTAATTTTTTTTTTTAGCCTACATTCCACATGTTTTGCTTTAAAGAAGAAAAGGCTACAGACACTGATGAGGAAGATGTTGTTATTGGTGGTGTGTCACTGCTGTCACTTAAGCCATGGTGAAAAACCTTTTTCTGAAAGGCACTGATACAGAAGTCTTAAGATTATTTAGTCTTGCTTTGGTGTCCTCTTAGACCCTCTATGCAACTAAGTATTCTCAGCCAAAATGCTTTGCCTCTTTTGGGCTTCATCATGAACTTGCTGGTATACTTGGAATAAGAGCAGTGAAGTTTTCTTATGAATTCAAAGATGGAAATTGCATCCTTAAGACAAATCTGATTTGACCTGTTGTCTGCTTTGAAGGTTTGGGTGAGAGACTGACTTGATGTTTCCACAGCATACTCCTGGATGTGGAGTATGGGGGAAGCAGGCAGATGCTTTTTATTAAAACAAGACTTTGTCTTGCAAGTTTGAAAATACCTAACATGTTCTAGATTGCGTGCACTCCAGTACATATACTCCAGGGTACATGGTAAAAGAAAGTAGAGTGTCATTACTTACAGGTTGTTTTTTTTTCAAGGAGAGAAAAACAGGAGCCTAACAGTGCTTTTGAAGTTGAAAATCATGGGTGAATAAGAAGCAGTATGTGCATTACGCTGTAGTATCTGATGTATTGAGCATTAGGCAGTATGGCATGAAACCTCAATCAACAGACTGAGTTATGCCACAAAACTAATTTAAACTTTTGAATTAAGAAATGAAAGATTAAAAAAAAAAAGAAAAAGGAAATTTAATGGACATTTACAGTTGTCACTGAAATCTTTTGTATGACCCTGTGTAGAATTTAGCAAGAAGCTTTAATAATAGTATTGGGGCGGGGGGAAGAAAGAAAAAAAAACCCATGACATTTGTACTGCTAACCAGGCCTTTAAGATTGTGACTTTAAACTTGGACGCACTTAAGAGACATCTCTATGGAAAGTTTCCATGTTTCATTTTTATAAAATTGACATTTTTCAAACTCTCAGCTTTAAATTGAGAAGTAATGGAAGAAAATAGAATGTGCAGGAGTGAAGGGACTGAAAGGCAGCCTACCTTTTAAAAGCTGTGGTCACGGACTTTTTTTTGTAATTCTTTTTAAATATAATAGTTTCATTGGAAGGCTGGTTCCTGCTAAAATTCTAACAACTCTGTATCTGATCTACTGAACTGTAAGACCTCAAAGGTCTTGAAATTTCTTTCCTTTAAATACCATTGTCCTCAAAGAGTATTGTGTCAGGATGGAGGATTTTTCCAATAAACAAGAAGAGAAAATGCTTTTATGGACTAGTATAGAAGCAGCTAGTATATATTTGTAAGCTTTTTAGTTGAAAATGGTATATATTAGGTTCTTTACCAGTGTGTTAAAAGATTAGTTCTTTCAGTACAGTGCTTATAAATCTGTGCAATTTTAGACATTAATGACAAGCAAGATAGGAAGGCTGTAGCAGGTGTTTTTGCGAGCATAGTTCTGAGAGGGGTTTGGGGGTTTATAAAGTATTGCCTCTTCTTTCTGAGTTTATAAGTGACAGAAAGTGGGAAAACTCACATATTATCCCTAAATAGCATCTCTTATTGCCACAATTGGAAAGACAATTCTGCAGTAGATGCACTGTTAGTCTCACATAGGAGATGTCTTATATTCTTGTCCTTCAGGAAAAAACTCAATGCCATGCAGTCTTGCTGGGGAAAGTAATTATTGGTCTTGGACATTTTCTCATACTGGTATGCAAAATTTACTCAATAATTATGATCCTCAGCTGTAGCTGTAGAAAATAAACTAAATACTAGATGGTATTTTGAAATTATTCAGGTTATTGTATTTTTTCTTGGCAAATACAATTAGTCAAAACCAAATGATGATAAGAAAGCATATGATCCGTGTTTTTAACTAGGCTTCTAAGACTCTCTTGTCTATGCATTAGTGATTACTTTAGTCTACTGATTGGTAATTATTTTTGTAATTGAAGAGTATTTTTAAAACATCCATCATTCATGAGGCGTATCCATTTGACAATGAGATTGATTGATGTAGTCTTAATGGGGGACAGTGGCAGAAGAGGATTTTATGCTGTGTTTGTGTGTATATGGCAATGGCAGAAAAGTGGATTATTAATTTTTTTTTTGGTAAGGCCTTAAACAATATCTAAAGAAGGCAACATTGCACCATATGTATCCATTTTTTTTTAACTTACTAAATATAATAGAACTATATGCACAAAAAAAAAGAATTCTGTGAGAACAGGTATCTTAATCCTTCTTTTATCTGTACTAAAGAAAGCCAGAAAAGGAAAAAAAAAAAAAGAAAGAAAAAAGGCACACTTGTGTACAAACAGTTGTTGTCACACTCATGTTTTTAGTAACCATAAAGGTTAATGGGAAGGTAGGGAAAGGCACTGACTTTTCACAGGTAGGATGCTTAATGTTTGTGGACTTCTTGTCTAAAAATGGCTTGTTTTTTCATGTTGAATCTTGGATGTTACACGCTGTGGGATTCCAGCTACAAGGTGACTAGCTGAGAGACAAAGATGATACGGGACTGCTTCACTCAAGAGCTACTCAGAAAAAATGGCCATTTCTTCTCTTCTGAAGGTTATGAAATCATGTTATGCTTTATTCCTTTCTTCTGACATAACTCCTCAGGAGTTTCCTTGCAACTCCAGATGGCATGTTCCTCTTTTGAAGTCACTGCCTTTGACCAATAGTGTTTGATTAAGCTTATGTAGATGAGAATTCTCTCCCTGTCTTTGAATGTCTCTTACCAGTCCCAAGTAGCAGGAAATCTGAAAAATCAGTGCTGATTCCTTTGCTTTGTATTCTCAACATTTCTCGTAGTGTGACTCAAAGAATGGGGGAGAGGCAGTGGAGAGAACTCATGGATCTTAGTTTTAAATTCTTGCACATGCCTATGCCTTGAAAACAGGACTAAGCAATATAGTTTGGAAAACCCACAGATACTAAAAATAATAGCATATGCTATTTGTCAGAAATGTGCATTAGCTGATCTTCAGTACAGGAGGATTTCTGAGAGAGATGTATATCCAGTCCTTTTTCAAGGCTTGAGACAGTATTGATGATTGAATGGCTGTTACAGCTGCCGTAGATCAGAGCACTGCATTCTGATATTACAGCTTTAGATAGACAGCGCAGCTTTCTGTTTCATCCACGGTGAGGACTGTGTTTCTTCAGTCCCACTGTGCATTGTATCTTATTCCCACTGTCCTATTTGCTGCCTCTTCCAGTGGCAGAATTTGGGGGGAAAACTGTGTGTTCAATATGTTTACAAATTTAATTATAGATACTGAGAATCTCTCTTTGAAAGTTACAAAGTAAAATGTGTTATGTGTGTGGTGAATAATAACTGATGAATATAAAATTAACATTTAAATATAAGTTTATGACAACAGCAAATGTGAAAAGTCTGCAGGAGGAACATTACAAGGTGTTTTTAATAAAACTTGTTTCAAAGTTATTTGTGGCATTCAAAATATTTTATAAATACAGCCCTCATGAAGACTATTTTTTGTATGCATTAAATGTTATTTTACTGGAACGATATGGTATTCTTTTTGTAAAAGATGTGTATGCTACAGCAAAGTGTAGGAAATAGGTGAATATGAAAGGTAAATTGGAATATTTAAATAGAGATCTTCAATACCTGCCTATTAGCAGAACCAAAAATGGGTTATGTACTTCAATAGACAGAATTTTTAATTTCTCCTTTTCTTTTACCAGTCTTTATTTTAAAGAGTGATACAATTTTTAAAGGATTTTTACCACAGAAAATTGGGTAAGAAGCTTTTACTGTGTCAGGGTAGAGCTCAAGAAATTACGAATTTTAAATGTATTTCTTGCGTAAGCTCTATGTGGTTTCCAAAAAAACTTTAAATACTCAGACGATGTGGAGTCCAGAACAGTAGGAATTTCACATTGAATAGTATTCTCTCAAGCCATTGCCATCACTGTTGCTGCCTGCTGTGCGATTGCAGATGACATCTTCTGTGCTGTAAAGCGGCTGGGAACAGTTGTGCAACTAAAGATAGATAAAGGAAATCATTGTTAAGATGGTGGTTTGAAAGTGTAAGCTGAGTGATGAAAAATCTTGTCAATTCTCTCATCCCCTTTTAGTTTTGTAAGGATGCTAGGGCAATAAAGAGATATCTCCTGTAAGATAAGAAGCAGTATCAGGAAAAAAGCTTCAATGATTTGGCTGGCTTTCTGTGCGCATAATGCTGCAGTTTGAAATATCCCTGTTTTCGAATCAGGGTACATTGACATCCTCTTTTTAAAGCAGTCCTAATGGTAACAATTTTCTTTTATTGTCATAGATATGGGTGGAAGGAGAGCTCTAGGGGTAAAACTCATATAATGTTAAAGTAAGTTTTCAAATATTTAGATTGTCTGTAAAGTAACAGTCCAGAAAATTTGATTGCCGTGGTGCTTGGCTTACACTTAGACAAAGCATTTTGTGCTAAAGTGTGGAATATCATATGTGGAAAAAGATGTTGCTAAATGAATAAATGTATTGGGTAATAGTTTGTAAATATTTTATATATAGAAGTTATTGTTTAAATTAAAATATAAATAGTTATTTAAAAGTTAACTTGATACACTAAAGGTAATATTTGAAGTATTTGGAAATAAGTGTTTCATATATATATAAGAGCTAAAATAGTACATTGGCATTAACTGAGTGAAATTAATGACAGGTCATGAGTTCTTTAACTCTTGAATGACTTTTTTTAAAGACTGAATTGTGGTGTTGTAAAATAATGAGATTTGGTTTATACAAATCTTGGTTTAGAAATCAGTGATTTGAACAAAACAATATCTTTCTGCCTTTTTTAATTCACTGAAGAGGTTTGTTTACACGTGTGCTGGCTGGGTGGATAACAAAAGGTATGATACGTTCAAAACATTTTTTCTGTAATAAACCAGGAAGCTAAATTATTCTAATGAAATTGAAGAGGTTTTTTTATTCTTCAGCTATTAGACACAAACCTGGTATTTAATTCTCTATCTTCGTCAAACCATTTTTGTTAAAATTATTTGGGGTCCATTTAAATAAGACTGTTAATTGTTAATTTTCAAGTCTTCTGGAAAAAATATGTTGTATGTTGCCTCATATTCCGGTCTTGACAGGTTAGAAATCCTGGGAATTAAGGTCTTCCACCCAAGTATACATCATTTACTTAATGTGACACCTCATAAATTTTGGTTCCATTAAATATCTGCCAGTGCATAAGCAGTAGATTCTTTTTAGGTTTAGATAACTTCTTTTGGTTATTTCATACAGAGTAGTGTGAATATAAAAGCCTACCTCTGGATTTTATTGAAACGTTAGCGGTTTGTTTTGTCTTTCTTCTGAAAACCTACAGTGTAATTTTCTCAGGTAGGTGCCATAGTGCTCAAAGAGAGTCTTTTTGGATCTGCATTGTATGAAATGGTATACTGGACAAGGCTTCTTAGTTTACTGAGAGTTTGCATAAATGTATTTACAGGGCATTAGAAAACCCATGAAAGTTTAAAGTTGAGTTGGAAGTTTAACAAAGTGGGATCAAACATTACGAGAAACCATGTCTAACTTCCCGCTTCAGTTCTGCTATGATTTTCTCGAACACATATGTACTATAATTTTTTTTTCAAAGGGCCTAACAGCTGAGCTAATTAATTTTCCATCAGACTTAGGCAATTCATTCAGAGGAAACTCCAGGCGAACTGAAGTTTGAAACTGTATTTAGGTTTGGTTTTGCCCCCCAAGGTGTTCTGTGTAACTATAATACAAAATTTGCCTGACATTCTCCATGGTTGGTGCTGTCCTGTGATATCTGAAACCCAATGAAGTCAAAACAAGACTCTTAGCTGGCTGAAGTGCCATAGGGAAATAAAGGAGCGACAGTGCTGAGTATTTACCAATAAATAAATCCATCAACATTTATGAAGTTTCTAGAAAGGATGGAATGAATTTGTATTCTGTAAACATGACCTGGTAATGTTTTACCCAGTGTAATGAAAGACTCATCATTTATGTTTAAAAAGAATAGTGTTTGTGTCAGAAGGTGGGAGATGTCTGTTAGCTGCATATCTACACTATTTTAAACTTTGAATCTATAAATATTGTGGTTTATACCACATATATATACAGGTATACTGTAAATACGTACATTCAACAAAAGTGCTCATACAAAAATCTATTTGTTTTACGTCCACACAAATGATATGTCTGATAACAAATGCTTATTATAGTAAATATAAACATTACAAATTAATGTGAGCAATTCCATGGAATTTCCCATGTATGTTTATAGTGGAAGGTTTTTACAATTATGTTTATTGAATTGTATCAGAATGAAGAAATATCCCATTTGAACTAACTATCATTTTATATAGGGCTTCTATGAGAAGATTGCTTCCTTTTGATTGACATCGAAAAAGAAAACACTAAAAAAAATGAAAAAAGGGCTCTTCAGTGGTAAACACTATGAATTGAAAAAGCAAAAAGTATCGCTGTATCCACTTGAAAGTTTCATAGTGTTTTTTCAAACAGGCTTAATTGTTTCAGATAAAAATTGGCTCTGAATGTCAGGCTTGTTAGGAGTGGGGAATTGTTACAGTGAAGTTAAATTGCACTGATACTGTGGGTTAAAAAAAGAGACCTGAAAAATGTTTCTTTTTAAGCTACATTGTACATAGATTAAGTTTCTGGAGTAGCTACCAAACCAATTGACAGCTACCTCATTTTAGTGGTGATGAATGGTCCTCTAATATCTTTTGAAAAGAACTGTAACTATTACAGATAGGGACACACTGAGTTGCATCTGAAGCCAGTTCTCCAAGACCATTTGTCTCAAAACATACAATATTTCACTGTGATAGTAAATAGAAAGATGATGGGATGATACTTTTTATGGAGCGTAATAACAAGTGTTAAATTAATCTCCTTTGCAGTAGGAATGGGTTATTACTGTCTAATATACTTTGAAAGAATTTGGAGTTTCAAAACAGAGTTCTTCCCCCATATTATTGCAAGTAATACAAATTTTAAGAAACAGGTGTATTTCTTAGCAGAAATTGGATTTTGCCATCAGAGGAGGGGTCTGCATCACACTGGCTATCAGGGAGCAGCAATGACTGGCTGCTCTTTGAGGACCAGGAGAGAAGGGGGATAACCCCAATGGCAGGGGAAGGACCTGGCCAGCCCATGCCCATCCTCTAGTTCCACTGAGAATCCAGGTCACTCAGCAGATACAGCCTATTAGGTGACCCAGGGTCCTGACACTGGTTCTCTAAATAACAGTAGAATTTCTGCTCAAGCTGTAGTAATTCATATCTTGAAGTACTTATTTTCTCCTTCTGAAACTTTTTATTTTGCTTCTTCATATGATAGACGTGTATTAGGGAAATACTTAGATTTTTATAAGAAGAAGTTACTATTGACCACCTAAACCAATATTTGAAAACAGAATAATCAGATGTTCCTTTTTTCCCCCACAAACCAAGACTGAAAGGAATAATTACCTTGTTTTGACAAGTGAACTGAAGAAGTATGACATAGAATTCTTACACGAATGCATACATGAAAACTAGGCTGTCATGTTTACAAGGTGATTTTTTTCATATGATGAATTTTTTAAACAGTAAGTGGTCTGTAAACTATACTGATATTTTTCTGAGGAACATAAGCTTCTTTTGGCTATCTTGTAAGGAAGAGAGTTAGGAATAAATACAAACTTTTGATTGTTCAGCTACTTTATGAAAACTCTGAATCATTCCAAGCTGCTACTATTTTTGCATTACATGTATCTATCATACAGTACATTTTACACCAATCATTGAATGTTCTGCAAGCATAATTGAATGAAAGATGAGTTTGAGTTGTAGCTATTGAATGGCGTTAGCTTCACATTCTGCATAAGCTCTGAGATATTTCTGAAGAGAAAAAGGAATGGATGTGTGTGACTATGCCTGAATATAAGTATACATGAGTGAACAACTGTATTTTCAGAATTCCTTTTATCTCAATTCTGTAAAGCACTGTTGAATATTTTTCCATTGGTTGCAGAACCTTGCCAAGTTGGCATACTGTTTTTTTGCCAGAACAACTGACTGAAGTATTTCAGCATTTCAGAGAGTGCTTTTTAACTTCTACTTTTAATTACAGTGTCTTTAATTGCAGTAACATCTGTTAAGATACTTGGAGCCTTATATTCAAAGACTGATCTTTCCTCGATGTGTTACATGATGTATTTGGTTTACATCCAGACTTCTTAACCAGAAGCGTGACTGAGTTTCAGCTACATTCTAAAATGTTGAAAATCTTTGAATTGTTAGTTGCAAAGGAGTATTCTATAGCTTCTGAGAATTTAAGAAAATTATATATCCATGAAATGTTTTGTAGTATTGTGCTGTTTATTCAGAGGTGCGAGATACTGGGCTCTAAAGGACCTTCATTTTTGATCTAACTTTGTTTTGAAAAAGCAAAACCACAATGGGTAGTGTCGTTTCTGCTGAAGACGTGCAGCTCTGCTACTTGTAGTCTAGACTCAAATTTGACCAAAACTATCATCTTGACCTTCCATCTTAATTTGACATTCTTTTGGAACATGTGTCTTGTAGACCGTTCACTTAGAAAAACTCTCAATCTATTTTTCTAGTAGTGCCTCTAAGTAAATTTCCAACCAACGCTGTAGTTGCTTCATAAAAGAATATTGCTTTTAAGAAAAGTAGTGTATTTATTACTTAGCTAGTGGGACGAGGGAGGGGATTCTGCCCCTCTGCTCTGCTCTGGTGAGACCCCCTGGAGCCCTGTGGCCAGCTCTGTGGTCCCCAGCATAAGACAGACCTGGACCTGTTGGAGCAGGGCCAGAGGAGGCCACTGAAAAGATCTGAGGGCTGGAGCCCCTCTGCTATGGGGACAGGCTGAGAGAGTTGGGGGTGTTCAGCCTGGAGAGGAGCAGGCTCCAGGGAGACCTGATTGTGGCGTCTCAGTGTTTAAAGGGGGCTGATGAGAAAGATGGGGACAGACTTTTTATCATGGCCTGTTGCGATAGGACAAGGGGCAATGGTTTTAAACTGAAAGAAGGGAAATTCAGACCAGATGTAAGGAAGAAATTTTTTTAAAATGAGGATGGTGAAACACTGGCACAGGTTGCCCAGAGACATGGTGGATGCCCCATCCCTGGTCACGTTCAAGGCCAGGTTGGATGGGGCTCTGAGCAAACATCATGTGCATCTAAATAGTTATATTTGTCCTTCATGTTACTGCTGCAACATGAAAAATATTATTAAGTGCTAAGTAGTAGACATGAAATATACCGGTTATTAAAAAGTTTCCATTGTTAATGTGATTTTTGCTTTAACTTTGGTAGCAAGTCATCACTGGTTGTAAAATCTATTCCATTATTTCTCAAAAAAGAGAAAACAGAAAAACCAAAAAAGAGAAAAAATAACTCTGCTACTGCTTTGCTTCTGATGTGAAAACTCCTGGGATTTACTGTCTTAGTCTGAGTAGGCCAATAGACTTGACCTGTGTTTTGGCAAAGTATATGTTGAGTAAAATGTGCACAAAGCAAGCTGATAGTTGTTCTCTGGTACGCGATAGTGTTTTGGTCTGGATTTTTATGTTCTAGTTATTTGCAATTACGTGCTTAATTTCCAGAAAGCAGTTACTCCTTGGACAGAAATTGTAAGCACATAGGAAACAAATTTACCCTCTGATGTATTTATTTATTTATATAGTTTTCAGGTATAACAGTGAGAATTTTCTTTCTAAATCTAAAAAAAAAAAAAAAAAAAGCTACTATTCTGACTAAGATAAAAGAACTTATTTTTTAAACCAAACCAATGGAAGATATTCTGAAATTTATCTCTGCTTTTATTTTACAGGTCTTCCTCTCTGTAAACTCTACAGAAGCATGCATGAAGTTTACTATTCAACGCTGATTTTATAATTCCCTACACAAATGCTTCTCTTATTAATCTATTTCCAAGGAACAAAATGTTGTATATTTTTATATTTATAGTCTGATTTTTTTCATTATTTAACCACTTTTCTGTATCTGTTTTACAGATTCTGAAAATGGAATGGGGAGGAGAGTATTCTTTTGATTCTTCCAATTTAGACTGTTTGTTAAATGCCCTTCCTGGAGAATTGGAGTTTCAACAAATCATTAGTGATCTTGATGAAAAAATAAAGAAGAACTCTTCTAGGTAAAGAGTATTTTTTATGTATCCAAAATATTAGTGAAAGTCATTACATTTAGGAAGAAACACAACTTTTCTCTTCTTTCTTTTCTGGTTGTAGGTTAGGATTCTGATAATTATTTCAGTAGTAATTTTACCTTGAACACTTGGGCATTTAACAAATTTTTAATGACATATAATTTTTGTGCTAGAGTCTTTCTCTGCATGGTATTTTTAACAGTTGAATCATCTTAATCTTAGGAATTACTACAGTAGGTGTGACAGTGGAGGAAGAAAATGTGTATTCCCATGACAGTTGTATTTCCTACAGCTATGACATAGAATTTTTATTCACTAAAAGAGCTACAGAATTTTACAAAAAAGCAAAATTTGAACCTAGTTTGTTCTTTAAGCATTTCTAACAGAAGTAGAAAAAGCAAGTAAGTTTATATATATATATAATCTTTCTTATATAAGCCATTATTTCACCTATTTCAGTTAAAACTGTTATGCTGCAATAGAAGATTTTCTAACTAGAATTTGTTTGGTAATATATTTCCTTGTCCACTTTTTTCTAACATACTGGTTTCCAAATATCAATGCTATAGAAACAGCGGAGTACTGAAAGAGCTCTTTGTTGATGTAGATTTTTTTGCATGACCACAAAAAAATCAGCTCAAGGTTTTGTGCCTTATTTGAAAACCGATGGCAGTTTTTTGTGGCTAAACTCTTTATTACCTTTAAAATACTTCGGTCTGTGAAAGATGCTCTTAAGCAAATAAACTAATTGCCCCTGTAAAAAAAAAGGTGTACATTCAGAAATGTAACAAATAGCAGAATTTTGGATTAAATTTTTAAAATGCTCGCCTTTGGATAACAGTGCACATTTTAGAGTTGTATGATTTCAAAGAGTGCCCTTCATGACATACGTTTTAAGACACTGCAATTTTAATGAAGCCCACATTTTGGTCCTCCATTTTGGAGGTCTTTGTCTGTTCCCAGACAGCTTCCTGAAGAATGGAGATAAACCATTGCTGTGTCTCACTGAAAACTGATTTAGGTCATCTCTGAATTAATGTTATGTTGCTTATGCCAGGCTGAGACATTTTCAGGCTTTTTTTTTTTTTTGTATTGCTCATATCTGACATTTTGAGCATTTTCATTTAAAAACTTAGTGTTTACAAATGTAGTTGCAATAGTAATAATCCCCCAGTAGCCATGATATTGAAGATCTGGGAAATATGGGACTGAAATGTAGATACTTGGAGTTTAGCTGATGTCATAACATAGTTATAGGTACTTACGTTTTGAGTTGCCGTGTTCTTATATATCTGGGAAAAAACAGCATCAGCATTTTGGCAGATGTGTTGTCACCTCTTCAACTACCAAATAAAAGTGACATTGTCAACATTATGCAGAGCCAGCATGAGAGTTAGAAAAATTAGTATCGAGATGAGTGTTTGGAATGCATGCTTTACTACTCTTTATTGTTTTTAATGCGTGTAAAATATGTGCCGCTGGTTGAGAAACTTTTGGCTATGGGAAAGCAGGCCAGCTGTTCGTTCCTTTTAGTGGTACTTTATATCAGGTAACATTCTATGTTACATTTTACATTAACATCATCACAGTGGGGCTATTTGTACATTTTTAAGAAGGCTGATTGTCCCCATCTTAGGCACATAGTCCTACAGATTGGAAGGGCCTTTTGCTGTAAATTTCATAAGATCCAAACAGTATTATATCTAAGGAGAGGAGGAAATTGGATTAGGGTGTGGTACACAGCAGTGCATGTCAGGAAAAGCTTTGTATTTCTGCTGAGTAGACACTTACTCTAGTTTTTAAACTAATTTTCACAAGGAAAATCAGAAAGTACCCCTGTAGTTACCAGGTGATATTTTGCTCCTGTAATATGTCAGTTTCAGAAATGGAGAGGAGTTTAAAAGAAGATGGACAGCAGCTGATGTGACTTTTAAATTAAAAAGAGTCCTTTTATTGCTAATATATTAGAGGTAGCATGGAATGAAATCATTTTCAAGTTACCATTGATCTTTGTAAGTGGTATGATAAGAGCAGCTCTATGTGCTACGGTGATACAATTGGAATACAATCCATTTTTCATCAGATAGATTTATGGTTTTATTATACCACAGAGAATAAACATAATAGTATACAGCATATATATATTTTTAAAAATAAAACATTGTGTAAAAAATTATGATCCAGAAGTGTGTAAATCACTTGAATGCTCATTTATTGCCTTCCAACTGAATAGCTTTTATAAAATTGTGTGACACGACAAATCAGATATGCTTTCCAGCAGTTGAATTACCTTCAGTATTTTTGTATTGTACCAATTCTATTTGGTGCTATAACAGAAAAAAAAAAAGCCATCTGTGCAAAATTGTTTTATTTGCAAGTTTTAAGGGAGTAAGTTGTTCATTCATTCACTATCATATAACAGAGCTCTTATTACACTTGAATGTTAACTTTATTTTTACAGCAGTTTACAGAGGAAGGTGAATATGAACTCTCAAAACCATTGTCATTGCCGGCCAGTTTTATATAAAATATTAGTCCTGGGTTATTCTAAAGCATGAAGTTGTATTCATAATTTCATCAGGACAGCCATTTGTCTTCAGTCATTCCCTTCACATTTGCTTTGACTTTTGCTGTTTATCAAAACTGAGGGGTTTCTTTTTTTTTTTCCTAATAATGGAGGATTAAAAATTAGTAAGAGTTAGTTTTTGAGCAATCCACAGAACTAAACTTTCAGCTGATATTTAATACAACTGAGACAGAAAATAGGTACAAAGCTTGACACCAAGCTTATAGTGCATAACTTGCAAGTGATTGTAAACATGAAATCTCTTCATTTTTTGGTGTGTTTTCAGTTCTTCAGTGAGTGATTAGCTGCCTTTAGCAGTGATAAAGTGGTGATAAATTCTACTTGCCTGTAGGACAATGTAAGGTATTCTAGGTCTTCTTCAACAGAACAGTTACTCAAAATTCAACAAAGTGATTTACTAATAATTGTATCACCACAATACACTGGAGACTATATCTTTGTAAGGCTTTTTGCAAAGGCTTAATTTGACTTCAGTCTGATAAACTTCAACCCAACCCTCTGTCTATTTAACAGTAATTCAGTCATCTGGCATTTTGATGAAGGTCTTTCTTCAAGGGCTCCAGTGAGGTCAATACTAATAAGTGCTTACAGTCTTGCATCTTGTCCCATAACTGGTCAATATAAATTGTAATCATTATTTGAGCAAATAACAAGATCCTTAACTTGCAAATAATAGGACTGTCTGGCAAGTACCTCAATAAGGATGTCAGTATGGCATTTTCCAGTTGTTGATTATAACTTTGCTGATTTGCATAGAAATACTTCCCACTGTCAATACCTCACAGCAAAGGGATGGAGGAGTTTCAAACAGGGTATTAAGCACTGCTATCTCATTCCATTTTCCTGCATCAGAATTGGAGTGTGATTTTAAAGTGAGATGTGCTGAAAGAATTACCTTTATCTATTTCATTCTGAAGAAAATCTTGGCTTGATCCTCTCAGGAATTTTCAGGAAGTGGCTACACCTCACTTTTTTGGTATTCAAGAGAATTAGCAAAATCTTGGCATCTCTGTCCAAAATCCTAATAGTGGTTGAGTATTTGGGAGAATTTAAAATTAGAGCTAATAGTAGAGGAATAAAATTGATAATTTCATCAGTTTTACTCGGACCTAATACGTATCACACCTCTGAAAAAGAATTTGACTCTTCTGCATGAATGTAACCTGCTTGCTGTACAAGTGCATTACAAGTATAATATACAATATAATACAATAACAAGTATTTAGTTAAGAATTTAGTACCTATTAAGATACTAGAATAATGTTACTAAAATCTTTGTCTAAAGAGTGTCTGTCTACCCTGGACTAATTGCTAAGAATGAATAATTAAAATGATAAAGGAATGTAATTTTATTCCTATTCAGCGTGTGTTGTTTTTGTGTATGATCACTGAATTCAGGATTGTTGTTTCTCACCACCATGCCAGCTGGACAGCACAGAGCTTCTTGGAGATTGGCTATTTTAATAGACACACAGTTTCTTAATTCCAATCTGCAGTGGTTATAATTGTGTCAATATCTTAGGTAGCTAGTTAGCTGTCATGTACATCTACAGAAGCCCTAATCAGAACTTTTACTGCGTTGCAAAATATCCCAATTAATTTCATATGAGGATACAGGAGACAATGGGTTTTTAGCTGTTATTTTTCACTATCGTTATCAATGGTCAATGGAGTTGGGGGACTCCTATGTTTCTCGCCAGTCTTCTGAAATAACAGGGCAAATCTTGTGGACCGAAATAGCTCAAGTCTTTAAAACAAGGTTGGAAATTAAAGGTACGCAGTCGTTCAGTTAGAACTGTTGGTTCTCCTATGGTTAAGCTGTTGAGTAAGCTCCTCTTGCTGAGCTGCAGTAAAGTCATCACTATTCTGCTTCTTTCAGGTTTCACTGGTATTGTTATTTTACAGTTTTGGTGGATGTGTTTTGTGAGTAGCTAAATTAGACATATGAAGTAGCTTGCAAAGTCCTCGAAGCAGGGACTGCATTTTTATTTTATGTCTTAAGGTCCAAGATTACAATAGAAAGAATTTGAGGAAGTGAATTTTTTCAAGGCTTTTAGCTTTATAACAAGCCTGTAACTTTCAGACTCATATTTTAAAGAATTGCTGGTTTTAAAAAACAAGTATCTAGCCATATTTGTCTTAACAGCATTTTCCTAAAGTGGTAAAGCTTTTGTAGTCAGTCTTTCCATCAGTTTTGTATTGCTGCTTACAAAATAATGTTTAACTTCATTCTTATTGGTCGTATTTTATTTTGAATAGAACTTAGATACAAACTGTGAAAAAGAATAATACAGTCTAACTATGAAAAATAGAAGTTAACATGCACACAAACATGAGGTGATAACAAAACCTCTATTATTAGAAGTAGCAGCTTTACTTTCTAGCTTTCTCCTCTGCTGTTGAGGTCACCATTGTAAAGAACATAAAATATAAAACGGAATTTCATCTGTTTATGCAGTTGGGTTAATGAGAGTAAGAAAATGGACATACCAGAAAGAAAGAGCTGACGGTCAGATAGACTAGAATGGAGCAGCATAAACATTGTATGCCTGGATCTGTAATAATCTCATTTTTTTCAGAATTTTAGAAATCCTAAGAGATACAGTGTACCAGGAATGTTACAGTAGCTTATCATAAGCATTGCAGGAACACACAATGTGATAAATGGACATTTTTGGTAAAACCTCTGCTTTCTGTTCAAGATAAAGTTATCAAAACATTCTTTGCATGATTCTTTATGTTGGTTTTTTTTTTTTTAAGTTTGATTGTATCTAGCACTTTAATAGTTACTAGAAAATAAGTTATTTATGTTTATAGTTAAATTGCTGTTTATTAACACACAGTAGTGCTGAGGCATCAGCAATAACCTCATGAAATTGTCTGTAGATCAGGGGAAGTTTTCTTAGTATTTCCTTTTTGGCAGGTCACCTTTCATGAAATAAAACAAAATGTTTGTTTCCACATGGGAGAAAGCATAACAAGGAAAATGCCTGTGGGAATTATATTGGTAAAAGTCTTTCTCAAAGATTTCTTACTAGTCTAAGTGTACAACAGGTCCTCTGACACACAGGCTTCCAAATGGTATGACTAATTTTGTATTAAATGCCCTGTATCTTTGGCAGTCAAGCTTTTTAATGAATATACATGATAATAACAAAGTAGTATTAGGTTAGTGCTTCTGTCTTCAAAAAACAATGGAAACAATTATTTCATTACTTTTAAAACAAACTGTCTGTTCTTAATAAAAGACATGTAAACTGTGATTCTAAAAGCAGGTCTCCATGAGTATGATGATCTTAAGCATAAGTAACATGAGGCTTAAAGATAATTTCATTTTATAGCTTAGCAGTTTAATTTAACCAATCTCATTGCCATTTTATGGCTGTTCCATATGCTATATGAAATAAATTGAAACAGTGCTTGTTAGAAATTGAAAGTAGTTAGAAGATCATCCTTCAACTTACTCGTAGTAATCTTAGGCAATGGAAAATGGTATGTGGAGACAGCAACCCTCATTTTGATACTATGCTTTTCAAAATAATGTTGTATCGGTGTGACAGTGCTTACACTATCGGTTCCATTATAGTACTTGGTTTATAACCGTTTGTCCGTTGATACAGCCACTTAAAAAGCAGTCTCTCCACGTGATTAGGTTATTCCTAAAAACTGTCATTAACTTAATAATTAAGACCACCTAGGAGTTCTGAAATTGAAACTGTCTCTCTGCAGTGGGAGTACTTACCGAATGGTATTGACGTGCTACTCCAGAAAAGTGCTCCAGCATGGACACAGATAACATAACAGAACTTTGCTTAGCATGTTAAAAAACACCCTCGCCTTTAAGAAGGAGAAGGTATTTCAGTGAAATAATTTTCACTGGCATAATGGTATACCAGTCGTACTAACCACAAGCATTGATGTGCCCACAAAGGCTCAAGGTGCTCTCTGTATGGGAGTAAAGATTTCTTTCTTGAAAAATTGGTCAGTTCTACAAAAATCCATATGGGTACAACTATCAGATTTCTTTGCTACAGAGAAAGGTTAATTTTTTCTTTGAGCTTTTATTTTCTACTCCTTGTTTAGTGGTTCAGTGAATATTTTTTTCTGTTTAAGTCTGAACAGTTCCACAGATACAAAGAAAAGCGGAATCATCTGTGGAAGAAAAATTGAGGGCTGTTAAATACCAGGACGCTATCTGATTTAAGTACCTTGTGTCACAAACTGCTAGAGATGATGAAAATATTCTGAGGAATCTTAACATTTTCTTTTCTTGGTTGGTTTTTTTTTTATTCTTCTTTGGTGTCTCGTAATGACCACTGGCAGAGACACACGGAGACCTTCCATCTGACCAGGAACAGCTATTCTAATGTAGTACCAGTAGGTTAATTTCCAATGCAAGAATTAAGCACCTTTTGTTTAGATTCAGCTTTGGTACCTGAGCACCTGAAACATAAACTGTATGCCTCACCTCATCATTAAGCTTTAGAGTGCCAGAAAACATATATATGGAGCACAGAACCAGTTAACGATAGTAAATAGGGAAAAAACATTAAGTACTGAAATATGTCTGATTTCCCTGTTGTACTCCAGATCTTGTATTCCTCATTTAGATAGGGTTGCACACAGACTTGGTTGTATTTTTCCATTGACTACACATGATTTTAAGACAATTTATGCTCCCATTGCACGTGTGCAGCGTCAGTTGACATCGTCTGGGTTGATGCCTCAATTTGTTCAAAAAAAGGAGTTTATTTATTGCACTGATCTTACTAAAATATATTTGCAATTAAACCTTAATGAAAAATTATTATTTGGTGGAAAAAAAGGAATTTTGCATTTTATATGGCTTTTTGAAGTAATACTTTTAAGAATAAAATTCATTAAATACATTAAGCACATTTTTCATGTCAAAATTATATATTTTATTTACACTTTTAAAGCTTCAGCAAATTTCCTTTCTAAAAAAGGAAATCGAAGTTTCATTCACCCTACACTGATGTGGAATTCTAGTTTTAAATACTAGCCTACATAGTGAAAATAATTTTAATCCTATTTGGCAGAAGTCTTTTATTTAAGGTGGTTGCTTTCTAAACTCAGGTAACACACACTAAAATGTTTTTTTTTCAGTGGCAACCAATATTACTAAGTATTTAATTTAATGATGTCATTTGTAAAAGAATAACTATCATTAACCATGTTCATGTAACAAGTGTTGACAAAAATCTTAAAAGAAATAGGAAAGGTTTTGAGACCGTGTTTTCTTACAGTATGCTGTAAGTAAGCAGGATGAAAATATTTTTATTTAATGAAAAACAGTTTTAGTCCTAATTCAGTGTTTACTTTATTGGAATAAAAGGATTAAATGAAATGAACAGAGTTATCATGATTTGTACCTACAGAGAGGGCCACTGAAATCCATCTACCTAATCCCCTTATCACTGTTGGGACAAATTACCAAAATATCTGGTCTTGAGAAGGCTGTAGCCTATTCATAGCTTGTAGTTTATTGGCTTGCACACAGATTCCTCTGCCAAAGATGAGTGTAAGAACTGGTTCCTGATTGAAGCAGATTGGCACAGACTAACAACAGTAGTCCCTTTTGCAATGCACAATGCTGTAATCTGTTGGGTATGATTGAATGAGGCACATCAGCACACCACAATAAAAGCCTTTGATAGTGTCCCGGGAGTCAAGGTGTATGAACAAGGCATTCAGTTTCAGAGTCCTGAGAACAGGTTTCACAACTTGAAAAGATGCATGCCAATCTTTTGTCAAGTTTAGGATTGGTATTCATGGCTGGGCTATCCCATCAGGAACCTGAGTGGGCCACAGACAGAGGCAATTGTTTTTCATGGAGGTCCTTTGTGCTCCTGATGAGGTCTTTTGATGGTAGGGAGATGCTTGTTTTGGTGCACTTCATTTTGAACTGCCATGCTCAGGAAGGTCTTAAGACTTTTGCGTCAATTTTATAGAAGTGTTTTACAGAGCACCCATGTATTCCTAAATTCTAAAAGTTTTTACATGTTTCAGCATTAGTTGTAGTTACTGAATTTGGTTTCTGAAGATAATGTAGCTGTAAAATGTGGTGGCTTCATTTTGGTAGAGTGGATACCCTTTGAATAGTTTACTTCATATCTTTTAAGCATAAAACAAACATACCCATAATTCTTAATGAATACAATTAAATATGGGAAAATAATCTGTTCAAAATTACCTAATTATTTTAATGAAATTTTTCTTAGAAATTATATACTCATCATTTTGGAAACTATGTATTTATTTTCTGATTTCAAAATGCCACACTTCTCCTGCACTTACATTCTTATGATGATCCTTGCATTCTATAATTGTAGTTGATGCAGTTTTCATATTCAGCTTATTATTTAATACTGTATTTTAAAGAAACAAAAGGTACAAAGCAAAATGCGTCACAGCTGATAAATCTTTATGGCATTCTCAGAAAAAATATACTTCTCTCTTTTTGCTTGTTGTAGGTAACTTAAAAATAAAAGGAAAACGCAGACTACTGTTTATCTCTGAACTTAATTTAGTGTGATCATTTGCTTATTTTTTTCCACTGTTTTTTTAAAATGTCAGTTCAAACTAACAGACTCAGTTCCCAAAGGTATGGATGACACTGATTTACTTTATTGCTGTTGATCAGAATGAGACAGCTAGTAGGAATTTAGGGTACATTGCATAACATCTGTAAAAGAATAAAATGCAAATCACTCAATAAAGGAGAAAATCCAGTAGGAAATCAAATAAATACTTCTTCCACATCCTGAAAACAGTACTGCAGGCAGAATTAAATGACAAAGTATAGTCAGTGGGTGATATGCAGAATGGCCTTTCATCATTGATTTCTTGTTACAAATTTATATGGGCTACTAGTGTTTAAGATTTTTTTTTATTTCATATTCAAAAAAGATTATATTTTAATAAAATACTTTCCTCTAAAAAGATGACATTTAATGGAAAATGAATCTTTCCACACAGAGAAGTTATGCAGAGAAAAATTTAAAGCTTTATTGGAGGTTGCTAATTAAATAAAAAAAAATAGTTTTCCCTTTTTTTTGGAAAACTGGAGGTCTTTAATTTGGTATTTTTGTCACGGCTTGTACACGTAAAGGTTTGATTTGTTTTCCAGTTTCTTCCCTCTCCTCTCATTCTCCTTTTCTCCTCATCCTGTCCTCTTTTCTAACCACCTTCTCTTCTTTTGCCAAAACTAGTCAAGTTTGAAAACATTAGAAAGTGGCTAAAGCAAAACAGCCATCCTTCATCTCTATAAAACAGACAGGCAAGTGGCAGTATAGTAGGCAAGTTTGTTGTTTGGTCAATATAATGAAGATAGAAAGCAATATGATCAAAAGTATCTGACATTAAAATACCTGTAAAGAGCTGAGTCTCGTCTAATCCTGTAAATCTACAGAGATAGAAAGAACTAAGATTTAATTTGTGTTAAACCTTGCATCCCTCATCAGCTTTAAGAACATAAATGGAATAACTAATATACTCCAAAATAAAATTCAGATAGTAGTGACAATCACTTTGCACTTCAATAAATCAAAACCAGCGTCAATCTTATTGTTGGCTCTATTTGTATTAAACCTAGATCTGCATAGATCTAGTCAATACTATTTTTCTAACTGGAACTATATACTATATTAAGCATTGCTTTTTTAAAAAAAAAAAAAAAGTAGTTCTGAAATACTGAAAAGGTATTTTTGTAGGAAAAGATACAGAGTTAGATTGTTTCTGTATTTTTCCTTGTTTTCATGCAAGTGTCGACACAAACAGAAATAAAATCATGTTGGATTTTCAGTTGTTCTTGTTATTTTTGCAACTGAAATCCCTGTAATAACCATGCCAGCCACATTTGATTTCCTAAATGGGATTGTGATTCTAGATGAATGTTAAGGAGCGGATAAGCTCCTTGAAAACAAACTCTGTTTTCTTTCATATATTCTAATGACAAAAACAGGAAAGAAAAGATCTGCTTTCTCAGCACAACTGACTCAAATTCTTTTCGGCATTTTCTGTGATGTCAATGGGTCCTTAAAAACTTGTTAATATCTGTTATGTATTATAAACCAACTGCTGATTCCTAAAGGATCAAAATGACACATGCACCTTCGAATATGTTAGTTGATTAAGTTTATATTGTCTGCTTTAGCTAATTAAGCACCAAGGACTGGATCTTAGGTTGGATGATGTCCTATTCACTAACTACTTTTTACTAAAAAGTACAAGATTGTTTGAGAAGTGAGGTAATTCTCACTGAGGACGGCAGAGTCTGGCCTGCAGGAAATTTATTTTAGCTCTAGCTCGACTGTATTTAAATGTTAATCCTGCAAATTCAAGCCTTATTTTGTAAGAGTAATTTAATCTGTGAAGAAGAAGGACTAGTGTTACATTAATGTGAAGAAGTTTTTCTTTTTAAAACATGGAATATATAAAATGCTTTATCTCCAAGTCATGAAAAAAATGTTATACTTGTTTTTGGGTTGTTTTTTTTTTTAGCATAGAACAGTGTCTTAAAGACCTGCAATCAGAAGTAAATGAAATATGTACCGATGAAATGCTACAAAGCACAACTGACTGCCTTCAGTGGCTAAGCAACTGCAACTTTAGTTCTCTCAGACCTTCTTCCACGCACCATGGAGAGCTGGTGGAATTCCTTAGGACCCTGGTAAAAATTGTTTACTAAAGACTTTAATCTTTGCGAAAGTTGGTTATATGATGGGTGGGGGTTGGGTTTTTTGAGGTTAATTAGTTATTTCAGTCTTCACTGTGGTAAGGACAGTTCAGAAATTTTATTCTAAGGCTTAGTACTGGTTTTATGTCTGCAGCAAGGAGTTATGTTTCCTTTTTATCATGGCTTAAAAAGACAAACTTGGGACAAAATCTTTTCACAATGCTACCACATGTTCAGCATTGCTAGGAGTGTTTTATAAACACATGTTGGTAAAAAACACCTGAAGTTACTGTCTACACCAAGGCTATTACTGCTTGTTCTTCACTTGTATCAATACGAATTTAACTTACCTAATACAGATTATTGTCCTTTATGTGTTATTTAAGCATTAACTTCCTACCTAGTTTTTCTGATTAGAAATGTGGGAGCTACATACATTGTCCTAGCAAGCTGCACAACTAGACATAACCAGAAATAAAATTTCACTTCAGTGAGAGATTCCATCATTTTAGAAGGCATTTTTATCCAGAATTTTTATTAGAAGCTAACCTTAGAATATATGTGTGGAAATCAAAGTCTGGAAAATTGAATTGGCTAGATAAGTGAAGGATGATACCTCAGTAAATGACAGCCTGCAAGTTGATATATAAACTGTATATTTGTGTTTATATGATGTACATGTGTATGACTGTCAAAACAAATAAACAGCACCCAGTGGATTGTTCTTTGTCACTTCCGTGTCGTGGTTTAGTTGTAGGACATGAACGCTTTTAGGTTAAGATTGGCTGTATTGGCAGAGGAAAACTGCTGTGCAGAAATGGAGTGTTTTCTCCTTTGGGACTATCTCCTGGGTAGAGCTCAAGCTTCAGCAAATCACCTCTTAGTATTTTAAGTCTTAAAAGTGGCTGTTGACCTTTCAGTCTCCCTTGAATCCACTGGATATTAAGCTGTGTCAAATGAGGAAGTCATCTCTAGAAACACCAGGTCTTTAATGTTCATGTCATGGAGAAGTGATTTTGTCCCCTCCTAACACAGGTCATCAGTATGAAAGTTGCTGGTAATAATCAGCCTACTCAAGGGTGTCAGAGACTGATGCATGTCATACTTGATCTAGACAAAATGAGAGAATGCCAGAAAATGCTGATTTACAAAGTCTTTTGTTATTCCTCTTAGTCCAGTTAGATCCTTACTTAACGCCCCTCGGAAGAGGGCATGGCAATGATGACTGAGTTGTAGCCATTCCCCGATTTCTTCCTTCTCCAAGGTCTATTCAAGCCATATACCTGAACACCAGGTGGCGGCATTTGTTTGGGAAACACCAGAATGTCCCCAACTCTGGAATACTTCGGGTATATTTTATACAAAATATGCTTTCTAGCTCTTCGGCTTCCCAGGAGCTTACTGACTGCATGACAGTCTGACTGTGAGCCTTTGAGTCCAGTTAAGCTTTGCGAATGGCTCTATGGCAGGCTGCTAAACAGACAGCAAAGTGTGAGAAGCCTTAAAGTCTTAGTTCTGCACAGCTTATCAGGAAAACATCTGTGGAGCTCAGGAACTTGGACATCACTGTTTCCAGGCGCATGGCTTCTTAGATAATCCAGCCTGTTGTTTAGATGAGACCACAGATGAAAAGTGTGTACATATTAGCATAGGCAATCCATCTGTAAGAAGTTATACTTGCAGCAGATAATCTTTAGCTCCATGAACAGGTCTGGAGTAAACTATTTTCAATAATATTCAGCATTAATGAGATTATTATGATCTGACCTTTCTTAAATGTGTATCTCCATCCATTGAACTAATTACTCGGTTGACTTAATTTCTCACTTGCAAGCCTTTAATTAAGTATCATATAATACATCTTCAATAATAGTAACCTTCCTTCTACCTCAGGACAATACTCGTATTCATTGTTATCCCTTATTATGTGTGTTTATTTTGTTAGGGATTTTGTTTATCTTTTAAGCTGCTGGAACAATTACAAAAATTGTGCGAAGTTCTGTATATGCTTTGGCCAAGGTGCTGTATTTAGGTTTATTGTTAGTGTGGTATTCTCATGTTCTTGTGAACTCTCATGGAAATGCTGAGAAGTTCTTCATGAAGCCTGAAAATGTTAATTATGTGAAATTTCATCATTCTGTATACTGTTTTGTGAGTCTAAACGTTTAAAAGCTGAATATGTACATGAATGCATCTTCATTAAATTCTGTTCCTGCTGAACTAATGACAAAATCTTTTTTTGACAAAATCTTCTTACTGGATTATTGATATGGTAGGTGGCAGGCTATAGCAGCTAGTAGACCAGTGGATAGACCGCAAATGTTTTCCTGTAGATTATTGTCACTAACATCCTGTTGACATGCGGAAAACAGACTCCCCAATTGTAAAGCAGGTATGTTTATTCAGCTCTGGGCAGCACAGGGGGTAGTCCCACCAAAGTCGTGGGCACCTCCACACGGCAGCTTGCCCTGTTGATATGTAGCAAAGTGTTACATATGCATGAAGTTTCCCAATACGCCTATACACAGGCATAACCTGTCCCCACTTCGTATTAAAATTAGTTTCAAGAGGTCATTTCCATAAGTCCCTCCTGACTGCACATGCTTAGTGATTTGAGTCAGTGGTCTTCAGAGGTCCTTTACTTCATCCACTCCCCTTCTTCACCTTGTCCTTTTGGTGAACTCCAGCTTCTATCCCCCTTATTCCACTGTCAGAACAACACAGCCGGTACCAACCGGCTCCCCATCCTTGGCTATCCTCATATCGACAAAGTGCTGGACACTTTGTTCTCCTACCTGCCTTCCAATGCCTGTAACAAAGATGGGCCATTTGCTACTAATCTCTTCCACATTCCCTACAGTGTTAGTTTCTTATCTGTAGTTTACTTCATATGATTAGTAAGTTAACCTAAAACACAATGCTAGCAATTTGAGATGGATCTACAGTTGGCTCCACAAAGGTCCTTTTGTTAACCCTTTTGCATCCCTTCACTGTGCTCATAAGAGAACTTTTTGCACTTCTCTAAAACCTCTGGATACTAATTTGGATCTTTTTCTCTGAATAGTTTTGGCATCATCTTCTGAAGTATTTCTGCAGGTTAATTTTTAAATGAAAAAGCCTATATCAATATAGGCAGTGCTCAAAGAGACTTGATGACAGTGTGTTTTCAGAGCTTCAAAGATCTCTTCAGGGGCTCTTTTTCTGAGTAACACTAAGATGGCATCTGCAGGCTTCCTATTTTTAATGCTTTAGTTTAAGTTGCAAAGGGCTTGAAACAATACTTAGATTCTTACTGCCTTTCATGAATGAAAATTTTTCTGCTTAACCGTACAAAAACAGCAGTAGGGATTTGCTTGGAAGACGTTTTGGATTCATCACCCAAAGGCATCAGTTACATTCACTGTTTTGACAGCTTCTCTTGTTTTGTTCATTTTGGATGTAGTATTTGAGCATGATTCATAAAAAAAATTCACCTTTAAACTCCAGAAGTCTACCTGCGGAGACTGAGTCGAGTGGTTAGTGACTCAACACAGTGGTTAGTGATTAGGGTTTCAGCTTCCACACTGAGACACATTCTCTTTGGGGCCACAAAACTTTATAGAATACTTCAGTAGATAATAAAAGAAAATCAAATTGACCTTATGTATATGCGTATCAATATGGATGATTTAAGATTTTAACTAGTTGTACATACTTCTGTCACATGCTCATGCTTTTATAGGATGATATTTGGCTGATAATTTCCTTTGTTATTCTGTCTACCACATGGGTTTCCTGCTTTTAAGTAAAAAAATTCATAGGAAGCATTCTAAAATAAAGATGTAAAATGGAAAGAAAAATAGTCTATTATTTTTAAGACTTTCCTTTGTGGGAGGCAATCATGCTCTCTGTCTTTTGTCTGTCAGAATTAGCTACTGTGGTGCAAGTCTTTTATTTTTTAATTTTTGTCATGGAGCACTCCAGAGTAGAGGGTAATAGGAAGGTTAAACTCTTGTTTTCTCCCATAAGAATGCAACAGGTTTGAGTCACCCAGAACAAAGAATAGGAGTTCTGATACTGAACATTTTTGTGATTCATAAGCAGGAGGGGACGGGGACGGGATGTGGATGGACAGGAAGCCCTCTGAAGTTTTTGTTCTAGATTTTGTCTTTTTTGTATTTTTATAAATTATCTATTGATAAAAGCTTGCTACAGTATAAAAAGTGAACATTTTGTATTTGGAAGTTACTATATTTACACAATTCCATACTCAAATTTGATTTATTTCTCTCTCTTTCAAAATGGGGAAAGAAATTAATCATTTCCTCAAATACCGTAGGTTAAATAAATCAGTAGTTCTGAAGGTGCAAGGTTGCTGACGGTTTCTTTACCAGCCATGCTTTATAGGATGGAGTGTAGCTGGGAGTCCCAGGCAAAGGACATAAGTGAAAAGAGCTACCCTCACATGATTTGCGACAATGCTTTTCTCTGTTGGAGAGAAGTGATGGAGGCAAGGTAGCAAGCGAGAGGGCTTCTAGATGCTGATTCACCTAAAGCTTGCCTACTTGGTTCCTGAAACCTAGAAAATCAAGAGTGCCATCAATTTAACTCAGTTTTCTTGTGATGGGGAAATCTGTGGTCATTTCTAGTGCAGCTGGAGGATCGAGAGCAGGACTTGACAAATAAAAAGTTGATGGGCCTAGGACTGTGTCCAAAGCCAACCTGCAGTAGGAAGAATGTTGAGGATGTTAGAAATGGGTTTATAATAATCAAGTTTTATTCCTCTGAGATGTTAGAAATGGGTTTATAATAATCAAGTTTTATTCCTCTGAGAGAGGCAGGAGATTTTGGTGTCCAGTGATCGCTGGACTTTGGGGTTGTCTTCTACTTATATTTTGGACAAGCCTTATTTTTTCATGCAAATTCATGCAAATATTCATGCAAATAATTCGTATCATACGTATTAAGGAAAGCTGCATAGCGCTGTTTAAATTTGTGTCATTCTGGGCCAAGTAGAAAGCATTGAGCTGTGACAAGAGGGCCTGCTATTTGCTGAATGGCTTCTGGAACTTGAAGCAGATCTAAGGTCAGAGATCCTGTCCCTGGACCAAGAGGGAGCTCAGATGAAGTAGGGACAGCGCATGCATCCAGGTGGTTTCACTTGCTTTGTTAACTGGCCTCTCTTATTCAACCCATATAACTGAGAGGTATTCAGAGGTCACTATATATTGTTAATGTACCAGTCTGCATCTTGGTTTGACAGGATGCACAGCTTCTTATTCTTCTGCCCTGTACGCTCTAAGCCTGTTCAATTCTTAACAAGTTTTCAATTTTAGTTCTTTAAGGGGTCCTGGGAAGATTATTTTTTCGTTCCAATGGCCTTTTTGGTGGTGGCCTGCTGAGCCAGAACATAGAACTCAACCATGTTTCATTTTATAAATTCCCATCTTGGATTCGTGAGCAAAACCTGTCATTATCTGTGTAAACCTTGAGGAATTTTTCATACCATTTTCTTTCAAAGATGTGTGTGGACCACAACAAATAGGCTGTCAAGGCTTACCTAATGAAATTTCCAAAATTTTCCTTTGAATTGTGGGTTGGAATTGACTGAGAAAAGGAAGTTGAGGATGTAAGAAAGATGGGAAGTGGAATGTGAGTTATTGGAGCAGGTAGACAAGGAGATGGATTGGCACATAAATCCATGGGAAAACAGGCTTTGTTATGTCTGTTGTTTATATAGCAATTTCTCTGAGTCTCTTATTTGCTGGTAACAGAATTAGCATTGGGAACAGTTGGTACTCTAGCATGAAGCTTTTCATTTTATGAACCATAATTAACAAAAGATTTCTAAAATACTGTCTGATTTACCTTTGTTAGCAAAGCTTGCTGAAGAACGAGCAAAATCAAGAAGAAATGATACTTCACTTCCTTCTGGATCTCTCTAGTCAGTGTGGTGTCTCATTTCCCTGTACTCCAAGTGGGATGTCTTTTGAGTTAACATCTTCCCTTCATGCCATTGAGGATGATTCAACTATGGATGTGAAATCTCTGTGGGATGATGTGAGATTGCATCTTCGACGATTTTTAGTAAATAGACTGCAAAGTCAAGAAGAAACAAGTACTAATGCTTTACAACAACAAATGGAGTTTAAAACTCGGTGCATACAGCAACTTTTGTTTCTTTATCCTGAATCAGAAGTCTTAATGAAGTATCAGAATATGCAGAATAAACTGGTTAGCAATCTTCTACAGAACTGTGTTTTGTCTAGTTGTGGTGAAACAAATTTTGATAAGGTGGTTCATGGTTACCAAAGTTCCGTACCCACATTGTGTACAATGATAAAAGAGGATTTGTATATACTGAGTGGAACTATTGATCCTTCTTCATCGCTGAAGTTTATTAATGAAACTTACCTGGATACCATCACTGAAGAAATGACAGTTCTTCTTGGAAGACTTTGTGAGCTGCAGTTCAAAGAAAATGCTCTACATACAGTTAAGGCAAACAAGATTTCAAAGAAGCATAGAGGAACAGTTCATGCTGTGGGTTAGTAGCCTTACTTTATGTTCATTGTAGTTAGATATTATTTTAACTATGCTACTTCTTTTTCAATATACTTGATTATTTCCTATGAAGAGAGAGGCCTGAGATTATTAATTACATCTTTATGTTTTAACCATATAACTGCAGTTGAATTACAGACTGTATCAGAATTGTGATGAAAAAGATTTTAAAGTGAGGAGAGTATCTTATACTTTTGTATACAGAAAGCCCATTATAATTCACTGGATAACATTGTCATGTAATAGTCTTTTTTTTCAGTCTGACTTATTCCAGCTGCTGAAATATATAATAGAATAAGAACTATTTAATCCAGACTTAAAAAACCACAAACTCTTGAGTCTTCTACCCCCACTTTTTTTGAATTGTCAGAAGTTTAAAGGAGGTTATAGGATAGTGCATACAATAATGTGACTGTGAAATAGACACAGATTCCTACATCAGGCTGACCCAAAAGATTATTATGCAGATTGTGATTCTAAAAGAAAAAAAAATCATTTAATTTTTCTAGTCTTCTGGAAGTACAGTAAGTTCGAGTTAGTGCTACCTGGTAATTTCTTCTTGTTCTAAGGATTTTAAGACAAGAGAGGAATCTTTTATTGATGTGATATTTTATGTACTTTCTTTTTACAGTTGGTGAGTCTGACATGCTAATTTCCAAAGGGAGGAATTGGAGCTTTAGAAAAAAATTGTACAGAATGGAAACTTTCATAATATAATTGCATGATTGTATGTAATTGCTTTTTCAGTGCAGAATTTTGAGCACTCCTCTCTGCAAGAGCTGTTTGTTTAAAACATAGCCTTCCATAAAGATGAAGTAGTTTGCAGGCAGAAAATATTAAAAGTTTAGAAGCATGTGCAAAATACAGAAACAGAAGGTAGATCTTTGGATTGTACAACATACACAAAGGATAAGTGAGGTGATGATTTGCCAGGTCTACACAGAAGAAAATTATACTCTTGTGAGTTTTAAAATCAATATACATATTAATGTAAGTCAACTAGAAGAAATGCAGAAATAATTTTTCAACAGGAGGAATACATGGAACATAAGAAAGATAAGGTAAGGGAACAGGCATGCAGACAAATAATGTGGAAGGACGAGAAGTTCAACGTAAAGCTGATATCTTAGTGGGATTAAGTGTTGGTGGGAAAGGAGAAGTAATGTCAGAGTAATGTTGACTTATGAAATAGATGTATCTTTGAGTTACATGGTGATGTGTTTGTCAGTGAAAGGATTCACTGACAAAAAGAAAATGGTGGGAGACTGGAAGTTTGTAACTTAATTTTTCTTTCAATCTCAAAACTGCTCACAAAGATGGGGAAGCTCAGTTATCTCCATTTTACATCTCAGACATGGAGATTGAAGTGACCATAAGGGTGGCTCTCTAAAAATCCCACATGTTAACTGCTTCTGTATTACAAGAAGGAAGAGAACAATCCTTCAATCTATTACGGTAGTAATTCCTCTGCTTACATTTTCTTTGCCATGAGATGTGTTTTTACATGGTTTTGTGCCAGCACATCTCGCAGGACAAATTTCAGGTGCACAATTCTGTTATATATTCAAAAGAACAGATGAATAAAATATAAAATAAATCCTGGAGCCTGCTTACATCTTTTAAACATTTGCTGAATTAATTTAAAAAAAAAACCAAAAACAACTCTGTATTTCTTCAGTCCCACAAAAGGTTTTTATTTTGTCTCAAAATGTATTAAAGGTCAGATTTGCAGGCACAGCAGTTGTCCCCTTAGCACCCATAAAATGTGTTTAGAAGCGGTGTTTGTTAATATCATTTAACCCTCACAATTACTTCCTTCACAGTGGCTGTCATGCTCATGTCTTCATCTCTTCACTGCATAGTATTTCATATTATTTTACTTCAAGAGGTTGATATGGGCGGCAAGTATTGATTTGCCTGCAGTCTCTCTTACTGGTTTTCTGCAGAATCAGACTGTTCTGGATTGTCTATGGCTGTAGACTGGAGACAGCCAAACAATAAAGTGGCAGTAGTGAAGTCAGCAGGCTAGACCAAAATAGGGGGCTAGAGTTGTAAAGTTACACAGGATTTTTTTTTTTCATTTTGTGGACATGTCATAACGTAATATTTGGCATTATTAATCAACTCAAGCAAAATTTATACTTGTATCATTACCAAAACAATTATTATTGAATAGTTAATTGCATGTAAGCTCATATGTAAATAGTCTTCTCTGGAAAGAGATTTCTAAATGTTTGAATATACTACATTTGTACCACACTAAGTCAGAAAAAGGCACTTTTCCTTTGGAATTAAAGAATTTACAAGGCAGTTCACACTGAAATAACTATCCTGGAAAAAATTCTACTGAATAACTATTTGGGGACCTTTATAACGGTAGACAAGTTCTTAGTGTCGAGTGGCTTTTCCTGCTTGGAACTCTTATTAAATTCTGATACCTTTGCTGCCCTCCTAGAATTGAGAGTGGAAGTCTGTATTTATACACAGGTTAAGTGAAAAGACAGCTTTAGCTGGTTGCCTTGACAGTGATACCCAGTTTGCTGAGTACCAAAAAAAAGCTTGTTGGACTGTGGAGGGAAGGGGAGAAAGGGAAGGAGATTTTTTCCTAGCTGAAAGGCAGTTATACCAATGTGTTTCTTATTTTTTGATGCGTGCTGCCTCTGCTCTCTGGGAACCACCAAACCAGCACATTTCACAACAGCAAAATAATTTAATCTAGGACATTCAATTGGGACTGTTTTCCCAGAGGTGAAAAAAGGGTTTGTGTTTACTTAGTCCACCCCCAGGGAAATGTGGCATTTGGTTTTGGGTTTGTGTTGGTTTGCTTTTTTTTTTTCCCCTATAAGAATTGCTGTAATTGATTTACTATATAGGAGAGGAAAAAATAAGAGAAAATAATTAAAAAAAAAAACCCACAATGCTAGAACCTCGGAAAACTTTATATAGATGACCTACTTCTGTCAGGAAAATATAGGTAGTCTATAACGAGTTTTAACAGCGTTATAAATCTTTTAAAATATTTCATATATAACAATCCATTTGTGAAGAAACATTTTTGTTTTCATACTGTATTAGAAGTTATTTGTCAAGTACTTTAATAAGATTGTATCCATTTATCAGGATTGAGGATGAGCATGGTTTGAGGGAGAAGCTGGAAAATGTATGTGAGAAGAAGCAAATTATTTGGAACTTGGCATCTTTGATTGCCAAGTCTAGTGGAGGCAGGTGGTTTTATGTTATAACTTGATCCCATTCCCAGTTCATCCAGTGACTCTTTATGACCTTTAGTGCAGGATTCAGCCACTGGTATTTGGGCAAGTTATTGTGATAGGTTGTTGTCTAGCATGGGTCATAATTTCTCTGTGTACCCTCAACACATCATCTGTTTCCAATCTGCTAAAATAATATCCGATGAATGTTTCCCAACCCCCCCCCCCCCCAAATATTTTTTGGTGGAGTTTTGTTAGATGTTGTTTCAGCCTTTCTGTGATATTAATCGTATGTCTTTCAAAAGTTTATGTAATGTTACAGGATTTAAAAAAGTACTGAAAACTTAATGTATCCGTTAACATACTTAGCATGGAAAGAGTCATGCAGGCAGCTGGTTTTCAGCTTATCTCTTATGATTTTTTGCTTCACTTTCCAATGTGGTATTTCTCAGAAATTTGCAGTAAGTCTATTAAATGTGGATTGTACTTTTACCTTTTGAACCTTTTTCGTGTTCCTTTGTTTGCAAAAATGTTAAGCTAGTTTAATCTGGCATTAGTAACCTATCTTAATCCATCATCTCTTTTAGATGAAGAAACGGCTACTCTTGTAAGTGATAAGACATCAGCCAAAGAAAGTTAAAACCCATAAAATTATACACATTTTATGCATCAGTGGAAGGTTTTCTTTGGTTTTATTTATACATATTTTTTATATAAGCAGAGTGTAAATACATGTGTAGACTAATTAGCCAATTTTTTAATTTCCTATGGTTAAAACTAAATGGAGATTAGAGCTTTGAGGGGATATTTTTGTGACATATTCAAATTCATTGGCTTAATATTTTTGTTTAGTCATGAACTTGCCAGAGACCTTTAAATAGGCTCTCAAATCTAATGACATTTGCCAATAAACCATATTTTCAGTATGTTTGTTGTCCTGGTTTCGGCTGGGATAGAGTTAATTTTCTTCACAGAAGCTAGCATAGTGCTGTGCTTTGGATTCAGTGCTAGAAGAATGTTGATAACACGCTGATGTTTTTAGTTGTTGCCAAGCAGTGCTCAGACTGCTCAAGGACTTTTTGAGCTTCTCCTGTTCGGCCAGGTGCAAAACAAGCTGGGAGTACAGCACAGCCAGGACCCAAACTGTCCAAAGAGCTATTCCAGACCATGGAACGTCATGCTCGGGGGGGTTGGTGGGTCGGTCGGTCGCTCGGGTACTGATCGCTGCTCGGGACGGGCTGGGCATCGGTCGGCGGGTGGTGAGCAATTGCATTGTGCATCATTCGTTTTGTATATTTTGTTCTGTATATTTTGTTATCATTCTCATTATTACTATTATTATTATTTTCTCTTATTAAACTGTCTTTATCTCAGCCCTCGGCTCTAACCTTTTTCCCCTTCCCGATTCTCTCCCCCATCCCACTGAGGGAGGGGGGGGAGTGAGCGAGCGGCTGCGTGGTGCTGAGTTGCCAGCCAGGTTAAATCACGACATTTGTATAATTAATAACTGTAAAAATCTTAAATGAGATTTGCTTTTAAAACCTGAGGCAATACATAGTATGTTCATCAAAATCAGTAGTTGATTATTTTTAAAATATTATTACAAAGTGGAGGTAAACTGAAGTGATGCAGATTTGACTAAGTGCATTTTTAGGTACAAAGTAATTAAATCACCTTCACAGATGTATTTCAATATTTACATTTTACACTTTTACCCCACTATGCCATCCTCTTACATGTCCAGCAGGCTTCCTTTCTCTTTTCTTCCTGCAGAATATGACCAACTTCCATTCTATTCTAAAGATATCTTCAAATGCAAACTGTGATTTAAATTATGATATTTTGAATGTATTATCTTTAAATATGTAGGAGTTCCTAAGGAACGCAATGTGAATATGGCATATATCTAAATTTGAATAGAACAACTCAATATTGTTTAGAGGAGCTGCATTTGTGCAGTGGAGTTGAGAGCAAGAAGAGAAATGGGCTTTGGAGTAACTTGTTGAAATGAAGCCAACTTTGGGACATTAAATGAAAGTACTGGGTAGGGAAAAGCTATTTTGAGGTCACTTATCCTTACGTATTCCCAGCAATTTGCTGTCCAGCTAACTTGAAATACAAGTTTTGGGTTTTGCACATTTGACTTAAATTTGATTTCTTCTCTACATTCATGTGCACATGGCTTTATTTCCCCTAGTTTATCATTTCCTCCCTTTGAAATAAAGAACCTTAGTTTCAGACTTGCTTTTATCCTTCCTTTTAATTTCAATTCAGTTGGTTTGTGATCTCTTGATCCAAGATTATTGCCTACAACCAATCTTCTATGTTCTTGGTCTTATCTATTAAAAATAGGCCTAAAATAGCATTGATGCATGTTGGTTTAGTGACTGTGATGAAAAAAACTGTTATTCCTATCTGGGAATAATTAGGACTCAATAACTTTAGCATTATTTATTCTCCCATTTGTATCTGGAAATTAAAGAATCCCAGACTTGTTTTCATGCAATTAATTTTTACATCTTTGCACCTTTTTTGCAATTTCTGTCCAGATTGCAATCTATAGCCGATGGTTTAGAATATTTACGTTGTAGCTGCAATTGCTTTTCCATCATGTTTTCTTATCTGTAGTGCATTGTTGAAATATGGCTAGAAGTATTAGCAGGAAGGGGCAAAGTGTCTCAGTCACTTGGTTTGCTACTGTTCTGCCCTAGAAAGTCCTGTTGCATCTTTCTGAAGTGCTGGTAAGGCATGCTAACGTGAAGTAGCCCATGTGGGTTACAGATTATAATAACTAGTATTACATCATGCCTCAGCAGTTCAAGTTCATTATATTGCCCAGATCCTTGCATTGATACAAGCAAGTTTTCAGTTATATTTTTTATGTGTTGCTAAGGGCCAAATGTTTTAGAAATATAAAATTTTAAAACTTAATTATGGAGGTTTACTTAAAGGGTTTTCTTCGTTAATTTAAGCTTTAAGATATTTCAAGACCCACTTACCTATTGTAGTGACTTTTAGACATTATAAAGACTAAAATAATGAAATTATAACAGAAACTGGACCTTCACCCTCCTTGCTTCCTTGTACATCGTTCTTCTCTTTTTTCGTACTCCACCAGGCCCACGATAACCTGCTCATCCCTTCTGATGGACATGCTGGTTTTATTTCTGTTTCTGCATGACAGCAGTAGCTGATGTGCTTCCATTATATTTCTGCCTGCTTGACATCTCCTTCTCTCTTCTATTTCTGCTCACTGTATCACTCTGCAGTGCCCGGTAACTTAGCTTTTATAGGAACAGGGCTTGAGGGGCCTGTAAAGCAAGAGATGGAGGAGTTGCTGGCAAGAATGGTACCTGTATGCAAACGGGCTTTGCAACTACTGACTCCTTGAGCTGCACTGCGCATGGTGATGTATGGCACAATATTCCCCATACCTTACACAGGTGGAGTGAAAAATCCTACAGTTTCCATCCGTGAAAGATGGAAGAGTAACATTTATCAAGTAAAACCATAGCACTTCTCTTATGCATATATAACCTTCACAGAAAACATGAGGACATCAGCAAAAATGACATGGGTACTACATATGGATTGAGTAAAAATGCAGATGTCATCATTAGACTTTTTTTTATTCTATAAATACCAGAAATTCCTAATTTTGTATTATGAGCCAATCAGTATTGAGATATTCAATAGGTTTAATTGTCACCTATTTAAAATAATGGAGCAAACAGTGTTGATGGGAATTTATAATGGGAAGTTAAAATTGAGAACCAGTGGACATACAGATATGATGCAGATTTCTGCAGTTGTCTTTGTTCCTTGGGAAGCCTATAAAATGTTGACAGCCAAACCAAGATCCTATTACTCAGGGGAAACAAAATAAATGTCTTTGCATTTAATATAGGAAATAATGTGTTTCATAGCCTCTTTGTCACATATTATTTATTTCTTATCCTTGCAAGTATTGTATTTGATTTCTACTGCACAATTATATTAAATGGAAATATGAGTAGTACTGAGGAGAAAATAAAACCATCTGTTTGAACATACAGAGCTGAAGTTTTAATAAAAAAGAGGAACTCTTTTAAAGGCCATATGAACATAATACCCTAGGACCACAAATGTGTTTCTAGTGGGAGAATGACATTTTCGTAAAGATTACAAAAGCATTAAGCTTGTTACTTTTTAAGCTTCTAGTAGGGGGTAAGATAACAGTATCTAAGTTACTGAAATGTCAATTGAACTGACAGAATTTCAAAGCTGGTAGCATGCCTGAATACCTTCCTTCTTTTTAGAGCAGTTGCTTGAAATTACTTATTAAGCCCATAATATGAAGACTGCCAGTGAAATCTCATTATTGACTCTTTGTCAGGTTGAAAAGATGCCCATTCCAGAATTTTACTATCATGTTGTTTATTTAATAAGATAAGTAAACATTAACTTTACTTTTTGTTTATTTATATATTTTTAAACATGAAATTCATGATGTTCTCTTCAGTTATATTTTTTTAGACTGTTGTGTCCTAATGAAGTTCTTTCACTTAATCTTCTCCATCAGGAACTCAAATCTGTTTTCTGAATTCTGTAGAGGTTGAAAGTGGTGTAATTCCATTCTTGGTATTTTTTTTTGCTTTCAAAATGTCCACAATTAGCAAACACCAACTAATTATCTTCCTTTTTGCTCTTTCAGCACACCTGCGTGTTCTTCCTCAGCATGAAGAGAGCATTTAAGTCACTATGCCCTCTAATTATTGCATTCTCCTCCCAAGTTTAAAAGATGAAAGTGATTTACTTTCCAGTTTGATGCTTTATGAGTGGTCAGAGGTCAATTTGAGATTTATATACTGTAGTATTCTGCTTAATAATAAAAAGTGACAAAATTTGAAAGAGAATTACTAAGGTAGGCTCTCTTTTACTTCAGAATATAGGCCTGTATGAAGGAAAGTGTGTAGAACTATGGCAGATAAGACTTCAAAAATGTCTTTTAAAGAGGCTCCTGCAGTATTGATTGAAGAGAAAGTTGTTACAGGAGTCTTTTCAATATCTGCATCTACCAACATATCATCACAGGTTAATTAGATGGTCCTGGCTGTGATTTTTGTCAAGACAGAGAACCTCTTCTGTCACAAAATGTGTATTCAGAAAGCAAATTTAACTTTAAAAGGGCGAAATTATTTTAGTCACAATGGTTTGTTTTGCAAAAAATGTATGTGCTTGAATTGGGATTGAATTGAATTGGGATCCACAATATGGATGTTACATGCTAAGTTAGAACATGAATCTTCTTTTCACTGTGCCTTAGAAATTTTAAAAACCCCTCCATCCTCAATCAAAGGGCTACTGAGTTTTTGAAAAACAAAGCTTTTGGTCATTTTATAATACTTTTCACTATATTTGCTGAATATAGCAAGGCAATGGAGATATTCCTGTCTGTCTGATCTAGAGAGAATAGGGGCGGTTATAACCCAGTCCAACTTCTTAGTTAGAAATTTAGCCATTAGTGATCTGGAGATTCTTAGTACCCCTAAACACTGGGAACTGTCTGGAACTGGATCAGTTGTTGGTCTCAGACTTTCAAGAGGAGCTTCGTTGCCCTCAGTAGCTTCATGCACTGATCATCCTCTGGATAAGATCCAAATCTTTGTATGTAAGTACAAGGGGTGGTGTACTGACTTGCTGCTGATGTGCTAGGGAAGTCCAGCAATTTCTGTAACACAGCTCCTCTATAAAGAGGTGTTCTAAGAGTGTAGTCTCAGCTCAGGGAGTAGGAACTTACGTGTCTACATCTGTGCCCGACGTATGATTAATCCTTCATTTGTAGCACAGAGAATATTCTAGCCTTTCTTCAAAATGTTTGTGAAAAGGTTATGATTTTCCAAACTTCTCTAGAAGTTCCTAAGTGGCAGTATCTGCCCTTTTTTCCGTATGCCTAGAGTTATTTCTGGTTTTTATACTCCTTGTAAAAGTAATCGTGAGAACTTTGTGGTGAATACACCTAACTAGAGTTCTGAAATACAAAGAGGTAGGAAGCAGAAATACGAGTATTGACTCCAGCTTTATAAGTGATTTTTTTGAGTGTTTTCTCTTATTAGAACAAAAGCTGTCACTATCTGCCTCTGTTATATCTTGGAAATTCCAAGGAGCAAGAGAAGCAGTGACAGAGGCACTTTAATCTATTATTTAAGGAAATACATAATATCATGCGTAGACTACACAAAGGAATGATGAACACCTGAGAGAAATTCCTGATTGGTTGAAAGTTCCTAAGAGCCTAATTTTAATAGAGTGGGTCTGATGGGATGAACCAATCTCTAGACACCCAACCATGCCACTGTGAATGTGAATGCAGAGGATAGGAACGAAGCTAGCAGACATATTTATATGTGCAGACATTAAAGAAATTGCAATCAGATTAAAATAAATATGTTAATTACTGTGTTTCCAAATACAAATTACAATTGTCTTTTATTAGCTAAGTGTTTTAAATAGTTTACAGGAAAACATATGCAAGTCCTATCAAAGTTAGAATTCATGAGAAAGTTTGACAGACCTGGCAGTACTTAATTTCTCTTGCAGCAAAGACTGAAGAAGATCAACTTCTTAGAGTTCTTCAGGAACCCCTCTGCTTCAGAATAGGTGCTATCTCCAGTTTACTGCAGATTCTCTTGGGTTTTATGCTTTTATCAGTATTTTCTGTGTGTGTGTGTGAAGACTTCAGGGAATGCAATGACTCCCTCAGCCCACAGTGTAGGCAAGAAAATTAAAAAAATGAGCATGGAACCAGTTTCTGTCATTGGTAAGGCCAGCATACGGTTTCAGTCCTACTGAGAAATATTACAGACAGTGGCATTTTGTGATAGGATAATTCTTACAGTTTTCTGAAGATACTGCTTGCTTCTAGTCACTACTTCAGGAGAAATTGTCAGTTGTAGAATAGCACCTAAAAACACCCCATAAATTCCATAAACAGCTGCAAAGTTTTCTGACCATTTTAGTTGAAGTTTAAAGAATGTCTGCTATTTAATTATTATGATAATTGTCAGAAAATGGTTGGATACCAGCTGCTAAGTTCCTTAAATGGATGCATCATTAATTAGTTTTAATTCACCAACTAATTTGCTTACATTTGAATTCTTTAAAATGTCATTGTATGCCAGAAACTGTAGGGTATAACCAGAGTGTCTTGTGATTCGTTACAAGATAAGTGTGGTTTTGAAAATTAAGGAGCAGGCTGAGTCTCTGGTTTAAGAGCAAGCTGAGATAGGTTTTTCTGCAGAAAGTGGTTTTATTAAACATTATTACAGGGCACTTCATCCTCAGAGCATGTGGGGAGGTCTCTGTAATTTGTTCAACAGAGTTGTAAGGTAGCTGTATGCTGTCAAGGAGTCAGGTTGGTGAGGTGATTTGCTAAAGATTATGACACAAATTTGGTGTCAGAGCATGGTCTTGCTCTACAACCTGTGTTTCCAGCACTGGTCTGTCCTTTCATCAGTTGGTCGGTGAACATGATTTCAAGCAAAGATTTAATTTTGACAGACCTGTACACACAACATAAACAAAGGACTTAAGCATTTGGTAGCAAGCATCTAGCAACATGATAGGGAATCAACCTTCACGATGAGGTGAAAACTGATCTCATTTGACTGGGAAGACATTATGGAGCAGATTTGGTTAAAATTTCATGTACAGCGAATCTCTTTCAAAAGATTAGTGTAGTCTTCACTGAGGTTGTTTAATAGCTGGCAGTGACATATCTCTTTCTATGACAGACACACTCTCTTGATTGAATATATGCAAATTTATACATGCTTACAGTGTTTTTACATAAGTTGAGATTCCTTACTTCACTACATTTGTTTTGACACATGCATGGTATGGATGTATAGTATAAGCACTTACAAAAGTCACAAGTTAATGGTGACGTCTAATAAGAAAATGTTTGCTATCCTTAGATCTGTGGCCATTTTTTTTTAAAAAAGGGGCAAAAATAAGCCGACATGCAGTCTGTTTGCATAAGCTGCTTTATCAGATTCTCCTGGCACCCCTGGGTTTCACTGGAACTAACAGGGAGCTGCGAAGCAAGACAGGTGTTCAAAAAACCTTAAACACTCGGATAACAGTTTGCATCCATGTGGTTTCCTTTGCTGCACTGATAGTTCTTTATGTGTCTGTCAGGTTCAATCAGCAGAGAGAACATGTGATCAGTATATCTGATAAACTTGTCAATGCCTTTTTAAAGCAGGATTCCCCAACCTATTCTATTCAACTCTCCTCCCCCCCTTCACTTTTTCATCATTTCAAGTAGAATCTTTATAAGACAGAGATACGTCACAGGCAGCTGTGTAGAGCTAGCTCAGGCTACAACTAATTTGTGCAGGAAAAAATTAAATCAGGAGGTAAATTATTTCATGATTGCTCATTCCCAACAGAGTTGGGCATCATTCTGAAGAAAATATCAAATAATTGGTTTCAGGCCATGTCAGACACATGCAATTCCCTTCACTAATGGCTATGTGAGGTAGCACTAGGCCTCAGGGGTCACCAAAGAACTGAAAATAGCTTAGTGCCAGGCACAGCAATAGAGAGACAGAGCACATAGGAAATGAAGTGGCAATAAGTGCAATCTATAGGGGGAATGTGCTTCACTTGGAGTTTAATATATTGGCTTAGAATCTGGCAGTAAGCCATGCAACAATTGTTTACCTTTTTGTCAGCATCTGCATCTGTTCTGTTTTGTAAATGGCACTTAACTTTCAGTCAGTAAATGCTGGAATCAATAACAACTGTTAGGGGATTTCCTTTCTTTTTTTTTTTCATATTCCATAACAAATGCACGCTACAAACAATGTTTGCCTTAGATTAACAAGGAACAGACATTAGCAGGGTCAAAGGGATTTGGTTGGGAACATTTTATAGCTTCTTGGGTTTGCAGTAATTGTATCTGTGTGATTTGAATGTATCTTGTAACCTATCCAAATTAAACTGTTAAAAAAATGCTAGCATGCAGTAATGAAGATGATTTTTTATAATTATCTTAAGTACTGTGTATAGAAAACTGCTGGCACTGTTTGTAATAATTTAGTTCTGTGTAATATTGTGCATTACATCTGCTATGCAGAAATATTAAGTTGCCTCTTACAGTATGAGGAAATTAGTGATTATATGCAGCAATACTAATTATTTAAACCTAGCTGTTACATTAAAAAACATACACCAACATGCAGTTTGAGAAAACTGTGAGCAGATGTCCATAAAAATTGAATATATCATTACTAAACACAAGTGAAAGAGTAATACAGTTTATATACAAGCTCTGTTTAGGAGATAGTGTGCAGATGAATGCTGTCATAAATGCAAGATTGTTATAATAGTTATAGCATCACTTAAAAGTTAATATCGCTGAGAGCTGAGGAACACATTATTGTTAATGGAATTTATGTACGTAACTCCCTGTGCACTGCTTTGAAAATTTACCCCTTGAAATATCCCTATACACAGTGACTATCAGTAGCTGAGTTTCTGTTGCTTTATTAGGCTATTTCTTTTCAGATTTTAACAAAATGTTAGTTCCATTTATGAAAAGGCTTTATTATTTGTACGCAGGTTGTAGTTAGCTTTTAAGTTTAATATTACACTTTTTCGATTTTCTTCCTCATATAGCTTTATTGGATGAAATCCCTGACATCGCTTTCTTGTGTCCCTTGTAGAACAATATTGAAGATCCATCTTATATGAAATTAAGCCTTATAAATGGGGGCAGGGGAATGATATTTAATGTATTGGGAAGGTATTTTATAGTAAAATTGATTAAAAGGGTTTTAAACCCTTGGTTCCTGCTGAGGGAGAAATCCCCACTGTAATCACTGAAGAAGATAGTCATCAGGTTGCTTTCCAAGGATTCCATCATGAGTCTCAGAAGCAGTTTAGCCATGTGGCTCTCCACACTGAGTAGTAATGCTAATTAATCTGAGAGCCACGCTGCCGTAGTGTAGCTATTCTTGAACATCCACAGCCAGCTCACCTATGATGCAGGGATTTCTGCACCACACTTTACTGTGTCACATCCCTGGGTGGGCTGAAATGATCAGAATTAGCCATACAATTTTTTGAGATGTTGTGAATGCCGCATTGTTTAAAACTTGTAAGGTGCCACACTCATTTAAAAAAAAAAAAAACAACAAACCACCACAAAAGTTACATTAGAGTTATGGGATTCATTTATATGCATATTTTCTTATGCCTTTTGAGATTTTAAATGCTTCCAGGCTATAACCAAGGAAATTGGAAACACTTTATTTAATGGTTTCAAGAGCTACGGCTTTGAGGAAAGTACCGCTTTTGAAACTTGCTATAAAATCACAAGTTAGCAGGTGTACACAGGTCATTTCGATCTAGCACAGGCTTATTTCTCATGCTGCTTCATTTTCAGAGATGAGGGCAAATCTTTTTAAGAAGTAAGATAAAGGCAGGTGTCTTGTCTGAATTTAAGTATTTAGAAGAAGCTCAGGTACTATGATCTCCACTGAATGTGTGTTTTTTACTCTATGTTGCTTCAAAAATGCTTTAACTTACTAGCTGGCTTAGAATTCATATGGATACTTATCAACTTCATCACCAGAGAAGTGAAATTCTATAATACCCTCTTTTTTTTATTCCTAAGAGCTCCCAAATGGTCAATTATTTTGCAGAATATATCTTTATATACAAATACATGAGAGAAGACTGAGATTTGGTATTCAAGACATACTGCATCCACACTGAATTTAACCTTGACGTTTGAATGACATGCTGATTTTTTGTTAGAATTAATATTGAGTAGAATTAGCTTTACAATGTGTTTAATTCATCTTATTAGAAGATGAGATATTAACTGTTAATAGGCAAATTTTTCCCTGATTTCACTAGTAATCCCTGTGTGTCTCTTTTTACAGTATTGATACTGCCTGTTTTACTAGACTATATCCTATACAGCCATATTTTTTAGTTGTTGGTGTAGAAAAAAGCAGAAAAGGCTTAGAGGAGGGCAACAAGGTGATAAAAAATGTGCAACCCATATGAGGAGAAATAAGCAAGCTATAGTTCTTCAGTTTAAAAACAAAATTAAGATGGTAAGATACGATAGATGTCTATAAAATGAAGGGAGGCATTCTAAAAACAAACAGGTATCAGTAATTGGCTGATTCTTAAAAATAGTTGGCATCAGGTGAAGCTAGAAGATGAAATACTCGAGTAAACCAAATGATATGTTTATTAACCCAGAGTGTAGGAAAGCGTGGAGTTTCTTTCCACAAAATGTTTTGGATGGTAAAGATTTACATAGTGAAAGGGTAACTGGAGAAATTGATGAAACCCACTACAGATTATTAATGTAAACCACATCTGTCTCTGGAATCTGCCCAACGGCAAGTGGCCAAGGGCTGGGTAAGCTCTGAGAGAAAAATACTGTATGTGGTTTCCTTGTTACATTTTTATTTAATCTTCCTCTTTCAGTCACTGTCCAAGCCCAGGATACTGGGATAAAAGACTCTGCAGCTGAACCCAGTACAGCTACTCCTACAATATTATGCTCTTATGTTTATGGTATATATAGACTCTCATTTCTTAGCCACCCCTATTTGAGGTGCTTGTAATTTTTCAAATTATATATATTTTTCCACCACCATTTCTCATAATTAGTCTTAAGTGAAAATAATTTTCCTTTACGCTCTGTTCTCAGTATTTTTATATTCTAAAAGTTATCATTTACTTGTTTGGAGTGTTGTGTTTTTCATACTCCAAGAAAAGTGTTGAGTCATGGATGTTTATTGTTTGTTGGTAGAAAGGGTGATTTGCCAGGTAGTTAAGTTAAAATTGTTTTCACTCTAGCTTTTCAAGCCTAAGATATAGGAATAAAAATCATTTAAGGCAGCACGCTTATCTGCAGTTTAGAAGTTCTGAGGCCTTAGAATGCTATCAAAAGTCTAAATAAATAGCTAACTTAATTTTGTGTGTGTGTGTGTGTGTATCTTCATCTGCATGAAAACAAATGCTATTCTTGCTGTTTCCTAGTTAATTTTTTTCATAAGTGAAACTAAACCTGGTTGTTGAAAATTATGAGAGTGCTTACATTTTGTAGGGTATGTTTGTACTATGTGCTCATCTCAAATTACCAGCATCTGAATCTAAATATTTACTGTTAACCAAATGTCATCGTTTGTGCAATGAAACAGCAAAACCCTATGTATGTTACTGATGCTTGACTGTTTCAGCAGAAATTTGTGTCTGAATGTTACCTATGCTCTTTCTCTCTAGGTTCTTTCATAATCTTTTCTGTATAGCTCCTCCAATGGCAGAAGAATTTTCTAGTCTGAGGAAGGAGGGAGAAAAGCAAGAAAAAATGGAGGGATGACCGTTCTAAGAATTTCAGGGTTTGAGTGATTCAGCAAATTAGCTTAGGGGAAAAGAACCCATAACCTGGGTTACAGTGGATCATCTGTTCTAAATTACACAACAGCTGAGTAAACTCGTTTGGGTTTAGAACATTTGAAAATGCAACTGAAGAGTTTTTCCATGTGGATGGTAGAACTGTTTTGGCTTAAATTTACCTAAGAACCTGAACTAATTGTATGTTAAAGAATGCAAGACCCATGGATTTTATGTTAAGATGTTAAAACACCTTTATGAGAATTTTGAGAACTGAATTAGATATTAGTTTTAGTGTTTAGGTTGCATAATAGGCAACGATAGATCAGAAGCTTACATTGTTTTGAAAGGCTATATAAAAAAGTAGATCAAACTTGATTTCTGCTTTGGTACTGTTATGTGTTTATTGCAGCTTAACACTGTCTTAGTTTGGAGGATGTGAGAACTGGAGTATTCTGCTTGCTTCATGCATTTTTACATTTTTTACTACCAAGGCCCTCCTCCCCCCTCAGTGAATAGCTTTTATTACTTATGGTTGTGGCACCAATGCCTTCACTCAGTGCCTTTCCTCAGGTATGTAGTATCTACAATGGCCATATTTCATCCTTAGACTTGCCAGTATTTGAGGCTTTCTTGCTGCTTTGGAAAGGACTATGCATTTGTCGCTTTTTTTAATGTCATGAAGCTCGGATGGGATCTGAACACGAACTTGAGATCAAGTGTAGTCTGTCTCTAAACCCTAGTTTAGCAGGATCGTTGAACACCTAGTTCAGAGTGCTCATTCCTGCCTCCTGAATACTAATATTATGCTTCTGTCCAGATGCAACCAGGGAAATGGTCTCTGGTAAGACAGACTGCTTCATTCTTCAATAAGTGTGGCATGTCCTTCAGATCTTAAGAAAATTTCTTCAGCTTCAATCCATTCTGCTAAAGTGAAACACCAAATGTGAAAATAAGTGCCCCCAGTTTCTCTGATGCTGTGTGACTGCATCAGCTGCCTTGGCACCAGCATAGTCTGGCAAACCTTGCATAATTTCATAGACATTCAAAATTAGTTTTACATGGGACTTCCTTTCCTATAAGCAAAGCTCTGTAACAGTCGCCTTGTTTAGGATGGCAGTCTCCTGCTGCCTGTCATTTGATGGTTGGGGTGGTAAATCAGCATGCCAGAGGAAATGCCTCCTTTGCCTCTACATCATAGGAAGTCAAGAGTACAGATTTTCTAAACATTAAGAGGATGAAAGTTTTGAGCTTGTTCCTTTGCTTCCTTATAGTTTTGTGTAGTGAATCATCAAGATTTATTTACTTGCTACAAATAAATGCAGTGCAGATTCAAGTTAAGTCAAGTAAAATCTTTGTCTTCACCTCTTCTCCCCCTCACCCCCAGAAAGGACCATGGTCTAGATGGCAGAAGCCTAAAGTACTTTCTCTTCTTTCCGCTTAGCAAAATAATTATGCTGTCCTTGGTGAAGCAGTTTTCCAGAAATGACCTGGTCTTCTGTGGTTTTACTCTGAAAACTGAAGCTCCTTAAGGGCTCTGCAGCAAAGACCTGGGTGCATTGATAGGCCTTCATGGCTCTGACCAACCTCTTCTGGGGCCTCCACTGCAGCCTGCCCAAGAGACCCCTAAGGCCTGGGTCTTCAATCCCTGCCTGAGCTACATCACAGGCATCCTGATGAACATCTCCACAAGAGCCATGTCTGTGACTGTCCATGGTCCCCACTGATTCAGACTTCCTGGCTTGAGCTTGAACCTGCCTTATCACCATCGTCCTGCCTAATGATCTGAGCTGTGACTGACTCTTGGTTACCCTCACCAGACCTGACCAACCAATTAGCTTCCTGGGTTGACCTCAGATTTGCATCATTACCATGAACTTGGCTGATGATCTGGACCCTTGATGAAACCTGACTATCATCTCTGGGTCTGCCCTGCTTCTCTTGCCTAGGAAACGCAGGATGGGGCCCTGGCTGGCAAGGAACCTGTCCTGATGGCCTTATTACTGTGCTCTACTCTCTGTCCCTGAGGGAGCAGCCAGCCTTTGGTGCTCCCTGACACTGTGCTTGGTTGGGATCTTTTTTGTTATGCTTGAAGATAGCTCGTCGTACTGGCTTAGGATTTTTCTGCTGGCAGGTTTGGCTTCCAGAGCAGTTCAGATATCATCTGTATAGGCAATGATTTTCTACAGCAGTATTTTTGTGATTCTTGTTCTGCACAGCTCTGCACTGAGGCTCTGTTCAGGAGCTCAGAACGCTTTTTCTCGCTCTGTATTTGTTTTGCTCCTGACCTCTATTTAGAGCAATATTTGCAAAATCCGCTCATTAGCACATTGACAATGGCTGTATGATCCACTTTGCCTCCCTGTAGCCTCTGTACCAGCCTTTCTATCCCTTTTCAGAAATACTTGTCACAAGGCAGTGGTTTAGCAGGAGGTCAATGTGTCCTGTTGTTAGGTGACACTATGGAAGTCCTGTTGATGTATGCCTGTAGCTAAAGGTTCTGCTGCAGCTGTCTCCTTGTACAAGGACTACATGAATTAAACTCAGACATGCAGAAAAAAATCAAATTTAGAAGAATGATAGTAGCAAACTGCAGGCAGTTCAGGAAGGAAATTGGTTTGTGTTATGTAACTTACTACATGCTTCCTTCTATTCAACAATTAGAGTGGAATGCCATTGATAACTCTGATTTGTGGCTAGCTGAGATCAGCTTCATGTACTTCTGGTCACCCTGTGCATGGTCCTCTGTGAATTGACCAGGGTGCTGCCAACAACTTTAGACCATCTTCATCACAGAGGGGTGTCTCTCTTTCCATATGGTGTTATGTGAATTCTCTGACCTAACGTCATAAGTCATGATCCATTCATTAACTTTTACAGAGTAGTCATACGCTACTTTGTGAGTAGGGCTTATTTTCCTCCAGACAAGTTCATGACACTAAGACTTGGTTGAACATGTAATATCACGGTGAAACCTCATGTCTGTTTCACATCTGTCCACATGGAGGCCTGTACTCTTCATGACAATCTACTAGACTTAGAAATCTGTTTCCACATTTTCTGTATGTCATTGCATTGGCTGCTTAACTGCTGTTACACAGTTCTTAAATGTTTCTGTTCTGTGGTTGTCCAATCATATCCACGTCTGAGGAGAAATGCCACTTCATTCCCCTCTGCTAAATGATGGTCACAGATGGAGTGAGAGGGAGGCAAAAAAAAATATTGGTGTTAAACAGTAAGTTAACAAGGTTCAATGGTAAATGCGACAGTAGTTTATAAGATTCAATCATAATCATAATCATAAAATGGTTTGGGTTGGAAGGGACCTTAAGGATCATGTAGTTCCAACCCCTCTGCCATGGGCAGGGACACCTTCCACCCGACCACGTTGCTCAAAGCCCCATCCAACCTGGCCTTGAGTACTTCCAGTAATGCGGCATCCACAACTTCTCTAGGCAACCCGTTCCAGTGCCTCACCACCCTCATAGTGAAGAATTTCTTCCTTATATCTAATCTAAATCTGCTGTCTTTCAGTTTAAAGCCATCGCCCCTTGTGCTATCACTGCATACCCTTGTAAAAGGTCCCACTCCAGCTTTCTTGTACTTTCTTCAGGTAATGGAAGGCTGCTATAAGGTCTCCCTGGACCATCTTCTGGTCACAAAGGTTTGTGCATCACTTTATGTTGAATTGGATCACCATGTTCTTACTGCCAGTAGGTTTCTGATGAGTTCCAAACCTGACTGATTCGAGGGGTTTCAAGTTCATGCTTCAGGCCTTCATGAGTGCACTTAAACCACTGTTCTCCTACCTCCTTCCCTCCTGTCTGGGAGGGTTGGCAGCTTAGCAGAAGAAGGGGCTCATGTTTGTATCTTTTTTTAAAAAGACTAATTTTCCTTTATGCTTACCTCCATTTATTTCTTAATTTTGTATCAAACTTTTATGTCAGCCATGAAATTAACCCAATATTCTTCACTACCTTCAAGCCTCTAGAAGTTTGTCTGTACTTCACAACCTAAAAGTCTGAAGGACTTTTCTAGATGTTTGTAGAACATATGTAGTATTAAACAGTAAGCTCTTGTTCTGATGATTATATAAGTGGTCATTTGCATATACTATAATATGCTTTGTCGTATATTAAAGTGTTACCTCAACTTCTTAATGGCATAAAAAAAGAGGGCTCTTTGAACTTACCCTTTTCAGCTTCCAGCTGAAATGAACTTTAAGTAGTCATTGAAAGTGAAAGTTTTTACTTTTTTCTGAGTTTGGTAATATATTCTGGTATTACTGTGGTATACCTTTGGCTTCTAGGTCCACTTCCTTTCAGTCTAATGAGGACAATATCTCTTGCAGCAATCAAATAACTGGAAGGTTTCTTTGTTCCTCAAGGGAGCAGGCAGGAGTATCACAAGGTTTTCAAACTATAGGACACAGAACTAACATTCCATTGATTTTTATGATGCGATTTGTGGTTCTTACCACTTGGATGTTATTCCTGGCTGCCTGCAGACTTGGGCAGTCATTTCATGTCAGTTAAACTCAGTGTGTATTACCTAGTTTTCAGGTAAAGGAACAAAATTCTCTGAATAGCAGAATGTCTTTTTCTGGAAGTTTAAGACTTAAAATTGGAAATCCAGTGATACAGATATTATTTACTTGTTTTTCAGAGAGGACAGGCATGAACAGAGGCAATTATGCATAACGCTTTCTTTTGCCATTCATAGAAATGGAAGGAACTACATCTGTTTGGAATTTTGAGGAAATTCAGATGTGGATGCAAAACTCACAGTTCAATCTCTAAGGCTGCAAATCTAGAATAGCAAATTAGGGAATTTGTGTTCAGAGCTCAGCTCTGCTATTTAGATCTATGTCTATTTAAAAATGATTTGTGAATACCTAAAAAAATATCTAGGAACTTTGAGGAAAAAGGGAGGTACTGACTACTTCAAAATTGCAAAGGTAAGAGAGATTTGACACATAAAAGTACATTTCAGTCAATTTATATTTGTTTTCGTCTTTTCAGAGCTTCCCTTTCAAACTAGTCTGGCTCTCACTCTGACACTTTCTACAGAAACTGTTCTGCTGATGTAACATCTGCAACAGAACTCCATAGGAACATGGTATCAGCTCACTGCAGTTTGCATAGAAGTGCAAATTCGTTACGTTTAAAGAAGTTATAAAATTAAAATACTTAAAACCATGTGGTTTGGTGATACTGAATTGGAAACAGCTCGCAGTCTTTTATCGTCTGCCTGTGCTCAAATCAGAGTTCCCTGGTTGATGTGACATGATTATATGTTATGATTACACGTGTTAACCTTTCAAAATAAAATGTTCAGTTTCTTCTTTTAAATACCAAATGCTTATAGGTATAATACTTGCTGATATTTGTTCACTGACAGTCTCACTTGTTTTCAAACCCCACATATTTAAAGTTGTGGAGTGTTAGATTGATGTTTCTTTTCACTCAAATGTCATATTCATCAACTGTATTGTGCTAGCAGATTGTTAAACAGACAAGGTGACTTGCAGAGTGACAGTGTAGTGATGTGATGTCCCAAACCATTAAAATATAGTAATGACGTGGTTTTTTCCTTTTGTTCAATCAGTTTTTACAACACAGTGATTTTTCTGTAAAACACGGGTGAGAAGGTTTCTGAGTAGATCTGTTGCTTGGAAAAAATCCTTGTTAATGAATAACAAAACCTGGAATTCAGTTGCAACTTCCCAGATAATTGAGAAGTGCCAAAGATTTAGGAAGAACTAATGTAACAGTATTTTATAATGGGGAAAATATACATTATGCTATGACAAAAGTGAAATTACTTGATATGTTATACTTTTGTACGTAATCAGTTTTGCAGGATCATTTTTTAAGCAATAGTAAAAGTTATTTTGTGATTTTACTTGAACAGCCTCCCAAGAATCCCACAAAAAAGGAAGGAACTTCTGCTTAACATTGTATCAACTTAAGTGTCTTTCTCAACTTATCAAACTCTTTTTATTAATGGAAGAAAAAATTGAAGAGCTCTCCACAGAAATTCTGTTGGTGCCTTCATTTACAGAGAAGAATAAGAGTGTTCAAGGTAATGAATGCTTTTCCGTATTTATTGATTCTGCTTTGAGCAAAAGGATAATTTTATATGATTTTCAACATTATTTACCTAATTTATGTCATTGTATTTTTTTAAATATGTGGATTTACATTTGAGCAAAATGACTTGTGGAAAAGAACTGAAATTGTGCGTAAAGACGTGATGTAAGTAGTTATTATGGAGAATCATTAAAAAAACCCCTATCAAACACTGTAACATAGTATCTCCTATTGAATTATCTATAAAATCCCATGTTTTGTATAGGACAAAACAATACATAGAGTCTGAATTCTTTAAAACTGTGACTGTTCCTGAACTTGTCCTTGAAAGCTGCCTTTTTCAAGAGAGAAAAACACTGACTTGAACAATTAATTAATCTCAGTATACATGCAGTGATATGTTTTAGTAAGTAAACTGCTTCATGATCAAGCCTCAAGTCTGCATTTGCTTTAGATTCCAAGCTCACTCTTTTTCATCTAATTTAATTCACATCATATGAGGAGAACCTGAAATCCCAAAAATTCAGGTGAATAACACCTTACCGGTCACAGTATGTTCATAAATGTTCTTCTACTCTGCTACTTCTGCCAGTAGAGAGATTCCAGGTCACCAGAGAGCAAGTGGTTTCAAGAGCTTTGATTATATTGCAGGAAAGGATCAGACCAGAAATGAGGCCAGGCTGCTTAGGGAGAGAGGATAGGTGGAGTCAAATATTTGATATCTCTGTAGTCAAGCTGCAGGCAGAGAAGAAAGGTGTTTTGGGAATGTGGTCTCAGAATGCTAAATTGATAAAAAATAAAAAAAGATTAAATAAGAGTTCTGAGGCACACATGTTGTTGATGGATTCTTCATCTGAAGTACTGACACTCTGAAATAAATACAGGTTAACCTATGTATTTTTAGAATCTTCATCAAAGCTCAAAGTTTGCATTCAGGTTCCATTTTTGCTATTGGTTTCAGTGTATTTCTGCCTCCTTTAATCTCTCAGTTTTACTAGTTCTCAAGAAATATTTGCACTATTATGCACTATGTTTTCCATTTTACGGCCTTGATCCTACAAAGAGGTGTTACAGTAAACTTCTCAAAGGGTAATGTGGATAGGAAATACATTCAGTAAAGGTAATTTTAAGTGTTCTTTTTATTTGTATATTCTGTGAGAAAAGGTAAAAAAAATTAAAAACTCTTGAATGGGAAATTTATTTGACATTTTTAATTAACTAATTCAGAAAACTTAAGGATTTCAACGTTAACAAGAAATGTTTTACTTTCCAGGAAGTGTATCTAGGACTTTATCCTGCAGGCATTTCTCCAAGCTTAATTACATTCAGAACTGTTCCTCAAAAGTGTATTAAGCCTTCTTCTTTGAGGAATATTCTTTTAGATTAATCATGTTTATAGCAAGTAGTTTCTTAAATGGTGCCTCCACTTAATCAAATCTGGATGGGGAATATTACTAGATCTTGTTGTGAGAGGCAGTCTTTTGGGTAGAAGGCCTGTTCTAAAGAAAACATAAAATGATTTTTACCCTGAAACACAGGTGAAGGTAAATCTTTTACAGGTGATGTTAGTGACATTATCAGACTTACGTTTGTCTTAAGTGTTGCCGTTCATGATCAGGTGGTTTTACTCACAAAACTTTGCTCAGTTGTATCAGTTTCTAGAGAATACATGAGAGAGACATGGCCAAAGAAACTGAAAAAAAAAAAAAGTCTGGCTGGAAGAAGGGTTTATTGGTGTTATTTTCACTTCATATTGTCAGAAATCTCAGTTGTAGTGATGAAGTGAAAGATGATTTGATATGGGAGAATGAGAGCTATGTTCCCAGTAGTTCCAGGTTCTGTTAAATACCAAAAGGGATTTAAGATTTTCTCTGTTAATGTCCTATATTGGGCTGATAATCTTATTTTTTTCACTGATGAAGGCTGAGTTTTGATAAGAAGGATTTATTAGAATCCTTGCCTTTTTTTCGCCAGAACGCATTATATGTGACTAGAAAATATAATGGCTGTCTTCTGTACTTATTTAGAAGCCTTCTTACCAGAAATCTTATTTAATTTAAAAGAATATAGAGTGCAGATCTGTTTAAAACAGCTTTAAATTAACTCAGGTACCAGCATCAGGTTGACAATGCAGCACAGGCTACAGAACCAGTCTAAGAAGCAGAGTGAATTAGCCCAGACTGAACCGTGTGCTGCTGTTGCTAGACAGTTACCCATACTCTCTCTCACTGGTTTAAAACGAGGTTGGGTGTATCCAAACTACCCTGCAGGCACTGCAGTGTGGGCATGTCTGAAGTACCAGTCCTCTGCAAGTAGTACTGCTGGTAAATTAAGGGAAGCCGGCCAATTCATGAAAGGTAGGCTAATATCCAAGTGAGCTAAAGTTTCCCTAGGCATCACATAGATTGGAACCTTGCACTTGCTTCCTTTTCCTTTTGGTTGCTTTTAGTATTCACGGGAGCCTTTTTATCTGTGTAACTCATGCGGAGATGCAACAAAAATAATGTTTTTTCATGTGCTTGTGTCAAGTGTTGCGTTTATGTGTATAGCTGTTTCAATGGCAGTTTTAGTTGATTTTTGTTCAGCATATCCCATAGTACTTCAATCTTGATATATAGAACATGTGTAAAGTTCCATCAGAAACAAAGTAGTTCTTTGGATGGTTCCTCTTTTTAAATTTTTTTTTGTCCCAAAGATGGCATCTGGGTTTTATCTAAACCAGACGGTTTCTTGGCCCTCATTTTTCCCTAAACCCAGCGATGACAAAGAGCAATGGCTGCATAAATTGGATGTAAGAAGAACACTTAGGGTTTATCACAGAAGAATCAAAGATTTCGTATCTTCTGACAGATTGTTTGTACTCTTAGGGGGTCTTAAGAGGGGTCAAATGGCTTCTAAGAGTTCCTTAGCTAGATGGTTAAGGGATTGTATTAGGGAGGCGTATGTAGTTAAGGGTAAAGAGGCTCCCAGGGTTTGTAAAGCTCATTACACTAGGACTATAGCTGCTTCTTGGGCGGAGAGGTCGAAGGCTTCCACATTGGAAATTTGCAAGGTGGCCACCTGGGCTTCTCTTCATACTTTTTCATTGCATTATCGCTTGGATGTAGTCTCTTCTGCGGATTCTGCTTTTGGTAGGAGGTTGCTTGTGAACCAAAAAAAGAACAGTGAAGAAAAGAAAGACATGTAGTTCACAGTTCTAGCTGGCAACAAGACAAGTTTCTTTGCAGTGTGCACAATGGAATCCTATGAAGACCAATTTAGGTGGTTGAAAATAGATGTTAGAGGGAAGTACTGCCTACCAGTGTTCTCTGATGGTAACCCCATGGCAGACAATAGCACCAAAGGAAACAGTGAACCAGAGTGAACTCTGTAGGGAGATGGATGTAGAGAGTTTTTTTAGGTGATACGGATAGTTCTCTGAGTTCAGTTTGAGAGTTCTGTATCCAGCATCTTCTGGAATATATTCAGAATCCTCATTTTCCCAAATTGTTTTGCATAGATTGAGAAAAAATTTCTATGAATTGCGTTTTCCACTCTAACTTCTTTTCCCTATTCTCCATCTAGTTCTTCCTGATTTTATTTTTTGACTTTCCTTAACCAGACCTAACTTAGCATGTATTCCTCAATGAGCAGTACACACATGCCAAGTTTTGCACTTGATTTCAAATTATATTTACATTATCTAAGCACAATTTTAATTTTATCTACTACCAGTGTAGTGTTCAAATTTTCTCTTAAATCAGATAAAAGGAGGAAATAATGAAAGGTTCTTGGACAAATATATGATGATGTGATTTTGTTCCATCCCTGAACTTTAGTGCAGCATCTGGGCAAGACTGCTATTCTACCTTTCTGAGGAAAGGTATCCATGTTTTTCTAACATTTACAGAAAATTTATTCTCAGTGTTGCATAACCTTGCTTCATTCCACTACAAGCAGTAGGTTTCAGAAAATTAAAGGAGTAATCACCTTCTATTTTTTCTTGACTACACATTTAACCCTTTCTTCTGCAGGTGTCTTGCTATGCCCACTGTAATGAGGTAGTCTGCTTCTCTATCTGCATTCAGTTGAAATTTCTGAGGTGTTCTGACATACCTAGTACATGCAGCATCACAGGGGTTGTTCTCTTTGAAGGAATCTGGAACATTCAGCTGCAGTCAAGGGTTAAGCAGGAGATTTTGGTTTAGAATCCTACCAAATTGCATTCTCTTCCTATCTTTAAGGTAGATTTCTCTTCCCTCTGGCTTTTCAGAAGCCTCTTGTTGAGACTTTTAAAAAATCAAAAACATCTAACGTACTTTCATCTGTCTCTCACTTTTTTTTTTTCCATTCCAGTGAGAAAGGTGAACTTTGGACAGATCAGATAATGAGTACCAAGAAAAGCTTTTTCCAATGGAGCTCTTTGAAAACACTGTGGGCAAAGTTGTCAAGCCCTTAGGTTTACAAGCTTTGCCTCAGGGGACTGGAAAGATTTGCAAAGGTCTTTCCTTCACAGCATAAGAAGAAATCCTTTACTCTATATCCATTTCTGGAAAGTGTAATGAAAGGAGTGTGGAATCAAATTCATGAGGTGTATCCTATTAATAGACTTTGAAGTTGTAAAGATTCAAGAAGGACAGGTGTGATTTTTGCTTTGGTCTTAAAGCAAGATGTTCAAGTAGCTTCTTTAAGGAATACATAGCTTCAGCAGATCGATCCAAAATGAAGATGGAATTTACACTAGGAGGGAGTTTGATTTCAGATGTACGTCTTCTGTATTTGTGTTATTACAGTTTGCTCACTATAGTACAACAAATAAAAAGTCCATTACTGAAGACAGAAAGCAGGAGGTTTTTTAATTTACAGCTAGTAAAATTTTTTTTTGTTTTTCCACTTATTTATATTTGTGAGGGAGTGGTATTTCCCATTTCTGCAAGACATATTCTTTCCAGTACAGTTTCAATAAAAGTTCTGGCTGAGCTGGCTGAATCCAACTAGTAAGCCACTTTGATGGCACTGTTACCTTATTCACAGTTAGTGAGATGTCATACAAAAGGTTTCCTTGATGCTTTGCTGTTCTGTGCTTCATACAAGGTGATGTCACAATGACTGTTCTTATGCCCGTAAATGCTATGAAAAAAATAGGAAAGCTGTGGAAATCTGTAGAAAAAAATAATTTAATAGAGCTTCTTATAGGGAAGAAAAAGAATTATATTAACAATGCAAGAGGTCTCACTGTCATCATCAGTAAAGGAAAGAATTAAATACATAATTGGCGGAAGAGTTTTGATTTTAATTGAAGCACTTCATATAATCTTGTTTTGAATATTTACTATCAAAGTTACTCAAGCTTGCCTGTCTGGTAAACAGAAGGAAGTACACAAAGTATGAGTAGTTTATCAAGTCTGTAGAATATAAGTTTCAAGAAAGATATAGCAAGGATTTGTGATTAATCCAGTCTTCCCTAATAATCAAGAACAGTGGAGATGTAGAATATGCTCTGGAAAGGGAGCAAGTATGAAAAACTGAGAAGTTTTCCTTCAGCCTCTACCTTCTCTTTCATGACATCCGCTTCTTTCTGCTCTCCTGCAAATTCTCTCCTCTAAGCAGCCACATGAGAAGGATTGCATACATTTGTGCCTGTCTGTGCAAATGGAGTTTAAGGTTTGGAATTTGGGAGAAGAGAGGAGTCAAAGAATTTGTGCAGAATACTATGGCTGTCTAGGTAGGGATGCTTCCTCCGCGCATTGCCTGTCTGCAATGGCAGACTAATTTGGGCTGAGTAGCTTCACTACAGCAGCTGTACCAGTCTCTAGAATAAACCTGCAGTTTTATTTCCCAGGGGAGTTTGCTGATTAGGACAAGACAGTCAGAAGATAAGTGAAGAAGTAGCAGGACTGGAAGGGGGTAATTTGATATGGGTCTCTGTGGAAACAATGCTTGAGAGGAAGGTTGTGGTAGCACCTAAAGTGCAGAGGCTTTGGGGGTGTGTGCAATGATCAATGAAAAGCGTGAAGGGATCCGTTGCTATCTGGAGGTTAAATTGAAGAAGATAAAGGCCAACTATCTAGATGAGATATGGGAAAAGCAAGAACTTGGGAAACCAAAGGAACTCAGTAAAAGGTAGGAGACTTGACCTTGGGGCTTCTTTGGGAAGACTGGAAAAGGTTTCATATGTGTGTGAGCCTGCATGCACATGCTTATGTATATGAACATAGGGCAAAAGTGCCCAGGCTGTTAGTTAGAAAAGGAGATGGGGAGATCTAGTAGAACCCGTTAATTTAAAAATGAAAGAACCTTTAAAATGACTGATGCTGGCTCTTCGCCTCTGGTCCTCGAGCCACGAACCTACTGTCAGCAAGATACCTATTTATCTCAGCTGTGAGTTCTTAACAGAAAAGGCAGCAGTTCCAGAAATACATGAGGATTTTAGGTTAAATGTTAAAGGTTTTCTTTAAAGTCTTGATATTAAAGCCTATAAATAGCTGATCTAAGTAGTGACAAGAAGAGAATGTGAATATATAGATACTCAATTGTGCTTATAGATAGAATCAGGTGTTATACCTATATAAGAAATGAGAATTGCAAGGACAAACAAGGCAAATTTAAGGTAGAAAGCACAGAATAGAAAAGAGGAAAAATATCCAGTCAGTTGTTTTTGGTTTTTTCTTTTTTTAATTCTGGAGTAATTTCTAAAGAAAACTGTAGGAAATTTCATCATAAAACTCGTTAAAACGTATTGAAAAAGGAGTAAATTTTTGGTGCTTCTGTAACATATGGTCAGTGATCAGGGAGCTAGATGACCTGTTTGGTCTCCTGTGTTTTTATATCCTACCATTTTATCTTCCATTTTTCCCAGCTAAAATCTGTTTTTCCCTGATATCTTTTGAAAATGGAAATGAAAACAGTGCTTGGAAAAAAAAAAAACAAACCACCAAACAGAAAAACCTTGAAGCTTTAGAATGCTGCATAGGTGTATGAAAAGCAGAGTGTTCTTTTTCAGAGCTCAAATTGTTTAGGGGAGAGATAAAATCCACTTTGGGTAAACGAAATCCTATGTTTGTGCAAATAATAGGTGTTTCACAGAAAGAGAAAAGCTCTTTAAACCTTGGACATGTGTACCACCAGTAGTTTCAGGTGACTGAAGACCTATAAGTTTGTGCTTAGTAGATAATCTTTAACAATTCTTGACAGCACCCAATTATTTAAAACTTCTTGGTTTTAATTTCACGTGAGATACATTAAATTAGGAATATCTGCACCCATGTTGTTTATCAGCTTTATGCTAAGAGTCAGGTTTTTAAAATACCATATTGTTTGGTTTTATTCTCATATTCCTTTTGAAACACAGACTCATAGAATCGCAGCATGGTTGAGTTTGGAAGGGGCCTTTGGAGGTCATCTGGTCCAACAACTCCTGCTCAAGCAGGGCCATGTACATGCCCAAGGATCATGTCCAGGCAGCTTTTGAGTATCTCCAAGGATGGAGACTCCATAGCCTCTCTGGACAACCTGTTCCCGTGCTCAGACACCCTCACAGGAAAAAAGCGTTTCCTGATATTCAGAGGGAACCTCCTGTGTTTCTGTATGTGTCTGTTACCTCTTGTCCTGTCCCTGGGCACCACTGAGAAGAGCCTAGCTCTGTCTTCTTTGCACCCTTCCTTCTGGTATTTATTTACATTAACGAGTTTCCCCTTAAGCCTTCTCTTCTGTAGGCTAAACAGTTGCAGTACTTTCAGCCTTTCCCAATATGTAGGATGCTCCGGTCCCTTCATTGTCTTCACGGCCCTTTGTTGAACACTCTACACTATGTCCATGTCTCTCTTTTACTGAGTGTCCCAGAACTGGATACAGTTTTCCAGGTGTAGCCTCACCAGTGCTGAGTAGAGGGGAAGGATCACCTGCCTTGACCTGCTAGCAATACTTTGTCTAATGCAGCCCAGGATATCATTAGCCTTCTTTGCAGCAAGGGCACATTCCTGGCTCATGTTCAACTTGGCATCTGTCTGAACCTCAAGGTCCTTTTCTGCAAAGCTGCTTTCCTGCTGGGTGGCCCCCAGCATATATTGGTGCCCGGGGTTGTTCCTCCCCAGGGGCAGGACTTTGCACTTCTCCATGTTGAACTTTTGTGTGCCCATTTCTCCAGCCTGTTGAGGTCCTTCTGGATGGCAGCATGACCCTCTGGTATATCAGCCACTCCTCCCAGTTTGGTGTCATCTGCAAAATTGCTGAGGGTACACTCTGCCCCATCATCCCAATCATTAATGAAGATGTTGAACAGGACTGGACCAGTACTGACGCCTGAGATAGATCAGTAGTTACTGGCTTCCAACTAGACTTTGTGCCACTGATCACCACGCTCTGGGCCTGGCTATTCAGCCAGTTTTCAACCCACCTCACTGTCTGTTTATCCAGCCCATGCATCAAGAGCTTGTCTACAGCTTGTCCCATAATAGGATCTTATGGGTGACAGTGTCAAGGGCCTTACTAAGGTCCAGGTAGACGATATCCACTGTTCTCCCCTCATCTACAAGGTCAGTCACTTCTTCAGAAAAGTTTATCAGTTGGTCAAGCATGACTTCCTCTTGATGAAGCCATGCTGAGTACTCCTGATAAATTTTTTGTCTGTAACATGCCTGGAAATGGTTTCCAGGATTAGCCGTTCCATCACCTTCCCAGGGACTGAGGTGAGGTTGACTGGCCTTGATTCCCTGAGTCCTCCTTCTTGCCCTTCTTGATGATAGGAGTGACATTTGCTTTCCTTCAGTCTTTGGACACTTCTGCCCATTGCCATGCTTGACCAAAGATTACCAAGAGTGGCCTTGCAATGGCATCTGCCAGCTCTCTTGGCACTTGTGGGTACATCCCATCACAGCCCATGGGTTTACATATGTCCAGTTTGCTTAAGTATTCCCAGACTTGATCTTCTTCCACCAAGGGTACATCTTCCTTGCTCCAACCTTACCCCTTGGTCTCTGGAACCTGGGATTCCTGAAGGCTGGTCTTACTACTAAAGACTGAGACAAAGGCAGCATTCAGTACGTCAGTCTTTCCCATGTCTGTGTAACCAGGTCCCCCATCTCATTGAACAAGGGGCCCACATTTGTCACCTGTGTACTTGTAGAAGCCCTTCTTGTTGTCTTTGACATCCCTGGCCAGATTTAGTTGCATTAGGGCTTTAGCTTTCCTAACTTCATCCCTGGGTGCAAAATTGTTTCTGTGTTCCTCCCAGGTTACCCATCGTTGCTTCCACTCTCTGTAGGCTTCGTTTTGTCTTTGAGTTTGGCTAGGAGCTCCTTGGTCATCCATGCAGATGTCCTGGCATTTTTTTTCCCACTCTCTTGAGCTTGGAGGAGGTGATTCTTGAACATTAACCAGCTTTCTTGGGTACCATTTCCATCAAGGGCCTTATCCCATGGAACTCTTCCATGCAGATCTTTAAAGAGGCCGAAGTCTGCTCTCCTGAAGCCCAGGGTTGTGAGCTTGCTTTTCACCCTTCTCCCTGCCCTCAGGATCCTGAACTCCACCATCTCATGGTCACTGCAGCCAGTGCTGCCTTTGACCTTCACATTCCCAACAAGCCCCTCCTTTTTGGTGAGTATGAGATCCAGCAGAGCACCTCTCCTCATTGGCTCTTCCATCACTTATAGGAGGAAGTTACCATCAGGGCACTCCAGGAACGTCCTGGATTGCTTGAAGCGCTGATGAAAGTGATATCAACCCCACATACTGGTTTGTCCTTGTCAAAAATGGGGCAATATTCCCATTACTCTATGATTTATGAGTGAGCTTTGTACCAGCCCTTCTTAAGGAGCTTCATTTGTTCTTGTCCCTGTCACCACTATTTTGCTTATAATAACTGTACTAATTAACTGTCTTTTTATTCTTATCATACTGGCATTTCCAAATAAGTAAAAACTATAAAAATACATTAGTGTGCAATTCATATAATTTATTGAACAAAGAATAGAAATTAATTTCTACACAGCTGTTCTAACTGCAAATCATATAAAAATGAATTAATGACAAAAGAAACTATATTTTACACATTATATGTGCGTTTGTATAAAATATGAATACAATGGGACATGGATTTCATCATGTTATATAAAAGGAGCTGTGTATAACCTGAATTTGACTTTATCATAACATTAGTATTCCCCTACATCTTGTTGAGGGTTTTTTTATGCTTCATATTGATATATCAGAAGGTGTTGTAGGCTGCTGACTTTTCTACAGAATTAATCTTAACTTTGATCCCTTTTATCATACTGTGCAGGAGTTCTGAAGAAAGCTAGTGGGGAGCTTTTAATAGGAGAAACTAGAGCAAATGAAACCAGTGTGCTTCCTGAACAGTTACTTCAGGTAGAAGAGGTGAGTATGAAAAGAGTCTTACACTTTGTAGGGGATTTTCTTTTGTCTGTGTCTCCAGTGTAGTCTGTCACCATGTTCATTATAAACACCTATTGCCATAGTTTCATTATTTAGCTACTGCAATTAATTTTAGGTGCAGAGTCTCAGTTAAGATGGAATAAAATCTTAAGGCATTTGTGAAGAAGTGGCTATTATTTAAGGTTGAATAACAGAATGGTTTTAACATCAGAATTGTAAGATACCTCATAACAAAACAGTAAAAAAATGCTAAAATATGATAGCTTTCTTCAGTATTAAATATATTCTCAAATACAGCAGAATCTTAAAAAAATCTATCAAGTTCTTAGCATTTGATCATAATGATGCTTCCTGTGGGGATAAGTACGGTCACCATGTCCGGTTTCTTTGATGCCAACAAACTACTGTGTAGTAAGCACTATGCTTTGTAGAATGTAAGTACAAGATTAAGTTTTAGCCTGGCTTCCATTTACTACTAAACAAATTTTTACCATTGAATTTATGGGACTAACAAGTGATGATCTAACAAGTCTGGTACTTTGTGATAGTGGGCTTTAATTTCCTAATGGCTCAGTGTTGAAATGACTTTTTAAAATGTGCTTTCGATCAGTTTTGTGCAACTAATGTTCCTGTATCTTACAGATTACAAAGAACAATATCTTGAGAAGATTAAGCTTTACTTGACCCGAGATCAAAAAAAAAAAAAAAAAAAAAAAAAGAGGGGGTGCAAAAATGGGTGTCCACGGGGGCTGCCTCTGTGCGCACTGGAGTTGAGTGTTGGGATTGAGGAAGGGGAAAGCATGGAGGAGGCAACTTCTGAATTGGAGTAAGCTGGGAGGGCTCCACTTCATAGCCCTTTGTTGTCTTCCAGTTTAGTATTATAGCTGCAACTCGTTAGGAATACTTCTTTTCTTTCCTCCTACTATGCCCTCATAGTGGGCATCTTTACTGTACATCTCAGGTCATCAAATATTTCTCTTACAGTGGTGCAATTCTCAGTTGGCTGCTTCTGGTAAGGTTTAAGCCTGCTGTATGTTATATGAGCAATGCAAAGCAAGATTAGTGAAAAAGTAATGATGTCCTACTGTGTCTACTTCTTGCAACTGTTATGCTTCAGATAATGTCGGAAATCTCTGTTTATAGAAGGCAGGGAACTGACATAAACTATAGCAAAAGCCAGCATTGGCTAAAAACTAGAAATCTGTATTTAAACATTTTAATCTTTTCTAAATCCAGCTCTAGAGAAGTGAAATCCAGTGTGGCTGTGTTAAAACCAGCTTCTCTAAATGTTTTCCATTAGTATTCATGGTTAGTAACTTCCAGTTGTTACCTTGCAGTGAAAATTATTATAGGGTATCCACTGCTGGATTACTTGTTAAACTATTGAACACGGTTATAAATGCATTTGTCCCTGTTAAATAGATTCTGTCAAAGATTATAAATAACGTAAAGATGAACCGTAGCTTTTAAAAAGCAGTCTTGTTTAAACAGGGGGGTTTATAAATTTGATGACAAATTTAATAGTTATGCATGTTCATTTTTGTTGAGTGTATATACTGCCTTTAGTATGATTTCAAGGCTAGCAAACTGTATTTTAAGATGTTAAAATTAATTTTGAAAGATGATGATGTCCTTTATTTAATTATGGATGATCGTATAAGTTTCAGACAATAACAACACTAATAATGAATTCATATTGATTTAATATAAATATGTATTTCAGCCTATTTCACTGAATTTTGGCTGGAGAAATGCATTTAAAGACCTGTCTTCTTCTGTGGCTCACTGTGTAACAATAGCAATTGAGGATTTTTCAACTAAAATTCTTCAACATGAGCAGAAAGAAGAGTTTTCAGCTGCAGGCTATGCAATGAACCTTGTAAACAACCAGCAAATGAGGGAGTCCTGCGGAGCAGTCCAACAGGAGGAGCAACCAAAACGAATTGCTAAGGCAGGTATCAAAAGATCTGAAGTTTGAGGGGAGACAGAATGCCAAGGCTGTTTGCCATCTACACTTTGAAGTACTTACAGTACCATTAATATTCTATATCTTATATAAATGGAATTAAGAAGAAAGTGAGATGCATTACAATATGAGGCTGAACAGAGCTTTGTACAATAGCCCACAGTCTATACTTGAAAGAATTAACTTTTAAACTTTGCTGGCATTATTTTTGTCATCCAAAAAGTTCTAAAACATTCTGATTAGTGTCTGCTCTGTTACCAAGTGGTTCGATGGGAAAATGCTGAAAGCTTTGAAGAATAGTCTAAAGGCATTTTCTGTATTCATATCCTTAGACATGCCATTTAACTAATCAGCCTAACCAACAATATGGCCAAATTAGAGTTCTTTGATTTGTCTGAAAGGTCATTTATGATGGTTAATTAAATTGTTTTTCTGAGGGAATATGTGTTTGAAAGGTTTTTTTATTTAGTAAGCTTTGCAACTGTTCTAGCAAATTTGGAATGCTGTTAATGAATTTTTGCCTAACACATAAGCTTTTGGGAGATAATTTTAGGGAGATCAATGTATGAATTTACTAAGAGATGACAAGTTTGTTTTCAAATTCAGTATTAAGAAATGTATTTGTATATTTTTCAAAATAAATTAGTTTAGAAAATTGTCTTTGTTTACAAGGAATTAACCTTATGCTTTGAATGTACATCTGATGAAATCATAAACATAAATGAAGGCATTACTAGCATAAGATGGCTTTACTTTTTTTTTCCCCGATACATATTATGCAGCTTTAAAGCAAGAAGGAATGAAATAATAATTCATTTACTGTAGATAAATGTTTCTGCCCTGTATAGCAGAACAAAATGTTTGTAAAGCTGATTTAATATGTTTATGTTTTATGCCAGTTTCGTTATTCAAGAATCTGACCCTTGTGTGTATAAATTAGACAGTGCTGTCAGAATACAAATAACTTGATGCCACGTTTATTTCTCTCAGTTTTGTTCTGACATCATGGAACAACTTGACACATTGCTTCCATTGGCTCTGGCATGCAGAGATGATTCTCTTCATGAAATTCGAGCAAACTTTGTAGAGGCCTGCAGCAAAGTGGCAGCAGCTGTTCTGGCAAGGCTACAGGACAAGAGCAAAGACGTTCCCTCCAAGGCTCCCCTGCAAGACCTGTATACTGCTCTTTCTACAGCGATATATGTCTTTCAGCATTTTACAATGTATAGCAATTTAATGCGAGAAACAAGCAAAAAGTGAGTCCCTTTTACTTCTAATCTTTTAATTCAAACATAAATAATATAGGACCTCATTCCATTTGGGTGATACAGTATGGTGGTAGTTTTCCAAATTGCATCATATTTTTTAGCACACACACTGCATGTACTATTTATGGAAAGACCTGAATCAAGCCAGCCATTACAAAACAAATTATTTATGTTTAAGATCTGCATTTGATTTGCAGATCAATATTTTTTATTTATTAAGCTTGAGTAAATAGGATTGTCCAGTGAACTGAATGTACGCTGCTCTCATATAAATGGAGGACTAAGGCCTTAATTTCCTTTTCTAACCTTTGCAATAACTGAATTTTCATAAAACCTGATTTAGCACATGGCAATCTTAGAGAACAATATAAATATGCATTCCTGTGCTTTTTCCTCACACTGCCTGTATTCAGAAGTGTGATCAAATGCATCCAATGTAATTTCAGAATTTATTCTTCATTGCACGCAGAATAAAAATTAGAGAAGATGTGAAGTAGTAGTGTAAAGTCTAAGACAGTGTTTGACCTGGGGGGGCAATATAACTACATTTGCTGTGGGGATTTTGACTTAAGATACCAGGATTCTTTTTACTGGTCCATGTGTTTCTGGCCCTATGTAATTGACAAGTAGAAACTGGGCCTTTGGGGAGGGACACCTGAACTAGTGGAATTCTCAAGAAGTGTGTGCCTTCTGAGGGGTTGTATGCACTGCTGAGCTACTTTCCCTCTGATGTTTTACTCTCTCCTGCATGATGTGTGTCTTTGTGAATGGGAAGTGTGAGCCAAAATACTGCTCGGTAATTCCACTTATGGGTATTACAAAACATTTTAAGTACATACCTACCAAAAATAATATCTGGACTCCGTGTTTATATATTCTTCATTGCACTCAGTGCTGGTGCAATTATGCTTCAACCCAGAATCTCAGAATCACTGAATGACAAAGGTACTTTTGTCTCAGAAAAAAGGATGAAACAATATATTTCTCAGTGACTTGGTTAAATGAGAATTTATAGATGACCAGATATATTTAAAGAACTTTTGAAACAAAGACCAGATATTTTTCAAAAGCGAATGCTAGATTCAGACTCCAGGACCAAGAGGAAATGAATGATTGATACCTAATAATCAAAACCATTTGCTGTGCCAGGGATTGTTACCTCCTACTGCACAGCCTTTCAATCTTTGCCTCTTTGATCATTCTCTCTGAACAGACCCCTGTTCCTAGTGCCTGTCCAACAATATCAGGAATTCATCAATGCTCTCCAGTTTCAAGTTACGAACTACTGCGTCAGAGTCTGTGCTACAAGCATTTTACAGGATGCTGAGAGCCACCACTGGGACGACTACAAAGCTTTTTATGAGGTGTGAGGTTAAGTTTACTGTGCCTCCCTTTTACAAAATGTGTTTTACTGGTTGCCAGCTCTCTGACTAATCAGAAGCATAAGATCAGAATTATTTTTATATAAAGATTATTGGAATTTACTATTTTGAAATATCTATTACTGCAGGCCAATGTCTCTGTAAAAATGGTGTAGGAAAACATAGTCATTTAAAGATGAGATAAATCGTTACCGTGGAGTGTCTGTGTCATTTGCTTAATAAAATGTTGTGTGTCAAGTTTAAGACATTTACATAGAACTCAGTTAAGAAGATGCAGTCATTTTAACTCTTCTTATGGAAAGTGTGACACGTGAAAATTAAAGACAGCTATTTTTCTCCTGGAAATTTTAAATGTGATTCTTTTATTTTCAGCTGATTCCCCTTTTTGCCTTTTCACAGAATCATAGAATCGCTTTGGTTGGAAAAGCCCTTTAAGATCATCAAGTCCAACCTTTAACCTAACCCTGCCATCCCACCACTAAACCCTGTCCCTAAGCACTTTATCTATCCTTCTTTTAAATACCTCCAGGAGTGAGTGAAGGATGTAACAAAGGTTGATGGTCAATATAGTTACCTTCAGCATTCTACAATATATTTCTGAAATAACTAGTGACATCTCATCTGCATTTTGAAGTCACAGGTCTGCTCTTAAACTATAATCCTAATGATTCCCTGAAGACCAAGGGAATTATTATAATTCATTGGGGTTTTCCTTCATCCCAGTTAAATGAAGACATAGACTGACTGTTTGAAATTATTTTTACTTAATTTCAGGATGAAGTGAAAGTATTATATGCTTTTTATCAATAATAACAGAGATCTCCTGGAGACAAAGTCCTGCCCTTCTTTATACCATTTGCTGTGTGAGAGAGTTGTTAAGCCTTTTCTAGAATTCTTACATGAGCGAAAACTCTGTGTGATACATGTATTCTACAGATGTCATGTAAAAAGCTGCTGAGTCAGTGACAAAAATCTGTACTGGACAGGTGATGCAGGCCTTAATATGAGTAATCTTATCAAAATGCCCATCCCTCAAAGACAAGTAAATAAGCATTTTACTTTTGTTTGAATGTGAGCCCAGATGTCCTGGCTTGATAAGAAGGTAAGATATTTAGTGGCTTCTGGCAACTGATAAATTATGATATGACCTTCACTGTTTGTAGTCTGTACGGTGCTGTGTCCTGTTTATTAGTGACCCAATAAGTATTCAACATGTTGGAAAACTAATTGTCAGATATAGCTGTTTCAAGAAGGAGTATGGATTAGCTAAACTGTTCTATCATTACTGATCAGAACTGATGTGCGTAGTGAGGAATGAAGAAAGCTGGTATCTCAGCTCTGTACTCTTGCAGGACTTGAGGAGGGAATGTAATTTTACATCATCACTCTGCTCTTTACTGGGCCATGGCCCATGGCTGAAGGATGGACAGATGCTCAGAGTGCCTTCAGGAGGCATGATGCTGCGCAGCTGCTACTTCTGTTGAGCTCTTGTAGGTGTCCCAAATGGAAGAGATTGGCTTACGACCTGTTGCTTATTATAGAGGCAACATCCTGCTGAAATTCCTAGCAGTGAGAGGTGGCTCCTTCCAAGGTTTGAGCTCAGCAGGAAGTATGAGGCTGTGCCCCTCAAGTCATGCAGACCCTGCTGAGCTCAGAAAACAAGAGTAGCTTGGAGCCAGGCGCCAGAAGACCTTGCCAGTCATCAAGAGCAGGCTCTGTTATGAGGTCCTCCTTTCTCAATGGGAACACACTCTTGTACTTGTGCGAGTCAGTGATTCACAGCCCTTGCTGCTGTAAACAGTAACGTGATCTTGCTTCTTTAAGGGAAAGCTGCCCTTGGCTCCCTGCTTCTGCTTGCCTCTTGAGTAGCCTAGCTCTGGAATCTGGTTTAAGTCAGGACTCTCACTACCCTTTGTCCCCTAGTTCTGATTATTACATGCAACTATAAAAGATTCAGTTCTCATCTGTAGATCCTGAATGCAATTTCATAAAGGAAAAAAATACATTCCCTTGTGCTCCTACGAAATAAGCAAAGCATTGCCTGTCCTTTGGTTTTGTGTGCATGAGTAGGGAAGAAGGAAGAGGAAGACACCTTTCTTTCCTCATTTTTGTATTGCATGCTTAATTACAAACTAAATGGCAGTCCTGCACTTCAGGGATCACATGAAGTTATTCTCTATTTTTCCCCAATAATATAGGACAGTCATGTGGTATTAGAAAGAATATGTTCTAGTCTTCCTTTCCACTCCCCACTAGTGACATATTGATTAATAAAACTGCTTGGCTTACTTAATGTGTAAGTCATTCAGAAAGAAGACAAAACCACTGAAAGACAAAGGGAAAGGAGGAGGGAGCAGGGGATGGTGTGTTTGATTACACACAGCTGCAGTTTCCATGTTCATTTATGTGTCTGTTTGTACAATGGTAACATCTGAGGAGAACACGATTGGTAGCAAATGGTTATTACATTCTATAAAACAATATTCTACATTGTTAAAGTAAGAATAATATTTTTAAATATTTTTGGACTTTCACAACCAATTTCAGTACCTGCTCACCCATCCTCCCTCTGATGTTCACCTAATCCAATAGTGGTAACTGGAATTAAAAGACCAATTATGGTTGGAGGGTAAACACAGAGATCATAATTACTGTGAGATTGCAGAAAGTTTCAAGTATCCTTTAGGAAAGTTAAGCAGAGATTTTTTGAGATACAAGTAGTGAATCTGTGGTAATGTGAGATCTGAGCTGAGCTCTAAGAATGTAGTTCCCGTGCAGTGCTCAGAGTCTAAGATGCCAGGGAATGAAACTCTCTGGGTTCAGGATCTGGCTGGTAGAGAGCACCGAAAACCCACTGTGCCACTGGGCCAGCTTTCCAGATTACGTTGTTGAACAGAGCTTTTAGTGTAGCAGACATCTGCCGTAGCTTTGGGAACTTATGTTTTCTAATAGTCAAAGAATAAAGAATTGTCTGTTCAAAGATAATATTGAGTGGCTTATGTAGTAAAGCGCAGCTGCTTGTTTCCTGATATATAAGCTAAATAAAAGCTCACATCTGTTTGTATTATATGAAGCCTGCAGAAATAGCAGATGTTTACCAGCAGAATTGTCTAGAAATGGCAACAAATACAAAAACAGGTCAGAAAAGGGGAATTAATCTCATTTAAATCTTTACTGAAACTGTTGCTTCTGCATTGGAGGTACAGTGTTAGAAAAAGGGTATTATTCAATTTACTGCTTTAAATTAAATAAAGCAGAGAAAATTAAGTAATTTGTGTTTATAGTTACATAGTTAAAAAGTAAAGCTCGCCAAAATTCAGTTAGTTAAAAAAATAAATTTTAAACCAAATTCCTTCCTTTGGATTCAAAAATTTTTTTTTTTACCTGGAAATTTTTTTAAAAAATTTTGGGAAATGTTAGTAAAATGTCTGTAAGGCAGGGTTAGGGGTTTATTTCTGGATAAGTTTTGTTGGAACATACCTCAAGAGTAGTCATAGTAATATTATCTGAGAAACCCAGACTTACAGAAATACATTAATGTTTGAGTTATGCAGTTATGAAGTTACGAGTTGAGTTATGAAGTGAACTTGTACTTTCTTATGATGATGTTTAAAATTGTACTTTATTTCATATAAGAAAAATAGGAAATTATTTTAATACGTCTATTATTTTATTATATGCCTTTTTGGTTAATATAAAACAATCCTATTTTGCCTGTGTGGAAACATTCATTAAGTGCTTGATTGTTTAAAATACTAGAGTTATTGGGTTTGGTTTCCCTGTTGAAATATGCTTAAAACACTTACAAGATCTTCATGGTTGTATGTACGAAGAAAATTAGGCATTTAATTTTCTTTTGAAACTTATCTGTATTACCTTTTTCTCGTCTGCATTGGTGAAATTTGGAAAAATTGACAACTTAATGATTTGGTTATCTTTTTTTTTCCTAAATGAGATTTTTGAGATGCCTACACCAATCATAAATTTAATGACTACAGCAGTGGTCACAAGTTTGTAGTTTTGGTCTTTGTCATAATTTACCACTTTTTAACATAAAACACACTTCCAATATTATGTCAGAGAAATACTGAATAATGACAACATCCAATAATCTGCTAATGTGATGTGTTTAAAAGAGGCCAGGTTATTTTGGCTTATTATTATTAGAGAATGCCTCTGGAACACTTACAGTGTTTTAAAAATCAAGGGGTTGTTTTATATTTCTGATAATGCTAAAATATCAACAAATTCTTAAAATATTTCTCAACTCTATTGGAATGTGGGAAGTGAAGATTCAAGTGTTTGTTCTGATACACCTTCGTCATAATGCTATTTTCTGAATAGGTATTAGTTGAAATATTTAAATGTGAGTTGAACTATGTACTTCTTAGAGATATTATGGATTAACTGCTGTGATTTTGACTCCTCTGTATTTATATCTGTGTCTTACTGGGGTGGTTCTGTGTAGACAATGAAATATTAATACCAATGCTGATTCCTTCCAAGAAAATGTTTTGTTTCAATGAGGTACTGTTATAAGATGAAAAAAATATATTACTAAAAAATTCTGGACATCTCTTATTTTCAGTTTAATTCTTTAGGGTTTTTTTTTTCCTGCTCTTACTGCATATCCATTATCTAGAGAGAATGTATAGAGAATAGGCTAATAGAGAGAGAGAGAGAACACAGAGGGAGAATATATAGAGAATATGTTAATTAAGGATGTAAAAGGTCAAATGCTATGGTTTGGTTTTATGGCAGAACTCTAGTTTTGTAACTGAAATGGATCATGTGCTTCCTTGCTAATAAAGATGTTTCACATCTTGTCAAGGACCATTTTTTGGTCATCATGTGCCTGAAACTCTTCAGCTATTTCCTCTCAGCATGAATTAATTAGACTTACAGGAACTAAATTGACATTTTGGGAGGTGTGTTTTTATTACTTAATGTGTGGTGGTTTTGCTAGGGGGAAAGATGCTCATTCTCTGTCCAGATGTGGCATTACTTCTGCTGTGCTCTTCATCATGATCTGTGGACTATTCTACCTCCCAAGACAGCCCAGGAGATTCTTACAGATGTATTAGAGCAATCTTTGGCTATGCTGTCCTCCAGATATTGTCAGGCCTGCCCCAGTTACAAGAGAACACCACAAATCAGGTAATGGTTATATGTTTAATGCACACTTTTAGTGGATAAAATAAGTAAATCTTAGTTTTCTGTTACGCACTGCTTTGATTTAAATTTAAATATTAATGAACACAGAAGAGGGGATAGACACAATTTATGTATTTTGATGTTCATTTTAATTCAATATATTTTGCATATCTATTTGGTAGTTACATATTAAACTGGGCAGAATCAAAGACCTCTTTTGAACTCTTGGTAAAGTTGTTCCATAAACTGCTTGATTGGTTTGAAAGCCTCATGATGAACAGTGCATTGGGGAGTGGTGGCACAAGAAAAAATGTGGGCATCAGGATTAGAAATCAAGCCATTGGTTTATGAAGAAAACTCCATGTGTTCCAATAGGCTTTGGGTTTTCATAGGGCTTTTCAAGTGAAAGGGCTACGAGGTCACATCAGAAGATTTGCCAGAATGAAGCCAGTGGTGCAGAAGGAGAGAGGGGGAAGAGGTTATTCCTCATCCTGTCATTTTAGGAAATATGAACCTGGAAGTTCTTCTTGTTGGGATTCTTATGTTTTGCCAGAGAGGAGGGTCTCCTTAAGAAATACTAAAGCAGGTGTCTCCAGGTGAAAGCTTACCCTACCTCTGTCCTTTCTATTCAGTGTCATGTTTGACTGAAGAAATTGGTGTATTTCTCGTCCTTCCCCTTTGCTATATATCTTTCCTATACAAATAAGTTCCTCTTTTTAGATTTTGAAAGTGATATAGTCCATGGTGGCCACGCGAATTAAAAACTTAAGAGCTTGTAATTTGTAGGAGATGAGAGACACTCAGCAGAGATATGTTCTGTGTAAGCTAAGAGTTATTTGCTGTTATCCTAAGTTTTACTATGAAAAGGAGCCTGTCATGGAGGCTTAAGTAACCTGCACAAGTTCACATTCTTGGAATAGGTGGGAGAAATACCTGTTTGTATGCTCTATTCCTGCACTAATTTACTGTGATTAGACCCTTCATATCTTTAGGTACAGAGAGGTTTACTGGAAGCTTTCCTGGAAAAAAAAAAATATCCTGAAATATGAAGAATATTTTTGATACCGTATCTCTTAAATGTAGTATTAGTCAATTCTGTATGAATTTGCTTCAAAATGCTGAACAAGAAAGAACGTTACATTGTCATTTTGCAGAGAAGCTGTTTTATTTAATAAGGTGATATTTGAATTTGTCACTGAGTGAATTGAAGTATCCAGTCATGCACAAATGAAAAAACAAAATAATTAATATATTTCAATATATTTTTATCTTAGAGTTTTTAAAGGTTTTTTTTATAATACTGTACTTTGGGGGGATGTTTTTTCTCCCAGTGGTTCCTGAAATGTTAGAGATCTGATCTGTAATATAGACAAATGCCTGTTCATGTGTGTTTGCCTAGATTTTCCGAAAATAAGATGATCCTTAAAAATGCAGATGATCACATATGCATCCATTGGCTTTTAGGTACTTGAGTACTTTTTTCAGTCCAACTTCATGCCTGCCATACATTTTGTGTTATCCATCTGTTTCCTATCTGTTGTATGTCAGAATATTCTTGTGAAATTATGTTGTTGTAGTGGGTTCTTGCTATTGTTTAGGCCAATGACCCATGATGCTCTTCCAGCCAATATCAACAAGCAACAGTCAACTGACTCAAAAATGTTTGGCATCATAATACGTTTTGCAAATTGAAGATATAGTTCACTTGTCATTACTTTTTTGCTCTGGCAGGATTTGAAAATAGTTTGTGCATTCTAATTATACTTTATCGTAAAGAAAACTAAATGCAGCTAAGTTGTTCTTGTCTAGTGGCATTGTCCTTTGGAAGAAGAAAGTTTCCATATTTTTTAAGACTTCTTTTGACTAATTTCTGTAACAAATTTTCTGTGAGAATGCTGAATTTTTACAGTGCAGTGGATTCAGAGTTCCTACACCACTGATGGAAGACGAAATTTGAAGCCTATGCTATGATTTAGGTATTTCACGTTGTCAGAGGAAAGATCCATTTAACTGAAATTTACCACTATCCTGATCTCCTAAGTAATGTTATTTTCACTTTTTTTCCCCTACAGAATTGATATTGCAGCAATTTTGATGTCCACTGAAGATATACTCTGGTCAGTTTGCAGCTCTGTACAGCAGTTTCTGAATCCACATGAAGACAGAGATCTCAAGATCTGTAAAATACATAGCCACTGCAATAGTCTGCTCTCTGTGCTGGCTATTTTAACTTCACCGCTGAAGAATTTGTATGAGTGAGTATGAAAGAAACATTCAATTTGAGATAAAGTTGGTTCTTGAACATAATGCATAGATCCACAAGGTGAATAATTTTGTTGAAATACAAATGCAATGCATGGTGTTGACACATTTTGATAACCTTTGACCATTTCTCGATTTGGTCTTAAACTTACCTTTACGGTCTTACCTGAAGATCAATTATATCTTCTGGGATTTTATTAGCTTTGGATCAAACTCCTATACTGCAAATTTTTTGTCCAGAGATAACATAGACCATAATGAATGTCTGCTTTGATTTCCTCTGTAGCACAAACAGTGGAATTGCATTAATAATTACTGTCCCAAATTTCCAATTTACTGTCCAGCTGGGACACATTTTGTCAGAAACACATTCCTAGTGGTCTAAAATCATTTACCACTGTGGTACCAAAGCCCTTGGTAAGGTTTTCAAGGACTTAGTCACTCATACAATTGAAAAAATTTCATCTTCTTACTAGTTCAGATTTATCTACCTTCAGCTTCCAGGTAAATTAGAATGTTCAGCTGTTATCCCATAATAATTCTGTAAGTACTGTAATTTAAAGATAATTTACTGAAATGATCATCTGGTTACATGACCAGTATGCTTCAACAAATACCAAGTATAGTTTAAAAGAGTATAGAATGCCCATCTTTATAAAATTATGTCTTCACGAGTCACAACTGTAAACAAAAGGACATGCTACTTGCACTGAAATCGAGTCTGAGCCTTTCATTGCTTTCTCGTGTGAAAAATTCTGCTGTAAATTTGGTGTAAGACACAACACAAAGTGAGATCACAAATTAAAAAATCAGCAACAACAAGCCCCCAAACTATCAAAGCCAAATCCTATTCAACTGGCTTTTTTTTTTTTTTTTAATTATTCTAAATAAGAATATTCTAGGTAATACCACCGGTACAAAAAAAGAGGGTGGAGACCTCCTGTATTTAAGCTTCTTTAACTAAATATTTTTTGTCATGTGGGGGCTCATTTTAACATCTGTGGGCTCTGAGGAACATGCAAAAGTGGATTGTAACTGGATGTTTGATCTTACACAATGCAGGCTCATGAAAAAATAGCAATGAAGGCGGTGACTCATGAACAGATTAGGTAGTCCTGCTGTGGCAATTGTAACAGAGGCAGGAATGGACATTGCAGTAGCTGTAACTGCTTCGACTGCAAATTTTTACATTCAACCTTTTATTTATGAAAGCCCTTAGAATGATGCACTAAAATAAATATGTTCCTTTTAGCTATTCTAGTCTCCTTCACTAATGCATTTTGTTTACAGCTTTATCTGTACCTGGAATGGTGATAATTGTGTGCTAACTTGAGAACTCACTGAGTTTCAGAACAAAGTGCCAATGGAGAGAGTGAGGCAACGTATTTTTTATTTTGAGTAAAATCCTACGCATTAACAACTTGGTCATAGAGGTTTCATATTTAGGCATATAAATTTCAGTATCCTCATTTGCTTTTCTAGAGATCAAAAACTTGGCATGCACAGTGTGTACCAGCTCATTTAATTTACTACAAAGTACTCTGCAAATCATAACCAAAATCTGGCAGCTTTGTTTAAGAAGAATACAGAAAATGTCATATTTTGTTATATAGCTACAAAAATAACATTAACACTAAAAAACATTGCTAGAGATGATGCATGTTTCTGTGTAAGTAAAAAGGGATATTTTTTATCAACTGTGTATTCAGAACTTTTATTTTCAAAAACTGTGAGAGTCCATTATCAAAACAGTTCTTTTATATTGTACATTTCATTACAGCCAATATTTGTCAGGTAACCTAACCCAGTGTCCAGAACACAAACAAAACCAGATTTACCATAATTAGCTTCTTGAATGACTATACCCAGTTGGAAACATTTTCATATACTGAATTTTATGTTGAATTCCTAGGTCTATTGAGTTGTGCATAGCTCATCATGTTAAGAATCTAGATAACAAATTTAGAAGTTATGCATGATTTTAAAGTAATACTAATCCTTCCTCAGTTCTCTTTACAATTACAGCTGTATAATCAAGATTTCCATCTGTTAGCTTGGCTTTATATCTTCCAAAACTTTGGTAAAATTAACTGGAAGTGAAATAAAGATTTTTCTTTTAAATCTATCATGTGCTCTTTTGGTACTAGAAAATTTCCCTGCAGGGGCTAGGTTTAAATTAATCTTTAGACTGCTCAGGAAAATTTTGTGTAATCATAAAAGCAGTGATGACAGAACATTGTATTCCAGGAGTTGTCTAATAATAGGACTGGCTCATTTCCGACTTACTAGAGGTGCTGTATTAACTGTTGCTTCCAGGGAATTAAAATTATTCAAGATTCTTTATTATGTTGTTGAAATGCAACAAAATAGTAGGGGTGCTGAAAAATTAATAATATCCTTAACTTCAAATAAAATTATTCTGGTATATGCTTTCTCCTTCCTAATTTTGTGATTAGACGTGCATTCTGTTTTCACTTAGAGTTTCTTTTCTATATGACAAGGCTACCTAGACACATTTCTAAATTCACCTGTGAATCTTGGGTCATCAGTTATTAATACTCATTCATTTTTCAGTGCTTTATTTTCCTCCACCCTTGTCTGGCCTGCCTGAAGTAACTTTAGCATAATAGAAATGTTGGTTGGAAAGGACTGCCGGAGGTCATCTAGTCCAACCTCCTGCTCAAAGCAGGACAATCACCAAGAGCAGTCAGAGATGACTGTGTTGGCTGACCCATGTAAACCTCCAGGAACTGAGACCTTACAACCTCTCCGGGAAACCTGTTCCATGGCTGCACTGCCTTAGTGCAAAGTATTGCCTAATATTTAGTGTAAACCTTCAAAGCTTCTGCCTATAGTTTGCTGTATCACACCAGCTCCCACTGAGAAAAGTTTATTAATGTTGTCTTTGTTATTACGGTTTGGGTAGTTGTAGGCTGCCATTAGATGACTTGACCCTTTAGCCACCTCTTCACCAGAGTGAAGTAGCCTAGGTCCCTCAACCTCTTGTCATAGATGATCTAGTCTAGTCCTTTCCAGTTTCCTCACATCCTCCTTGAGCTGTAGGCCCAACACATGGGCAAAATATTGTAGGTAAGGCTTAACTGTTGGCAAGTAGATGAAACAATTCACTATCTTTAGTTTGCTTGTTGTACTCCTCCTAATGCAGCCCCGTGTGTGTGGTTTGCATTTTTTTTTAATGAGAATACACTGTTGCCTCGTATTCAACACCCTACTGGCCATAGACCCCAGGCTTGGGGTTGGGTTGGGTTGATACTCAGACAGTCAGTTCCCAGCCTAGCTTACTGTAATTCCGATGCTGGAGCAAAAAGTTGCACTTTACCCCAGAGAACTTTGTGAGTTTCTGTTGGCCCAGTCATCCATGACTTGGCACTCTACTGTTTGTTGTGCTAAGTGTTGTGCCTGCTTCCCCCAGTTTAGTGTGACCTGCAAATGTTCTAAATGTGTGTTCTCTCTGTCCACTTTTGTCCAGGTTGTTGAGGAAGCTGTTGAACAACAGCAGTCTCCAGAGTGTGCTCCCCAAATCTACCATGTGTTGCTATTTTCTTGCTGCTGACCCAAACCTCTGAAAAAGAGGATTTTCATCCCTCAGAGTTTCCAGTCATCATTGTCTTACTCACTGACAAGATTGTTGTCAGTTACTGAGTTCAAGCAGCTGAATTTTGTACAGTGGATCTAACAGTTTTGATGCTGCTTGTGGATTTCATAGGAGAATCCAGTGCTGTTCTTCATTCATTATTTTTTACAGAATGAAATTATCCAGGAGAAGCAGGCTGGCAATGTGCAGTACGAGACCCGTTTACGACTTCAGAGTAGAGACTGTCTTCTGCACCAGGCTGAGGGTTGCTCAAGTTGGAACAGATCTATTGTGCATTTTTCTATATTCTTTATTCTTTTGTGCTGAGTATGACAATCCTTCTGTTAGGGAAGATTGTCAATGCACCTTTTTATGATTTCATACTATGAATTATTACATCTTACTTTCTCAACAAGAAATCAGGTGAATGACTTGAATGCTGAGAGAAGAATTTAGAGTTTCTATTAGTAGCATTGCTGTCTATTGGGTAAAAATATCTGTCATTCAATTTTAAAAACAGGAAATATTTATCTTGATTTTAAAGTAGAAGAGTTATAATTCATGAAGTTGCTTTTTAGTCACGTTTATTCCTTATCCAGAGCTTAATCCTTTAAAGGCTACAGGGAAATACCATTAGGATGCATCTTGTTGGCATCTCATTTCTTCACACCTGCACTGAGGCTTACAAGATTAATTCTCACCTTGTCGTACTCTACTGAAGAATAAAACTACTGTAACTTGGAATCTTGCTGTGGTATTAAATACTTTCACAGATGCTATCCACTGCTTTGAGACTATAGGAAGCTGCTTTAACATAGCTTGTAGTCAAAACAAATTTACTAGTAGCTATTACTATACTTCTGTCGGAAGAGTAGGTGAATTAAACTGTCTGGCACAGAGTTGGATTTTCCTGGCAAGAATTACATAGCCAGCAGTGGACACTGAGAAATGCAGGCACCAGAATTATTGTATTATGATTAGATACTTGATTTTTTTATAGTATTTGAAGTTATTCTAATATTTAAGCAACCTTTAAAGCCCTCAGATTATGTCCATCTCCGTTTAAAAATTTGTGTACAGGTTTTGTTATAAGCCTCGGAGTCCAAAAGTCTATCCTGTGCTTGTCCTTAGGAGACAGCTAAGAAACCATACTTATAGAATCATAGAATCATAGAATGTTTTGGGTTGGAAGGGACCCCTAGAGGTCATCTAGTCCAACCCCCTTGCAGTGAGCAGGGACACCGCTAACCAGATCAGGTTGCTCAGAGCCCCGTCCAACCTGGCCTGGAATGTTCCCAGGGATGGGGCCTCCACCCCCTCTCTGGGCAACCCCTCCCAGGGTTTCACCACCCTCGTTGTAAAGAATTTCCTCCTTATATCCAGTCTAAATCTACCCTGGTTTAGTTTAAAACCATTACCCCTTGTCCTGACAAGCTTAACAAGCTGCTTTAGCCCAGACGTCTCTCAAACAGTTCAAGCACTATCAGTAGACAAGATGTAGTCTCTTTTTTTATTAGATTACTACCCAAACTGTATCTATCATGCTTTCTTCTAGGAAGTTGGCTTTATGCTTTTGCTATATTAAGAAAAATATTTCAGAGGATGAGAGACAAAAAGATTTTTTTTTCTTAAATTTTCACACAATGTTGGAATTACTGTCTTTAAAATAATTATTTTCTATTTAAGTTCTCCCTTTATCTCTATTACAATCTCAGCTTTATTTTTAATCTTCATGAATTCACAAAGAGCACAAATTCACTTGATGCTAATCACTCTGCTCAGATACTGTTTACTTAAGATAATTTTGAAGTCTGTAGTAAATTCTTCCTACTAATTTCGTTTGATTAGTAAAATTAATTTCCAAATAAATTGCCTTGTCTTTTGGAGAAGTTCAGGAGCTGTACATCTGTCTGTCGTGGTTTAACCCGGCTGGCAACTCAGCACCACGCAGCCGCTCGCTCACTCCCCCCCCTCCCTCAGTGGGATGGGGGAGAGAATCGGGAAGGGGAAAAAGGTTAGAGCCGTGGGCTGAGAGAAAGACAGTTTAATGAGAGAAAATAATAATAATAGTAATAATGAGAATGATAACAAAATATACAGAATATACAAAACGAATGATGCACAATGCAATTGCTCACCACCCGCCGACCGATGCCCAGCCCGTCCCGAGCAGCGATCAGTACCCGAGCGACCGACCGACCCACCAACCCCCCCGGGCATGACGTTCCATGGTCTGGAATAGCTCTTTGGACAGTTTGGGTCCTGGCTGTGCTGTACTCCCGGCTTGTTATGCCCCTGGCCGAACAGGAGAAGCTCAAAAAGTCCTTGAGCAGTCTGAGCACTGCTTGGCAACAACTAAAAACATCAGCGTGTTATCAACATTCTTCTGGCACTGAATCCAAAGCACAGCACTATGCTAGCTTCTGTGAAGAAAATTAACTCTATCCCAGCCGAAACCAGGACACTGTCTTTCTTGTTGAACAAGTGTAACTCCCTCCTTTCACCTGGGGTCTTACAGGCAGACAGTGACCTTATAGACACATAGCTACACTTCTAAATTACTTATATGCACCTGTGACAAAGAGTGTAAAAGTAATTTTAAATAATTAAATGACAAAACAGAAATACTATTAATGCTGTGGTGACGAAGCGCTCTATAAGAAAGAGATTTTACCTGTTGTGTGTTAGGAGTTCCTGAAGGCTGTATTCCAGCAGGTTTCCACTCTGTCTCCCATCTTTAATGCTTAGGTCCACTCTCACTGTTTCCATGCGATGGCCATGGCTTTTTTATGTCTTGAAAAAAGATTCACTTGTCCTGAGAAAGTCCTCATGTCTTTTGCTGAGGTATTTTTAAATGTCCTTCTACTCTTACTGCAATCGAAAGAGTACTGACTCAAAAGTGGGAATGACATTGAATTACTCCAGAAAGTAAAGCAAATATACCATAAATGAGTTCTGCAGAAGTGGCATTTTTAAAGGTAGTTACCTTCTTTATGTAACTTAGAAAATCTCAGCCATGATACATGAAGAAACAAGCTTCAGAGAAGGAAAGTTATTAAGATGAAAAATTCACAGCCAAGTAAGTTGAAAAGTAAGGTGCAAAAGAAGTGATAATTGATTTTGGTTAATGGAGGATAGATGTTACAGACAACATCCTCTCTGCTGGAACTGTATTCCGTGTGAATGAGCATAAAAAGGGAAGAGGCCAAGGGGGCCTCCATTCCCATCACGCATTATTGCATCCTAGTTGTTGCTACAGAATTTTACAAATACTAATACATTTATTATTTATTATTATTATTAAATAATAACTAAAAGCAAATATTAAATTCTATAATCCTGTTCTTATGTATATTTATAATCATGTAATGTAATTAATTAATAAAAATGGTTAATTTTTATTATCAGTGGATCGGACACATCTGATTTTTGCCTCTCACATCCTTTGGGCAGGAGAAGTAATGCAGAGGTGACATAAAGCTAGCTTCTCTAATTCTTCATAATCTTTGTATTATATAAAAAATAGTGGGTTTTTTCAAGCAGTATTCTATTTCTCTCAAGCCAGTGAAGGTCCAAAACTTCTGGTTCAAATTTTTGTCCAGTTTAATCCAAATTCTTATGTACTGGCACGTTATTCAAAAGAGAACCATTATCATTTCAAGATATATTTTACTTATGATTATGATAAAAGCATTGATAATATGATGCATGTATTGTGCAGAAAGGAAAGAGCTGTAGAAATGAATGACTGAGGAGCAATTTGCTTATTCAATGCATTTTCAAACATAGTTTGAAAACTTGTTGTATGGGAGTAAAAATATGAAGAGAACTGCTTTAACAGTATTAACAGTGCTAGACACCAAGTTTCAAAGAGTGAAAGTAAATAAGATATAGAATGACATTTTTAACAGTACATAAATAGATTTGAAATTATGTGTATGCATACATGTATTAGTACTATTTATCTGAGGGATTTTCTGTCTTCTATGTATATATATTTATTACTAGTCATCCAAAGGGATTTTCAGTCATCCATGTAATTCAGAATTATTTCGGTTTTTTTCAGGACATTTCTGAAAAATTCTGATGAACGTCTTCCTCAAGATTTTTCAGAAGTCTTTTATCATCCATTACACTGGTTATTTTGCATACCATCATCCTGTTCTTCCTTACTGAGGTGAGTATCAAAAGTTGATTGTTTTAATAGAATCACCACATAGTCAAATATTGTTACAACATTTTGAAAAGACTGTATCTGAATAAATGTCTAATTAATATTCTGATTAAAAGAAAAAGATACTTTTTTTTTTTAATTCATTGCAGATTTCCCTAATCTTTAAACTTTAAGAGTCTGTAAGAAAGGTCATGCTGAAAGCAGTGCACTGTGTAGCTTTTTGCTAGTATATTCATTATGTTTGATATTTGAATTATCAGTAAGGTTTTCTTGCTTTAATTAAAGAGTATATAGCTCTTGACAATAACATAGTTCAGCACAGTTGCTGTTTTGAAAGACTTATAATTAAAGGGGAGATAAAGAATGTGTGCCCCTCTATTTATGATTGCTGGTTAAAAAAAAGGTTTGATATATAAATAACTCATTGAAAAATATGCTGCTGGATCTTAGTTGATTTTTTGGGAGTTTACTGCATGATTAGAGGCAAAAGCTTAATTTCTCTTTCTGTGTCACTGCATATAATGACAAGTTACATACAAGACATATGCTACCAGCTGTGCTGTCATTCCCTTTCTAATTTTGAACCTGAAGCACTCCCACACCAGTGTAAATCCTCTCCTAACCCCTTCACCTCCTCCTCCTCTTCAAAAGTTATTTCCTGAGAGATTTTCACTCTCCATTCTCATGAAAAGCTGCTTTTCTGAGTGGTTATTGTGATTTCTGAGAAAGTATTTTTGTGTTTTGGAGGAATACGTTATCATATGAGTGGTGACCTGTGGTGACCTGTTGCAGACCAACGTGTCGTGGATGTTATTACCTCTTGCCTTGTACACACAGTATCTTGTACCTCATACACCATGGTATCTTCCCTATGTTTTTGCTCCATACTGCACAAAACATGCTGATTTCTCTCCATAGCCTCCACTCCTAACTATATGTCAGCAGTGCTGTTATCTCCTCCCTGGGTGCCTCCAATACCTGCTGAACCAGAGGCTGTGACTGAGTCAAAGTTGTGTGGTTGGCTGACCAAAACGCCAAACAGAGGGAATAACTGTTGAATTCAGAATGTGTCCTTTTCCCTGCTTGAATTAGTAATTCAGGTTTTTTGAAAGCTTGAAAGATCATGTGGTTTTACCTCTTACTCGAGCTTCAAGGACATTTGTCGCTGGCTTTATAAGTTATACATGGGTGGAGAGAAAGGAGAGGAGAAGGGGGGTATAGGAGAAGGAATGACTGCATGATCACTTAGAAAGGGATCTACTCTATTTCTGGGATTTTGTTTTATGCTTCATTAAGGACTCATTGTAGAAAAGACGATAAGCTTTTTGATGTCCTAGTCCAAGGCCAGTACTCAATATTTAAATTATACTGTGAATTACAAGTTTTGGAAGATGAATTCACAAGTGAGTACCCTCTGCTGTGTAGAAGTTATGTAAAGGAAATGCTGGTACCGTTTCAGTCTGACATAATTCTCTTTTTTTGAGGTGGAAGCAGGACTTTACAGATGCTGTTTAGGACAGATTTTTTCTTGAATAAATAGCACAAAACTATTCCAGAGCTATCCAGCATTTACATATTTTCCCTGGATGAAAGGGGAGAAAAGATACATCTTCTTTACCACCAAATGGGAAAATGAGGAGTCCAAAAGAAAGCACATCTGTCATAAGGTGTAATTAATGTACCTGTGTGAGGAGAGTCCATATACATAAAGCCACATGTACTGTCCTGTTGATAATGAGTGAACTGTGTTGGTAAAACATTTAATGTTTGCTTTTAACACGCCTTTCAGCTGCTCAGGAAAAACAGTGAAAGACCCTGTATGTAAAGAAGTAATTTGAGGGATATATTCTGAGGCATTCTAATTTTGTTATCAGTTTTACACTATGTATTTGTGTCATGGAAGCTTTTCTTTCTTGAAATAATTGCATTTAGTTTATTAACAATACATTATGTTTATGTGTTACTGAAAACTGCCTTTTAAAGCATCCTAATTCTTCCTGGGTTGATTTAGGTTTTCACTTCTCACATCTAATAAAAATATATATTCACTGTCCATAAGAAAACCAGAAGCACAGGTCATTGTACACATCCCAGCTGTGGCCACCCAATTTTTAACTGAAAACTCTAACCTGGCATAAATATACTTATTAAGTATTTGCTCCTCCTGAGCTCGATACTTCAAGAGAAAGTTTTGCCAGTTCCTGAGACGATTTTGTTTACAATTTCACTATTTAACCAGATTTACTACATTATTTTTCATGCCTAAAAGTGGCTACAGTATGGGGTTTTTTTATCTATTTGGCTTCAACGTCTTTGTCAATGTTGTTAACATGAATTAGCATTAATGTTTATTTGCCATATAAAACTGAACTTTCATTTGAGATTTTCTTTTTTTCTATCTTGGATACTAACCAAAATAACATAGTTAGTTATCAAACTAAATAATTACTGATAATTTATATTACAGTTCTTTTGTGGTAGTTGTGATTCATTCCTTGCTTCATTTGGGGTTTATAATCACACCATTTGCAAATCTGAGGTCTGGTGGGTTTTTTTTCTTTTACTGTACAAAACTGAACATTTATATGTGTGATATTTATATGTACTTCACCTTTTGTCACTTTTTATGAGGCTAGTCTTATTTTCACTAGTACTGAGCTACGAGGATGGGAGAACATATGCCTCTCCATATGCACGTTACAAAACTTCTCAGTGCATTTATTGGTGCTAGCTTCATGGCTGTAGGGAATGTCTGCTATATTTTATTTTTCCTCCAAGTGAGTCACACCATTGTACATTTCAATTTGCGAGAGGCTTAAAGAGCCAAGAACTGGTGTATATTACAACATGATAACTTCCCATCTGGTCAATGACAGACAAGTTTTATTTCAACTCAAATATTCTAAAAATGGCATTTATTTCTGAAGTCATTTAAAATATTATCCTTCATAAATCTAATTGACCAAACTTGTCCCTTTCCTTATAGTTTGAAGGCAGTGAGTGACCTTATTAGACATGATAATGTGGCATTCAAGGGAGAAACAAAATGAAACTGGCCCATATATTTTAATTGAATTAGTGAAGTGTTGAGTTTGCTCTCAGCCACAGGACTAATTCTAGTGTGAATATAGTAATTGTTTTAATTTAAACTTTAATTACTAGCTACTAATTAGTTCTTAACATGCGTAAGAGTTTATATATATATAACTAATCTTGAACATGCAGAAATTAAGATAATACTATTAAGAATGCAAAGCCCTAATGTCAAAAGTTTGAATGCAATATGTGTTTTAAGTATGGAAAAGTTATTTTGGCTTCAAGTTCTATCAAGATTTAAATGTATATGGGTATATATTTTTGATAATATTAATAGAATCTGGTATGTGCTTATATGCAAAAATATAATTGTTGAGCCAGTGCCACACTATCAATGATTATATATAATACACTGGATGAAAATCACAAAAGCTGTAGATAAGTTTTCGTGGCATGTGCATTGTGTATCGACTTGCAGGTATTTGCTTTACTATTAAAATCCCAAAGGCTGAGGTGTATAAAATCCTCCTTTAGTAAAATGACTATTACAGTATCAACTGTGAAGTTTTGACATAATAGTGTGATCTAAAGGTTCTGCTGAGAAATGGGGTTATGGAAGCTTGGTTTCCTTAGGTTACTTCAAGGTTGCCCTGGAAGATACGTGGCATACTGCTTTTCTGGTAACAGATGCGTACATACATGTGAGGAACTAAGCTAGAGGGGTCTATGAGTTGGCATTTTCATTTCCAGGTGTTGTAGGTTTGTATTCAGTATCGTGTCTATACAGAAACCTTGACTTGACAGCCAAGTTTTTGTGCGGTCATCTCTGGTTTTTTTCATATGTGCACACAAGCAAAGTTGGGTGGTACCACACTGGGCTGAGTCAGAGTCGTAGAAGTGCACAACATAACAGAAGTTCCCCTCTGCAAGGACAGCCACGTGATGAACCCATTTTAGTTCTGTCCCAATGGTTGTGTGTAAACTGTCCTGGTTCAACCCCAGCTGGCAACTCAGCACCACACAGCCACTCGCTCACTGCCCTCACAGGGATGGGGGAGAGAATTGGAAGGGTAAAAGTGAGAAAACCCATGGGTTGAGATAAAGGCAGTTTAACAGGGAAAGCAAAAGCCATGCACACAAGAAAAGCAAACCATGGAATTAATTCCCTACTTCCCATGGCAGGGGGTGCTCAGCCCCCCCAGGACAGCCGGGCTCCATCACCCGTAACGGTGCCTTGGGCAGACAAACGCCATCGCTCCCAGCGTCCCCCGCTTCCTTCCTTCTTCCCCCAGTCTTTATACTGGCCATGACACCCTATGGTCTGGAATAGCCCTTGGGCCAGTTGAGGTCAGCTGTCCTGGCCGTGCCCCCTCCCAGCTCCTTGTGCCCCTGGCAGAGCTGAGAGCTGAGGAGGAAGCCCTTGGCCAGTCTGAGCACTACCCAGCAACAACTGAACCATCAGCACCATCAGCGTGTTATCAGCGTTCTTCTGATACTAAACCCAAACCCCAGCACCATGCCAGCTGCTAGGAAGAAAATCAACTCTGTCCCAGCCGAAACCAGGACAAAATGGCACATAAAGTATATGTGCAGGGGCATGTAAATCCTTCTGTGGTCTGACAGGAAAATGTATCCTCTGATGAAGGCGGCTTTAACTGATGCTGAAGTTGTTGCGTGTATACTGGCAGGTAATGTTTATGCCTGCATAGTTAACACATCGGTGCATGTGTAGTTTTTACACTGGTGCATGTAAAATTTAAGTGCATACAAGTTTACATACACAGTGCATAAACTTTCAATGTTACCAACTATTGTTGCATAATCTTGTAGCCAAAACGAATAAATATAATAGCTAAGCATCAGTTGAAATCAATTTTAAAACCTTCAAATTAAGGAAAATTAAGCTTTCAAGGAAAAATATTGCCCACAACCCAATTTTGAAAACTTCGTTTTAAAAATATTTCAAGAAGAAGAAAATAGTAAATACAACGGGTCATAAACAACTTGCAGGACAAGATTTTTTAATTTTATTTTTTTTTTTAATTTAATTGCTCCAGTGTGAGTTTAGTGGTTGATGGTCATTGGCTGAGTTCAGAGGGAGCCCTGGAATATTATTCTTTGGAAATCTAAATTTTTGCAGAACATGGAAACTGCAAACAGAAAACAAACTTTGGTCTCTGTAAAAGCTAATGAATTTGTACTATGCTTTCTCACTTTTCCCTGCTGGCAAAGCAGTTATCCAACCAGTCTAATATTTCAGGTGGATTTTTCAGGATGTGTGAGAGCTGGTCAGCCTAATGTGGAATGTTGCAGCTCCTTTGAGCATTCTCTCTGTTTTTTAATTAAGAGCTTCATATACTTCATCAAGGCAACTTCAGAGCTCTTACTAAACAATTAATGTAATAGTGAAATAAAGAATAACAGCCTTAAATTTATTCAAGCACCAAAAAAATCCTTTTTGCCTGGTAGAACAAGGCAAACATGGTTCCATGAAAGAGATAACTGAGGTTGCTTTGTATCGGTTATAACTTTGGCAGACTACCAAATGTTAATTTGGTTTTAGTTAGTTGAGATTAAATGTAATTCCTTCCCTGAGCTGCCTTAAAGTAAGCAAGCATGAAAGTGTTTTCAGAGTAATCTGGGAGGAATTGACATTTAAGGGAGTTAGCATTACATCTGCACTTTAAGGATATTAATTTCATAGATAAATTAACTCCGTTATTCTGTCTTTATCTTACATTTTGAAAGGACTCCATCAGCCAGAGAAATGGCAGCCCAGGGTCAGCTGAAACTGCTCTTATCCCAGCCATACTGTAATGTGAACTTGCTTTTGGAAACATTGCTACACCATGATTGTCTCTTAGTGAAAATTTTACTGAGGAGTTCACGTAAGTATTTGTAGTGCCAATCCTTACATGAATATCAGTGAGAAACACAAATTCCTTTTTTAGCTACTTAAATACTGAGGGAAGGCTGTCAACTATTTGGGGGGGGTATCAGTAGCCATTCAGTTATTGGTAGGACACTTCCTGAATGGGTAAAAAGAAAGGAAATTATCACAGCTTTTTTAATGAGAATGTTTTGCAGTTGGTCTGAGTATTCATAGTTTCAAAGCAAACTATAATTTGATAAAATAGGCTGCTATCATGAATGCAAAGGAGTCAAAATGAATTTAAACTTAACAGAGCTTTGATACCAGAACTGCTTTAAACAAGATTTTTTAAAGTGTGGATTAGTAGTCTGAAAGATCACTTTCAAAATTACAGTTCAACAGTGAAAAGCTTCTTAGAGGTTTTCTTTAAGTTATTATATGTTTGTCACTGGAGGCATTCTAGAAGTACATTTATGTGCTTCCTCATGTTAATACTCTCGTTAATGCCGTTATGAAAGTAGAACAAAGAAAAGAATGGTTCTACAAGGTTTTCTTTTCATTCTGCTAATATTGTGTTTGAAGCAACAAACGTTATTGCATCTTCCCTTTTAATAGCTTTTGGATCAAATGATCAGATTGTTGAAAAGCTAATGGTATAATCACCTGTTTGACGTAATTTTGCAGTAATAGTGAACAAGAGTCTCAGTTTCTATCTTTCTTTAGCAAAAGAATTCTCCCTGCTTATAAAAAACCACTAGTAGGTCCACATATTATTAGATATAACATAATTTAGTGCTGTCATTTTGAAGTGGTCTAACATTTTTCAGGGGTACAACATTGCTTCCAGTTCTGTCATGCATCTTATTGAGAGCTGCACTGCATCCGCTTGCCTATTCAAATACCTGTCATCTTTTACAAAGACTGACAAATGTTTGATCAGGATCGTATTCTTACCCTAGTGTTACCCAGTATTAAATTTTACTAGCTGCTTAAATTATCACAAGTATTAAGTGACAGAATGCATTAAACTATGGTCTGACCAGCCTCTTGAGCTTCAGGGAAATATATGCTACTCTGAATTAGAAAATGTGCTATTTACACAGACTTCATTAATGTAATTACAATATTGGTATGAATAAACTTTCAGTTTAGATAAAGTTGAAACCTGTGATGATCCCTATCTCCTGAATTACTTTCAATAGGGTTAATTATCTAATGATAGAAAGATTGTCTTCTTTGTTCCATCTTCTATACAGCAGCTCTCTGATGCTATATGAGCTAATTTTTTTTTTTGTTATGTGAGCATTAGTACAAGGAAAGTTGGACTAATAACCTATACCTTAGTACCAGCAACGACAGTTTTGGATTCTTCTCTTCAGTAGGATAAAAGGCTTACAGCATTATGTACTTACCAACAGTAAAATTTTGCAATGTGTAATATTATGCATGAAAAGAGATAAAAAGCTAGCTATACTATAGTTTTTGAGTGATTTGCCCTAGCGATAACAAAACTCCCTGGAGTTTAACTAGATGACAAGATTTTTTTTAATAGGAAGAGCCTTAGAATCATAGAATGTTTTGGGTTGGAAGGAACCCCTAGAGGTCACCCAGCCCCACCTCCCTGCAGGAGCAGGGACACCTTGAACCACATCAGGTTGCTCACAGCCCCGGCCAACCTGGCCTGGAATGGTCCCAGGGATGGGGCCTCCACCCCCTCTCTGGGCAACCCCTGCCAGGCTTTCACCACCCTCACTGGAAAGAATTTCTGCCTTAGATCCAGTCTAAACCTGCCCTGCTTCAGTTTAAAGCCATCCCCCCTTGTCCTGTCGCAGCTGGCCCTACTAAAAAGCTTGTCCCCCCCTTTCCTCTGGGCCCCCTTGAAGCCCTGAGCGGCCGCACTCAGCTCTGCCCGCAGCCTCCTCTGCTCCAGGCTGAACACCCCCAACTCTCCCAGCCTGGCCTTCTCACGTCCTACTTTATTTTACATTCCGTCTTTCCTTTTCCCTTTAAAAGCCAGGCCAGAAGGCAAAAATTCTGTACAAAGAGGTGCTTATATGTAGAAGTTTTTAAGTAATGTTAAATTTTTTTTGTATTGTAGCAATACTTTGGGATACTTACAGTAGGCATCAAACAAACACATTTAATTTAGTTACATTCCCATTATCCTCATACGGTTGTGCCATATGGTGAGGGTCAGAAATAATGTATATTCCCTGCCATATTACAGAGTACTGTTGGGATTGGCAAAGTTGTCTCAGTAGAAGGAGTATTCTTTCTACTGCAAGTATTCTCACATGCATGATATAGTTTTGCTAAATATTTTAAGAAGGCTATCGTGTTTCTTGAAGCTATTGAAACTTTCTGTATGTAACCATAAGCTATCTGGACAGGGAGGTGACAAGATTTGGACTTTTGTCATATTTTGTGCAATATGATATGTGAAATGTACATAAAAAGTAAAATGCTCCTCAAATATGAAATTATCACATCAAAAATACTAAAGGCAATAAATCAGGATACCAAACACTACACCACCAGTGAGTATGGCCACTGAGTAAAAGGCACCTTTGAAAAAATAGTTAAAAAATTGGATTTCTGTATTGGACCTCTATAACTTAACCTACAGGTGTAAAAAACCTAGTTGTATTGAATTAAAGTTAATTACGGTGTGACATATTCCCAGAGTTGTTTTCTATATGTCCAACATTCAGAAAATTTCTTCTCAGATATGTTCTTGAGTGGGTGAAGGGTCTAGGACCTTTGCAGAGAGAGATAATGAAGGTAGCTAGTACTGTGTTAACTTTCTGACAAACTGTTTTGCAATTTTCTTGGTGGAATTTTTTTACCAGAATTGCTTTATCACCTATGGTTATGAAACAGAAATGGATTATTTTGACAAGCAACAAATAATAGAGGAATAAAGAAAGTGGTGCTTGCATAATATGAGTTATTGAATCCAGCAGATGCTGATACGAAAACAGGGAGGGTAGAAGTGAACTCTGAGAATTCCTGCTAGACTTGCTCTAAATGCACAGCATGCCAGCAGAAGAGTCTGTGACTTCCCATTTGAGAGTCTTTATTTCCAGGAACCAAGAGTTATTCTTTGCATAATAAAGCAAAAAGCAATAGCTGTATTGAATTGCACTGGCCCAACACAGGATTAATACTAAGGGGAACCTCATCAGTCAGTAGACACCTTGCCATTTACCAATAGCAGATAAGAAAGAGGTTACTGAGAAATCATCAACAAGGCACATCCAAGGCTTTCAATCAGTCCTTGGGCCTCATACGTACTTTTGTTTAAGAAGAAGAGATGGTAGCACAAAGTTAATGATGTACAATAGAAAAAGTGATGCATTCATTTTTTAAAAAATCTTATTCATTACAATGAATACATGAGACTGCAGTTGTGGCAGAGATTTAATTTCATTTTCTACACTCAACTTCAAAGTGTACACTGGCATGTCGTGATAAATGGGGAGAAAACTGCTTTCACAGCAGGACAAGGCCATTGGCAGTTTCACCTTCTGGTTTTGGATGGTACAATGCATATTTGAGAGACTAATGGCAGAGGGTACTGTGTAGCTGGTACAATTAAGCCTGGATGATGTTCTGGTCCTCACTAAAACTTCAAAATAAGAACTGGTAGTAACATTTGCAGATATTCTGTGATAAGTTTAAAGGTGCAAATCTGAAACTGGACCCAAAGAAATATGAGTTCCTTCAAAAAGAGATAATCTACCTTGGACGCTTAAGCAGGGAGGACAAGGGAGGATTTCCACTGAGAAAATAAAACTGTGTGGTGCAGTATCAGCCAACTCCCTAGACACTGATAGATATGAAGAGTTTTCTTAAAATTGTGCTTTTACAAACCAATTTCTGGCAAGAGAAACAACTTGAAAATATATTTGTAGCATGGAAAGATTTTTTTCCCCCACTCCAATTCTTTGCCCCATGTGAAGCAGCCCTTTAACTGCCACAATGCATAACGTGGTATTTTAAGGTAAATTTCAAGCACTAATAAAATTTTAATTAAATTAAATCCATTAAATTTTAGGCATTTAAAGGTAAATAGCACTGGTTTTTTGTAAGTTACCCTAAAAGAACAGTGGAAGGTGGTAACTTTACCAACTGACCTCACTTAGGAATCAGACTGAACTTTTAGTGAGAGTAGTGAGTTGTTACAAAAGAAAATGTATGCTCCTTAAACAAATTACCATCTCCATTAAAATCCTGGCATTGCCTAATCTGTATAACAATTTAAAACTTCTATTTCAAGTACTTGAAGGTCATTATTTTTGTACTTCCTTGTAATAACTCCTTGGATTTAATAATCCTGAGACACAGTCTGCCAGGTGACTGGAAAATCTAGCAACTGTGCTAGTTCCATGTTTCAAGCATGCATACTTTTGGGGAGATATAGTCTTGCAGGTTTTATTGCAAAACTTGGGGGTTAATCTGGAACAGTGTCCTCATTAGGAGAGCACAAGTAAGGCTCTTAGAGGAATTTATATGCTTGTGCAGAGGTAGCTCTCTCCTCCAGGTATTTGGATCATCCAGGATGAGGCTTGTGAGTACAGATTCCAGAATGCCCGAAAGTTTTCTTACCTTCTTCATGATAGTAAACTGTACCGTGGTAGCTGAACAATAAATTACAAAATTATTTTTAAAGTGGCATCTCCTCAAAATATCCATCTGACCAGTAAACTTATTGGATGCTTTACCTGCATAACCAATGTGGTGAAATGGTGGAAGGGTTTACAGGCATAATGTACTTCTAGCTGGACGATCGGTAGCAAAGGGACCTTAATCAAATATCCTATTCCTTTTGACCACTTTCCAGTGATAAGCTAAAGAAAACAGTAAGCAGATTTTATGGAGTTTCTGAAATATCGAATAGGAATTTCCATTGGGACTGTAATAGAGCCCTGCTGAGGATCACATACCTCCTGTTGGCAAAGTGTGAAGATAGCTCTGTGCTGTATCTGTGACAGTCTCTGTGACTGTGATATATGGTCATACGGATAGCTTTCCAGTAGGAACTTCTTGATACAGCAGAGCTCTAGACTGAATACAATTTAAGAGGGTAACCTGTTCGGTATCAATCCCAATACAAAGGAGGTAATATAGCCATAGGACTAAATTCAATATTGCCCTATCAAATTTTGGCTATCAGAATGCCACAGTTTCAGCATACTATCCCATAAAATCAGTACTGGAGGTATTCTGACAGTGATGATTTTTTCTATTTGACACAGGTAAGATAGATCATAGAATCATAGAATCACCTCACCTCGGTTGGAAAAGCCCTTTAAGATCATCGAGTCCAACCGTTAACCTAGCACTGCCATCCCACCACTAAACCCTGTCCCTCAGCACCTCATCTCTCCTTCTTTTAAATACCTCCAGGGATGAGGACTCCACCACCTCCCTGGGCAGCCCATTCCAGAGCCTGACAACCCTCTCGGTGAAGAAGTTTTTCCTAATGTCCAGTCTAACCCTGCCCTGGTGCAGCTTCAAGCCATTCCCCCTCGTCCTATCGCCTGTTACCAGGGAGCAGAGGCCGACCCCCACCTCACTACAGCCTCCTCTCAGGCAGTTGTAGAGGGCGATCAGGGCTCCCCTCAGCCTCCTCTGCTCCAGGCTGAACACCCCCAGTTCCCTCAGCCGCTCCTCGTATGACTTGTGCTCCAGACCCCTCACCAGCTTGGTTGCTCTCCTCTGGACATGTTCCAGCAAGGCAACATCTTTCTTGTAGTGAGGGGCCCAAAACTGAACACAGGATTCGAGGTGCGGCCTCACCAGCACCGAGTACAGGGGCACCATCACTTCCCTGCTCCTGCTGGCCACACTATTCCTGATACAAGCCAGGATGCCATTGGCCTTCTTGGCCACCTGGGCACCCTGCTGGCTCATATTCAGCCAGCTGTCAACCAGTACCCCCAGGTCTTTTTCCACCAGGCAGCTTTCCAGCCACTCTTCCCCAAGCCTGTAGCGCTGCATGGGGTTGTTGTGACCAAAGTGCAGGACCCGGCACTTGGCCTTGTTGACCCTCATACAGTTGGCCTCAGCCCATCGATCCAGCCTGTCCAGGTCCCTCTGCAGAGCCCTCCTCCCCTCCAGCAGATCAACACTCCCATCCAGTTTGGTATCATCTGCAAACTTACTGAGGGCACACTCAATCCCCTCATCCAGGTCATTGATAAAGATATTAAACAAGACCGGTCCTAGAACTGAGCCCTGGGGGACACCGCTTGTGACCGGCCGCCAACTGGATTTAGCTCCATTCACTACGACTCTCTGGGCTCGGCCATCCAGCCAGTTTTTAACCCAGCGCAGAATACATCCACCTAGGCCATGAACTGCCAGCTTCTCCAGGAGAATGCTATGGGAGACTGTGTGGAAGGCTTTGCTGAAGTCCAGGTAGACAACATCCACAGCCTTCACAGATTTCACAGAAGCCATTAACCCGGAGATTCATTAATGGATGCTTCTCCTCAGATAGTTGAAAATAAAATATTTAGGGAGAAAAATTTCTGAAGGGACTTGAATGAGAGTAAAATAGTGACATATAAATATATAGGCACAGGAGTATTTTGCTGATATGTTAATAATTTATGGGCAGATGACATAAAGTTTGTTAAAGTCTTTTTATCTTATGTTGAGCTTTTTAGTTGTCACAAATTTAGGATTCACTGGATTCATACATAGCAGCTAATACAGGGGATATTATTGTTTGGGTTTAACTAAATTGAAATTGGTAGGGCTAAGATCTACATTTCATTCAGGAGAGAAGTAATATGATCTAAAATTTCTTTTTGGAATTAAAAACTGAAATAATAGACTTTTTGCCAAATTGAAGTCATATTCAAAGTTGCAATAGATTCTAACTGTCAAGACTGACTGGAGAATGATTGCATCAGAGAGGAGCAACTCTAAGGAGAGACAAGTAGAATGATCTACCAGAACAGATACAGAAAAAGAATAGCAAAAAAGCCAGTGACAGAAGAAGCACTGAGAATATAGTACAAAGAAGCAAGTAATGTGGTGTGCCTGCTGGAAGATTTGGTTCTATAAACAAATAAAATATATCCTTTTTTCATTCTTTATATCCTCATCAGCTGCTGTGATTCAAACTATAAAGCAAGCAGAAGTTTTATGCTCTTTGCAAATAAAAGAACTGTATCAGAAATAACTTGTTCCCTCTTCAGTTTCTCTTCGTAAATGAAACAGCATGTTATATAAATTTGAATTTTGACTACCTCTTTTGGTCAAAAAGACGGCACAACTGTTTATAGCTTGCCTGGCTTGTAAGGATTCACAAGGGAAGGAGAAGTCTAGAGTCAATAACAGAAGATTTTCTAAACTCAGTAAGATTCATTTCATGGCTAAACCAGTAGCAGATAAGAGCTGGATGAGTGTGATAATGTCAGCAAGTTACTGGGGGGTATTTCTATCAGTAAGAAAGAAATATGGATAAATTGCACTTGTAAGTCTGCCTCTCTGAAGATACGTTTTTAAAAAGCATTTAAAAATCCCAAGAGGTTAAGTGCATTATTTTGTCTTAGGAAGAATGATTCATTGTGACTGGCTAGGGCATAGCTGTTACCCACTAGTACATAATTTTCTATTAAGATATTTATTAATAATATTAACATTTTGTATATATTTAGGCATCCTCTCTGCATATGGAACATTATGCTATATGGAAATAATAGCAAATTTTCTCTAGCAGGTACCTAAGATAAGTATATAGCCATGTTTATGTATGGATGTAAGTCCTGCTAAAATGAAAAAGAAGCTTTTCCTTTGAGCTACCTATAGGAGCTTTAGATTCCCTTCACAGATTAGCTTTTGATATACAAACAGTGGAGTGGAAAAAAGATAAATATATAGAGGGAAGCATCAGTGGGCAATAAGTATGATGCCTATCATATAAATACTGTTCTTATGTGATGATTAACAAGAAGGCTGCACTGGAGTTCAAACTAAGATGAATATTTAATGTTATGACAGGTGAGCTAATAAACGTTAAAGAAAGATTCTAAGGCAGGAGAAATCTGCATATCTTCCTGTAGACTCCTAATTCATAATATTTAACCAGCTATACTGATCAACTAGCTAAACCTTTCAACCAACTGACATTATCCTTTAACGTCCCTTCCAGCCCAAACTATTCTATGATTCTGTGACCCATGCCAGTTTATCAGTCGGAAGACTCATTTCAACCTGAGCTTTGAAGGGTCAAATATATTCTTACCACAAGGGCAACATTTACTTCAGGGTAAAGCAAAAAAAAGCTGGCAAAAGCTTACATATTTTTTTTATGTTTAGCCTCAGAATGGTTTCCCAGTGGATTCCTGAAGATCTTTGCTTAAAAGCACAAGGCTTGTATTATACACTAGTTATAAGAAGATATATGTATAACCCCCTACAGAATTATTTGATACTTCTTTCCATTTATCTAAATTTATTGGTGACACTAAGTTGATTAGACAATAATTAATATGTTGTGACTTAAACTTTATATGTGGCATGATTATAAAGCAAATTTAGGCTAAATTTCAAGTCATAAGCGCCTTTAAACAAAACGATCTCCCATCATGTTCTGCGAAGACAGTTTACATAGTATTTAAAATCTCAGAAAACCCTCCTGCCTAGAATTTGGTTAAATTATTTTTTTTTTAAAAAAAAAGTAATATAATGAAAGTTCAATTCAAATTTTCATCTTACAATTTGAATACCTCTGGGTTTTCCTTTTTGAACGGCTTTTTCTGCTTTCTTGGTTCTTTCTTTATCATATCCATATTAGACAGCATATTGCTGGTTTGAGTGAATTAGTGGAATCCATTTGATTCTTCAGTCAGAAGCATCTGGCACTGGAAGGTGTCTCAGCAAAATATGCCAGCTCACTCAACTCATATGAAAAAAAATTCTTATTGCTGAACTGCCTCTTGCCTTGGGGAAAAAAACCCACAGGTCGTTGATTCTGAAATCACTGGTCTTGTTTTTCAGCTTTCTCCATCCTATGGGCTTTTTCTATTAAGGCTGCACACTACCCAGACTGAATGGTTTACCATAATGTGTGAAGTAGATTGTAGGAATTCAGAGCAGAGTAAAACGAGATTTTTGAATTTTACAACATTCTCAAGACATTCAGAGCTGGTGAAGAGGAGAAATTTTCCACTGTGGGAGATTTTGAAGGCTGTCTGAACCACTAGGAAAACACAGACTAGAAATTTAGTCTCTCCTATCTTTCTCCTGCACAGGTTGCTAAAGATAAGGGCAGCCAAACTGGCATAAGACAATGACATTCTCAAGTATAGTTTTACCTAAACAGTTTTACAGAAGCGTTCAGTTTTGCAAACCAGAAATTTAGATTAAAAGTGTTTAATATGTTCTGGCTCTGGTCATTTGTTGTGATGGTTAACATCAAAAGCCTATTGTACAAATATGTGGGAAGGTGAGGTCTTTGACATTAGCACGAGTCAAAGCCATTGAATTGCTTTGGTTCATAGAGCTTTGAACACATCATTACCTTTTGGCTGGGATAATGTTTTATAACAATTATCAAAAACATTTAGAAATGCATGTTACATAAGCCGTTACCACTCAACTCAATGAAAATCACTAATTGTCTTTAAAAACATAGGTGTCTGTGTCTTAGCTGGGCTGAGATTCTTTTTTGCAGAACTGATTCCTTCTCAATTTCATCTTATACTGAAAAACAAAGGCAACCCATTTGGGGGAGTATGCAGCTACTACTTTATTTTATTTTGTATAACTAACTAGAGTTATGTTATTTCACATGACTATTATATTGGTAAGAGGAGTTAAGTAGTAGTAACTTTTTGACTGTGATTCTACAGAAGTAGTACAATTTCCTTCTGATTAATATTTTGTAAATAATCAAATTCCAATTACATAGTGAGTGCATTTTGAATTAAATAGGCATATTCCATACTTTGTAAACAAGCTTGAGTCTTTTTTTAATGGCTACATATAATTCATGGAGACAGTCAAATGTCGTTACGCAGAGGAAGATCAGATTTCAGTATCTGTAAGTATTATTATTGTTTGAAATATTATTCAGATACAGTTTGTAGTTTGCTTTGATTAATAGTATCTGTTGCTGTGAACTTGAATTACTTGGAAATTATTGTAACCATGTTTTTGTTAATTTTGAAGGAAATGAAGTATTGAGTCATGATGAACAATGTTCTCCCTTAGAACAGATAAATAACAAACAGCCTACTCTGATTGAAACAATCTTCACTGTATTGTCTTACTGCACTTTGTCACCCAAATCTCTTGGCATTGCTTTTGAGACCTACATGGAAAAGGAGCAGTTGTGGAATTGCTTATACAATATGACAGGTATTTAATTTATAAATAGCCATTTAAAATCTGATGTTAAACCTCGTCAGTTTTCAGACATGTGGTGGATATTATTTTTACCTTAATAAATCGAATGAAATGGTGGTAGCTTACTTCAAACATATAGTTTAACTGAAGTGTTTTGAGAAATAAGGTCACTGGTGAAAATTTTGAAGGAAGCAGAGGTTACAGGGTGGTGTGGTCAACCAGGATTCTGATTTCCATGTCTGTCTTACCAGCAGGCTGGCGGCAGATGCTGGAGCTCTCTACCAATACAGGTTCTTTGCCTCTGTGCATTTAATAACTCCAGACCTTTGCCACAATTTAAAAGTAAGAAACAATTAAAGGAGTGTGGAAAAAGAAAAGGACGGACTCCCATTGAGGGAGACAGTTTGCTGGGCAGATAGACTCAGCTGTCAACAGGCAGGCAGGATCCTAATTTTCCATGGAGAGGGAGAGCTGCCCTCACAATTAAAGCATCTAATGCTGCCCCCATGGAAAAGCAGTATTCAACCAGAAAAGAGAGGTGAAGTTTAGAAGGGTGGTCCTGCAAATGATGGGCAAAATGCAAGAAAGCTCAAGAAAAGAAAGGAAGAAAATGGGAGGATGTAAAGAGGGAAACAGAATTATGAATATCACAAAATAGAAAACAGTGGTGGTAAAAGTGCTGAGGTGTTTCTCAGAGAAAAATGGGATTGCAAAAAGCGGAAGCCCAATGTGCAACAGGAAGAAAAATACAGAAATAGCACATGGAAGCCTCCAGAAATGCCATGCAGAGAAGAACAAAACTTAGATCAGCAAAAAGTACTGACAAGCAAAAGTATGGGCAGAGGACCTAACATGCCAAACGCCATCTCTGATGGGTCCTGCCAGCACTCTGCCTGGCAACTGCTGCTCCAGGGTAATGGAGAAACTGCAGTTCTCTCCGGTATTAAGAATGTAGAGAAGATTGATACTTGTTGTAATGTCAATAGCTGTATTTAGGATGGTCTATTTTCAACATGCCATTTCTGTTAACATGCTACGCCTCTGTTGATTACTATTATGTGTATGCATTTTTGTTGCCAAAATATCTTTTTTTTCCTTTGCTGTTCTCTAGTATACCAGTTTGGTTGTCTAATGAACACAACTTCATTAATGCTATCAAGACAAAGAAGTAGAAAAAAATAGGTATCTGCCTCATTGATGTCTAACAAGAAATTAAATGTATTCCATCTAAAAAAGAAGACATCAGTCAAATTAAATTTTTAGAAATATATTGATGGGGAAATGAGGATGAAGGAAGTAAATTAAATTGTATTTTTTACCAGTACTGTATTAAAATGATACAAGATGCTATATTGTTTTGCTTTATATTCTTTCTTTAATTTGTAACAGACCAATATGTTTAAGCTATTATGAATCATAATGTTTTTACTTTTCTTTCCCTAAGAATTCTGTAACACTTCTTTCTGAAACAGATGTACACAAACGACTACACTTACTGAATATTTAATAATTTTTCCTTCTGAAGTTTCCAGTTGTGGTGAGTCGGAGCCAGAGGTTATCAGATGTTTGAAGTTGACTCTGATTAATTCAGTCAAGGGTATAGTGAAGCAGATAATTTCTTTGATGCATTCATGGGAGGCAACAGAAAACTATGGAACCTACCAACACAAGCAAATAGTTCCTGAAAGTTTACTGAAAACGGTCCCAAAGGAATGGAATTACACTCCTCGGGAAATGAAGAGAAAAGAATCTGGGAAATGTGGGTGAAATTTATACTGTTTTATAAATTCATCATAAAAGCTTGTTACCCCTTTAATGAGTGCATATCAAAATTGAGCAGTTATGATTCATGAGCATTGCAGTTTGACAATGAACAAAACAATTTTTGTGGTTTTTTTAAAGTACTTTTTTGTGGTTTTTTTAAAGTACTTAGCATTAAAATTTAGTACCTCTTTTTTGGGGCTGGCACCCATGCATACAGAAACAATCTTTTAAAAATAATCAGTATGTAGTATGGGTAATAATAGTACTGAAAATGTTTTTAGCGTCTGGCAGTAGTAAGGTCGGATTCAAGGCAGAGTAAAGCATAGTGTCTATGCTCTTGTCTTAATGGCTGTAACCAGTTCTCTTAGTTATCGTCGTTCCAATCAGGACTGTTTAAATTTAAATACAAAATTTTGTTGTCTGAAATGATAACAAATTATTCAGCCCAACTTTACATCAGCAATTTATGTCTGTGTAGTGCTGGAACTGGTATGGAATTTGCTGCGGCTTGGTTGTTGAAACGGTTACTGAAGAAAGAGAAAAAGTATATGTAATAGGAGATGTTTGGAAGGTGATTGGATGTAAAGATGATTTCTTGTATACACTTTCATAGCCTACAGTGCCTAAAGCCTCCACCTTTCCAAAAGGCTAACTTCTGGAAACGTTTCACCATTAATTTATTGCCACCAAAATATTACCTGATTATTTTCAATAGAGCAGTGTCACTGTAGTATATTCTGGCATGAAGCTTTGAATATGTAGACTGTGGGCAAGCCAGGGCATCGATTGATTCTTTCTTTCCATGTACCTTCTCTTCAGCATCCTGAGACACATTTATGCAGCAGTGTGCTCACTGCACTCTCTGCAATCTCATTTTAACCTAGAACATTGTATAGCTATTTTAGACTATCGCTAAGCCTGAACTGATAATGCAAGCTCAGAAGTAAGGCTCAGACTTAGTGACAAATTAAATTGGCTATGTGACACCTAGAACAGATCTGACTTTTTTTTTTAAACAAGTTGAGATTACAGGTGCAAAGAGTCAGGGGTTTTCTTGGTTTGTTTGGGCTTTGTTTTGGTGCTTTTTTAAATCTTGACTCATATTGTGGATCACCTCTTGGTATATTTTTTCATTTTAGATACATCTTGGGTTTTGAGCAGCATATTTTCTGTAATTACATCTATAGTTACTTTCAGTATATGGAATGTTTAAAATGCAGTGCTATATAGTGTGCATGCTGATATCAAAGTTGATAAACTGAAGTTTTGTAGGTTTGAACATAGAAAGGGATTGATATAAGACTAAAGATTATGAATGTATGTAATATCCTGAGACACTTAATGCAACGCTCCACTCGTGAAGTTGAAAAAGTACTACACTGGAATTTTGAAGACAGCTTTTTTACCATTCAGAACATCTGGGTGTTGTCTTTTTCATTTATTCTGCAATAACTGTGCACAGCAGGACTAATTGTTAAGAGAGTCGCACTCTGAATTCTAAATTTTCTGGGTTCTCTGGTTTTAATTCATGTTATTGTTTAGATTTTGTGGGATTTATGTGGAGGAAGCACAACAGAAGTCAAGCTACAGTGTTGAGTACTTAAGGTTTTACCCATTTTCGGTACAAAAGAAAGTTAGAAATTATCATACAACATTCAGAAGCATGCTGTGATAGAACCAGAATGTTAATGTTAATCATATCTTCTTTTCTTTCTTTTTTTAAGGCTTCACGAGGCTTGCAGCTCAGGCAGTATCTATTGTAATCAGCAAGTTACCTACAGTGATTGCATGTTTGCCTCCCCCAATTAAGTACTTCTTTTTTCTGGCTGAGAGAAAAATGTCAAGAAACTTTGCTGAATTGAAGAAAGCTGGTCTGCTTGTCTGGAACTTGATTGTAATTATATGTCGGATATTTGAGGATGGAAATACTGCAGAACTTTTAACAGGTGCAACACTTGACAGATGGAGCAAAGAAAAACTCAGTTTAGTTCGTGTGTGCTTAGAAAGTATTATGGGAAAACAGAAAAGTGGTCCTAAGCAAGTGACCCAGAAGGTTATACAAAGCATTGAACAGCAACGACCCAACTGGATTGAAAGCCAGTTGCTGAAGGCAAGAAAATTGAGCACAGACTGGTAAGAACGTAGTATTTTTCAGATGCCGCTGTTTGTTCTTTATTTTACTGGATTATTGGCATGTTTATGGCTATTGTTTAATTTTTAAAAAAATAAGTAGATGAACAGTGATCTTGTATGAAATGGATTAGTTCTTGATATTGATGGCTATTTTTAATTAAATCGTTGAAACAGTGTACCATGGCTCTTTCATTGGAATGGTATCTTCATAGTACTAAGAGATTTCATATTTTTGTGATGATTCAAAAATGTCGATAATTCAGTTGGTGTATCTTCAGAATGAGAACAGTTACACTGACTAGAACTAGGCACCACAATATAAGTTAATTTTTCTATGGTGATTAAATTAAGAAGGACTATGAAAAGCTTTCAGTGCTCATCTGTGATTTAAAAAGTACATGTCAACGTGTTCTTAGTCCAGTCTGTTTTAATGTTGAAGTCATGAACCATTCTGTAAAGATACTATTCATTAGCTTTCCAATATTGGATTTATTGGAGTTACATGACTTACTGAATTAAATTGTTGGCTACCGAACGCAAGATGGCTTTTTTTTTTTAAATGAATGTTCTTGCAAGTTGCAGTTTTTGCTATCCTGACAGTAATTGTTCATATAGACATAGGATATAGTGATTGTAGGTCAGAATCACTGGTACCAGTGAACAGGCTTTCACTAGACTTTAAGGGACCATATCCTGTTTCTACAAGTAGTCAGTTAACATGAGTAGCACTAAGCACTAATAGTGTCACACAAATGCTCATTGACATCGACCTTTGTAATCTTTACATTTCCATTTAATACTAATTTACAAGCTCTAATCCAGTGATTAAAAGATTGAAGCCAGATGCCAGTGACTGAGAGAGTCATAGAATTAAAACCCCATAATGATAATGTGTAAATTGATACTTAACAGAATGGTTCCATAATGCAATTTCTAATGTCACTGAGAGAATAGGTATTTCTTAAAAAATACAAATCTGGGGTAAGACAGTATTGTGGATAACCGCTAAAAGCTAAAACTTTAGTGTTTGCACTTCTTCTGATGCTGAGAATTTTAAATTAATATGCTGCTCTATTTTCTAACATACTGCAAAAGTGCTGTATTATCCTTCAGGTATCGGACTGTGGGAAATGAATGTGGGAAAATGTTTTCTGTGTGTGGACGCTGTCAACCAAAGTGAGAACTAGTTTGTGACTAGGGGTCCTAATTTTAAGCTTAAGAAACTGAAGAATGCATTACCTGCTCTCCAGGTGAGCAGTTATACGATGCAGTTCCTCACTTCAGTGGGATTTCTGTAATAGGAGTCTAGCATAATGTTATTTTTCTATTTTATATTTGAATATCGTGAGTCAATTTTGGGAAAAAAATAATCTAGTTAATAAATAGCTGATAAATGCTATGTAAGGATAAATTATTATTATAAATGCAAATTATAAAACTAATATTAAAGCTGAAATTCAAATATCAGTCAAACTAAGTAGCAGTCACGTAATCGCTAAACTAAAAGCAAATCTTTCAAGAGGAGACTTGTGATGTTTATATGATTTGTTTGAAATAGGAATGATTATATTTGAAAATCTAAGTTGGTGTAAAATTATTTTCTGTGTAACATTTTCATATTAAAGGACTTTATGGGTAACTATGCACATGCATTTATATATATTCATATTTATAAATGTTTATAGACTTCTAGTAGACACAGTGTGTGGAAGAAAATAAAAACCATAAATTTGCAAAAATTTTATTTGGGATTTACCTACACAGTTGTAGAAACATCTTTGGAGTACACTGGATTTTTATAAGCAAAAGTCTTGTTTCATTTTGTGTTATGTTATTGTTATAAGGACTGCTAGCTGCATAAAAAGTCTAAGTATTATATAGGTTCTTCTACTGCAGCACTCAAATTTATCTTAGTTTTTAAGAAAATTAAAAAACATAATCTTCATTGAAAGGCTCAGAAAGTGGTGGTTGTATGCATTGCCTGTCCTGTGTACTGCCTGAAAGCATTACTATTCATTAAAATAACCTTCACTTTATGGTAGCGCCAGAGCTGTAAACAGTCGCGTTAGGTTCTGGAGAACACACGTCCTGAGAAGAAAAGAAATGTCTGTCTTTGCAAAGTAATTTGTCGAGTTGAAGATTATTGTTTTTCATCATGGTGACCCTGACTTGGCTGGCTGGGTGCATATACAGATTAAGATGAATGCAGTTATTCCTTGGCTGAGGTCTGCCTCTTTCAGGGCACATTCTTCCTAATGACATGATTGATAGGCAGTCCCAAATCCAGAGAGGAACTCATTAATCATAGCACTGACTGAATCCAATCATCTGCTTCACCTGCACAGTGACGGACAGGAAAGTATACAATTTGGGCACTGACACTGATATGCTCCTTTGTCAGAGGTCCTCAACTTTTTCAATGTCAGTCGCTAAGAAGTTTGACAAGAAATTCGGGTTGTGTCTATATGTGGCATTGAAAGACCAGCCGTAAGTGTGCTTTAATTTTAAAGATCAATTTCTTTGAAGCTTTTCTGTAAAATACACCATAATAACAGAGTATCGCTTACTTCCATTCAGCAAAGAACAAAATTATAGTTTATATTTTGAAACTATTTGCTCTGTAGGACGTTTTGAAGCTGCATGTGGAAGCAATATCAGCTTTAATGTCCATCAGCTGTGTCGCATTTAAGTGAGCCTGCAGGTCAAACAGCAACTTTCAGCAGAACTTACTCTGTAATCGTGGCACACTTTCCACGGCTGCAACAAACAGCAATTTACAGCTGACTGTACCAAAGTATTTTGGGGTGGGTTTTTTTGGTTTTACTCCTAAAAAATTAAAATATTGCTTTTCCTTAATTCAGAATGCTTCTTTGGTAGATTTTAAATTAATCCAATAATGACCGTAGAGTGGGTAATATATTCTTGTCAGTCTTCCAGTTCTTGACATATCCGTGCCAAGGTCCCAACATATATCTGCGTTGCAGCTCTAATATTTGAGGAAAAGAATTAGATTTATTACCTTTTTTCTCAATACTTTATCAGCATACAATACTAAGCTATTGCAGAGCTGGTAATATGTGTCTGCATGCAGCTATGGACGGTCACAGTTTTGAATGAGTGGTTTTTGAGTAATTTTGGCCTGTGTCCTTCAGATTTTTTTTGTACCAGTTTCACACCAATACTTCTAAGATGAAAACCAAGGAAGAGTACAGGGCAAAAAGTGCAACAAGTGGCAAATAGGTACCTTTGAAATGGTTACCACCATACTGGTGGGAAGAAAAAGACTTTAATTTTAAAACTTCTAACCTATACTTAGAGTAATGGCTACCTTTCTGACATGTTAATTGGGCTTTAATATGTGCAGCGACAGGCAAAGAAGAATGTACAAAAGATTGAATGCAAATGCCATTTCTAGTAGTAAAGATACTTCTCTGGTGGAAAAGAAAATAAAAAAATATTTGCTCCTTGTATGTCCTGAGAGCAAAGAATGTTTTATGTTTTCGTTTTTCTGATTCGAGTAATTAAATTTTTATCATTAAAAAAAAGTTATGTAGCATCTGTTACATATTTTTGTAAAGGCTTCAGAGATGTATATACAGCAACATTTGTTTTGTTCAAGCCAAATCTTTTAAGTTTTTTTTTTAACATGTAGTTTTAGCTGACTTTGTATTAATATTTTGATTTTTAGGAATTTAACTTGAGAATATTTGTGTCTTTTCCATATTCTAGTGCCTCAGTCACAGTAGAAGGTGCAACGTTAGAGGAAGGAGGTATTGCACTTGGATTCACTGAGCAGAAAATAAACATGATGGTCCTGGATATCTGCCACAAACCAGGTGGCAGCGAGTACCTGAGGCAAATTTATCACATCATCCAGCTCAATGAGGTAGGGAAACGGCCTTTTTACCGAGCAATTAGGTGTGTACTGGCCTGAGGCAGCGTCTGCTGGCAGCTAAGGGTTAGTCAAGGAGGTGATAATGCTTCTTAAAGTCAATATGAAATCCTATATTGTATTGTAATAGAATCCATTCAGTTTAGGCTTTTCTGCATTTGTACAGAAAAGATTACTTTATGGGAAACAATGTAGATTTTATTTATGTACTTAAACAGTAGTATGGCTCATAAACTTCCTTCAGATTCATGTTGTAGACCATAGATATATTTTAGGAGTTTAACACAGTACAAATAAAATAAATAAATAAAATACAGCAAGGCTATTGAAAAATTGGCTATTGCAGGAAGTAAAATTAAATGTGGTAAATCAATTCTGCTGATTTAAAAAACAAACAAACAAACCCTACGGCTGTACTGAGAAAGTAAATGCAACCATATGAAAACCTTACTTAATCTAGATAACTCAGTTCAGTTAAAGTGCTTTCGAAATTACAGTAAACAAATTCAGATTTGTTTGCTGCACATGGAATTTGGGCAATGTGAAAGCATTATCTCATTATTTCTAAGGCTGTGCTAAATTGCCTCAAGTTACCAAAAGGATTCTGATTTTATACACTGAAATAAACACAGGTTTGATTAAATTGTATGATAACACAGCTTAATTAAGAAAGTTCTGTTTATTAGCTTTAATTACTAAATTACTATTCCTTGAATGCGTAAGCAGGTGCTGTTAAGATCACTGGAAGTGTACAGAAATGTTTATAATAAAATGCAAAATAATGCAAATATAGGCATAGGCCAAGATTTTTTATTTTTTTTTTAGATTGATAGCAAAAAAACCAGTTAGGCAGCTATGTCTGTATGAAGGCAATAGAGAGCGTCTCAGTACTGGCACCATGCTTCCGAAAATCAGATCAACTGTTTAGTTCCTAAGTATAGGTTTAAAAGCAACCTTTATGCATCCACATTTGGAAGCTTTAGAAGCAATGTAAGCATGTATGCAGAGATGGCAACCTAATATTAATACAGTACAGAATCTTTTCAAGTTTCATCTCAAACAATTAAATGGTTCAGGAAGTGAAGTGAAAATTATTACTGTAATAAAGTTCAAACAAAACCTTTTCACCTGGAGCACATTCAGGATTACTGTTAAGTATAACGGTGTGAGGAAAAGATGATGAGCAAGGCCTCCGAAAATAGGCTTTAATCCCATAGTTAGGGCAGTCAGCTAGGGGACAGGATATGCAGGCTCAAATCTTTATTCTGCCTGGTTTAGACCAGAGAATTGAATCTGCATCTCCCACATCCAAACAAACGCCCCAAACCACTAGACCATTAGCTACCAGCATGGAACTTTGTCCTTTTCCCCTGCTGGAGTTGTTTTGCCTTGTAGAAATTGCTTTAAAAATCCATTCTGTAACTTCTAGGGTCAAAAATAGAATCTGACTCTAGCTGAAGGGGTGTAATGCCCATATTGGGTTCTGCAGACCCTGATCCAAGATCTGACTCCTGTGAGTATTCGGTTATTTATACAAAGTGGAGCAGCTCCAATAGGAGGTAAGAGGCTGAGAGAATTAGGTGGAAGAGGGACTTTAGCATGACTTTCCTCATCCCAGGTGTCTCTCCTTGAATTTCTGCAGCTAGTAAGAGCTGTGTTAAATATAGAACATTTCTCCATGGAAAAAACTGTCTTGTTTTTAAAAAAAAAAAAAGAAGAAAAAAAATCCTGACCAGCTTGACTCACAGAAGGACTTAACTGTGTTACTTCAAATTACCTTTGAAACCATTACAAAACATTTTAATGCTTAACATGGTATTATAATAATGCAATTTTCAATATTATTTTTCATGACTTAGATTACTTTTAATGTGCCTGGCTACCAAGAAATAGACTTGATTGTCTGTTCAAAGGTCCATCCTTTTGTTTGGAGACTCTTTGGAATATCATAGAATCATAGAATCATAGAATGTTTTGGGTTGGAAGGGACCCCTAGAGGTCATCTAGTCCAACCCCCCTGCAGTGAGCAGGGACACCGCTAACCAGATCAGGTTGCTCAGAGCCCCATCCAACCTGGCCTTGAATGTTCCCAGGGATGGGGCCTCCACCACCTCTCTGGGCAACCTGTTCCAGTGTTTTACCATTTTTTAGGGATCATGTTCTTAAAATTAGTTTGGAGATCTTTATGCTACTCTGCTTAATAATTGGATGTGAATAGAGAACAAAATGATGAGACAGAAAATTGTTGTCTCAATAATTTTCCTTAGAAAAGCAGGGAAAAGGGATATAGACTCTTGGAGGCTGTATTTGGAAATAGAACTATGATGTTATAAAGATCTACGGTAGATACTGCAAAACTCAAAACAGCCTACAGTCCTTCATGTATTTATTGAAAAGAATAATAATTTTTAAAAGAGTCTTTGACTGTGACCAAAGAGAAACCAACTCTACTGAGCTGTCAGACTCAATAATACTCTGTCTACTTGGTTTCATGCCCAGTCATGGATAGTCTGGATATAGCTCACATGTTTGCAAACATGATTTCACTTCTTTATTTTCTCATTTTTTATAAACATGACCCTTTCAGGGTCTACAATGTGTACTGTACTAAAGAGTTCATTAACCACCATTGAATAAGTCTCTCTGTCAAAACATAAATCCGCAGTATTCCAAAGACAGAAAAAATGCCTGAGCTGGGAGGTGACCTATGTACCAATCAGAATGTTAACTCCTAGCAAGCGTGGACCACGATTTCCAATATCTCTACTGGAAAACCAACAGAATCTGCTTCTGCTGGCTCTGTGACGCCCAGAGGGCTGGGTTGCTTTAGAGCTGTCTACAGGTTTTGTGAAAATGTGTGCATCGAAGGCAGTAAATTTACCAAAAAAAAAATTGTTAAATGTATAGAAATAGCTTTTAAATAACCCCCTTCACCACGACTTTAAAATCTTTGTTGTGGCATGAAATCATGAATGAATGGGAAAAAAAACCAGACTTTTTTTGTAAGTTGAGGAAAAAAATGCATAAGAGACTTAGGGTGTGTTTTCACAGCTGGATAATGAATCGTCTTAAAGCAAAACGACTCTGACGGGTTTGTTTTGTTTTTTTTTAAATACACTTAGATGATTTTGTGATTGTCTTAACCAGTCCTGACAACTGGCTGCAGGACCAGAGACAGTCCTGCTCTTTCTCTTGCCCTTGCGCTTTCCCACTCCTAGGCCCCCCTTGGTACTAGTACCAGAAATCATGTGGCTTGTTTATCTGGCTAAAACCTTTCTTTTTTTCTGGCTGATTTCACAACATATGCTAATGCCAACACAAGGGAGAAACAGCTACATTCTATGTGGACTGGGAGGGAACTTGTGCCTTTCGGGCCAGATCATGGTTTAAAGAGATGATGAAATTACTCTCTTAGAAAGACCCGCTGAAGAGCACAGGGTGCCTTGGCAGGTAGTTTACTGCGTCTCAAAATTGTTATCATCTCAGTAGTTCTGCAAAATAAGAGGAGCATTTGCATCAACCTGTTTTAATGAAGACTCACCTTGAGTACTTGCTCAATGTTATGGCAGCCCTATCATTATGGACTTCATTTTAATAACAATAAACTGTTTAATCACAGTAGTCCTTCCAGCAAATAGATCTGTAAGTGTTTCATTATATAGCTCTTTGTAAAATGGTTTTATTTAATCAAAACACTTTATTGGCATGGAATGATGATTTATTTACATAGTAGTTTAAGAAGTGAAAACAGAAAAGATTGTGGCCAAAATATCATGCGTCTGTTACAATATAGTTTCTAAAATTGCCATGTAAATCATAAATGAATTCTAGTCTTTGAATGCTTAAACAATTAAAAATAGCTTTGAATAGTGGGAGAATATTTATTTCCTGTGTTTAAACAACTGGTTTGAATGTGTTCAAACAATTAATTGGTAGTCACATAGTAACTGTTTAATGCTGTCCAAAAAATAGCTTTAAATATTCATGTATACTTTCTCATGTAAAATAAATTATATAATAGCCTATACATTATATATACATTTTTATATAGATAGCATATAATACATTAGAGCAGCTCATAGAAAACATTTATTTTTCACTTCCATATATACCTAACATGTATATATGTATTAAATGATAACCGATACACATAATTGGATGACAATTTCAAAACGATAGCTTAGATTATTCTAATTTGCTTCAGTTGGATGGATGTTCATGGAGATCATCTACCGTTTGTTGTAAAATGGTGTTACTCTTAAAAAGGTTTCTCTCCTTCAATATAAAGAACTTATATTGTCAAGCACACTGTAAAGTTATGCTTGAAATTTAGTCACATTTCACTTAGAAAGCTGTGGCACATACTGTTTTGTGGTTGTTTTTTCCTCTAAAAGGAATATTTGAAAGAGCAGCTGTCTTGTGAGAATTCTTCTGAAGATGGTGTTACCTCCAGTCAATGCCTGCCTTTGACACAGAAGGACAGAGAAGAGCGGCCCATCTTCAACCCTTTCCAGGTGTACAGGCAGTCTTGTGCAAAAGTGTTCAGTCAGGTTGGTGAAAGTCTGAAACCTTGGCTATAGTATAATTTTTACTTGTCGATCTTATTATGATCATGATAATGACAGAGACTGAAATTATGAAAGCAGAATTAATTACATGCATTCACATTTGATGAAGACCAAAGGAATATTATTACTCAGGAATCTAATGAGGGCACCCTCTACAATAGCATGATGTTAAAAAAGCCATTATTGTCCTTTTCTTTTATCAGAATTATTACATGTAAGACTAATTTGCATTTACTTAGACTTTCAGTGTTAGTTCAGTATAGTAAGGGAAAGCCCATTAGCAGCATTGACATTTATTACATCTATGTAATGGTACATAGGGCTAGTCTTAGTCCTTTGAAAAAACATGGCAAAACTCCAAGTGCACATTTAGAATCTTCCTAACGAGTCTTTCACAGAAATGTTGAACAGTAAAGTAAAGGATGCTTTGGAAATACAGAGATTTAACAGAACAGTGAGAACAAGCAGGGCAAAAAACCACAAAAATATGAAAGCACCCATTTTCTCTGTTTTTCTGTAAGCCACGATAGTGATATGTAAAGGATTATAATTTACTTAAAGAAATTAGTTACCTGATAATGTAACAGTTAAAGAAAATAGATCTAGTTGCCTAAATCACTACCAGAGCACCAGATGGCCAATTCATTACACAAAATGGTATGTAGTTTCTGATAGCGCTTGGACACTTAAAAAAAGGTACACCATCATTGCTCAAGTCTTCCTAATCCATCATCTACAGTTCTGATTCTCCTCCTCAGTTTCAAATACTTAAAAAGAAACGCTATTACAGTAGCGTGAAATTCACTTTACAGACTCGTGGTAGAAAGACATCCTCTTTCAGTACAACTCTGCTTTTAATAGCGTAATCTCCTTCCCCAGTTTTGAGCCTCTTGGATTATTTCACCAGGTGTATTGCTGTAAAATGTATCTATGTTGGGGTTTTTGTTTCTTCTTTTTTCCCCTTACTTGTTTAATGAATGCTTAATCATTGTCATTTTGGAATAAAAGTGTTAATTTCCTGAAAAAGGACATTAATACCAATTTCACAAGGCTTCTCGCTCCAGAGGAACATGCTTTAAAAGTATCTTTTTTTCCTTCCACTAGTCCCTTTATGTATATCTTAAATTGATAGAATTTAAGGGGCTACAGAATCACTTGCTCCAATTTGAAATGCAGAAAATAGTTTACCATGCCTCAATTCTCAATTCATTAATAGTGTGGTAGAATAAGACCTTCAAGTAGTGACAACTCAGGGCAGAATTCTTCCGCTACATGACAGGTTTGCAGTGCTCTATTAATCAACGGATGACAGGGGATAGTTCATATTAAATTGCTTTGGATTTTGTAAACTTTTGGCAAAACGTCTACTACCTGAATGTGGAAAAGTGTCTTAAAATTAAAAGAAAAAAAAAAAGAGCAGATCATGGACCTTAAAGTACCACGTACCAACCCTGTTGTTGACAATGACAGACTTATTTCCTGAGCTTAATAGTATTATTAAATAACTTAGTTCCCTTTACCATAAAATTGCACATTTATGTAGTGGTGTGGGACTGCCTATAAAATAGTGGTCAGTACAGCTCCGTGTCTGGTTTCCCGTGAAGACTATTACCAGCACCTGTAGAAGATGCCAGAGCACTGCCAAGGAGCAGTTATTTTTCTCAAAGGATATAATTCTTCTTAAATTCATTTCTTACTGGTTGGCAACTGCCATGAAGCTTTGGAGTTTAGAATCTGTGATTAATTTCTTCATTTTCTTTAAATGTATTGTAACTAGATGTGTTTTTAATACATCAGTTAATTTTACCTTTTAGAAATTCTAAGTCTCAACAAGGTGCTAGTTTCACAATGTATTTTGCCAGTGAGCTAATTATGTATTGCTTTTTAAAACTTTTCTCTCAGAAGGGCCAACTGGAATAGGCATGGAGATACTGCTTGTGGGTCCAGAGCGCTGGCTCGGCTCTACATAGAGAATGTTTGCGTTACACCGCGCAATATAACATATTGGAATATATAGCAATATAATCTGTAAAGGTATAAGAGCATGTCTGCGCTACGCAGTGTAGACATGCTCTTAGCTTCCTCCGTAGAGGGTTTCTTAAAAAAGAAAGTTTCAAAAGGTTTCTGAGAGCTAATTTGTAGTAAACATTCCATGCATTTCTTGTTGGTATATGTAAAGATGGCAGTTCATTAGGGTGGTCGACTTTCTGTTCTGAAGCTTTGCTAATTTGTCCGTATCATGTCAAATTTAGCAAGATATTTAATCATAATCTCTATGAATTTTACTGTTCCTGAAACAAAGGCTGCTGAACTGCTATTTTGAGATCAACTCCAGCATTTTTAGTAATGATATGTAAATTTCTTACCTCCCAACCCTCTAGTTCAGTAGCTGATTCTAGGAAGTGTGTCATTTCTGTTAACAATTCAGCCACTTCATTCTTACATTCCTGTAAAAATCTTGAATAATCACCATCTGGTCCTAGTAACTTGTTGATCTTGATTTTATCAATTTGTCCTGACACCTCAATCTCTGCCAGTGCTGCTGCTCCTCTATTGTCTGATAATATTAAGTCTAGGCTATGCAACTCAACAGTATCAACAAAGAAAAATGCTACAAAGAAATTATTTTCCTTTCCTGAAGTGACTTTTTTTTTTTTTCAAACTGATATTTATTTTTTCACAGAACTGATCAGTCTGTTGGACTGAATTTTTATCTGGTGTACTTATTAATTTTCCTGTTTGTTTTTATGAGTGTTGCTGCTGGCTGTTTAGTTTCTCCTTTTTATCCCTCTTGATTTTACAAGTACTTCCTCCATAATTATTTATTTTTAGTTCAGTGTAGGGTATAGAACAGTTGCCTGTTTTCTCCCCTGTGTTCTTCTACTCCCGCTGTTCTCTTAGTTGACTCCTTTACCCTTATTTCTTGTTTATCAGATCTTCACTCACTTTCCACTTTCACACTGTATTATTCTTTGTTTAGCTACCCTTGTCTCACTTTCTTACTCTGTATTTTACCTATGTTTTTCTATATTACTTTTAAGTGCATGACAAAGATTAGGGTTAGGGAGAAAATTAACTTGAAAGAAGGAAGGGAATAAAATAAAGATGGAAGGAAGGGGAGGGTTTGCACTGGTTCTGCTCTCCCAGAAGAACCAAATGCTGACTGTAAGAAGAAAAACATACACTACAAGATATAGTAGGAATTACTGTTTTGTAAACATAAGAATGTTTTATGTGGTCTTTTATCTGCCCACCATTATTGTAGATTGCTTTTATTTATTAAATAAGCAATATGGAGTTATATTTATTCATATTGTCTAGACTTACTGCTCTTTGTAATAACCATCTGGTGACTGGAGTGCTGTACAAAACAATAGACAAGTAAAACATCACTCTAATTACAATACAGGTTACATCTTGAATTCCAGCTATACCAAGTTTTTCATGACAAACTTTTTGCTGATAGCAGAAAATGTAAATTGCTGTTACATAAAAAGTTGCCAATTATTTTGCTTTTCAAACAAAGAGTCAAGCTCTCAAACAAAGTGGTTGGGCAGAATGCCATTAACAGTTGGAAGAATGACAGTTCAAAAAATTGATTTATCTTTTTATAAATAATGGCTACATCCCCAAATGGATTTATAAATTAATTGCTGTCTTATTGGAATAAAAACCTTCTTCTGTAGCCATGATTGATATCATCTATCTAAGTCCTTGTTCTAGACCCCCCTCCTTCTTGGTTAGTATACCACAGCTGGAGCTTTAATTTACTGATCATATTAACACTGATTAATAACTAACAATAGCTTCTTGCCATGTATCAACAGTCAACCATTACTGAATGGAACTGGGATTGGTCAAACTTGCTGCCAAGTTACTTGGGACTGAACAAGATGACCTTCAGGGTGCTGCTGGCACACAGGTAATGGGATTTTGGCAAATAATTGCACTTCTCTGTTGTCTTTTTTACTTTATAATAGTCAATATACAAAGATTTTGCTGGTGAAATTTATAAAATAAATTATACATTTATCTTTAAATATGCAATTTTAAAATGGAGATACTTATTGTGTAGTGGTTTGATCCATACAAAGATGGTTTTCGGTTCCTATTTTGAGGAACTTAGATGTTCTTTCTGTCTGAGACCTGAATATATGCTGATATTGTCCTTAGATAGTGCTTTAAAAAGAAATGAGTAACTTCTGCAACCCTGTACTGCTTGGGGGGATTTCAGCTGTATAGCACAGAACTTAGTGGAAGTTTACTCAGGCTGCAGTGAATCTTAAATGCAGTTGGGGGCTTGACAAGTGTAGCTAGAAATAGAAAGTATTTCCTTAATAGTTTTTTTAACTAATGGAACTTATTCTAATAATTTTACACTTTTTTTACTTGTAAAATTTAACTGCTTAATTTATAAGCATAGAATCATAGAATCATAGAATGTTTTGGGTGGGAAGGGACCCCTAGAGGTCATCTAGTCCAACCCCCCTGCAGGAGCAGGGACACCTTGAACCACATCAGGTTGCTCACAGCCCCATCCAACCTGGCCTTGAATGTTCCCAGGGATGGGGCCTCCACCCCCTCTCTGGGCAACCCCTGCCAGGCTTTCACCACCCTCGTTGTAAAGAATTTCCTCCTTATATCCAGTCTAAACCTATCCTGCTTCAGTTTAAAACCATTACCCCTTGTCCTGTCACAGCTGGCCCTATTAAAAAGATTGTCCCCATCTTTCCTATAGGCCCCCTTTAGATACTGAAAGGCCGTAATCAGGTCTCCCCGCAGCCTTCTCTTCTCCAGGCTGAACACCCCCAACTCTTCTCAGCCTGTCCTCATAAGAGAGGTGCTCCAGCCCTCGGATCATTTTAGTAGCCCTCCTCTGGCCCCGCTCCAACAGGTCCATGTCCTCCTTGTGCTGAGGGCTCCAGAGCTGGACGCAGGGCTCCAGGTGAGGTCTCACCAGAGCAGAGTAGAGGGGCAGAATCACCTCCCCCGACGCTGGCCACGCTTCTCCTGATGCAGCCCAGGGTAGGGTTGGCTTCTGGGCTGCCAGTGCCCATGGCTGGCTCATGTCCAGCTTTTCATCCCCCAGCACCCCCAAGTCCCTCTGGGCAGGGCTGCTCTCCATCCTTTCTTCCCCCAGCCTGTACTGATACTGGGGGTTACCCCGACCCAGGGGCAGGACCTTGCACTTGGCCTTGCTGAACCTCATGAGGTTCACACAGGCCCACCTCTCCCGCCTGTCCAGGTCTTTCTGGATGACATCCCGTCCTTCTGGTGTGTCAACCAAACCAGTCAGTTTGGTGTCATCCGCAAACTTGCTGAGGGTGCACTCGATCTCGCTGTCTAAGTCATTGATGAAAACGTTAAACAGCACCGGTCCCAGTACGGACCCCTGAGGGACACCACTCGTCACCGGTCTCCATCTGGACATCGAGCCATTGACCACTACCCTCTGGATGCGGCCATCCAGCCAGTTCCTTATCCACCGAACAGTCCACCCATCAAATCCATAGCTCTCCAATGTAGAGAGAAGGATGTTGTGGGGGACTGTGTCAAAGGCTTTGCAGAAGTCCAGATAGATGACATCCATTGGTTTTCCCTTGTCCACTGTTGCTGTCACACCATCATAGAAAGCCATTAGGTTCGTCAGGCAGGACTTGCCCTTGGTGAAGCCATGCTGGCTATCTCGAATTATCTCCCTGGCCTCCATGTGCCTTAGCATAGCTTCTAGGAGGATCTGTTCCATGATCTTCCCAGGCACAGAGGTGAGGCTGACAGGTCGGTAGTTCCCAGGGTCTTCCTTTCTACCCTTTTTGAAAATGGGCACAATGTTTCCCTTCTTCCAGTCACCAGGGACTTCCCCTGACTGCCATGACTTTTCAACTATCATGGAGAGTGTCTTGGCGACTACATCGGCCAATTCCCTCAGGACTCTGGGATGCATCTCATCGGGTCCCATGGACTTATGTGCGTTCAGGTTCCTCAGGTGGTCACGAACCTGATCTTCTCCTACAGTGGGACGGGTTTTGCCCTCCCGGTCCCCCTCATGCCATCCATCAACTCGGGAGGGGTGAGGAGAGAGGTTCCCAGTGAAGACTGAGGCAAAAAAGTTGTTGAGTACCTCAGCCTTCTCTTCATCTGCTGTTACCAGCTTGCCAGTCTCGCTCATCAGCGGGGGTACGCTTTCTTTAACCATCCTTTTCCGGCTGATATACCTGTAGAAACCCTTCTTGTTATTCTTTGCATCCCTAGCCAAGTTTAGCTCCAGCTGAGCCTTGGCCTTCCTGACCCCGTTCCTACACAACTGGACCGCGTCCCTATACTCTTCCCAGGATGCCTGTCCCTGCTTCCACTGCCTGTGCAGTTCCCTCTTCCTCCTTAGTTTGACCAGCATCTCTCGTCTCAGCCATGCCGGTCTCTTCCCTTCTTTGCCCGATTTCTTACGCCTGGGGATCGAGAGCTCTTGCGCTCTGTGGATCACATCCTTAAAGATCTGCCAGCTCTGTTCTGTTCCCCTGTCTCTGAGGACCGTTTCCCAGGGAGTCCTTCTGACCATCTCCTTGAGGAGCTGGAATTTTGCTTTTCTAAAATTCAGAGTCCTGACTATACCCTTTGTTCTTCCCATTTCCCTCTGGAGTGTGAGCTCTACCAGCGCATGATCACTGCAGCCCAGGCTGCCTCCGATCTTGACATCTCCGACGAGCTCGCTTGCATTGGTGACCACCAGGTCCAGTATCGCATCCCCTCGGGTAGGGGTGTCTATTACCTGGCTTAAGAAGTTGTCTTCAATGCATTTGAGAAACCTGCTGGATTGCCTACAGCTTGCCGTGCTGGTTTTCCAGCAGATGTCAGGGTGGTTGAAGTCCCCCAGCAGGACGAGAGCCTGCGAGCACGAAGCCTCCCAGAGTTGGAGGAAGAACGCTTTGTCAGTCGGCTCCTCTTGATCTGGCGGCCTGTAGTAGACACCAACCACCAGGTTCCCTTTGTTGCCTTTCTCTCTGATTCTTACCCATAAGCTTTCGACCTGCTCGTGGCTATTCTTCAGGGCCAGCTCTTCACACTGTAATGATTTCTTGATGTAAAGGGCAACGCCTCCGCCCCTCCTTCCTCGCCTGTCCCTTCTGAACAGCCTGTAGCCATCAAGAGCTACATTCCAGTTGTGGGATTCATCCCACCAAGTTTCCGTAATGGCGATCAGGTCGTAGCTTTCTAGCAGCAGATATATTTAATGCAGAATTGGTACTTCTTAAATTCAGAAATAGCAATTTGCTAAATTCAGAAAATTGTAGGTGGAAAAATGGAAAAATTTTCTAAAATATTTGCCACATATCCTAGTGAAAACTGGAAAACTTACATATTGCAGAGTAAGAAGTTTAATGTTTATTTCTTAATTATGAATCCTCCTGGTGATATCTAATACGGTCATATCATTCAGCTTTTAAACTGAACTGTTTCTCTATTTAGAAACTAGAATGACAATTTCAAAAGTGTGTGAATTTGCATGTCAAAAATGTTTTTGTTTTTTATGCTGTTTTCTCAATTTATCGCCAGCAGTTAGTCTTAAACATTTAATTCTTCCTTCATTTCATATATAAAATATTTGTACAGTCTATTTCTAGTCTTCTTTCTAAATTTTGCTATTATTAATTCCTTCCCCTGCCAAACTGTTATTTTCCAAAATTTTAGTGCAATTGTACAAAAAATGATCCTGCCAAATATGTGCCATTCAGTTCTCCTCTCAATGTCCTCTGTTACCCACTAAGTGACAGAATATGGGACTTTGTGGACTTTTTGGTCTGTACCAGTAGTGTCATTTTTATGTTAAATGGCAGAGACAATTCAGTACTAATTTTTTTTTTCTTTGATAGTTCTCCTGCTGATTGCTAACACTTGTTCTTCAGTAAAAATGAAGTAGTTTGCCCTTTTAAAGGAGATTATAATAGAAAGTCTTAGACTCAAGCTGGTTCTTGAACTTCCCTTCATGTTGATGTCATCAATATGAGCCAAAGGGAGCAGGGAAGACTGCTGTGATTTGCAGAGGGAGAATTTTCTGTGGACATTTCATCTGCTCTGATATCTTGAAACAAATTTCATTTTTCTTTTTTTTTTTATAGAGTTTAGAAAGGAGTTATGTATCTGCCTTCTCTGTCTTCTGTATTTCGCGCCTTTGTCATATCAACTATTGTTGCTTTTTTTTTTTTTTTGTATTCAATAAGTGCCCTAATTGTCATCCTTCCTAATTTGAAAATGTCTCCATTCATCGCCCTTCTACATGATATGGAAATTCTCATCTAGAAGTGACATTATGCAAGCCATTAATGATTAGCTCATGGATTTATTATTTAAACCACTCTTCTCTGCTTTAAAGACCAACAGATCGTTTAAACCCGTTGTGATCGTTAAGTAGAACTGCTAATCCAATATCTGCCATAGCGACCAGCGTCTCCAACGCAGCTTGTCTTTATGTGACTTAATTTTTAACATAGCTAAAGTACATCTGCTCAAACTTTCCAGCTGTCTAGGCCAATTCTAGCTGGTCTCATGTCTACTCAAGTAAGCCTTGCAGGGACTCGAGTGAGCCCTGTGTTTAGGTGATTCTTCATGCTCCTTCCTAAAATTGCATAAATCTCAGCCTTAGTTGTGCTCAGGAGTTAAAGTTCAAGCTGAATGGTTGTGTGATTTATCTTGACCTCCTGCTTGTGATGGATCCATTCTGTTTGTGCTATTTGCTTCCTAAGATGAGTTAAACAAGACTAAGGGCATTACTTGAAAAGAGGCAGAACCATCCGTGTATAAAGTGGAGAGCCAAAATACTTTAATTACTCCTTTCTTTAACACATGCTAAAGCTTTACCTTATCAGTTACTTATGTGCAGGCAAAAATACTTTTACCTGTTCACAGTGATATTGGGGTCTATTTCCTTTTTTATATATTTAAAGAGAAATACTGTCTATTGCATCTGAAGTAAAATAAGTATGCTCTGCTCTCTCTTTGGTGGGGAAAAAAGTAAAAATGCTTAGGGGACTCACTTACAAGGGAAATGCTCCCCTAACCTAGTTAATGACTGAGTTAGGTGGGAGGGGGTTATGGGAGCATTGTCCCAGAGCCAGCAAGTGGTAGGCAAATTAATTGGTTGGTGGTTAGGGGAAAGTAAAAAGCTTTTAGGACTGGTTAAAAAGGGAATGAATTGTTGTGTACTACTCATTGTTGGCTCCACATGAGCATGTGAATCTAATTGATGCATTCCTATGATCCTCAAAGTAAAGGTGTTTAGGAATTTTTTCAAAGGAAATACATGGACGGTTAATGATACTATTTTATCTCAAGGTTATCAAATATAGAACACTAGGAGGAACAGCCTGTTAAAGTTTAGCAGTAAGCAGTAACATAGAAAACAATGTTCATCCCTATTTACAGTTTATACCTTTAGAAAGTGTAAAGAAGTTTTCCTTACAGGAAGAAAAGGGATATATAGTTGGATTCTTTTCCTTTTTTGTTTTACTTCTGATTCTTCTTTTTTACATAGAGTTTGAGCTGCAAGAATGAAGATAAAACATACTCTTCAAATATACTTTAAATAGTATCTTTTACTAATAAGCCCATTAACATTCAGCTAACTTAGTACTTGATTTTCCCAAGTTTTAAAAAATGTCCTGCATGCTTAGACAGATACACGCTGCTTTTTCGAATCTTGGCACTCACTCATACATCCTTAGATATTTCAGGACCAAATGGGAGTTCCTTCCCTCTAATACATATATGAAGACATGTGCTTTTAGTTATTGTTTAATTCACGTGTATCTCAACTTTTAATCATTGTCCTGCTCATAAAGGAAAAATTGTCTGGCTAAATCAGCGTGCTGAAACTGTTTCTGCAGTTTATTGTATCAACTATGATCTTTTTAACTGTCTGCCCACTATCTCTGTGCATATTATTGCATTTGAAAATAGTTTATAAAGTGACTGTGATGAGCTGACCCTGGCCAGCAGCTAAGTTGTCCGTATGTTCGCTGCCCAGGCAATGGGATGGGAGAGAGAACTGGAAGAGCAAAGGTGACAAAACTCATGGGTCGAGATAAAGACAGTTTAATAAGTGAAGCAAAGCAGTGCACACGAGCAAAGCAAAACAAGGAATTCATTCCCTGCTTCCCATGGGCAGGCAGGTGTCCAGCCAGTTTCTGGAAGGCAGGGCTCCATCGTGTGTTGTGGTCACTTGGCAAGGCAAATGCCATAACCCCGAACATCTCGCCTTCCTCCTCCTTTCCCCAGCTTTTATTGCTGAGCACAATGTTTATATGGCATGGAACACCCCTTTGGCCAGTTTGGGTCTGCTGTCCCGGCCGTGCCCCTTCCCAGCTCCTTGCGCACCCCCAGCCCACTCGCTGGCGGGGGGCAGAGTGGGAAGGAGAAAAGGCCTTGGTGCTGCGTGGGCACTGCTCGCCAATAGCTAAAAAGCTGGTGTATAGTCAACACAGAGGTACAAACCCAAAGCGTAGTACCATTCATTACCCTTCTTGTTTGTGTACTCTCCTTTATGCTGATGTGTAAGTTAAATACTTTCTGATCATTTATTTTCAGAGAAGTATCTCAGCAACTTGTACATAGTTATAAGATATCAATATTTTGCTGGGGTTTGAGATGTGGCCTTCCTTCTGCAGTTGTACAGGACTTTCAGGTGCACTGAATACATCACTATAGAGAATAACTACATTCCACTCACTATAATTACAAGAAGCAAACGAGACATTTTTGTAATATAAGATGCCATTCTCCAATGTTGTGGTAATTTGATGTTAAGAGGAGGAGTGTCTGAGATTCCCTCCTCTGCACTTATGGAAGTTTCACGGAGCACTGGTGCCGGTGCAGGGCAGTAAGTTGTGCTTTGGTTGGAACGATGTGGGGGTGTGCTGTGAGCAGGAACGCTCTGGGGGCTACAAGAACAGAGAAGAAATCATGACTGGCAAAGCCAATGACAGTCAGGTGCAAGGTCCTTCCAAGAATAGGAAGCATAAATAACTGAGAGGGGAATACGTTGGTTTACCATAAATGTGAGAAACAGTATTGAGATAGAAAAATTATAGAAGTTAAAACCAGTATTTCTTCAAGTGGATAAGATCTGCCATGAAAAAGGTCTAGACTGGAAATTAGAAGATTATCTCCAACAGATGAACCAGTGTAGCTCAAGAGAGTTTTCCAGAAAGTGTTTGCACAGTGATGTGAGCTTAAGTAGTTTTAAGGTGAAACAGGACAGACCAAGTAGTTTACTTCTAGTCATGTGTTGCTGTGATAAATATTCTCAGCTGCTCAGCAGCTCCTCAAAGCAGAGGAGAAAACCTGGAATTGTTTACGTATTGGCTTTAAGGAAACTATAAAAAATTAGTAAGTTTGTTTTCTCCTAAAACTGGATAAAATATGTAGGCTTTCTAGCAACGTTTGCTGCAAAATATACACAAACTCTCACATTCTTTGTACTCCAGAATTTTTCTTAACACAGTCCAGACCACATTCTGTCTGACAAGCTGCTGGCTATTTGCAAGTGAAACTGCTTTTCAGGCAGGTAAAGACTGTCCCTGGCAGCAGGGCACTGCCCTACGTTTAAGAAGATCTCTTTATGCTGTGGAAGCTGATCTCGTACCTAGCGTCTCTCTTTTTTGAAATACTTCAATGTTCTGGGCGAGGACTGTCTACTTGCCTTTTGCAAACAAATTTGTTAATATAGCTGTGGCACTTGTTCCCCATACTAGAGTTAGGTGATAAAATTATATGTTTTGCCATTGATTAAGCTTAATAAAACTGAAATTAAGTCAAAAATTCTTGCTTAGAATTTTGAATGATTGCAGGGCAAAATCTGCATAGCTGTTGTATATTCTAGTGGATACACAGACACCATCTGTTGATAATGGTAGCCATATGGTGAACTATTTATAGAAAATGTTTATATTCATTGTGTTGTTGATTATCTAGATATCCAGAAAATGCTCTTTTAAAATCCAGTTTATCAACACATGGAAAAATGTATTATGTAGTTTTGAAATTGAAAAGAATGTCAGCAAACTGCATGTGTTTTGTTGTCTGTGAAAGATTTTTTTTTTTTAATGCAACTCTACAAAGCCCAAGTCCGGGAGATGAGTGAAAATACCAAGGTTATGAAAAGGGATGAAGTTCTCTAACAATTTTCTTCGTAGAAGAAACAAATGGTGGAAGAGCATTTACTGGCACAATGCCAAGACAGAGACTGTATCCACATGGCAGAGGATGCCAGTGTTATGTCTAATGTACTTTTGGATGTGTTAGTCAGTCCTTCTTCTGCACTGCAGATGCTCCTAGACCTTTTGTATCCAAATTGCTGGATACTGGAAATCCATATTGTTGTTACGGCTACAAGTCAACTATTAATGATGTGTTGGTGAAGAACTGGGATGCCATTAATACTGCAGTAATCACCACCTACTTGGTGAGATTATAATGGATGCCCTTTATAATGCATGTGAGAACAGGCTTTCTAAAATGCATGGGAGGCTATGAGACACAGTATCCCATTGTTCCTGTATCAAAAGAAGGAGGGGAAAGTTATTAATCCATTATTGCACGTCTCTTGGTTGATCACAGCGTCAGGTTTAGACCCTAGTGCTGGATGTAAAAAAAAAAAAAAAAGCCACTGGGATTTTGAGGAAAATCTGATTTTGACCTTTCTGGATAAGCAAGGACCCTTTTCCATAAATGAGTTGGTCAATAACAAGGTGTATGTCACATCCGTCAACATAAGGATTATCCTCCATCTGCTTATCCTCTTCTGACACAGCTAATGAAACTGTACTCTGACCTCAAAGGATCTGTCAGAAGTAGGCTTAGTTCCCTGCCTGGCAGTTTTAAAGCATTGGTGGCGGAATGTAGGTCAGCAAGCAGGAGGGAGGACTGTACCCTGTATTACATACTGCTTGAATGCCACTCCAGCCACTATTATGTATACAGTTGTAGCATGGATTTCACAAGTAAGTGAGGGTAAAGGTGAGACTTCCCATATGTGGTACACTTTAGACTTCTCTGGTTGTTAGCAGTCTCTCTCTCCTGCAGACATGTTGATGAATCCTATGAATAAAACAATATTCTCCAACAACATTCTCCAACAAAAGACACTTAAAAGGAAGGGACTGCCATATCCCAGTTAACCTTAGTAAATGTGAGCTCCGATTTAATACTTGGAAGTTCTTTATGATGAGGCCTTTGCCTGCATAGGATATGGATGTATGTACTTATCAGCTCTCTTTGAAGTAACAACTATAAAATCACTTAAATAAGGTTTCATTCTAATTTGATGCTATTTCTATTGCTCAAACCCAGGCTCTAGAAAAAGTTTAAAAAAAAAAAAAAGAATAGTATTGGCGATACATGTGTGGCATTCAAAAGTGTATTAAGCACAGCCTGTTGGCTAGACCATAGGCCTGCGAGCTAAACCCCATTCTTCCAATAATGTCTTTCAGTATCTTGGTTGCACCATTTAAAATTAGGTAATGTTTGTCTACATTTTTATGTCCTTTGATATGTTTTGATTGGAAAAAATGCTAAGTAAGTGCAATGTATTAGTGTTAATAATGCATATATGCACTTATTGTTAGGATTCACATTTTATTGGGTTCTTTAAAAGTATATATATCTTTTCTTCATAACTAGATATCTTTGTATACTGCAACCACAAATCATTATTTGGAAGTGTGACACTTTGACACTTTATGTCACTATCTAATTAACCTGGTGATTGGCATCCCATGGCCTGGCTGACTTTCCTTAAAAATAGATAATCCCTTTCATCTGCAAATAATTTGCCTTCATTTCAACTCTGTCTTGCATCCTGTTGCTCACTTACTTAAGTGGAGATAGTAATGTTTGTCTTATCTATTCTTTTCTTCTTCCTCTTCCTAGCCTTTCTGATCCAAGTTTGCATCCTTAATAGATATATAATGATCATAAGTGTGTACAAAAGCTCTAAATGTGTATTACTGAATGCAGAGTACTGACTACCCTAACTGTACACACTGGCTTAGCTACTCATCTCATCTATAGGCTTTCTTGCTGCACCTACAAAGGAAGAGGATACAAGATACGAGACAACAAGATAAAAGTCTGTTCTGCCCACCAAGCCATTGTTTCTTCCCTCTCCTTCTTTTAGATAAGGGATTTTCAGCAAAGTGCTAGTAATGCAGAGTAATTCAATTTCTATACAGGGATCTCTATTTCTTTGCAAGCTGTAATGAATTGAGACATGCAAATCCCCTGTAAGGTAGAGTGGGGAAGTACTAATATCAAAGTTAAACAGATGGAAAATGTAGTCCTGCAGTCACCTTTAAGGTTTCTTCTACACTGCAAAAATAGTCTGCAGCAAAGCTGAACTACAACCTAGCTCTTTTCACTAAATTTTAAGACACAAAAGCTACCATACAGTATTTGATCTGTGGGAATTGTTGATGTGCACAGTCCTAGATGGCAACAAAGAGGCGGTGGCTCAGCTTTGTATTTAATTGCTTAGCTAACTTGCATTACCTTGCAGTCTTCTTAGGAAGTGGCAGGATCATTAGTTTTCCTCTGGAGGAGATGGGGAACAACTATATGCTTTCTCTTGACCTTGAAACGTTTGCTGTGGCTACCATAAAGCATGTAGTAACAACTGGTGGTGGCTACTGTGCAGATTACAGACCTTCGTAGCTGTAACCTCTCTCTCAGAGCTACTGCTTTCCCACAGGTTATTGGCTTTCTCACATGGCTTTCCTGGATTAACTTCATCTGTCCTGCCTGGCTCACCCTGATTCAACAGCTAATTGCTTAAGAAAGGATGATAAATCCCAAAGATCTTATTGCCTCTTCCCCAGGCCCAGTTGTCAAAGTCAAATGCCCTTGAAAGTTTTGCAATTGTGATACAGTTTTGAAGACACAGCAGAGCTGGGGCAGTTTCGCATGTGCTCTTAATAGGTTCTGCGATATGAGTAGGCAGTTTAGAACTGCATAGACACTGTGATTTGGGGGTTTGTGATGCTGACTGATAATATGGCCCAGAAAAAGATATTTTGTTGCTTTTTTTTTCCCCCAGTAAACTTCTTTCTGGGATCTAACAACAAAATTTAGTCTTAGTGAAGAGTGGGAAACCATTATGCATCCTGCATCATGTAGCAAAGAGGGAATTCAGAATTGTCATTCTAATAGTTGACACTGGAAAATGTCATTGAAGAAAGCTTTTTTATGTTAGTCTTTAGATTGACAGGTTATGACAAAACTGCATTCATGTTGCTTGAATACATCTTTTGTCTAGTTTTACATGCTTTTTGACTTGTCTAGAAAATGACATATTGAGGTTTTCATTAGCCTTAACCAGGTGTGATTTTCTTTATGGAAGATACCTTGGTAGGACTACAGTTGAAGGCGAATAAACCAGTGAAGCTTAGAAAGGCCACGGCCCTTCTTCAGATGGTAGCGATGAATTGAAAGACTCATTAATCAACAACCAAGTCACAGGTGTGATGGCTTTCCTGCAAACTGCCAACAGACTGTGAAAGTCACATCCAACGCATGAAACTGTTAAACTAGACACATCTATAAACATTCTTAAACTTTTGTCTTTCCATTTTAGTCAAAAACCACAACCCCGGAATGTTTTCATTAATGATTTTTTTTTAAACAAAAAATATTTGTTGGTTTTGGTTTAGAAAACAAAAGAAGAACCTGCTACTGTTTTCATATTTTGCTCATTTTATTACAAAAAGTTCATTTAAATGAGCACACAGTTTTGATTGCAATGATAAGTGTAAATAGTTTTATAAATTTTTGTACACATAAAATGTGCACAAAAGCTTTAACAGAAAAAATCAATACAGGGTTTTTCTGCATATAAATGAATGGCCATTTTCCAGTCCTTTCCTCTGGTACAAAAATTATCTGGAACAAAGATTCAGTTATGCTGTAGTACTGCAATGTAGACACAAATTCATAAAATGTTTAAAGTGAAATGATTTCTAAGGTTTTATTATTTAATCAACCTGCACTGGATTTTTTCACTTGCACTAGTGGGAAAAACCCTTAATAAGAAGCCAAAGAATGAAATTTTGGTACAATTTTTTCCACATCATTCTTCATTAAACTCTGTGGATCCCCGGAATGAAGGAGTGTTTAGTCGGAGGTCTTAGGTCTTATACCTCCCCATTATTATTTTTTTTTCCCCCAGATTATCCTTAAATTGATATACTCCCTGTAGATAAAAATTAATTTTACTCTGTCAAAGAGCAATGAATTTTGAATTTGTATTTGTGAATTCCTTGGTCTCCCTAATTCTCATCTTTTTCCAAATATGGGTGCTCAGGATAATAAAAATTCTTATTTAAAATCTGAAGCAGATGACAGCAGTGTCCCAACCTTCATCTGGGATGAAGAATTTCTTTATAGAAGTAGTCTGATTTTCTGTTTCCCTCTTCAACACATCTGTCTCAGTTTTGAACTTCATATCCAGAAATTAATTTTAATTTGCAATCCATGTTCTCCCCTTTTTTGTGCCTGGATTGCCAGTTGCAAAGTTATTTTGGTCTTACTCAGTTTAAATCAATGGAACTGTATATAAGTGTAATGTCTGCTGGCTCAGCAACACTGCAATGCACGCAAAAGGCAAGGAAGCAATGGTGCTGCATTTATTGATGAAGTAATAAGGCATTATAATAGTGGTATATCAAAAGTGATATCTGCTTTGCCTTTACGAGGCTCTGTAAGCAGATATTTGAATATACCTGTCTTCAAGATATATCTGTAACAGATTTTATCTAATTACTCAATGTAGTGCTACTGCTTGTTATTGGAGGGCTTGTTAAAGTATATACAGCTGTCATGTCATGTCACCCATTTTAGAAAGAACTGTTGTAATTTCATTTTAATGGCAGTGTATTTTAAAACAGATTTTACTATTGGGATCAGGGAGAATTGTATTTTGTTTCAAGTTTGACCATGGATTATTGCATATATTTTTGCCCATTAACTTTCTGTTGTTGCTTTAACTCAGTAATTAACCACCCCTGCAAAAAAACCACCCCCTAGAATAATACAGAAATGATCCCTTTAATTGTACTAATAAAGACTGTGACAGCTGAATTTAAATACAACCAAACTCTTCCCACTAAAGTGTTAATGAAATTAACAATAAAAAAGTATAATGATTTCTCTTGGGATAATTACATGGGTAATTTAACAGCACATTTGGATAAAAACTGAAAGCATTTATGTGATGTATAGTTAAACCTCTGTAAATGGTATATAGAAAATCAAAGGCTTTCTTGTTGTCTTTCAAGTACAAAAGAAATCTTTAAAAATGTTAAGTAGTAGCTCTTCTTAAAAAGTAAATTTATCTTTCATTTCTCTCATATTTTCAACATCACATTATTTCTTGTTTCATATGGAGTGACAGATCACGCTATGGAAATAACATTTGATATACTTGCTAGTCTCTAAGTGAATGCATAGACAATTGGCATTCTCTTGCATAGCTCAGTGGAAAAATGGTTGTTGCGTGAGAAATTTTGATACAATATTTTCAGAATTTTGGCAACAGAAAAGAATGGTATTCGAATAGTAAACACATTAATTTGGAGAAGAAAGATGAGACGGTGACCTTGCAGGCATTCTGTTTCAAAATAAATAAGCCACAATTTCAAATATGAGCTGACTTTCCATTAATATAATAATACACTATTAAAGATCCTTCACATCTCTCTTTTCATGCTGGTCATCAGACACTCTGATTGCCCCATGTACAGAAATCAAGCTAATCTGGTAGATGTTCTTCAGGTTTGGTTTTTTTTGGTTTGGTTTTTTTTTTTTTGAGAAAAGAGCTGCTTCTCTGCCATGTCTGTGTTGCACAGAAGCAACTGCAATCCACAGAGGGAAAGGTAGTTCTCCGGTAGGCCAGGCACAGGTTATTTATTACTTTCATTAGGTCATAGTCAGCACCTTAAACTCATCCAGAGTCCAAGGGGCTTTTGTGATGATCACAGAACATCTGATAAGCATATACTCCGTTCATTAAATGAATTGATGCTTGCTGCAAGTGTCATTTTTCTAGTTGTTTTATATTATAGCCACAAGCTGAAACGTGTTCGCCGGCTTGCTCCTTCCACAACCCCCGAATGCGGTTTCAGAGAAACAAGCAGAAGCTCCCTATTCAGAATAAATCATACATATGACTCAAGCTAAAGCCAGGCTCATTTTTTTAGATCCAGCCACAACTCTACTCAACATTAGTTGAAGCATCAACCTATATTAAGCAAAGACAAGTAAAAGACACACGATCATATGTCTTTCAAGTATAAATAGCCAGTGCCAACAGCAAATCTCTCTCTCTTCTCTTTCTAATAACCTCCTAAGAAATTCCATGTGTGCCTTGAAGATTAGCAATAACAGAATGGCATTTTATGGGATTCCAAACATGAGACCTCTCCAGGAAGAGGCGTAATTACAATTACTATCAGACACTGAAAAATTAAATGTGCTCTCAGAAATGGATCTATCAGACTTACAGAGAACAGTGGTATCCGCTTTTGCCAATATCTGCAAACAGCCCAACAATGTCTCAAGGAACGACTTTAGGTGACAGATAAAGCAGCAATTCCCTGGACACTTGTTCTCCGTGTGTCATAAAGAGATCATTGACCTCTGTCTATCTAAACTTCAACCCAAAATTGTCATAGATCGAGGTGATATTTGACATTCAGATGTTTTGAAGTTAGGCTCAAAGATCATTCTCCAACATTATCCCCAAAACAGAACGGTTTGATACTTACCGATCTGAGTTAACCAGCTTCAGGCTATAACTTTCTGAGCAAGAAAGACACAGTGATAGTCAGCTGGCAAAGGGTACTGCTTTGCTCTATTACTTTTCTGTCAGGAAAGGTAGTGGGCCTAGAACAAGGCTTGTGTGATGAGGCTTTTATAGTTTTCATAGCATCTTCTTTTCTGGTAGAAAATTAACAGATTCTGAGGTTTTAAGACCATGCTTTAGTTTATTTTGCAGCACATAAAGGAGTTGCTCTAATGCTTTTAGAAGTATAAGTGTTGTCAATTTGTTGTTTACTTTATTGATGCTTAGGTCAGTGAGGATTGAGTTTCCTTTGCAGAAGCTATGGTCCTTATACTATGATCTTTTAATTCTTCCATCAATTTATTTTAATTGTTTTTGCAAGTTGTTTTCAAGCCCTATTAAAAAAAAAACCCAAACCCCAACATTTCTTATTTCAGAAGAAATCAATCTTATTACTCTTTGTACCTCTAAGAATTCTTTTGTTCTTGCAGTTCTCAGAAACCCATGTGGATTCCCTCTGGCCTTGATAAATTCCTACGTTTTCAGTCTAAGTTCTTCTGAGCTTCAGTCTTTTGATGGTACCTAATATGCATCATCTACTGACATTAAGTGTAATGTATTTTTTCCTCCTGCAGAACATAGGATTGCATTATAGTACAATCTCCATTGCTTAGTTCTCAGCTGTTTTAATTTTTCTTTTCAGCTTCTTATATTTAATTGTATTAACAACATCTTTTCCTTTTATTTGCTGTGCAGCCAATTCTTCCACAAAATAATCCCTGAAAGTGTGGAAATTGTATTTCTGAACTATTTACCACTGTATTATTGGACTATTTTAGATGAAAATACCTGAAATCATTCTAAGTAACATTCTCATTGACTTTGTCTTCTTGGTCCGATTCGTTTGGGTAATCAGTATCCTTGGTAAATCTGGATTTGATATGGTAGCTCTAGAAACATACATGTATTCTAGCAGTCTGTCCATACAGTTTTAACCAGAATGGTTTTCCATTTGTGAAATTTCTTAGATTTATCACTGTATGTTCATCTTTTCAACATAATCATAGTCTATTCTATGTAGTTTATAATGAGTATCCATCTCCCAGATGTATGAACTATTCCGATATGATTCTGTAGCATTTTTTTTATTGGGGGAGGGGGTGATGTGCAGTGTCTCCCTTTTTTTTTTTTTCTCTGAGTATGTATAAATGTTTGTTGAATATGGAGAGATAGCTGCTTTGGTTTTCAATTCTATTTTTACATTACTCCTGAATTTTGCATTACTGACTCTACAGCTCCTGCCAATCTTCAATGTATTTTCCTTCTTTTTGTGTCAACAGTCTCATTTACAGTGATTAGGAGAGAACTCTTTCTTTTCATGATGGCCTTTTCATGACGTTTTCTACTGTGTTTTCTTAACTTTGTCAAATTTAGTTTTCTCATTTTAATCTGTCTTTGCTGTCACATGTAGAATTTTCCTACACAGGGATTAATGAGTGATTAATCTTTTTATTCCATACTAAAATATAATCCTGAAACAGCTTGTTCATATCCTTAACCTAATGAGTTGTCTCTATGAATTCAATAAAATAACTACAACATGCTAGACCAGATTGAATGTTTGCAGTTCTGGGGCTGGGAAGGAGACTACCTGGAATTAGCAGGGTTTCTTTGGCCGTCTATTTGTCTTATGGTTGCATATCTGTGGTCTGCAAATGACCGTTTGCCTGCCCCACAGTACACAGTCTGTATTTTGTCCATATAAGTATACCGAAAATACAGGCTATAGAAATTTTAATTAGAAGTTGAATGATAGGTTTTATGGGGGCCTACTAGGTATTCTGAGGGTGCAGTACTCTTTTATTCTGTAACATAAGACAATAGTGAACTATACCATTAGACTATCTATTAAATCTAGTCAGTCCCAAGAGCAGTTTTGACAGATGATTTTTTTCAATTTGATTCAGTTATGATTTATTAAAAATTGTTCTTGAATGTTGGTAACTCATGCTACATGTCTGTTCATATGAGGACAAACCTATGTCCGTATAAGACACTGTGTTACTAGTTTCAGAACAGTGAAGTATTTAAGTGAATATTTACCATGAGGCAGCAAAATAGAATTGAAAGAAATTATGCCTTGTATCTCAAAGAATATATTTTGAAGTGCTTCATTTTCAGCCAAAGAAAATATTCTGTTGACTATTTTTTTTCCTTCTTTTTTTGTAAAAGAAAAACATTTAATAATGTACATCTAATCTTTTGCTTATTGTATGATCTATGGAATGCTAATTGTTAGAAGAAGTGAAAAACAGAGATTAAACAACATACTTATTCCTCCCACTGGGCTAAGAATTAGCAAAGTCATGGTTTCACAAAGTTGATGTCAAATATTCCCGGGGCTAATGTAATAAAGAAATTAGAATGAGTTTTTCCTAACTGCACTGAAATGGCTTAGGAAGAGGGATGAAGAAAGGAAGGTAATTTTTCTGTTGTTTAAATTCCTTTTCCCATAGTTTATTGAAATGATAAATAATGAGACTGAAACATGTAGAACAAGCTTTGGTATAACCGAATTAATTTTAAAAGAGCTGGGGTGTCACAGGGAGTGCGCACCCTGTGAACTGAGTGGTTTTGTTTCTTTAATAACATTTTCTCAGCATCCGATAATAACATAAAAATAAAGCTTTTATATCTTCTGAAGCACACTTGTCAAGTTCTCAGTGGCATCTTATAATTGTGAAAACTAAAGGTATGCTTTAACTCTCTTCTGTTAAGCATCTATATCGAGGTCTTTGCATGCTTATTTTTCTCCATAGTTTTAAATGTGTGGGAGAATTTGATCAGTGTCCTTTTTATATTCAAAACGAGCCAGCTTCTGTCTCAAAAGTGTCTTATTGTCATGATGTCACTGCATCTCAAGATTTGTGACCTTTTGCTCCATATGGATTCATGGTAGACCTCGTTGTGTTTTTGCAGACAAGATTGCTTTTGTCCCCCCGCTAGGGGGTATCAAAGCCTTTTGGACTAAAGTTTCACATACTGGTAGGTTTGCAAATAAATAAATAAATAAAATAAAAATAACATACTAAAAGTACCCAACAATAACTGAAAGCACCCAACAAAGAAACAAACCTGAAGCTTATGTATAATAAGGACCGCCAGATGTCGCAAAGGCATCATTGATGAAGTGTTTTTTTATCCAAAATGTGGCACTTATATGAGGAATAGTAGTATTGTGTTTGAGAGTTGCAGAGGCCATAACAGGTCAGTGAAATGTCCTTCAAACATTTGATTTTTACATTTGAGAATAGGCCAAGATGAAAAGATAACCACATATCTGACATTGACGTTACTACCATTTAGACAACCGATGCAATTGCCTTAGTCAGTGGGATCAATCAGACCTTTATTACTTTGAAAAACACATAAAAGATTTAGGTTTTGGTTTTTTCTTATAAAAACGAAGGTTCTGAACGTCATCAAACATAGATCACAAACTTCTAATTGTAAAGTTATTATAGTATGTATATAGTTTTATTTTCTCCTTGTTCTTTTACAAGTTGAATACTATAAAAAACAATAAAAAGAATAACAAGTAGTCTTGGAAGAATTTGAGCTGAGTTGAACAGTATGCATAAATTGGCAGTTTAACAAGTAGAACTTGGAAACAAGTATTTGATGATTGATTTTTTTATTGAGACAGAATGAGAATGATAGTGGATAAAGTGATTTTCCTTATTGAGAGAAAATATAGTGTTTTTCAACATGTCTTCAGTATGAATGGAAGCCCTGTCAAAAAAACTGAGCAACACATAATATCTTTTAAAAGGTAAATTAACATAAGTATATCACTTAGTTTATGGATCAAATTTTACACTTGTCAGTTTTATTCATAATGTCATAAAGTTTATATTGTAAAGATAGTGCTATTACCTTTGTTATGTCCTGGAAAAGCCTAATATTAACTGAGTTCATTGTAGAATTTAAAGTATATTCAGCTGAAGAAATGCCAGTGCAGAAAATTAAGTCCAAAATATGTATTCATGTGCAGATCTTAGTCAAATCCCTAGTAATTTTAAGAACTTGAAATACATTATTCAACAAGTAACCTGGTGTACGCTTGCGTTTAATGGGCTCTGCCTGAGTATACAGAAGCTGTCAAGATAAAATACGGAACATGCATCATTCTAATTCAATTATGATTATTCTTAAAAAAATAAAATAAATGTGTGTCCGAGTGTGTTTGTATTATACATGGAAACGTGCGATCGTTATTGCGAAGTCTGGATTTGAATTTGTTTTGTATGATTCTTGTTAATTTCTATGTTGCTCAGGTATATGTGTACATACCACATATACACACAGCATATAAATATATAGATTTTGTTTAATCAAACGTTGAAGATGTTCAAAATGTTAATTGAATTTATACTGAATGCGTATATGTATACTTATCATACATGTCTGCTTCCCCATATTATGCATAGAAAAATAAATTAGTGATATAGTTATGCATATACATATTTGCATAATTGTAATAACCCAAGTTAAATAGGCCCTGGACTTCCCTCTGCCTTCAAGTAAAATGCTTGTTGAGAATTGACGTGTGGAAGCAAGCGTGCCTGTATCTCCGATTATGATTTTGATGACATTTGTCTTTTATAATTGTGATGTCAGTGGAGTTCTTAACAGGCAGTTCCTAACTTAATAGACATAGTTGCATAATATTCCATGGATATAAAATTCTTTAACTCTACCTTTGAAGTCTTTGCATGACAATTGAGGGGTTGTTTTGGTCATGGGTTTTTAAATGGAGATAGATTTATATATGTATGTGTTTGTGTACTCTGCTTATGAGCTACATACATATGGAATACTCTGCATTTTGTTCTAAGACTTTATGTATATTTAACCTTTAATTTAACTAGCAGGTTGTAAGATTTCCATAAAAAATAGATGAGCTTTGAACTCACTGAATGTTATTGGTGTAGCACAATCAATCATTTCTAAAGGTTAATGGTGTTAAAAACAATGAGAACATATGTCTTATTTTTAATACTGTTATATTAGCAAAATTATTTAACATAGGTAAGGAATTTGTATCCTGTTCTTTGTGTTAAATCAGGATTTACAGTTTTTGAATGGCAGATTATATTTTTTTAGTATCAAAGTTGAAGGGGAAAAAGACAAGTAAGTATTTATATAAACTTTTTTATTATGGATAAGATAATTGGTGATATGGTAGCTATGGCATCTTTCTAGACCTAAGTTGATCTGGAATGTATTACAGTTTTTTTGAAATGTTTTTACTTTTCTCCATCCCATTCTGCTATCTTTTAATAAAATATGACTTATATAGGTGTTATCCTAATTACATCATACACACAATTCCTCAATGAAATAAAAAGTCAATACTTGAATGACAGTGTGGTGGGGGGGCACAGGATTTCAAATGGTAAAAACCTGCTCTGGTAACAAAGACTGAATCCATCCCTATGTTGCATAGCTTCCTGATCATATCTTTAAACCTGATAGTAACAAAGAATATTTATTTGTTGCCAAGCTATTGTAGGATTTATTTCTGAACTCAAATCCCAATTATCAAGAAAATTGCATCCTCTTTATCTCGCAGAAGCGTATACTGCATCATAGCATATTTGGTTATTTGGTACTATAATATTATTACCTTGCTTGAAACACATGGTCCCTCTTGATATACAAGAAAAAAACTGAATCCATTTCAATAAATTAATAGGGATGAGAATCCCAATCCATCGTTCTTTTCAGAGGTTCACATACATTGTAATGAAATGCATTAGGAGTTTTCTTCACTTGAAATCCAAATGAGACCCATTTTGGCTCACACCCTTGACAGTCTCTTTTATAAGCACTGCTGTCTCCTGTTCATGTGTGGGCTTAGTAAAATGCTTCCTTTGTAAGATGCACAGAGACAATATAATGCCATGAAAGACGAAGGTGTCAAAACACAAAGTTAGAGGCAATCTAATCAATGCCTCCTGATTTAGCCTTTGAAGGCTCTCTTCATTAAAACTCTTTAATTGTGAGGCTTATCTTGAGGTAGAGCTGTTACTTAATATTTTTCAGTGTCATTCTTTGGACAGTCATTTGTACCTTTTAAACGTAATTTCAATATTCATTGTTTAGTAAATTGGATGCCTTGTTAGCAATAGTGGTGGTATGAATGACTTGCATTCAAGTGATTGAAGGTAATAGTGTATAAATGCTTGGTTCTCTCCCCCTGAAGTTTAATGTGTTTTATTTCTATGTACGTCATTATAAAATATATGGTTTTCATTATGGGTCTTTTTATGTATAGGAATGCAGGTTAGAATATTTTAAAATTATTAATAGAAAGATTTCTAGCTGAATCTTTTTGAACTTTTTTAAATTTTCAGATTTAGTGCAACCATTATAACTTCTATATAAGTGGTGAAAAATGTGATCTCGTATTATATTATTCTAAATAAAATCTGAAAAGGTATGAGACAAAAAAAAAGATGGCACGTAGGTATTTTCTTCACAAATTATCATAGAGTTGGTAGTGGTTGCTGGAAAGCAACTTCCTGAAATCCGTTGAAAACAAAGTGTGTCTGAAAGCACATCATTTGGAAAATGCTTTTAGAGAAATACTTGCTTTCCTTCTGAAAACTGCCAACATAAAAATAAATGAGAGCCTACAATACAAGTCATCTTTGTTTTTGGAGCCAGATGACATATTTTACTTTTAAAAAAGATGCCCATATATATATAGTTTCTGTGTGTGTGTGTGTGTGTTGAATTGTGCTGTAGTGCTACATGTATACGCATGTACGTGCTGTATCAGTAGATGCATTTTGATATTACAGTATTTGCTCATAGTCCTATTAAAATTTTGAAAGATGTACTGGAAAACAAATGTTTTTTTTTACAATCTCATAAAACCTACATCTATTTAATGTCTGGAATATGGGAAAAGCTAAAACTATCTTGTAATAATTAACAATAAAAATAATTTTAACATGTAAAAAAAAGCAAAAAAGATGAATACTATAGAATTGATTTGCAGAAATCTTGAAAATAGAAAAAGAATTGAGGCAACTTTGACCTGATTTTTAAATGACTAGTGTGGTGAGTACAGCTGCTCTAGCTTAGTAATTATTTGTGATAGGTTGTTTTTGAGTCCCATATGTATAGGAGCTCCAGGCCCAACTACCTCATTTGCTGGCACACAAACAGATTCTTCCAGGTGCTGAAAATTAAATTTTAATATATTATTTAAATATTAAGAGAATTACACTTTCAGTAATTTTACTGCTACAGCTGGAGTGCAAAGTGTGCCTATACACTATAGAGATTGTTGCATGGTCTCCCAGAATGAAAATTCCCATTGGCTTTAAATACTTTCAAGGAAGTAAATGTTTGATGTAAAGATAAAAACATATATTTGCTATCCCGTGTATGTAAAAAATATTGTGTGGATCTTGACCTATTTATAGACTAAGATTTTAAAATGTTACATTGCAATTTATATGAATTCACATTATAAAACAGATAAAAGTTTAAGAGATAGTAAGGAAAAACTTAGTTAACCCTGTGCTGAGGGCTTGAGTAAGACAACAGTTCCAAAAAGCTGTTAAGCAGATGGTTAACCTAAAACATGTATTTAATTATAGTGATACCAAGTTAATATATTTTCTGGATTAAAGTTCATGCATGTAACTTTACTGCATTTAATCACATGGAAAAAATGTGTTGCTGAATTGGGCATCTCAACCCTATTTCAGCGTTTAAGAGAAATATTTGGAGCTGACTGGCTTACACCAGTTTTTTTTCCCTGAGAAAATTAGGAAGGCTTTCATGAAAAGGTAAAGCAAGTTGTAGGAAGGTGTAATTGCACTGAACTGAAAATACCATACAATGAAATATATTTTTAATTCCAAGAATTTTCCGTGATGCCCATCCCTTCTGTTTCATTGTTTCAGCATATTTTTAACTATTCTTGGAATGAGCAGTAACATCCAAGTTCAAATGTGGGTTAAGCAGACTTGGAATGCGCTTCTGAGGGTTTTTTTCCCCTGTTTTGAAACATTATAACTGAATGTAAATGTGTCCTAAAAACATGCTGCTACTCTACCTAGATTAGCAGTTAACAGGCTGGTCCACTAAGGATGGTATCTCCTGTAGCTCTCTGCTGGTTTAATAAATATTACAATCCAGAAACTTTTTCATATGACATCAAATAATTCATTAATCAATTCATTGGTTTGCACTATGCATCAGTAGAAATCTGTAGGTCGTTGGAATAACTTCAGCCTTGCACAATACTCTGTCTTACCCAGTGAACTTTTATTTTCACTTTTTAAAATCTCTCCTCTTTAAAAGGGCCTTAAACAGGACTGTGTTGTCAGCAATCTGCTCTCGGTGTCATTTAATTTCTTTCCTAACTGTGTGAATTCTGAAAGGTTGTTTAGGTGAAGCTAATTCAGTTATGGATTTAAGTTCTCCACTGATTACTCTTTGTAAAGGGAAATTCTTTCCATTTGTTTTGATTATAGCACTGAATATTGATTGGGATTCATTTTAATACTGAATGGAATTCCATTGTAACAAGATCATCACCCCAGCTCTTGTCCAAAGTCTGTCTCACTAAATCCATTAATCTTTGGATTAGATGATTTTTCTGAAAATAGGATAGGCTGTGTAGTCTTATTACAGGGTCGTGCTTAAGGCAAAAGTTATAGCAACTTTTAAAACATATTCTAATCTTCGCAAAATCATTTTGGAAAGAAGTAAATTGCAGTGCTTTTATCTTAATTATGTAGTTGTATTTCAAGATGAATAGTTCACAGTTCCTATTACAGTAGTATCTTCTACTATTTTTAATAGTTATGGAATTTCTTCAGTTGGAAAGTTCAAGATGGAACTGATTTAAAGCAAAACACCAATGTAAAATTAGAGAAATTAAGTCCAGAAAACAGAATCATCACTACATGTCTTATAATCTTTTACCACCTATAAATCTAAATTTCTCCTCTATCTAGTGCCCTACATTTTTTTTCAAAGCATCTGATCCCATGTTGTATACATGCTAGTTTTAGTTTGACTTTTATTACAATTTAAATATTTTTATGTCTTCTAAATTAACAAATATTTTGGATTTATGAATAGCCTTAATTAATTAAGCACCCACATATTTTGTGTAGGTTACACATTGATTTCATTGATACAGAATCAGTCCCTAATCTTCCATCCTATTTGAACTACCTTTCAAGTATAATGAAGTACTGATGTTAATAGTTAGCATAATGTATTTTTGAACAGTCTTTTGACTGCCGTAAGGTATTTCTTCCCGTACTGAGAGATTCATTTTCTTGTAAAGGAGGAGTATGTGATTCAGACTTACAAAATACATACACAGTCCTATGTTCATGAAATAAATTATCATGTTCCTTTTCAGATCCAGTCTCCTGTACTAAGAATGTTACTGTTGGATTTTGTATCATGACAAGCTAAATTTTCCTGATTTCAAAATTAGACTGTTAAGGACATAAGGATAGTATGTTTATGACGAGGCTTGAGGGGATATGGACTCCTTTGCCTTACCTGGTGGGATGTGTGCCGCAGTCCTGTGACACAAGTCCGCACATCTCTCCGGTCAACATCAGGGCTGCCTCCAGTCTAATGATGGCGCTGATTGTTATCCAATCAGATGGCTGTACCCTGCAATTTGATGAATGCTACTAATGAAGATAAAATAAATTACGTTTTCCCTTCCACATTGTTAACTATTATTAATGTTTACATTGACCAGAAATCAGTTGTCTTACTGGGTTCTCTCTGATAAGTGTTGCTGGGAAAGATAGCCACGTCAGCTGTTGCCTCACACTGCCTGATGCTGTGCAAAATATTTCTTTTCTGAGATAAAGCAACTACTATTTTATTATAAATACAGAATCTATAATTCAAAACTATCAACAGACTAGGTATTTCTATGTAAAGAAGTATAAAAGATAAAATTGACCATGATCAGAAGTACAATGCTAGGTATTTCCAAAACAAGCATCACTTTATTAAATTGAAACAAAGTGATTTATAGTGTTATTTTTGTCTCTTTTTAAGGCAATAAAATAAAAATTAGCTACATTAGAAATCTGTTAAGAACTGAAAATGCATTACCTGAAGCAAATCCAGAGCCTAATTTTGTAATCTCGCCATTAGAAGACAACGAACTGATAAAGCAGAATGCTTTGCTCTTAAATGGACTTTCACAACGGCCCAGGACTTTGTTTTCCCTTGATTTAATAGGAGACATTCCCAGACTGAAAGTGTGAGTCTAATGAAGAGAATGACAAAATTTCGGTAAGGCTATTATTTCATCTCAGGCGGCAATGTATTATTGAATTTTTTTTTCTTTTCTTTTAAAATCTAAAGTATTGTAAAAATTTTCTTTGAAAATGTAGTACACATTTAAAATGTACAAAATTCCTTAAATGTAAAATAAGCAGAGAAGGGAAGAGTGACAATTGAGAAAACATAGGAAGTATTTTTTTTGCTTGCTTTCTCTTCCCAATAAGAAGCATCTTGAGTACGTAAATCCATACACAATACTCACAGAATTAATATAGTGGAAGAGGGTTTTTTTAAGTTTTTCTTCACCACATTGTGACTCGTTCTGCATGATTATGACCCCAAGACTTCTTAAAACTATTTTCCCCTTAAGACAACTGCAGATTTCAAGTGAAGTACTTAAATATAACCTCATTTTTCAGAGAATTGTCAAATTTTAACATTAACTGAATTTTCCTGATTGCTGAGATATAAGAGATTGACCCCACAAGATGGAACAAGTCTAATTGGAAGTAGCATAAAAGATGATAATATCAATGGGTTTCAATGTAGTATAATTATATGTTGAAGCAGAACCCTGAAACTCTATTACTGCACATTGACAGGCAGTATCTTAAAAGCCAAAGTCAGGAAGCTAATTTCCAGGGAAAATAACAGTAGACAGATTAATACAAAATATGTATTTTAATTACAAACTATCGTAGACTAATCATCAGAAGGCCTTTCTCTTTTTTTTTTTTTTTTTTTTTAAACTGTTAGGTATTTTTATTGTTTCCTTGTATTTCAAATGAGATTTAGTAAAAGCTAAAATCCTGCCATTCTCAGATTGTAAGGACCTACAAAACTTACGTTCAACATCTCTCCGTTTTTCATGCTCAGTAATTAAAAATGGCTATGGGCATTTTTCATCCTTTGAGATTTACCAACTGCTATAGCATTTGTAGAATGATTTCTTCACCTGCTTTTACATGGAATAACCAAATATTGGAGAAGCTTGAAGTACTTTAAAAAAAAAAAGTTTACCTCTAGGCTTCTCATCTTCAGCACATAGGCGGCTATATTGCTATTCCACCATTCAATTAATTTTGAAATCCTAAGAACAAAAGTCATTAATAAGTCTTTTGTCACGGATAAAAGAAGAGAGATTCCTTTTTAGTATTTGTATGTCATCATGCCAGGCCTAGAAAATTAGTCTAATTTATTATTTAAAACACTGGTGGGATTCCTAATTGCATTCATCATTAGATATGACACGTTTAGAACCGAGAACCATATCCAGTGAGAATTTTCCAGTTTGAATTTTGAAATAAAAATATTTTTCAAGAGATCCCTAGCTATCGCTTGTTACTATGGCAACAGCCCTATTTGTCTGAGAGCTCTGCCCGCTGCCAATGGGAGCGCGAGCAGCGTCAACTAAACATACGAATACATCAAAGACAAATTCATATGCTCAATCTGATCAGCTCAATTAATGTAAGAACAGAAGCTGAAGGGGGTTAAAAGAGGGCATCCATTCAGGATAGATGAAGCCTCTTTTAGCAGAATATATACGCCGGCCTTTTGGGGGAGGAATTTAGCACACTGTCAAAAACATTATCAGAAAAGGAAAGTACTAGGCCTCCTACACCTAACAGATATGAAGCTGTCAGACAAAGAATAGCACTATTCATTAAATGACACTTATTTTCTCCCACTTTACAAGAATACAGTGAACAAAACAAGCAGGGGAGCAGCTGAGAGAGACACTTTTTTCTTTTCCTGGTGATGACAGACATGCAGCAATTATGGTGATAACTAAGGAATACTAAACAAGAAGCCAGGCTCCATTCTGTTTATCACCTAAAATTTTATGTTACTAAATTTGCATGCGACTCTTGTTTTGTTTTATTATTTATGTCTAGGACAAATTAGATCCTTTTGTTTTTAACGTGGTGCTTTCAGTTTGGTGAAGAATGCCACTAAACTATACGCATTCTCCCGTTTTTCTTGTTAAATGGCCATATCAAGTTGAAGTGCTTTTGAAGTGAGAGAGTTTCAAAGCACAACAAAACTGCTGTTACCAGTGGGGGGGAAAAAAGAGCATTAGTGTAATGGCAGGTATTGTGTACTATTTCTGCCGTACATAACTCTGGAAGGCAGTTAGTGAAAACCTCTGCTAATTCCCACCTTGATTTGCAGAACGTGGTAGGGCTTTGTTACGTATTTTTAGCTTCGTTATTTACACGGCCCTGTAAAGTTTGTAGGTGTTACGTAAGTTAGTATGCTTTATAGCAGATGGAAGTGAGTGGGAAGTCCCGCAAGGCTACTAGCTTTTAAGAATCTTATACTTAAGCCATGATGATCTGATTTAAGGCCTATTATCAATAGTCTGCTACTTTTATCTGCATGATCATGGCCTGATTGATACTGACTTCGTAGCCATGTACTCCATAATACGCTGTCAGGCAATGCTGACAGCTGCAATGAAGGAACAATAAATGTGGGGCAGCAGTAATGTAAAGGTCCAGCCAGGCTGTATGAAAACTGATAGCTGCGATATTGGCTCCTATGTTACCACATATACCAGCCCCTTTGAGAATTTCTTGGTGAGTGAATTAAAATGGTCTCCTGATACACAGAGAGAGGGCAGGGGGAAGGTCTTCCCTTAAAAAACCTGCAGATTGCTAAATCCCTGCATTAAAGTTGATAGGTAGGCATAAACTTAAAAGAAAAAAAATATCAAGAAATGTTCCGGCTCAGAAAAATGGATGCACAAAAATTGCTGTAGGTATTTATATACTGGTACACACGAGTACATAATATGGCTAAATTTAATGCAATAGTTTAAACTTGTTGGTGGGACATCTTTTTCTAGTACCCCAGCTAAGTTTTTGAGCAACCTTTTGATTTTCATTTATTTTCACATGTGTTAATTATAATGCAGCAAGAAATTCTCAGTTTCTAATGTAATTAAATTAAAACTCCCCAATCTTATACCTTATACCTATACTCTAAACCAGATTGTAATTACTTGAACCAGGCCTTGATTTCAGCTAAGGCCTGTGGTGTACTGAATTCAGTGCTTTTTTATTTCATGTTCTGAAGGTATGTAGATGTGTGTCCACTATTACATGAAAGAAACCAGTAAAATTAAAATAAAGCAACCAGTACGTACATTCACAATAGAATATTATATTCCTGTGCCTTCAGATTATAGAATTTTTGTGGTGTCAGGCACTTCAAGAAACTGTAGGCTGAACAACAATATCTAGCTTGTAAAGACATCAGAAAAATGTATTTTTATGGATTCTCTACCCTCCTTAACAAATAAATAAATAACACTCAGGTGTCAAAACCAAAATGTAAATACAAGTACTTCCATTTTGTTGATTATTTTATTGTTTAAGAACACATAGGAACACTGAGGCCTTAGTCAAGTTCAAATTCCAGTTTTGTGAAAGATAAAAACCAGGTTCTTTGCCTCAAAAGACATGGTGGTCTCTGTTGTACATAGGTATTACGATAAGAAATATGTAAGAGAACTACAGTACTTTAGAGATATATTTAGTTATTTCAATATGCTGTTGCTCTAGTTGGGCTCAGAAAAGCATTACCTTTAAAAAAATTAAAGTCATGAGTTTATAATTTCCTGGTGAAAATAATAGTAGATCTGTCCATCTTTGAAAGAAAAAAAGCTTTGTTCATGTGCTGTCATTTAAATATTTCCTAATCTTGGTACAATATCTTAAATCAGTGTTCCTTTTACTCGTATTGAGATTGAAGGCCTTTCTACGTGTTCACGTGCGATGAGCTCAGAGGATTTCACAGAGCACTAGCCAACCCACACTGACTCCGTGCATGACCACATCTGGTTTGCTGTTTGCTCTGGCCATCCTGTGTTTAGTGTGCACAATGTGCATACTTGATCTTAGCGTGGGACGGTCTGTCTGCTATTACCGACGTCTTGAGTTTATGACACCCTGCTTTCTAGTGTAGAGAAAGTCAAAGTTTGTGACTTTATGGAAATCTTCTTTATAAACATCGTAAAGCATAGGGCTTACAACATAATGGTATACAGTATTTACATAGTCCTGGTGATGTGTAAAGACACTTTATATGAAAGCATGCACAACGTCCAAAAGAAGAATTAGAAAGTAGAGTTTTTCCAAGGCTACCTCCAAATATGCAATCTGCTGATCAATGAAACCATAAGGCCAATTCCTTCTATCCTTAATCATGAAATTGGGTTCTTTTGTCTATAGCGTGATTAGTTGAATAAGGAAGGCAAATGAAATGATTTGACTTAAATGCTGCAATGGTGGTCTTTCTTGTACATTTGGATAATCAGTATGCAGCATTCAAGTTTCTAAAACAATAAGCTGCTTTTACATTACTGTCATTTGGAAAAGCATATGCTCCTACTAGTTTTTTCCTTTTCTGTAGGTATGGGTTAAAATGTCTAAACTTGATAATTTAAAAAAATTCTTTAAAAAGAAAAAAAAGACCAAAACAAAACAGTTCTAGCCTGATACCTTGCACAATATGCCAGGAATCAGCCTGAAGCAAATTTTAACATTCACATTATAACCCTCTGAAAGTAGGGATGTATAATGGGAACACTGACAGACCCTGAATGACACTTACGTTGACAGACAGTAGCACCACTAGGCACCCATAATTAGATCTTTTGTGTGCTTGCAGTTAGCTAAAAAATGCTCCCTAGTTTATTAGAAAAAACTATTTCAAAATTAATCATCAAAAGGTAAGTTGTGTAATGATGATGGAAATAAAACGGAATGTAAAAATAATGTTCCTAGTTTTCAATTCATTATGATGACGTCTGTTAGTTTTTTATCTAAAGACACCTCATTGACTAAAGGTTTAATTCAGAGATATCCGTCTGACACAATTTATCAATATAATGAATTTACATTTTGGAACATGGGCTTTACTTTTTTCTTGAGTAGATGATACTCAGTTTAGGTTATTGTGGACTTGATTACATACTGTACCAAATAGCTTATTAAGATACATGTGTGCATCTTTTGCTTAAGTTCTTATGATAGTTTTGGCTTCTTTGAATTCCTGAATATTTTCAAATTCCCACAGCTTTCCAGTGAAATGCAGGTGAATAGAAGTGTGAGTTGAGGTATTTTGTACATAGTAGTTGCACTATTAATCTGTAATGCTCTTGTATTTTAAAAATACAAAACTTTACTACATTTATTAGTTTTAATTATTCTTATTCTAGCAGAAAAATTCAGACTGTGATCATTTGCATTTGGACAGGAGCAAGAAACAAATTTTCTAATTTTTCTGTTTAGCCAGTTATTTTTTGTAGTGTTTCCTATAATACAGAGAAGTTTTTTTTAAAAAAATAAGCTAAATTTTTGGGGTTTAGGATATCAAAATTAATAGTAGGCCAAGAAAGTAGTTTGTTACTATAAGATGTAATGACATAAACTTATTGCACACTGGAGGTCACCCTTGCTACTCCAAATTTTTTTATGTTTTTGTAAAAAAAAAAAAAAAAAAGAAAGAAAAAGAAAGCAGTCGGTGTATCTTTTAGTATGCATGCTGAGCTTTTAAAAATACTTCAAGCAATAAAACAAGTATATGTTTGGGATTGTGTTAACTCTTTAATTGGTTAAGCAGTATGCAGTATAGGTATAGGCCGTTGGAAAAACTTTTCAGCGTGTGTTCAGATAAAGTCCCAGGAGGATTCTGTAGCCTGCATTGAAACCTCTGCTACTGGCGATTGCTTTCATCACTGTCCAGGAAGGCTAGTTTAAAGCTGGTTCTAGGACATCTAGCTAGATTGCCATTACTTTGATAGATTACCATGAGGACCCACCCATAGCTGTATAGAAGTATTGAATTACCATCAAAATAACTGTTATGTCCTTAGATAGGTACAATTAAATGTTTTATTCAGTTGATGAGCAAAGTGCGAGTTTTACTGTTGATTAGCATAAGAACAGAGCCAAAAGGTCTTGAGAAAGCCCATCCACTCCAGCCATAGGAGTTCCAAAGGAGAAGTTTAAAATTAAATCAATGTCCTTATATTTTCAGTCTTTTCCACGTCAGAAATCCTTCTGATAGATCAGAATGCAAATGGTGTGTTCTCCAGGTTACAGCCTGTGAGGTCTTGAACCGAGAACCTACATTCTAGAAGAGTTGAACAAAAAAAATTAAAGCAAAATATTCTCTGTCTCTGTCATATGAGATAGGGGTTTAGCACTCACAAAAAAAACTAAATCCAGCTTACTCATTTATAACAAATCTAATTAATACAAATATTTGCTACTAAAACATTGTGTAGTACCTTCCATTAGAGGAGATACAACACTTAATAAATACTAATTGAAAAAGCCCTGTAAAACTTTGTGAAATTCTTTGGATCTGTGTGGCAATTGTTCTTACTTTAGTGACCAAGACACAAAAATTCAGACTAACAAAGTCAGATTCCTCCACGATCTGACTGTTCAGCCTGCTGGCTGAACGTATGTAGGACAGCGTGGGAAAACCTGCCTAACCATACAACGTAGGAGCTGCTCTACTGAATCAGAACTCATGTGCTTGGTACCAATATCGTGTCTTTAACAGTAGCTCATTCCAGTGACTTCAGAGGAAGTTGTGATAGATTTTCTAATTAACTGTAATTTAACCATTGTGATGTTCAGGATGATGACCCAGGTTTTGAAGCATATTGGTCTGTGGTTGTGACCAGGAGTAATCGACTTTCATCAGGGAGCCATTGTGGCTCTCTAAGATCTGTGGTTTTGTACTTCAAATTAATTTGTCAGGGAAAATGTTTGTTGTAATAAAAGATACATTGGAAATGTTTTGCTATGATATTGGAAAAGATACTTTATTGGAAAATCTTGTGATTTTTAAACAGAACCATCCAAGCTTTGGTTTCTTTGTTAGGAAGTAGGACACACTTGCCTTGCATTCCCCTAAACATCAACCTTGGTTGGATGCACTCACAAGAATTGGCTGCTTCTTTCCTACCCTAGCAATTCAGCAGCTCCCCCGATGCCTATAATGCAGTAGCTGCTTTGAGTGCTGTGTAGGGTTCCTCTCCGGGGTTCTTAAGTCTCAGAGAGAGCAGATTATAATCTCTACTGACTTTTCTTGAGTCTGTGGGAGGGCTAGCCAATAACAAAATATTCCCTGCTCTCTTCTCACATTCAAACCCATAGAAGAACTTTTATCTTGCTTTTCAGAAGGAGCAGAAAACTAGCATTCTAGCAGTACCACCAGTTAGTGTTCTCTAGACTGCAATCCAAATTTGAAAAAATACTTGCCCACAAAGAACTTCTAGTGTAAACAAAACATGTCTTATCAATTAATCTACAATAAAGGCAGTCATTTGTCTTTCCTAGCACATGTTAGCTCAGGATCCTGTGGACTTTCCAGCTGGAGATATTTAATCACTCAACACCTGTCATCCAGACTTTTCACGCTGCTCCACATGATGCTTCCACTTTGCAACAGAGTCTGTGTGAAGGGATATGTGGGAGCTGAACATCCCAGTTCTGCGCTCCTCCATAATGCTGGGTGAATCCTAGATGGGGTCTTATTGGTCACCTTCCCTGGGAAGGCCAAATAGAGAGAAACAGGCCAAAGGTTCAAAATAGACCCAAAGGATTGATTTTCTCTTTATCTGAAACAGTTGAAGCCATTACTTTAAAACATTCTGCCTTAAAATATATGTTGGAATGCAGTACCTAAAGGGTAATTTTCTCATATATTGGGCAATCATTATAGCAGGAAAGGTCTCCCTGATACCCATTGCCCTCTGCTATGTATTTCAAATGGTATTTCTCACATCACTTGCCAAAATGCAATTTCTGGTTTCTGAAACAATTATTTGAAAGTTTGAATTGTGTTTTCTCATGAACGTGCTCTTCTCTACCAAATTCAGGTAGTGTTTTACTACATAGTTAATGCTGGTACTTACGGGTAGCAGTGCTAAACTCTGAAGACCTGGCTTGCATATTAGAATCACAGAATCATTTAGGTTGGAAAAGACCTTTGAGATCATCAAGTCCAACCATTCCCCTAACCCTGCCATCCTGCCACTAAACCCTGTCCCTAAGCACCTTGTCAGCCTGGCTTTTAAATACCTCCAGGGATGGGGACTCCACCACTTCCCTTAGTAGCAAATCTGAACCCTTCCTGAGAAGTGAGCTTCAAGGCCCACCTACATACCTGGAATCCTAGAGAGAATCCCATCCAGGAGGGAAGACCATCACTGCTGGGCAGATTGACAAGGGCAGAACAGTCTGGAGTAACTCCGGAAAAACGTGTGACCAGCCCCCCTCAATACACTTAACCAGGAGCTAGAAGTAGAAGAAACCTGGAGCTGTAGCAGAGGCCTCAAGCATACAATAAAATGATTTTATAACAGACTTGTAATACCGTCACCTGTAACTGTCAGCATACCAGCACTATAAGGAAAATGTTGTTGGTTTTTTTTGGCTTTCTGCTTACTCACCATAACTCACAGTTAGTCTTCAGTAAAATATTAATTTCTTTTGGAGGATAAAATTGGTCCTGATTTGTAGCTGATGTGCTACTGCAAAATACTGTAAACACTGTTGCACTAACAAGGTAAAATTTTACCATGATTTTATTCTGTTGGGATGGAACAATAAAGTCACAAGTCTGAAATAGGCCTGTAAATGTTATGTAATATTATCATCATCAATTAGTAAAAGATGCCTTTCCAGTAGCTTCAACTTAACAGATAATGAAGAGGTGGAAGATGGGAGGAGGATTTGTCATTGACTGAGGAACAGGAATGCATTCCTTCCCACCAGTTCCCCAAACAACGACTTTTTTTTTAATATTCTGGCAGCATGCCAACATGAGCGAGTCAGGCTTCCCAGCTGCCAATTAAAGCAGTCCAGTCCATTTCCTTGCCAAAATGAAGTAATGGCCCAGTAAAAGTATTCACAGTTCAAACTGTTCCTTCGGAAAAGTCCTAGACTATTGAGAATGGTTTGGGTTTATTTCCTTGACTTGAACCAACAACCAAAAAAATCCATAAAAAAATGCATTCTGAAGGTGAGATTACATAAGATCTGTAGAAATGTGATCTCTCAGTGTATGAATTTAAATAAACCAGTAATAAATTTTTTAATCTGTAATTTCATTAAAGCTGCATATGCCTTGAGAGCACTGAGTCATACCTAAAACCAAAATGAAATCTGTGAAAAGTAACACAGTTAAATAAACTGCATTCAAGACATACAGTCAGTCTGTATTCTCACTCAGAGGAGACAACAGGTACACACAATTAGTAATAATTAGGCAAGCGGAAGAATTGGTAGTATACCCATAGTACTGGAAAATAAATTAAAGTTTAGTTATAGATCTCTAGAAAAAATGGGAAGACAATGTACAGACTCTTCATATTCCATGACAATATGATCTCTCATCTTAAGAAAACTTCTGAGATACTTACCATGCCTTTATAAACAGGACTTACTGCATCACAGCAAGAAATAATGAGAATCTTGTAGTTAGATCAATATCAGTTCTGGGGGTTTATGATAATGAGGAGAAATACAAACTGAAAAGGGTGCGTTACATGTTTCTTATGGTACTTGTCATTTTGTGAGGCACAGCACATTAAAAAAGCCATGGATGACACCAAATCCATGGGTTTAGTTTTTCTGAGTTCTTCCTTCATATTAAGACGAAAAATCCTCAGCCAATATTTGAGTTATTTCCAGTCTTTATAATTTTTATATTTTCCTCAGTGATTGTCATAATGAGAAGTGAAAATATTGACGTAAGTAGACAATAACTCCCTTACAATAGAATGAAGCTAGTCAATGCATTTAAGAGAGAAACCCTAGTAATAAATTGCAGATGTGGAAATAAGCTAAATTTTTGCTGAATGAAGAAGCTCATAGGGAAGAGGTAACAAAAATGCTTAATAATGATGGAAGTGGATTTAATTATTACCCAGCCTGTGTGGCAACCTACATGGTTATTTTTGCAAAAGAGTCTGTCATTATTATGGACACATAGAAATATGAAGCAATTAAGTATGAATGAAAATCCATTGTCATTCGTGCCAGCTAATTACATCAATTTTATCAAAAATGCTGAAAATGTTATACTGCTAGTTTTATTTGATACATGAATAAACCAGTTGTACAGGTAACATTTAGGTTAATCTGGCACTAAACTTCACAGCACATGCATTGTCAGTACTTGAGGATTTCCTTCATTTTTCACAATATACTCCTTATCCAGAACATAATGACTGCAAAACTGGAAGACGTAAAGAAAAAGTTAAGGCAGTACAATTTAGGATACAAAGTTATATATTTTAGGTCTTCATAGAAACAGTTTTTTCTTTGCGTGTCTCCAGTGTAGGGCAAAGCTAATATTTTAGTGTGCATTTCTGTTCCAGAGACGCTATTTCTAAATATCCTCATTATCTGATGCTTCTCTTTGGAAATTTGCCTCACTTCTGCCAAGGTTTTTCTAAGTTTCAGTTATTAAATCTTTATTTCCTAATAATTGTGGGCTTTTATTTGGAAGCAAATGAGAGTCAAGTTATCTATATATGTGCTGAAGATCATGGCTTTGAAACCCAAAGCAGAACATTTTAGTACTGTATCGTCTATGAAGCTAAGAAGTGTTTCTTCTCTCATTTTTTAATAAATGGAAATGTGTGTTCAGTGGAATACTTAAATATTTATAATACTCTTGGAGGGTTTTTTTGTTTAAAATCACACTAGACTGTAAATTTATGGAGAAAGATGTATGTAGCAATAGTTTGTTAAGTATAGAAGTATATGTAAGTATACATGTTAATTACAACAATATGGTATCACAGAAATGAACTTTATACATGGAGTGATGGAGTTTCTGATGATCTGTAGCTCCTGTGGGAAGGCATTTTGCAGTCTCAGACTAACCCCAAGAAAACTTTTTTTCCCTTTTGTGAGAGTTTCTTTAGGTCAGAGGACTACTGTCTAGCTTTAGTCAGTCTTTTAGGTAAGCTGCTGACATCTTTTTAATATTTGAACAGACTTTGAACATCACTTAAACTCTAGGGGAAGCCACTGTGGCAAGTGGCGATGTTCAGAGTTAAGAATACACCGTCTAAGAACCCTAACGCTAAGAATGCACATCTTGTTAAGGAAAAATGCACTACACTAGCCAGTTTTTAGAATGAAAATGTTGTGTCCAATTATTGCATATAGTTGAGCCGAGAAGTAGACGTAATGAGGCTAGGACATCACTCATTCAGCCATTTTTGGATAACCCTCGTCTGACCTCATGTCTGACCTTGCTTTGAGCAGGAGGTTGGACTAAAGACCTCCTAAAGTCCCTTCCAACCTGAATTTTCCTATGATCTTATGATCATCCACCAGGATTGGAAGAAGTTTCCTAGCAACAAGAAATTGAAGGCATTACTAATGGATGAAACTTAGTGTCAGGGAAAAATCCAAGAGTAGTTCTAATCTATGAATCAAATTGACCAATATTATGTATGTCTCCCTTAAAGCAAATGAAACTGTACATTCACTGTGAATCCTTTGAAATGCTTTTTCCGTGCTCATCTGTCATGCTCTTCATTCCCCTTCACACATCTCTCCTCTTTATTTCTGATCTGATTTCATCCATTGACTGGCTGGTAGGTGATATTGATATAGCTGTAGGTGGTGATGGATAGGTAGCACTGTAGCATCATCAATATACTGCTGGTCCTTCCTTCTGCGATACTTCTTTCAATTGGTGTATGCAGAAATGAAAAGAAACACAAAATTGTGGGACTCAGTATATTGTCTGGTAATAGAGGGAGGCATGCTGAGGGACGACTCACTCCATTTTAGCAGGTTAACTGGGAATTCATGCATCTCTCTTAAGAAGAATAGCCATTATTTATAGTATTATGAATTATGGCAATAGCATTAATGCTGTGGAGACATCCTGAGATTGAAATGAATGTCAACCTCCGTCCACCAGTAGATAAAATTACACAGCAGTGCCACTTCCAGTTCCGTTGCCTGTCCCATTTGTACTGAGCCTATAATGTTATTCATTAGACGCGTGTCCTTTGGCTTTTCAGTAAGCTTTCCAGGAGTTTATTTGAGAAAGGGAAAGTTGGTGGTAAGCAACAGTTAACATGAATTAGTGTAGTTTCAGTGCGTTTTTGCCAAACTTTCATTCTGGCATTCCTTCATTTTTGAAAGAGAACGGGAAGCTTTTTTCCAGAATATGTTCACTATTCCAGTCAGTACTGACCACTGATATTTATTGCTCAGATGTAAATCAGAAAAACACTAGTGAGATTCACAAATGCTGGACTGAAACCATTTTGTTGCACAATACTACCCAAGGAGTGAATGCAATGTACTGTGAAAACGTTAGAACGTAGAAAAACAATTTTTTTGAGAAGTCTTCCTCAATACACTTTTACTATTCTGCTCAGAACTGAATAAGAGTTTCACATAATGGTGGATGTGTGGCTCTGATGCAAGCTGAAACTTCTCATGATGGATAAAAAAGTATGTTATGAATAACTCCTTGATATAGACCTTGCCAGTTGTAATGGAGACTGATAAAAAATAATCTTGGCCTATAATTCAGCTTCAACATAGCCTTCGAGAAAGTACTGCATCCTCACTTTTGTGATCTGCTGTTTGTGCACAAATTTGCAACATTTTCTCTTCAATGCAGAATATCAGTAAATAATAAATACCTGCTTAGGAAATGCAACAAAGAGAGATGGTTGAGGCCAGCATACAACAGTTAACTTCTTCTGTATGTTCTTGCTCTTTAGTTCATGGGCTTAATGTTTTTCTCTAGCAAGCAAAAGAATGTACTGGAATCAGGGATTTCTGGTCAAGCCAGAATCACTAATTAATTTTCTTGTCATGGAGGAGGGTAATCTTTGGCCACTGGTTTAGTATGAGAATAGTCGGTTTAAAAGAGTGGCTGAGTTGTAATGCCCTGAACTTTGATCTCTGCAATCAGCATTTGATCTGGAGTTCAGCTGCCTGCTTGCTTTGAGTCAGAAGTTAGTTTACAAAGTTGTAGGATGCCAAGCAAGGAAGTAAGAATGCAGATGCATAAGCTTGTGTGGTACTTTTTGTTGCAAAACCAGATGGCTCCTTGGCACTGGTATTCTGAGTGATATAGAACTCTCATGGGTAAAGGTATATGTGATTTGAGCGATGATTTAATATTAAGGATTTGAATATAAAGGATGCATGCTTTAATGTAGTTGAAAAACAAAGTGGAAATGCTTCTACTTTTTTTTTTTTTTTTTTTCCCCCTAAAACCTTCATAGAAATATCTTAGGTAAAAATATCTGATGTCTCAACCTGATCTTGCTGCAGCAATTTTACCTTGGTTACCTCAGTGTGAGCTCAGAGTTATTTCCTGGGTTTGTAAATCCCTCCCAGCCACGCAAAGGTATGCAATAAGCTCTTGGATAACCAGCCCAATTTCTGTTCTTGCTTTATGTGTATGATTGTTCTGCTGTTCGTATCTACTGAAGAATCATCATGGATTCAAACACCAAGAAGGATTCACCAGAGTATTCAAAGAAAGGTTTTGTGATGACTTTTCTTAGTCCCAGTATTCTCTATTATATTAATATAAAACTGTAAATTTCTATTAAAACAGCGGAATATAATCAGTGCACTACACATATAGGAGGAACCATTTTTTTTCAGTTTTATTGAAGAAAATTTGAATTTTTTACTAGCAAGGCAGTAATATAGCGCACCTTTGTTACCAGTACCTAGGGAAAAATTAGAGTAATAGTATCAGCTTGCAAATAATTTTATGACAAAAGTTTAAAACAAGCTAAATATTTTGGTTTGGATTGCCAAATGGTTAACCGAAACTTTTCATAGCGCCTCAGATTATGTTTTGTAATTCAAAATACTCCTCATGTAGGCTTCATCCTTATTCATGTTTCTGTTATGACTTGTGACATTGCCTGTTCACTGCAGTTTTAAGTGTATTAGGTCCAGAAATTCTTTTTCTACCCACAGTGCTACCAGTCAATCTTCTTGTTTTAAGAATCATCCCCACCTTGCTGTCAGTAACCAGTAAGGAAGTGAACGGTGTCCTTATGGACTAGGTTTCAGATCATTTAATTGTTGTTCAAGTTTTATATTGTTAGACTATACCCATCAAGTCAGAAATGTCAGAGGAACATGCATCTGCAAACTGTCACTGTTAACTGCCTGCACACTGCAGAAATATTTTGGGAGGGATGAGACTGTCCTGAATCATGATAAAAAGTTCAAACAGCCTCTACAGAAATCAACAACTTAAAATAACTGTAATTTTAGCATGAGAGAGGAAACTTGCCGTGAAGCTAAATTCCATAAAAACATACCATTTGTGTGTCTCAGAAAATGAAATGTCTGGTATACTGTGAACAAAAGACCCATAAACGTGGCAGCAGGGGCTTTTGAGTGGGGTGATCAATGTCTTAATTTTTTCTGTGTTGACCCTCCCACAAACTCTTCTACACATATATAGATTCATTAATTTCAAATGTTCGCCTGTAGTGCAAAATGTTGGAAGGGAAGCAGCAATATCTTTGGGCTCAAGAACAAATCAGAAGAAAATTTAATTTCGTGGACTGTCTCAGCTCCGCTTTTCCTTGCTAATAGTAGTGGCCTATGATCTGTGCTGCAGATGGGACACTGGTGGCACATTTTCCCTTCCATTATATATCTGGTGAACGGTTCTTTGGGTTTATGTTGTGTATTCAATAGCAATTTTAATAACAATATTAGTATATTTACTACAACCTACATGGTTAACATCTCAAGTTCATGACCTTGTGTGTGCCCCCAAAGTTCTGGTGTGTTGAGATCTCAGGTTTAGATTCATTTTTAGTGCCAGGTTTTGTGAGAGGGAGTTGTGACCTGTCTTGTTTATTCCTGGTCTGATCCTTTTTTCCCCCAAATGTTTCTACAACTGTAATGGTGCAGGGTTCAGACATTTTGAAGCAGTCAGAATATGTTTTCTCTTAGCCTGTCTTGATGGATGTTTACTTTTGTTTCTTACCCCAAAGCATATTGTCTTCTTCCTTCAGCCTCTGTAGAACTGTTAGTTGAATATCATGCCCCTTTTATTTCATGAAAGATATGAAAACGTGTTACTTCTCATCAGGAAGCAATTACTATATTATACATACAAAGATGGATATGTAGCAAATATTCATAGAAGACAGCTGCAAGCTAAAAGATGTTACTCCCAGATCAAAAGTTTCTTGATTACATCACCGTAACCAAAAGATCAAAGATAATGTGATTTAATTTGATCACTGAGTCATCCAAATAAGCATGGAGCTCTATTGGCAGTTTTTCTGAGGTAGCAGATTGCAGTTGGTATTTAATCAGGAAAAGTATTTTAAAATAATGCCCATAATAACACTTTAAAGTATTAAAATAATCTCTATAGTTTCCTAGGGTTTGATAGAGTTTAACCATTGGCATAATGATATTTTACTGAGGCTGTTCCTAAGATATTTGCAAGCACCTCGCTGAAGGGTGTAGGTGTGATGAGTCACCCATTCAGCACACAGCTCCCGTTCATTCATTCCCACGCTGTAGCCTCCCTGATTTTGCATAACCTATGCAGCGTTCTGTTGTCAATCAGCCTCGGGTTTGTACAGTAAACTCTCTGGCTCTCTTTTGACTTGAATGAATGGTGCCATTCATTCACATCATACTTTTCTGCAGATAGCGTTCTAAAGCAAGGATCAGGCGGTTGGCTTTTAATGTGCAAGGGTTGTAAGAATTGTAAGGCACTGGAGTCAAAGAATTTGGTATGCGTGCAAACCAAGTGAGAGGTGGTGGAGGAGAAGAAGGGAGAAGAGTAGTTAATTTCACCTCTGCTACTCCAGGGCCATCTTCTAAAAGCAATGAATTTTTCACTGGGGAGCACGCAACGAAGAAGTCAGAGCAAGCGTAACTATATTAATCTGCCACTTTGTCATGCCATGCTCCTCTGCAAGGGAAAGCAATCTTGACTCTTTTGTCTTTCAGGTATTCAGAAGTTATGAAAACATTGCCCTACACGTTTACATGTTTTATTTTTTGCTTTCTTCTGGAAAAAAAAAAAAAAAAACAAACAAAAAACCCACAAGATTTAAGTTTTTACCTCTGGTAATTTTTTAAGTTCTGGGATACTGTCATCCTTGCTACAGCTGTTATCACACCTAGCCATGCTCAGCATAGCTCAGGTTCAGTCACACCCTGGAAGTCTGTTTTGGGGTCAGCCCCAGCTGGCAGCTCAGCCTCCCCAGCCGCTCGCTCACTTCCCCCTGGTGGGACAGGGGAGAGAATCAGAAGGGTAAAAGTGGGAAAACTCATAGGCTGAGATAAAGACAGTTTCACAGGGGAAGGAAAAGCCGCACATGCAAGCAAGGCAAACCAAGGCATTCAGTCAGCTGTCCTGGCCGTGTCCCCTCCCAGCTTCTTCTCCTCCCTACTCATTGGTGGTGTGGGGAGGCAGAAAAGGCCTTGGCTCTGTGCAAGCCCTGCTCAGCAATAACTAAAACATCTCATTATCAACACTATTCTCATACTAAATCCAAACACACAGCACTATACCGGCTACTGGGAAGAAAATTAACTCTGTCCCAGCCAGAACCAGGGCAAAGTCCTTTAGGGGAATGCAGAATGAGATCCTCAGGCAAAGGTAGTAAGAGTGAGAGAAGTGAGAGGCTTCTAGGAAAGGACTGTGGGAAAGGAGGAACTGATTAGGAACTGTTAGAGAAGAGCAACAAGAGTTCCTGCATGCTGCTGTCTGTGGCCTGGAGAGGGAAGGGGGGTCAAGTATTAGAAAGGATAAGAGTGTCAAATGGGGTGATTTCCCTTTCCTGACAAACAGAAGAGCACTGACTTTGGCTCCTACAGCATCCATTGTTTGAAGTTCAATATTCTCCATAAAATATACCTGATTTACAAGCAAAAAATCTCTTCATTGTCTGCTGGGGCAATACAAGATATTATCTCCTAGCTGATGGGAAGATCTTTGGGATTTGTGAATGCCTTTTCTGATGCCTTCTTAATGATCAGCCTCATATTCGAGCTTATCCCTTTCGTGAAAGTTATCATTACTGAAACTCATTGCTTATTGAAACATCAGATAAGGTATAATTTAGTGTACCTCTCTGGTTATAATTTTTAATCCTCATGATTCTTTAAAACTAGCTAAAGCTGATCTCTGATTGTAGTTGAGTACTGTGACTAAGCATGCTTTAAAATATTGGGAATGTATCTTTCTTCATTTCAATATGTTTATTATGCTGTTAACTACGCAAACATTATTGATACCTCCTGATCTAAGAATTAGTTCCTTCCATTTCCTTAGATCTCTAATTGTATAACATGGGTTTTAAAAATTAACAGCATTATATGGTTCTCTTCTGTTTGGAGTTTCTAAGGAAAACTCTAAATACAGATATAGATAGATGGGTAGATAGATACAAGTTGTGTAACTAATTAAATGTAACTAATAAAAATATTCATAATTCTAATTATATTATGTATCAACAGCTTGTGTCAGTGGTTAAGTACAAGGCTCTCCAGTAAGTCCAACTCTTTTGGCTTCTGTTTCTCCCAACGTCATCTCACAGCACAGCTGGATGGTAAAAAGAGGGTGGAGGAATCTGGGGTGCACTAAAGAGAGTTTGGATACCACAAGCAACACCTGTGCAGCAGCCTTCATGTGGTGACCTTCTAGGGCCCTGCGCTATGGCAATGCAAAGAGACGAGGCAGCTGACACTCACATAAAGTGAGGACTGGAAACTCATTTTTCTGGATGATCAGGGAAAATGATAAATTAAAAAAAATTACATACAGAGGTAAATTTTTGAGTGCAATTATATTATCGTATGTTTGTTTACCTGTCTCTGCAGATATTTACACTTGAAAGTTCAAATCTTCTTCCAGTTACTCTGCAGCTAACTCATAGTTTACATACTAAGGGCTATAAAGTAGAATTTTTCTGGGTAACGAGGTTACGCTGACAGTTTTTCAGTGATCTTGAACTTCATCCTTTTATTAACTGAAAAATCAGTAGCAATTCTCAATGTTAATATACACTTTCTTACTAAGCAGAAATGAAATTATATGATTTTCATCTACATGTTATTATAAAATTTAATTTTTTCTAACCCCTTTTGTTTTAAAATTACATTTTGATCACATACATATGCATATTATATATACATTATATATACTCTTTGTATTTTCTATGTAGTGTCTAAACTGTAAACTTTGGTATGTTGCTAAGCAGTTGTCAACAAAACAATGGATTTAATATTCTTTGTTTAGAAATATTCATATCTGTTGTTGAATGACACAGTCTTTTCAATCTTATAAATATCATATTTAATAAAGAACAATCCACAGCAAAGAGAAAAAATGTCTTTATCCATAAGCAACCAGATGAGAAATGGATTTTTATTCAGTCAAATCCTTTTAGTCAATGAAACAGCACTTTCATGCATACTGCACTCAAGTGATAATTAATATAGTCTAATTCCAGACATGATGCCTGAATTGATGTACTGTCATCAATACCCCATGTTAAAATCAAACCTTGACAGGGACTTAACACCCTGGAACAGGTCATCATATGATAATACTCTTTTTTCCTTTCAGTATTTGCCTTCAACCAAGCAAAGTATTACAAGATGGGGGGAAAAAAAGGCAAATAATTACAAATGAAGAGTGACGCAGGCTGTGAATAGAACATATGTTAGGCTAGGCAGAGGCATCAGTGAATTATATCATTTCATGATGAAGTGGCAGTGGGGCTGAACGGACCTATTTTAAACCTTGATGTATTTTATCTCTACTGTATTTGGACTGTCATCTTTGGAGAAAGACTTCGTGTAATTGAGAGTCAGCTCCAATCTGCATGACTTGAGCATGAAGTGTAAGCCAGATGAACAGTGTTATGGAAGAAGGGGAAGCATCTAATAAGGTATAAATGAGTAGTAACCTTTATACCTCAGGCACTTAAATGTGTTTTATGAAATACGATTTTAATGGTATTAATTTCATGGTACTATTAAAATATAAACAAGGTTTGAAAATACTTATGATTTTTCTTAATTTTACTTTGTTATTTTAATAAAATCTACATATTCACAGTTGAGACATCCTTTGTCACATTGGACATAAAATTATAGCAGAACCAGTTTTTCCTTACATAGTTTTTATGATTCTAGTGTATTTTTGTTGATGAATTTGAGGTTCATCTTCATAGGCTGAGATTACAGTTTTATAGTTATTTTGAGGGGAATTTGTTCTGATGATGTCTTTAATGCCACAAACAGTTACATAAAAGAGTCCTTAGGGAGTCTGTATTTGTGTATATTTTGCTTTTACTGTAGAAAAAAATGTAATTTTAAGAAAGGTATGGTTTTTAATTTTCAATTATTGCTCAGCAAGAAGTTGGCATATTGATATATAATTAGTGTATGATATATAATTGAGCCTCAATAGTGATTATTTAGGAAGAATTTGTGGTAGTTCTAACAAGACCTTAATAAGTCTTTCAGCAGGTCTTGCTTTCTGATGAAAAAGAGCATGTGCATGCCACGTAGCATGTCCAGCACAACTCAAGGAGCATATTACAGACTTGCTTGAATTGTAGCCAACCGTTTGTTTGGATCTGGTTTTGTTAGAAAGGTTCTTCAGACAATTCAACTCTGGAGACAGAATAATTTTTTTTCATTACAGCTATGGGTAAGGACACGTGATAGTTTCTGTAATGCAAGCTGCTTGTTCTGCATAAAACATTTTCTGCTTAGGTCACTGTGGTTACACAGAAGTGCAATGAGCATTTTGCAATCTCTTGTGCTTCCTCTGCATAGTTAACCAACAGTTTCAAGCTTAGAAAAAATGTTATTAACACTTTTCCTCTCATGTTAAAAAACAGCTATTCAGAAGAAACAGAAAAAAATAGGCATAATAATCCAGTATATGAACCTTTGTACTGGAGAGGACTCTTATCTGTTAGCCAGATTCACATTGACCACATTGCATATAGGGCATCCTCATAACCCAACAAATTCCATGTGGGGGCAGGACAGGTCTGCCTGCATAGCTTTGATAGCGGGACTGGGGTCACAGAGGTTTTAGAAGAAGTGCTTTGTCCTCAGAACTTGTACATGAAAAATGGGTTATGGCGTAAATTCTTTTACATTGCCATCTTCCCGGAAAAAAAGCTTTCCTACCATTGGACTGGAGGTCTTAATAGGGCAGCTTTTTTGTATAGGCCATAGCTCTAACATGTTAAAGGAAATATTTTATTTTAAAGGTCTGTAATATCAGACCAAAATGCTAGTGTGACCAGACTATCCTTTCTTTTTTTCTTGCCTTTGCATTGTTTTATTAAGTTGACCTCATTCTTCCCCGTAGTTTGAGCTCTGTACAACTAATTTCTCCTAGCAGTCTGTAGATACTGCATCCATTAATGGTGTTATATTATGTTGGGTATTAATAAGTAATTTCTTGTGAATAAAATGATATGGTGTAAGAACATTTAACATCTTCACATTCACTTATAGGGATAAACTGCACGGTGATCTACCATGAGGACAGATCGGTAACTCTGGGCCAGCACATGCAGGTGATACAGACTATAAAATTAAGCAGATGTAATGATAATAAGCTTGCTTAAAAACAGAGCAGAAGGCTCAAAGTTAACAGCAGGAATGAAAGCTGAGAAACATTGATAGAAGTCATAGAGGCAACCAGAAGTTAAAGGCTTTTTTTGGCATCAGGTCACTCTGCCCCCGGTGCTACTGGTGTTTCAATTTCCTTCAGACTGATGTCCCCGTTGACTCTTCTACTGTGCAGCTTTACACCCTCATTTTACTACTATTTTAAGACGTATGTAACTCTTGAATAGCTTTCTGCTGACTTCAAATGATATATGTATGCATACATGCATGTATACACACACATATTTAAAGAAGGACAGCTGTCATAAAAGTTATCTGTTATCCGAAGACTAAACGTGTTGCTTTTGAACTGCATCTCTATATATAATTCCACTGTAGAAAATTTTTTTATGGTTTTGAAACTTCTGAATGAAATGTCGATTCCCAATGTCTGCTGGTAAAACCTTCTACATCTTTGCCATTACATCCATGATTTCTGGTTGAGATTTCCTTCAGTGTGTTCTGCTTTTCTCATGTCCCATCTGATGTGAAAACTACTGTGTCCACCCAGGTTCTCTCCCACCCCATCTACTGTCATATCTGGCAAACTTCATATGCATGGTTCTGGTCTTCTGGGTGGAGATGCCGCTGTGGCCACTCTGGCCACCATGTTCTCAAAGGGATTATCATTTTGCAGTCAAGAGCACAGTCTTTCTTAGATTAGAGTTAGAAGTATTTTGGGGCACTGTGGCCCGCTAAAGCTTAAAATCCATAACAGAACTTCACAAATTTTGCAGCTTCAAACCAAAGTTGATTGAGTTTCTGGGCAGACTGTGAGGCTGAAAACTGTTATGCAGTTCAAAGTGATTTGGGCAAGTTTTTATTTGGGTTCCGTTCCTATGAAGAGTAGAAAACAGATAGTAAAATATAACTTTATTTTCCCTTCTGCTTTTTTTGACCTTTTAGAGGTCTTACATTAATAAGGCAACATCCTGAGTTAAGAGTTGTGGGGTCAATGAGACTTACATATTTTGACCTATTATGGATAGCTTAGTTCAGTTTTCACATACAGTATTGTAATAGTTTAATTTTTTTTAAAACATATACATTTAGTGTAAAGATCTGTTTGAGAGAATGCGTGATGGTGGCTTCATAGTGAGTTTGAAGCTGAAAGCTAGGTGTTCGTTTAATCTGTCTGCACATCAGTCTGTGATATTGCTTGTGAGTTTCACCCTGAAGAGCGGCAGAAGTTTGACTGTCAGTGTCAGGCAGATTAGTAGCAGTGCTATTGTCTGTCTAGAAATACGCACAGCTTGTTGATTTAGAACGTGACTTACAGAATAAAAGCCACTCCTCTCTACCTTAAATTTTGGAGAGAAAAAGTAATAATGAAACAATAAAAATCCAGAAGAGTGAAATTTTCACCAGAAAAAAGTCTGCAAATGAGCTGTGGTGTAAATTCTGTTTAGGTTACTTTTGTGGCTTGAGAATCATACCTGGTTTTCTACATACTCTGTAAGCACTTGTATCCTTCCTACTAAATTTTAGATGCTACAATTATGTTATTAATATTACTGCTAATAATGTTAAAATTGTATAAGAGGCAAATTAAAGCTTCTTAGTATGTACTTTTCAGATACTAGATATGGCAACTTTTAACCAGTCCACGACTGTTGGTATTAGTTATTGAGAAATACATTTGGTTTACTTTTGGTTTTACAGATCAATTGTTTTTTACATGAAAAAAAACTTAGCAAAGTTGGGTATTTTTTAAGAACTTGCTTTTAATATTTACCCTGCAACATTATAAAAATCGGTAGCAGCAAAGTTGTGAAAAGACCTTTGCGTTTACATTATTTTAATCTTTAAAATTGAATTTATTAGCATATATCACAGTCCTTCTCAAGTTTTTTAAGGGATACAATAGTTTTGAAATCATTATTGAATCCCAGGAGCTAGAAGCAAAGTTGTCCACCCTATCAATAAAAATGACCATGTAGTACATATATAAGTAATAGCAAGGAGTAGCTCTCCCAGAAATGTTTGTTAATAAGATTGTTAATAAAAGATGTTGAATTGAAAATCATCTTGGAGAACTTCTTTCTTTTGAAAAAGTAAAATCAGAACACAAAGCATCAAAGAAAAATGCTTACAAAGGAAAAATAAACATCCAGATTCATGATCTCTCTGTTTCTCTTCTGTCATTTTAAAAAAAGCAAGTTAACAAAAGACCAGGAAGAGGAATACACTTAATTCAAAAGACTTCATTGTCCAGTTTTAAGTGAGCTCCATTGTCCGCACTTATCGATCAATGGATAAACAAAAAGAACAATTAAGCTTTAATATTTGTTCACAGTTTAAATCTTCTCTGATTAGCTATGGACTAGGAAGTAGAACTATACTGAAGAACAGAAAACTCTTTTGAGGATTGACCTTGATAGCACAGTCCATCATCATGATGATGATCAACTTCTACCACACTTCTTTCCAGAACCATTTTTATTTCACCTTTCCCTGCACCCCCACCCCAAACAATTATATTTATTGCAGCTACCGCAGAGAAATATCTTGCTTTCGTTTATATTTTGTTTTTCCTATACCCCTCTTTATCCCATGCCCCATGCCCCTTTTGCACTAATGGAAAATAAGAGACTGTTCTGTACTTGTTTTGTTTATAACAGGATTCCCCTTCCAGATTCCAGTACTGTAGAGCAGCTGGAAGTGTTTAGTGGCCGTCTGTACCAGTACTCCTATCTTTTTAGCATTAAAATTAATTTTCCTCATCTTGGCATATAAAGAACCCAAGTGTGCCCCTTACCTCATTACCTGAAATTTTACAGTGACACCAACAGCAGGGGATGTGGTGGAGCAGCTTTTTGGATATCAAAAGTAGAAGCTCTGGGAGTATTCGCTTGAATAGACACTGCAGATCCTGTAGCCTTTAATAGGTTCTTGCTTTGTGACTGCTGATAGCTGGAGCAACACGGATGGATATCATCCAGGTTTTTCTGTCACTCTGATAGCTTGCAATTTTCATACCTAGGTAAGAGAACAACTAGGCACACATCTGAAGTGTCTACTTGGTACATAGACTAATCAGCAATCTTGTTGACTGTCATAGAGGAGGTTGAATAACTGAACATGTTTATTTATGTATAGTGCAGTGTAGTGACACGAGGTAAAAATGAAAGTATTTTGTTGACGATCTTAGCTTCTGTTCCAGTAATGCACTTATTTTGTGCATGAATATTGATTTTCGGTTTGGGAAACATATGAGCACCATAAACTCACTGTTCCTGAGCATTATTTTTTTATAGAAGGCAGTCTTTAGGTATGAATAGATATATAAATATGGGGGGGGGGGTGTTTGGATCCCAGATGGATGCAACTTTGTGGTGACACTAAGGTGCTCAAACTGGGGGAGTTCTAGCTATTCGGGGAAATGAATAGTAGGCACCTGGCCTTCCTTGGGAAGCACGTGGGAGAGAGGTGGTTAAGGCATTTCAGGTTACTGTAGCTGACCCCTTTTCATATTTTTGTAGTTTTGGGGAAGAGTATATTTATATTATCTTTTCACCTAGTCAATGTGCATATTTCACTTCAGATTGCTGCTTCAAAGCCACAAATTCACATGAGTTGCTTTATTGGCATCACTGTATTTTCATATTATTTTATGGTGCTAGCTATTTTTGGGTAAACATCTATATTTTTGTTACACTTGTTTTCTTTTGTTTTCAATAAGCTTTCCTAATTCTGAGTTATGAACAGGACCTCCAGAAAATTTCACATCTTTTGAATTTACAGATGAAATTTACCTTGAATTTCTAACAATGGAATGATTTTTCAAGAGCACTAACAAAAAGCTTCCAAAGTGACTAAGTCAATTTTGAAATAGAGCTTTGAAAAGAGATGGTTGCGGGTATTATTAGAAGCAAGAAATCAAAAGATTAAAAGAAAGCCCTGAAAAGAGAAAAAGGGGAAAACAATACTCTAAAAAATTAAAAATGGGTGTAGAAAAAATTTAATACTAAGAATAAAATTGACTGGAGTATGACAGGAAAACCATGATGGAAAGAAAATTACAGAATAAACAGTCACATAACAAAGTGTGTATCTTCACTTGCCAAATTGGTGTCAGTGAGATCCTTTCTTGGACTTTTCTGCCATGCTCTACCTAAAAGCTGGTGCTTTTCTCAGGCTCAGACGTGTGCCCTCTGATAGTTACATGAAATCATGTAATTTCCTTCTAAAAAACACCAGCACGATTAATTCAATAATCAAAGCACTGTTGTCTGTCGTATTGTCAGTGGAGATGAGGGGGTGGATTTACAGATGGTATAATTGCACTGCTACAGGTCTGAAAGTTAAACTTACGGGATCTGGGGTCAAATCTTAACATTATTGACGAGAGTAGCTGGTTTGCCATTGACTTCGATGGTGTTGAGATGCGTCCCCTTTGAATGCCACAGAGGAAACTGTGAACTGGCAATTATGTCTTCATGTAACCTTCAGGATAAAATACTTGTGGTTAAATGCTTTACATGTATACATAGTTTTAAGAATATATTGTTTATGTTTAAGTATATATTAATTTATTTCTAAGATTTTGGAGGTATTACCCTTGCATGTAGTCATAAAAATACAATCTTTTATTGTTAATATTTGTTTAAAAATTCTAGACCATTTTATTTCTTTAGATGGAGATCCTAAATTTGTTGTTGAGAAGTTGAACGACATCGACAAGATACAGCTGCGTCCAAAGCAGGTTCGTATTTTAGGGAAATGCTTCTTTTAAGCATGAGAGCAGTCTTTGAGAAAGCAATGTTAAAGGAAAGAAAAAAATGAATTAAGGAACTTCAGAGAGTACTTTAGTTAATTATATAATTGTAATCATCATAATTTAGTATAATCACATTTAGATTTGTTTAGTGCAATGATTAAAATTTAAATATATCTCTTGAATGTATTCGGCATAAAATGAGCTTGAAATTTATGTTGGAAAATGGAATAGAAGTAATTGGATTCTTTAATAGGAATTTAGTCCTGGAAACTGTCTGTATATTCTTTTTTAATTTTTATTCTTATTATAGGTTAGCACTTTGATTAAAATCATTTAATCTACACACCTGAATAAAAATAGGTGTTTGAAGAATAAAGTTCAATTTTCAATACATGATTTTGTATATTCCTTGCTTCGGTTGATAATTTTACAACCATCCAAAATATGCAAGAGCTGCACAAAACACAGTTAATAGTGCTGGAAGGACTTGTAACAATATTTTTTTTAGGAAAAACATGGAAGCTTCTGTTTCGCTTTTATCAATTTCAATGACTTCGTTATCAATAGGGGGAGGAAACAATTACAGAGATCATTAAATTGAAAAATAAATGGCAGCCTCTGTCCTGTAAACACTGTATCTGACTGACTCAAGTATTTACAGAAGCAAGATCTTACAACAAAGCAGCCATTATTATGCAGTTCAGTGTTATTTTATATTTTGTGAATGAAGCTATGGATGGTATTTGGAAAATTGAGTCACCTTAATACATTTTTATGTGTAAAGTACTGTGAAATGCACACAAGCTTTCCCCTTCATTTTTGCTTTTTGCCTCGGTTCCGTATTTTAAATAAGGTCCATTGAAATGGGTAGTAATGTTTTATTAAAAATCAGTTGTTTACCTCACAACCATTATCACAGAAACCTCTCCCTAATCTCAGATGCGCAGGCCTTGTCCCCAGCTCCCTCATCTGTACCTACTTTGTCTGTCATTTGTAATAAAAGTCAATCAAAAAGGATGGCTAAGGTGGGGCAATTCTTTTAGAATAAAAAAAGAGCAATCAAAAGAAATGAGAGAGTAACACGGTTATCTGGATGGTGATGTGACTCAGAAAATCTGTGAACTTACTTTCACTGTTAGTGTATTCTTTTTCCCTTACTCAAATTCCTCAACTCCTCTTCTAATCCACCTGTCATGTGGCTGGCACTGTAAACATATTTAGATGTCAGATTACCATTGAAATACCTTAATGCCATTAAAAGTGTGCATCAATTTCTCTGTGACAGAAATAATGTCTTCCTACAGCTCTCAAGCATGAGCAGAAGCTTCTGGTTAATGCTTCCATGCAGATACATAGTTATAACAATAACAATGTGGAATGTTTATGAGACAAATTGTTTTAGTCACACAGCATGCTACAAGATCTCTTTTAGTAGATCACTTTAAAATAATGCAATTCCATTTTAAGTAAATAATTATCAATGTACACTACTGTATTCAGTTCTAGATAGACAGTGTTATCAGCCAGAGTTGTGAAATAAACTTTCCCAAGTTTTCTTTCAAGTATCTTTCCTATGTTCTGTTGAAATTAGGCTTCTATACATTGATATGTATTTAATAAGAACATTTTTTTTTTCTGGTACATTTCCAGAGCTCTAGCTTGCAGTGAAGGTTTTATAGGCAGTGTGCAGTGCAGCAGATGTCATTCCATTTGCCTAAGTCCTGCTGACATTTGGAGTTGTGGATTAATTGAGCTACAGAATGAAATTTAATTAAAATTAAATACAGACTTGGCCATTGTATCTGTTCATTTTTTACACTCTAGTGTGTACATTTGCAGTCAGCGCCATAGTTAATTTGTTTAATCAGGATGCTATGTGGGAGAAGCTGCACTTTGTTTTAAGCTAAAATTGTGGCAGATGCCAAGTGGAGCATAGTTTCTGTAATTTCATGTGATACATGTCATGTAAATGATGCTATTGATGTGCCTCAGAACAACCTGAAGGATGCAGATTATTCTATTTGTGAAGTTACTGGAAAAGAAAATACTATATAAAAGGTGAGGTTTGGTTTGTGTTTTCTGAGGTAAAGATTTTGTTGATGAATTTAGTTAGCTTATGAGGAAATATATTGGAAGTGAAAGAATTACAAAAGTGCAATTTATTTCTCTCATAAAATGCCGTTGTCAGAATCAGTTTAGCCTTGAGATAGATCTGTAATGGAAACGTCAACAGAAGGTGTTAAAAAATGCCAATACTGGATTGTAAGAATTTTTTTCTTAATAATTGGGTAGGTATATATGTGGGAAACATTCTTTTTTTTTTTTCTTCTCTCCGACCATATTAATAGGTAGCAAATACTAGGTAAAGTGGAAGTAAAGCTGGAGGGAATATTTATGGATTCTGTCTTTATGCATTTAATTTAGGTCCATCTGGAAACACTTAATTCTGCTCCTTTATATGTAGGTAGCACTAATTTTAGGTTTTCTGACTCAATCTAAATTAGATGCCTTAAGCAGCCAAAGTAGATGGTACAAATACCTCTCTGTGTATTAAGATAAAGAAGACATTAGTAGACGCCTTCCTGAATATTGCATAATAATCTTACTGACACATTTCTACTGTGAAAACCAAGGACATCAAGTCTCATTTATAGTTTACTGAATGAACAGACTTCTTAAAAATCGAGTCTGTTTTTTCAGCTTCGTCCTTCATTACTACAATGAAAAATGTTTAGGCGTAGCACACTTTTCAAAAGCCAATTAAAATATCAGACTATCCAAGGGTATTCACTCAGCTTCCAAAAACTTTTGGCTCACTACTTCCTTCAAACAGAGTAAGTGTCTTTATATTTAATACATAATGAAGGATTTCTCCTCCATAAACTTGTTCATTCTCCACTTGAATCCACATAAACTTTAACCATTCACAGCAACGCATAACTTCACTGCACGCTGCATGAAGAAACCCCTCTTGTTGGGTTTTAACCTGCTGCTGTTCTCTGCACTTGGGTCCCACCAGCTCCTACATTGGAAGACATGGTGTAAAGTGGAGTCCTTCTCTCTAATTCCATGCTGCTTGAGGTTTTATGGACTTCTTTCATATCCTGCTCTGCCATCTTTTTTCCAGCCTGAACAAATCCCACCTTTATTTGTACCTTAGTCAGTTCTACTTACTCAGTTCTACCTTCTTTTTTTTTTTTAAGACAGAGGGATGGTGAAACCAGAAATGCGTATGGTATTCAACATGTGAGCAAGCCGTGGATTTATATCCATTGCAAAGTGTAATAATCTATTTTCCTGCTAAATCTAAGTGCTTAAATCCCAATGCTGCTTCTTTTTTGTCCCTATTTCTACTCATCATTGAACTTACATTTTCCCAGAACTATTCAGGGCCTCAAGATCTTATGCACGGTTGGTAATAACCAGCTCAGAGCCCATCATTTTACCAGTGCAGTTAGGATTGAGATTCCCTTATACATAACTTCACATTTGTCTTTGCTGAATTTCATCTACCACCTTAACGCCCCGTAGTTCAGAGCCATAAGGGTGTTCTTGATGTTTGCACCATCAGTTCTTGACTTCACCACTTGCAAGTGCGTTGCATCGTCTGCAAACTTTGTCATCTCACAGTTCACCCACCCTTTTCTCGTCATTTATTAGCTAAACAGCATGGGTCCTTGTGGAGTTTCTCTGGCATGCACCATGCAAACTGACCATCCATCCTTACCTGTCTCCTGCGTTTTAACCAGGTTTATCCATGTTGCAACCCTTTCTTTTCCACCGCGACTGCTTACCTTCCTTACAAGGCTTTGGTGAAAGACTTTGTCAGAAGCCTTTGAAAACCCAAGCAGGCTGTATTGAACAGATCTCCTTTACGCACTGGGCTGTCAATACACATGACTTCCCTTTACCAGGGGTGGGCTGATTCTTACCTGGTGTAGCAATTTATCTATCTTTACACAAGTTCAGTTCTTTTAGTATCTACTAACTGGCCTGGTGCACTCTTGAGGCTTACCTGTTTGCAGATACTCCCTGGAACACATTTCAGAAATGGGTGACACATGTAGCACATTCCAGTCCTTAATAAGTGGTTTTAAGTGGTAGGTTGCACACTACAATTAGTGGATTGGCTATTACATTCCTGAGTTCCTTTGAAAGTATAACGCAAATACTGTTTGGTCCTGGCAATTTGCTACTTATCTTTTTTTTTTCCTTTGTTTGTCACATAATGTTTTCTACTGACATTCAATTTGGAGTAGATTTTGTGCTGACACCTTTATTAAGAAAGCTTCAAATGTAGGAACTTTCTCAAGTTTTCTACAGTTTATTCAGAAGCAAAAAAACCAAAAAAAAAACCAACCAGCAAAAAAACTCTGATGCTTGCACATTGATGGTCTTCTAGTTGTGTGAACATACAAGCAGAATTCCTGCTCCTGGTGTGTTTGAAAACACATTATTGTATTGTAAGCTCCCAGTGCCTTGTGTGGGTTGTTACTCAAACTCTCCTGGACTGTCTCACTCTGTTTTTATAACTAACCTACCACAGTTTATGATACTCTCTATTTTCAACTTTCAGTACAATACCTTCTTGCTTTTCATAACTTCATTTCCCCTCCTGTCTAATTAAATTTCTTCTTGCCATATCTGTTCTCTGAAGTGATTGTTGGCTTTCTGCCACCAACAAGACACCCCTTGCCTCTGTGCTGCCTACAAGGATTTAACTCTCATAACTGCCTCTCTCTGGGATATAAATCTTTCCATCTTCCTATGTAGCAGAGCTACAGCATTGCTGAAGTTGAGCACAGCTTTTTGAGGTGAGGCACAACTGCACGGTATTTTGAGGGCTTGTCCAAGAAGATTGAATTCCAGTGCATTGTAGCTGCTGTTACAGAGTGGATTTTTGACAATAACATTTCAAATCAAGTCTGTTGTTCTTCTCAAAGCCAAGTCAAAGGTTGTTTCTTCTCTCATGGGCTGCTAAACAGGCTGCTCCATCAATCAATTGCTGTCCATGTCTACAAATTTAGTCATATCGTCAGGTCACAATGTGATATTTTTCCAATCCACAGTGTGAGAGAGTAGCCTGAGTCTCCCATTACCACAGCATCATTCCTGTCTGCTCTCCCTCAGCGTATCATGAGCAGTGTCACCGGTTCTGGTCGGGCAGTCAGCAACATCATTCCAATACTAAGTTTTTCACATTTAGGTCTTGAATTTCAATCATTAGAGGATCTATCTCTCTTCAGACAGCTGCAGTCAAGACCAGCTGTGTTTGGTTTCTGTAAGTAGGCTGAGCCAATATCCCAGTTGACCTGGCTGATTCTCAGCATCCCTCCAAAACTCTCTAACTGCAGTATCCGTAAAAGTAGATGTGTTCTGAAGCTTTATCCCATATAACATTGCTTTCCTCTTCTCAGTTGTAATCACCTGAAGTTTGACTTGTTTTCCTGTTCTTTTTTCTATCTTACTGCTCATTTATAGAGTAACAAAAAGGAACATGGCACTTTACAGATGAGAACAGATGCTTCTGAAAGACTGTCCCTGTCTTGGCACTTGCAGTCAAATTCAGAAAATACCCTACCAATAATCAAGTTTTAAAAAGCATTTTAAAAAGCAATAGAATGGCTTACATGTGGCTTTCTTACTCACATGGTAAGAAAGCCAAGGGGTTAACACACTACTGATGCTATTAAAATGTTGATATGCATCTTAATAGTACATGAGTTAGGATTGAAGAAGGGTAGCTGGATGGAAGGAGGCACCATTTTGTGGGCTCAAACCTGGGAGAGAGTAGAGAAGTAAAAAGACTTTACCCTGAAGGTTAGGAGAACCAGTAGCACAGTAATTTGGAAGGGGCCATTGGAGTAAAAAAGGTTCACTTTCTGCGCAAGAAAGTGGCACTGTGACCAGTGGGCGCATCACTTCAGAGAGAGTCCTCTTACAGTGAGATGTGTACTAAAACTTGTACTTTTTTTCAGTTGTGGACGTGGAAAAGAAAGATTTGGTGATGATATAAATGGCATATGTCAGGAACAGGAAACAGTCTGGATGAAAAACGGTGAAAGAACAAGAATTCTTTAAAGGATGCTGGGATAATAAAGCTGGGCAGTCACCCAGCTGACATAATGGTGGGTTTGAAAATGGTGAGAGATTTTTTACAGGGAATAGAAAGATTTTTTTACCTAAATTCCAAGATAATAACATGACATTCAGGAGGAGGCAGTAAAAGGACAATTGGAGAGAAGACACAAAAGAAAACAGGCAAGGGGGGGTGGGTTTTGAGGCAGTGGTCAAAATTGAGTACTGGGACTGAGAGGAGGAACAGAGGAATGATATTGAGAGTAACAGAGTTTTGAATTAGAGGTGTAGCTTTGAAGGAAAGAAGAGGAAGACAGTAAGAGGCAAGACATTACAGATACAGGCTGAAGATACCGGAGAGAGCATTCAGCAGTAGAAGGGGGCAGCCATGGCAGCAAAGGTGGGAAAGACGCTGGAGAAGAATAAGCAGGTCACAGTGCTGAAGATGAGAGTAGGAGGAATACAGTGGATATATTTAGGGGTGTTGTTATGTACAAGTTGTATAGCTTAAGAGATGCAAGGAGACATAACAGGAATATTTTAGAAATTTTTTTGACTGTCAGAAGGGAAGAAGCTAGTGGTCCACCATGCAAAGAGCCTGTGTTCAGTAAAAGCCAGTATGATGTGGGTTTTTTACCTCTTGGGAGGGAGACACTGAAGGACAATCTAATTTTAGGGGAACCATCTTTCTGGGTAAGCAAACAGTGGTTCATTTAAACCCACAGCACAGTAATCCTCTGTAGAATATTTAGTGTGTATACTTTTTTTCAGTTATAGCTGTTTTATTCATGGAGTATCTATTATTTTAAAATTTTACTGATCTATCAGTGTCAGTTATCTTATGATCTTGAGCTTCACGGTAACTACTCACTGATTTTCCTTTTAAAGTTTTAAACTGATTGCCAGTTGGAGTCATTGTGTGCCTTTTCACTCATCTATTCAGGATGGTAAAATAACCTGCATTTACAACTGTTACTGCAAAGTTTGTGATGACTTATTTTGCAATCTACGTCTTTTTTAACTTCAGAAATGAAGTCGTCTGCTAATATTGAATAGGTAGCTGTTAATTCTCCATGGATCCATTCTTCACTCTTGTTCATTTAGGGGCAAAACTAATCTCTCATCCTCCCTCATTGCAAGCTTGCAAATATGAAGCTTGTTTAAACGAGCTTTACACTCTGTTTCACCTGAAAGCCAAACTAATTTTAGTGTCTGTTTGTGATGTTTACAACTTTCATGTAGATAGGAGCATTACTTAGTGTGACAGAGCCTCCTTGTCCTGCCTTACACCCTGGTTCATGGTGCTGCGGAAAATACACAGGTGCACTTTTACATTAAGAATTGGAAACTATGATAATGTAGGCAAAAAATGTCCTGCTCTTAGTCCAATTAGAAATTAATAATCTGCATGTATTATATCTCTTTGTCTAAGTGATATAGAGTCTAATACCTCTGACATTTCCTGCAGAAATTGCTCTGTGGGGTTCTCTGCTTCACATAATTTGGACTTGCCCCAAGATTATTTAATTATGGAAAAGAAATTTGTGCTGTCATTGAACTAGTGTTGGAGATGTCAAGTGGAACCAACATATGCTAAGCTTACATAAATTATTAAACCAGATTTAACTTAAACTTTTTCCTTTTACACATTGTGGATGGCCATGTGTCTAGTTGAGAAGATATCATCAGAGCAACTACTATGCTGCAGTAGCTATTGCATAATAGAAATAATTCTGATTTGCTTGTTTTGAAGACAATACAGTGTCAAAAGATGGAATTTCAGAGCAGCCTTCTAAAAGTGTATGATTGCACTGGTAGTCTTGAATTTGGGTAAGATGGTCTTCTAAGGATATACTCTTGTTTTAACGGATTTTGTGAGGTGAACACTGTGGGAACATTTTTCTGCTATATTATTCAAGATTGCACTCTTGGGCTTTAAAGTTGCATTCTGTCAGAATTGTTTTCATCAATCTTGAGAACTGCTACTGCAATATATTTTATTTTCTGTTTTTCTTGTTCTTTAGCATAACATTATGTAATTCATAAATTATCCCGAGAAACTGACAGGCTTTTGTTTTCTTCCTACTAAGTATTTTAGTTTGGTGACCTCTGATCATCAGGCAGAATATTTCAGAGCAGAACAGAATGAAAGTCTGTGAGAAATGCCATTCTTTGATGCCTTTGATGAAGAGATGCTTCGTGGAGTCGGTGTGACACAGCATGGGTGTAACCCTTGACTACAGGCTGACTTTAAAACATCATGCGCCAGCTGTGGTCAACGCTGTGTTTCTTAAGGGTGCTTTGGGGCTAGACTTTTTAACAACATAAAGACTATTGCAAGACTGCAGGCCTTCTAATATTTTATCTAGTAGCCATAAGGCCTGGCTTTATAATTACACAGACACATTACCATTGCCTATGCCATAAACTGTGCTAATGACTGTGTATGGACCAGGCAAAGACTTGGTTTTGGATTATAGCAATATTCTTGTTAGAATCCCTGAGAATAGAAACAAGGAACTGTTTTTCCTGACTCACACAGTACTGTAAGTCTTTTTAAACAAGTGTCAGATATATGTTATCTCAACGTCATGAGGAATTAGTGTGTGTACTTCTGACCATTTGTGAGGTTTTAAGAAATTTTGAGGAATGGATGTTCATAGGAAGTATTTGGTTTTGTTAAGAAAATGTCCATTTGACATTGACATGCTGGCATAAAAAAGGAAAAGATAGTGAAGAGATCACTTTTGGAATGTCTAACATCCCCAAATATTTTTGGCTTTGTAGTTTGTTTTAAACTAAGTTGGACTCTGAAAAGGTGTAAGGACAACAAAAAATATTCACAGTTTGAATCAGACCCCACAAAGTGATGAATTTATCTAAAGATAATATTAATTCATTATTTTTTTTTCTGCTTTCGTTTGTGCGATTGCTTTTAAGTCTGAGGATGTGCATGAGTCACATTTTCCTGGTAGTTTAAAATTTTACTTTTAAGAAAAATGAAATTTGTTTTTCTTCACTTTGGTAGAATGAAGTATCTTGAGACTTGACAAATAATTATTGAAGCAAGAAATGCTATACCACCTCTTCTAGGTGATGAGTAAAGATCATGTAGTTCCATCTGCCCCCTGTTCCCTTTACGTGGCGTTCTTCTGCAGGTGGAAGTGGAAAAAAGAATAAGCTTGTCTTCAGCTCTTCTCTTTTAGAAAGCCGCTTTGACTAATTGAACTTTTGGTTCATAATGTTATAGCATGTAACATTCTGCAAGCCCTATTATGATCATCTGGTTCAATAGATGTGCAGCATCCCCAGGAAAATGATGGGAGAAGTATGGGGTAATGTGTGTTCATTCCCATTAAGCCACTGACATGGAACCATTTCTTGATTTTTGTCTCGCAGACCCACTGCGTGTCTTTCTCCAGCCGTGTCTATGCTACAGACTGCAAGACAGCAAAAATGTTATAGGGATATTATAAATGAGGTACCTTAGGTACCAGAAACTTAAGCAGTCTGGAGCTCCCCACAGGCTAATTTTCCTTGCTGAAGCAGAGTAAATTAGCCCACATGAAGCTTGTGCTGCTGAGAGTAGAGTGCTTCTGGTATCCAAGTTAGTTTATCTAAAAATAGCTTTGGAAACTCTCTATTCTTTGCAAGCTGCCATGTGGGCATGCGTTTATTGTCTGGCAATGGCTGGGGCGTGCATGGAACTGAAATAGTTAAAGATCAGAAGATACCCTGCCTATCAGTAATTTTAGACACACTTTAAATGCCCAGGGTAAATTGTAGGTCAATATAAGCTTAACCTCCCTCTCAAAGATAATAGGTACAAATTTAGTAAATATAATAAATGTTAATTTTCAGATGTTTGTTTATTAACCATAAAATAAATGTCCAATTAACTCTAAATGTGTTGTTTAAAAAAAACCGTTTACAATTACTATTTGCTTTCATATGCTAGTGCTTTGGTAGATACTGTATCACATTGCTTTATGCTGGAATTAGAAGTTTTATTTTCATCTGTGTATGCCAGACTTCTGTTTATTGAAAGGGTCAGTGATAGAAAAAAAAAACAAACAACCAAGCCTGCATCTGCCGATCGAATATATTAATATATCAATTTTTATTAAAATGCAATTCATGAACTAAAAGAGGTACTGAATGTATGTATTATTTTGAAGTTAGATGTAAAATTGCAAGGTAGGCTATAAAGTTTTCCACAGTGATGGCGTAAGAAATGTTATCATCTTCCACCACTGTATGACAGGTTCCTAACATCCATATTGGGTAACTTTCCATTATTTTCTTTGAAATGTCTTTTTGAAAACATCCAATGGTCTGTAAAAGTGTGAGGCAGTCTGTAGATACTTAAATGTGTATACTTTGCTTTGCTATAACTGTGACAGAGCAAGGGTAGTGCAAATACCTCCCTCCATTTAAGAAGAGTGATTGCAGTGAGCAAGCATGAATATCAAATTCATTTCACCTTTCTTGTTGGACATTTTGTTTCTAGAAGTGAAAGTGTTTTGCTGGTGTAGAGCACACCATCTTGAGTAACTTCTAATCTGAAATGAAGACATGCCAAACTATTTTAGAAAGATTTTGAACCTCTCTAAGTCTCTGCAGTTATGAAGACTTGCTGTATTTCTGAGCTATAACAAGGAGATTTTTGTAAAATGTTCTTCATAGTAGAACTTGTTTTATATAAGAAACATACTTAAAAAGCCAATTTCTTTTCTCCTTTCTGCACTGCAATCCACAAAGTGTGATTAATAATAGATTTAAATTTGCTAAGTGCATTTACTCCTTTGTGCCATCATAAAGAGAATCTATTACTGTAAAATTGAGGCTTAGTTCCAAATTGCGCCATTATGAAGTTTTCTTCCAGCAATGTTTTGTCTCTAATACACTTCCCTCATTGTAATTCTATTGCAAACCTGATGTCTAGCATCAAGTCTCACAATAATTATTTTAAATTGCTACTAGGAACAGTAGTCCTGGTGGGATATATTACTACCATTCTAACAAGATGAATTTCAATGCACTTGTAACCATATTATAGTGTATTATGAAAGAAAGAAAATCTTTGAGTTGTAGGTAGGCAAGCAGATTCAGAACACTGAAAAAATGATTTTTATCCACTTTTTAGCACTTCATGTTGCACTTTTATATTATCAATTTAAATTAGTATTAATTATATATTAAAATGTGTGATAACCTATCACTATATACTCGTTTTAAGTAAAACTTAGCAGTGAGATAGGGTGGAGCTGTAGAAAGGGAATTGTTGTTTTGCTGAAATTACTACTAGGCTCAACGCTTGGAATTCTTCTAAACTTGTGCTAAGAATAAGTAAAAACTGAAAAGCAAAGTGAACTAAATAGTGCACCGTAAGCATTCATTTCAAAGCAACAGAAGCTGCGACGCTCTGTGCCTCTACTACATCATGAGATCACAGATTAGCTCCTAAATTCATCCCACTTAGCCTAGAAACTTTAAGGCAGATCTTCACCAGTTGTTTTAAAATAAGTACCCTGCTGATGTAATATGTGTATGAATGAAGTAAAGCACCGTCTGCAGATTTATTACTTTGTGCAGGTCTAGCATTAAGTGCTTGTGCTGCAATTAAATGATAATGTGTAGTTATTTGCACACCAATATTCAATATCATTCTAAAGTTATAAACAGATAAATCTGTAGCGACTTAAGCTAAAATGAACCCTAACTCAGTGCTCAGATGGCTAAGGTGTCCAACTTCCCCTGTTCATATTTCGAAAATTCAGGATAAAATGTTGTTTAAGCAATACTTAAATATCCTCCCTGGGCAAACAAGAGAATAAGGCAAACTTTTACATCACTTTATCTTATAAAAGGAGCCAGGTTCCTGTATTTACTTCATGTGTGTGAGTTGTAAGTAACACCTTAAAGCAATTAAAACAATGTGAAAGGCACCTGGTAGCGGTCATCATGGGAACACATGCCATGGTCCCATTTTCTCAACATACTTTGCAAGAGAAGACAAACTGCACTCAGCGCGTGCTGGAAAATCATCAATAGCTCATTACCTTTTGTTTTAAACCACGTGGGTTTCATATTCGGAACCTGGTGCTGGTAGCTGAATCTGGAGAAGGAGCATGTTGTCTGTGTATATTCAGTTGGCTACGCCTTCGGTTTGAGGGTGGTCACACCGTGTACAGGACTACCCGTGGTGACTTCACCCGTAGATACAGCTATAAAAGTCACAACACACACTTACCTTGTTTTGGGAAAAAAATGTCTGGGTGATGGAAAAATGATTAGAAAGTGCCTTGAGTCTAATGGTCTGTTTTCTTCAGCTGCTTACATCCCTTTTGACAACTGTTTTACAATGCCTTCCTCTCCCACCTCCCATTTCTGAATCCCAACCTTTTCTCTGAATTTAGGGAAGAACCTACAGTCCAAAAGTATACGTTGAAGTTGCTTTTCTAAGGATGCAGCTTGGAAAAAAGTGTGTTACCTTCTAACTGCCAATTAACTTTCAAACCACTGTTGATTTAAAACAGTGGTGTAATGAACTAGAGATTATTTTAGATGTTCTTTACAGGATAGATTCTCATATTTCCTTATACCTGTTTCCACTGTTACTTTAATTCCTTGAATCCTACACTCCTAAGGGTGTTTAAAGTACAACACTTCTGTGTTTCTGTTTTGTATTTCTGTTTATATAAATATATATGTATATATAAAAAAGCTCACAGTTACCGTGCCCAGGTTACTCATACACGTCAACGGAGTTATAAAATGAGATTGTAACATAACTGCATACCTTGTCATCACCACAAATTAAATTGGAAAAGGCAAAATGTATGGAACTCTCCAAATTCAAATGGCAATGCCAGTGACCACATTTTCACATTTGGCCATTGCCTGGTATGGTAAGGTCACTGCAGACTATAATTCATTACCTTTGATTAAAAGAGAGCTCAGATCCTCAAAAGTGATGGCCTCTCATCCACTGTGAGGTAAAGCCAAGAAAGGAAAGTAAAGGCCTCTTCTGGACCAAGGCACCTTGTACTTAGCAGTACCAAGTACTTGGCACCTTGTAGAGCTGATGCCAGAAACCAAGAAGTGAATTGCCAATAACTGCATCGCTGCCATTGGTGTTGCTCCATTAAAAATAAATATGTAATTTTGCTTTTGTGCCTTGCCAGCTTGAAATGCTGAAGGTAATGTCGTTTAGAGAAAGTACATTCTGAGTGCAAGTGAGCATCATGAGTGCAAATGTCGCGTAGCTCCACCAGTTTGCCACAGTCCATTACAAGTGTACAACTTTTCAATGGATGTGAAAATAGTTCAAAATTCATATTCTACCTTTTTTATCTGCCTGAGCTCTTAATAGAAGCACTGGAAATGGTTTATGACAACTGATTATACACAGTCCTTCTAAAAGTTCTTCAGTAGTGGGGCCTTGCACCAGCTTTGATACAAGTCAAAGCAACTAGTAAAACGCTGCTATTTCCCCCCTGCCAGTCCTGGCAGCCATAAATGACATTAATCCAGCTGCCATCCATTAAGTGTCTCTTTCCCGTTGGAAGTGCTCACCCCTGTCTGAAAAGGCCAGGGTCTGGAATAGTACCACATTGCCTTTGCAGAGATGCTTCAGTGCTTCTTGGTGCTAAAGCACTACCAACCATTGTTTGAAGTTATTTTCCAAAGTTTTTATGAAACATTTGGAAAAATTGTTATATTCAAATTAAGTATTGTACAGTGTCATTTTTTTGTTCCTTCAATTAATTTCAGTGTATGGAGATTGGTATACAGATGTACATTTTCAGACATGGTGCAAAAGTAAAAAATATTTTTACTTTTGATTGGATGTTGTACCCGAGAGTTTGCTGCTAGGCAAAAGTCAAACTATGAATCTCAGATATTTTCTGACAAATAAAAGGCTACCATTAATGCTAAAAAAGGTGTATTCCACAGCACATTTCTTTATCTAGCAGAGGCTGTTGGAGAGAGATAAACAGAATTTCATCCGAGGTCCTCTGAGTGTTAATAAAGTAAAACCGAAGATGCACAGTGCTACTGAAAACACTCTTAAGTGCTAAATAAAAAATTCTGTCAGAGTGAGCCCACAACTTCACCTCTTGGGATTGATCACATCCTTCGGCTTAAAATATGAAGTGAGCCTTAATGAGGAATTGAAATTAGCTTGGAAATTTTTAGTAATTCTTACTTCTTTGAACTTAGGAAAAGAGTAATTCATTTGCTAGTTGAAGAAGTGAGGCAAGAATATGTGCTGTTGAAATATTTTAATAGTACTTAACTTGCCAACACTAGATGGCAAGAGACATATTCTATTTAATGTTAAGAAAGTACTATGTGAATTTACCAATATGTGTATCAACTCCAGATTTCAAGACTGTTGAATGGATTATTGTCCAGAGCTAGATAAATTTGAATTCCACAGAGCTGAAATGTTGGAAATTAGCTGCATGATGTATGAACCCAAATAATAGTGTTCCTGACATAGGAAAAAGTGATGGAAATTAAACATCTAGTTATGCACAGTGTGTCTGCACAATGTGCTGCATGCACCGCATGTGTTAGAATTTCTTCTCAGTTCTTTTTTTAATCTTTTATTCATAGCATTGCAGGTGATGAAAAATTTATGCCTTGAGTCTGGCATTGAAATTAAATGCAAAATGAAAACAGAAGCAGTTTATACTGACAGCTTAAATATCTTTATCTAGCATACGGTTGCACTATAAAAATCACTGGGTGACTTTTAAAATCTCCCACGTGCAAAAATGCAAACATTGCACAATAAAGGATAAAGTTAGGACTCTCTGTATATTAACAGAAAAGTTTCCATTCATTATTATTCACCACTAATTTTTCAGAATTATTTCAGAATGCCAGGTGAGGGTGAATACAAGTTCCCACACGGTCCAGCTACTGGCACTGGTGCATGACGTAGAGAAAACAATTGGGTTTTGCATTACATTTTATGAAGACGCTTTCTATACTTGCCTTGTTTTAAATTGAATGAAAAGCGTACATCTTGTACATGCACACTGCTAGAGTAAAAGGTTAATTATTCAGGTGAATCAGTTCCTGAGTTGTGACAGTCATAGTGCATGTACTCTGTAATCAGAGCAGGATTACTAAGAAACATACGTATATTTTTAAAGCGACAATCCATATAACACATGCTTAGAACAGGTAGTTTTTTAAAAGGCAATTATTTTTGTAGTAACTTTAGTCATAAATGACTGTATTCAAAATGCTGGTTTATTCTGAGTCCTTCCATCACTTTTTGAGATCTATACCTCCAATGGGGGTTTTGTTGTGTTTTTTCTTATTGTTGTTGCTTTTACTGTTCATGTAATGCCAGGTCACTAATTATAATTTTAAAATTAAAATTAATATCAAGAAAATAATTGCTATGAACTTTTGTGAGTAGTGTGTTATTGTGCATTGTGAGATTGATGTACTAACACTAAGGAAAATAATCTATTTTTTAAATATTTTAACAACTGAAATGTGCAATGTAGAAGTTTATTTGCAGTCACGCAGAGTGCTAACAGTAAACTACCAATTACATTCTCATAGGTAGAAGCCTGTTCTCCAGTGCTTACCAGTTTTACATCCAGTTTCTGATTTGTGGCTTTTTACAATGCCTTATATAAATGTTAGTGTGTATAATTATGCAGATAATTTTATACTATATTAATTGTGCTAAGAGTGTGCTGAAAGTCTGTTTAATTCAGTAATTCATTTGCATTTTAATGATTCTAACAGCATAAGGTTACAGAGTAAAATTGAAACATCTCGATGACTGTTACTGCAGTGTGAAAAGAGTTGAAGCTCTTATTTTGTGCTCTTAAATCTATTAAATATATCATTAGTAAAATTCACATTTGAAAACACTGGAGAACACGCATTCAGTGAGTTACCAAAATCAGGTGCAATGTATCTTAAAGCCCATTATATAACAAAGGATACTTAAAACATTTTGGAATTTGATATCTGTGGCATTTGATTGCTGATTTTAACGTGTTCACTACAAGCATTCAGCACCTGAGCAGATAATTCTGGTAGTGATGGCAGACTGAATATATCAAATGCACTTAAGGAAAGATGCTGAGATACCTTTCAGTGGCAGGAAGGAATGTGAGAAGCAAATACTTTTTTTTTTTTTAATCAGATCTTTTAAAGACATAAGATACAGTTGGGGGTGGGAGGGGGGTTATACTACAGGGGTGAAAGTGTGAGCTTTCACAAATCCAGGGAACAGCATATTCTGTTGATCTGTATCAATAGATTTTAAGTCAGCCATGTAACATTTCTCTCATTTCCTTTATCATATACAGATTTAATATCAGCATGAATAAATCTAAATTGTTTGCTTCTTTCCTCCTAATTCCTGAAGCAATGTAAAAGCCTGGAGAGGTTTGAAGTGACAGGATTACAAGCAGTCTTTTGCATACATGGCCTTTAGGGATGAGCGGCTACCTTGCATCTAATAAACAAGAAAGTGGATTCGTTGAATAATGAATTAAGTGGCATAAGTTGTGATAACAAGGAGCAAATGTAACTTCAGACGAATGGTATTTGCTTTGTGTGGGGTTATCTGAGAGGGCTGATGCTTCGCCAAGGGATATCGAAAAAAGGCTCATTATATTAAGATGTTCTTTCACAGAACACAGCCTAAAATGATCTTGCAATTTTTTCGTTTGCTGAGCTCCTTTGTGTGCCTCTATCAAACCAACTGTCTCCACCAGGGGGATAACTGGAATTCTTTTAGACCACTGAGTCTTGTTTATAATGAAAATTCCTAGTGAGTTTTAGATGGGTCACCCAACAATTAAATAGAGATGTCTAATTGGTTGATCTGTATTAGGGTCAGCAGCTGGTTACAGAATAAAAGCTCGCAGTGCCCCACTTGTGCAGTTCTGAACCAAATTAAATTATTAATCTACTCTTTGCTTCAATGTAGCTTCACAGGGATCCCTAACCTGCCACACCGAATAAAGCAGAACTACTACTTTACATTTTCATTATGATGAATTATATTTTAAATTGCAAATACATTCCCATTTAGTTCGCATAGGATATCACATTCAATATCTTGAAGTTATTCAGGCAGTTAGTGTTTACATTTATTTTGTTAATTCTAGTTATTAAATGGACCAGGGAACTCATGGGCATACAGTTAGTATAAATAAAGTATTGAAACAGTCAAGAATATGAGAGGAACTCATAGAACTGAACTCATAGAACCAAGAACTGAAAGGAAAACATTTGTTTTCTTCAACTGATGTTTTTTAAATTGAGAAAAATTTTATGTGTTGAAATGGCCTGTAAGTTAATTCACAATTAAACACAATTACCTTTGTAGTGGCCATGGGGAAGCAGGTCTCTTACCTTTTCTGTCATTATATGTTTACTTCAGTTTTGTGTTATTTAATTAGTTAAAGCTGATGTGTTAGAGCACACTTTCAGCAAATTATTACTGTATGAAGAGAACTGTGTGTTCTCAAATAAAACTTGCAATTTTTTCTTTTAAGTTACATTTCATAATTCATAAAGAGCAACAGCTGAGATGAATCAGACTCTTCATTATTGTTCATTCTAGTCCAGTGAGGAAGATTATAACTTGAATTATACTTTGTGAAATAATGTCAGGAAATATCCAGTTATGTGCTTTTTTTTCATTATTTTTAATTAAATTTTTAAAGATACCTAGTGTCAGTACCCCGCTAATTAAGTGGTCTTAGCACTAGATCCTGTTGCTTTTAAAAATATATGTATGGATATGTGCTACCTTTAGGTATAAAGAAGCAGGTCTTGTTTTAAATTTCAATAGAATGAGGTTTCAGGCTTTAATGTCACATTAAATAGAACATGCTACTTGTTGAGAAGGGGACCTGGGAAAGAGATAATCCAAAGGTATTGTTGTTTAAATTGCACCTTGAAATTTGGTCAGCTATTCTAATGGTGGCTTACACTGACAGTGGGCCTGGCCCAGTTCCACTGATGCTACCATAAGAGCAGGATTAGTGCTATTGCATGAGCTATGTACCACTGAAGTCGTTACAGAAGCAATACAGTATTGTGATTTACACCTACACCGGGTATTAACAGCTGTTTCTTATCCCGTGGGTCTCCAAATGTAGAAGATCCTTTGATCACAATATGGTTTTGCTGACACTTTCAAATTAACTTGTTATTTAGCTCTTGGATGACAAGTTTTAAACTTACTTGATGTCGATGATCTTAGCTTTGGTCTTGTTTTGTTCACAAGGACCTAGTCTTTTTTTTTCTATTTTTTTTTCAAGTTATTCGAGTCCACAGAATAATTATGACCAAGTTCAATGAATAGTAGGCACAGTGTCAGATGAAGTGCAAAGTAAAGGAGGAGAAAATTGTGAAGCATTCATATACTTTTCTCAATTCTTACTGTATTAGCAATATTAATTTAGAAGAAGAATGGAAATTTCTGTTAAAAGTGAGGTTGCTGTCAAAAAGAAATTAGGGTATGTAAAAAGAATAGGCTAGAGAATAATGCAGAAATATCATTACAGCAGCTCTGTCTCATTTCCAATGTTACTTCCCGTGGTGGATACCCCTCTTGTGATAGATGTGGCAGGCTGGGAGAGCTCAGAAAGAGTGGTGCAAGGTTAGAAAGTTCGTATTGTACCTGAAAACAGTGGTTCATCAGACTTGAAATGTGTGTGTAACTAACATATTGAGGTTATACTCGGAGCGTCTGTTTTCACTATGAGAAAAGAACACAAGGGAAATGGAAAGATGGCGAATTCATAACTAGTATAAAAGATATTTTTGTACAACACAAAACTAGACTGAACGTAACTGCCACACAATGGTTTTAGTAAGCCAGGTAGGTCTTGGAAAGAGAGAAATCTTTTTTCTTCAGAACTGTGCATGTGCAAAGGTAGCAATAAGCAAGGAACAAACTGGACAGATAAGAAGTAGCCTCACACCATTCTCTAGGTAGTTATGATTAGAAAAAGTATCCTGTGGGAAGGGATGTCACCATCCTACATTTGGTTTCATGTGCCTGCCTTCTAGATTTTCCTTTTTAAAATGTCTCTGGAAAAATTTTTGCAAAAGAAACTCCTCCTCTTTCTTGCATCTTCTAAAATATGCACAGAGTAGAGCTTCGCACCATGCCTGTCGTCTATGGCTGGTTAGCCCAGCGCCCTCTCCACACCCCTTGGTATCTGTTTTCTGTTCTTCTCCAAAACTGTAAACTATTTGCACTCTATGCAAATTATTGTACATATCTCATACAGATAATTTTGTTAATTTATCTTTCTACTCCCAAAGTAAGAATATTTTCACATACCATCCATACTCTAAGCTGTTTTAAACTACTTGAAGCAGGCAGATTACGGTTGCTGTCCTTGGTGAGGCTCTCCAGTAGGTTTTGTATTTCTTGCTAAGGTCCAATATAATATAACTGGTTTTGTTGATACTTACGCTGTCTATTTGAAATCTAGTTCACGTATGACTATGTAATCTACCATTATACCTCTTGACTTCAGCATAAACCTACCCTATCATTTGGATAAAGAAAAATGGGGTTTAGCTCTTGTCTGCTAATCTCTCCTTGATAAGGACAATTTAAGATAAGAAAAAAATTGATCAATGCTAGGTAGATAGATCAGCTGTCTGTATTATACTTTAAAAGTTTAATATATAAATATTTATAAATATAATATTACTAAATTCAATGTGACTGCTTTTTATTTTAAAAAGGTTTTGGGAAAAGATTCTGAATTTTTATTATTTGTTTAATATACTTAATATTATAAAAACTAGAATAATCTGTGTGGATTGAAAAGAACCATAGAAGTCTGTAATGTTTATATGGACTAGTTTTTATTTTCACTGAAATATCATGCTTTCCAGGAATAAGATTTTATATTGGTTTTGAACAAAAATAAATAGATTGGTCCAGTCAGAATCAGAGTTTCCAAACAGATTTATCAAAATTAGCAGTGCTGAGAAATGAAATGAATTTCTGTTCTCACACATAAAAGTACAACACTTAGTCTTTCTGATCTGTGATAATCTTTAGACAATTCTTATCAACACTGAGAAATAAAACTGTTGTTTTTCCAAACCAGAAGATTTTGAATCATTTTCAAGCACAGTTCAGTCAGAGCATCTCTGAGCTGATCTTTCCGTGGCTCCCGTTCCATATTGACTTAAATGGAAATGTTTCATTTGGTTCATTTTAGCAATGTTGCACTTCAGTCTCCTGTTCACTAACCCAAAGATTCATGTTCAGCATAAAAATCTTCCCAATAAGAAATAATGAGAGATATGAGGCATTCAATCCACAGCCTGTCTAAGGTGTAGGAGCAGCTCAAATAAGCTTGCATTATCGCTGAACTGACATAAGATGAAACAGTAGGATTTAATCAAAATAATGGACAGAAATGGTCTGGGGTTTTTTTAGATCTATTCTTCACTTTAAAAGTAAGAAATTTCAGTGAGAAAAAAAAATCTCCCTGTGAAGGACTTAACTTTTGCTTAAACGACATTTTCCATCAAGGTATGTTTTCGATAGTAACTATGAAGTTCCATGTCAGCTCTACTCAGTAATGATGGTTAATGTTGTCAGTGTTTTTCATTCTGATCAACGATTGTAATTTTTAACTTGCTGTTCATTTCAATGATATTTTTCTAAGTAGCTCTTTGTGACATTTTGAGAGAAATTTGGAATGTTTCCATGATTATAAGTGTAACAGTGTTATCAAAAGTAGACAGATCTTGTACTACTGAATACCCGTAGGTGTGTTCTGAAAGCAAGTTACTCATAATGATGATGTTATCTCAGACACTTCATTCTCAAAAAGTTAGTGCTAATTAGAAAGACTGGTATTTGTTTCCCCTCTTGGCCAAGAAAACAGCTCAAAATAAAACATTGAAAGTCAAAAGCATGAGTAGGAGAAAGCAGACCTTCCTATTGAGTTTGACAAAGATCTGGTTCCAGAGACTTGTGACTCTGACTCAATGCAGCCCGCAGTATTAATAGCCATGTGGGCTCCTGATGAAAAGAACCCAAAGTTCCAATACCCAGCAGGAAATTTTTGTCTTCTTTCTTTAAGTAGATTTTCTCCTGGATTGAAAGAGAAATTTTGCTTACCACCATTTCCCTAAGACATACCTTGTCTTGCAATAAAAGTGCTGTGATCAGTTCATCAGTTTGATCATTTAGAAGTAATTTTCAGTTCATGTATCTCATTATTACTGTGATTGTGAATGTCACTTTCTTAGCCAGGGTCTTGGTTTTATCATTTATAACATGCTGAAGGACTGAGAAGGGGTTCTTTAGACCACCACCTTGAGATTTTCTTTCCATACAAGCTTTGAAGAGTGAGAGATGAGTATTTTTAGGATGAAAATCAGCATAAGCCGTGATCATTGAGGGAGTTCCCATCCTTGTCCTCTCTTTATGGATGATTCAGAAAGAAAATCACCTGTCTGAAGGTTTGGCAGAAGTGCAGTGACTCAATTATGATAAAGCATCATGCAAATGTACCAATTCACAAGAGTTTATTTTCTATTTTCTTTAATTTGCTGATTTTTTTTTCCAGAAAATGCATACAATTAACTTAAAGTAACACATTAAACCACAGTAAAATACTAAAACAAAAAAAACAATTAAAGTGTCTTCTGGCCTTGTGAGTCCACATATGTTTTCAAACACCGTCTAGTTGATACCAGTTGATAACTTTGCTTGGCATAATTCTTTAAACAAGACAGATTCTACCATATTGAAACAAGCAGGTTAGTAACAGGACAGGGTATTTTGGGCAGCTGAGTAAATCCAACACTTTCGTAAGCTGGTAGGTTTGTAATAAAAATAGTAATAATATCAATCAATAGTTTGGGGACTGTTCAGTGTTTTAGAATTTTTTTAAATCATTAACACCACTACTTTATACATAATTAATTTAATTCTTTGGAGAGGCTAGTTCTTAACTAAAACTTAAAACTATGGAAAGATAATATAATTTTCCATAATTGAGTTCTGCTTAGTTTTTGAAAATGGGATAATAAAAGTTCTTAAGAATTCCAAAAATGTTCTTTAGCAGCATCCCAGCCTTTTAAGCTGATTACCTCAGTTTTCTGTTTTGTTTCATCTTTCAGGCTCAGAAGTTTGCTCTCAAAGCTCATAATAAACAGCACAAATGCTCTTCCTTATTTTTGCATAATCTTACTTAAAATGTAAAAATATGATTTTGGAGTATTTAAATAGTTTGATAATCTCAAATGCTACTTGATAATGTGCATGCTAGGTTTTTGGTAGTTCTTTTTAATTTTGTGGCTAGTATGAAGTGTGCTTTAATTTGCCTTGCATTTTGGCAATCCGTGGAAGAATCCACGAGCGAGATGTGCTTTATTGCATCTTAATCTGCCTTTAACTGCTCTGATATGTATTTACCTCTTGCATGTTTTCATGAAGGTGTTGAGACTTGGTCAGATCACAGCATTCTGCAGCTTTGTTAGGTCTCTTCATCCCCAGCTGGGATGCTAAGGACAGGTTATTGACTGCCACAAAGGCAACTCCAGCAGCCTTGTTATCCAGGAGTCCCTGCTGCTGAAGGGACCTCTCGATCCTGCCTCTTCTGGTTCCATAGCAGAAGTGCAATAGCGACAAACTCACATTCATCCCTTAATTTTAGTTTAACTTTTTTTTTTTTTAATTGCAGAATAAAAGCTAAACAGATGTAGCCATTTTGTGGCTTGATATTCACATCTAGATAACGCTTCATGAGCAGCGATCTTTATTATGATCAGGTATTAGAAGAAAAAATGAACCCTCCTAGCCAAGTCAGGTATGTGCCTTTCTTTGGGGAGAAAGAGTGAGATTAGAACTGAAAGATGTTTACCATAGGAAACCATCTTAGGAAGTCATAGGAGCTATGTCGACTAGTGCAATTTTGCCTTAAAAGAACGTTAAATCTCGGCTGGTGTTTTGATAGATTCATAATGCCAGCATTATTATTCTAATTTTCTCATATGGCAGTTGGTAACAAAACACTTGTTTTCTTTTTGCTGGAAATCCAGTGGACATGAGTGAAAAAATGAATCACTTTTCAAGCATTCAGATAGGTCTAGAAGTCATAATTAATAACTTTTTTGGCAAACAAATAAATACACTGGATCTTAGAATCGAGACAGAAACTCATATTAAAACGAAAATTATTCTCTGACATATCCAAAGTGGAGCAGCAGTGTTTCTGCTGCAATTTTCCTTCCATTGTAATGATTGATTTCTGTCACTAGTTTTTAAAACCTTTGACATGAAGCAACCAATTTCTTCTGTTTAAATTATTTTGTATCTTTTATAATAATAATAGTTGCTCTCACCAATCACAGAGGAAAAATGATTCCTTAATTTGCTAGAGAACAGAACGGTTTTGTCAAGTATTAAGTAACGGGTAGGTTTATATTGTTTCCTGGTTGGAACTGGTAAGGTCTTTCTGAAAGATGTCTGAGATCTCTTTACACTGTTTCACTTAGAACTGATCAAGAGAGTTAAATCAGACATGGACCTGACACTAATTTCACAAAAAAATTCACAGATCACAATGAGCATATCTCCGAAAGAAGAACAAGAAATATTAGAATATATATATTCTTTATCAATTCTGACAGTAGTCTTAGAGTTATTAAAAGTCAAAGAACTGAGCAGATGTCTCGCAATGCTGAATTATACAGTCTGAATAACTTTTATAACTAGCAGATCCAGTGCAATCTTTTCTTGACTGTTAAATGTCTGTCAATAAATCCTGATGCTTAATATCAAGTGGTTAACAGAGCCAGCTGTGTACTGTTCATGCTTAATAGAAATGAAAAAATTGAAGATTAATATATAACAGGTAAATTTCGCTGCTCTACTGAAATTATATGACATATAATGGGTTTCATTGTATTTTTAGTGAATATGCAGAGAGATCAGTAGTGGGTCAAGCATGTTGTGGAAATGATTGCAAAATACCCTTGTTAATTCTGTCTCTTTTTTGCAAATGGAGACTTAACAAGGGAAAGAACAGAAATTATTTTATTAACCTTATAGTACTCTTGACCATATTTTGACTTTGGGGGAATGACAATAATTGACATAGCAATGCATGGATGGGGTTTCTCTTGGTCTGTCAAACTGCTTGACAGACAGCGTAAGTTTTGTCCAAGATTTTGTGAATAATCTGCTTTCTTGGTATTATTTTGTGCATACTGGGAAACAGTGGCAACTTCCAACCTGCGTTTTAAAGTCCAGAACATGATACTACCTAAAGATACGTGTCTATGTAGGAATTTAAATAGGGTAGCAGGCAAGTTTCCAAAATAAGTGTAAAATATATAAAATATAAAAAGCTTTTACTGCAGTACATAGTAGAAAAGTTTGGCTTACACTAAGCTCTTGATGTCTGACAGTGCCCTGATTGCAAGGCTCCAGGCATGAGTGATGATTACCTAAATAGTTTAGAAGAATATTACTGCAGAGGAGGAAAAAAAAAAAGGCAAACAAACCAGAAACATCCAATAGGAATCATAGAGTCATAGTTTGGGTTGAAAGGGACCTTCAAGATCATCTTGTTCCAACCCCCCTGCCATGGACAGGGGCACCTCCCACCAGACCAGGTTGCTCAAAGCCCCGTCCAGCCTGACCTTGAACACTTCCAGGGATGGTGTATCCACAGCTTCTCTGGGCAACCCATTCCAGTGCCTCACCACCCTCCTGGTGAAAAATTTCTTCCTTATATCGAATCTAAATCTACCCGCTTTCAGTTTAAAGCCATTGCTCCTTGTGCTGTCACTGCATGCCCTTGTAAAAGGTCCCTCTCCAGCTTTCTTGTAGGCCCCTACAGGTACTGGGAGGCTGCTGTAAGGTCTCCCCACAGCCTTCTCTTCTCCATGCTGAACAACCCCAACTCTCTCAGCCTGCCTTCACAGAAGAGGTGCTCCAGCCCTTGGATCATTTTAGTAGCCGCACTCTGGACTTGCTCCATCAGGTCCATGTCCTTCTGTTGGGGCCCCAGAGCTGGATGCAGTACTGCAGGGGTGTCTCACAAGAGCAGAGTAGAGGGGCAGAATCCCCTCCCTCAACCTGCTGGTCACGAGACATGAATGCAAGACATAACTCAATGGGTGCCAAACCTTTGTCCCAAATTGGCTGCTGTATTACTAACGTTTTATCTTAAAAGTACAAGTGAAATCACATGCATCTGTATGTTTTTTCAAGAATCACAGATGGACCTAAACAGTTTTCCAAGCAAGATTTCAAAGTTTAAAGCTCAGGAGGAAAACGAAAGGTTAGACTTAACAGAAGTTGGTCGTATTCCACAAACCCCACTGTTCAAAGCTTTACTTGACGTCTTATCAACCATTGTGTAAAATGGATCAAACTGGCACAAGTAACCACACTGAGAAGTTCATGTATTCAAGGAATTTAATTTATAAAAAACCCCAGTATTTTCTGTATATTTATGCTTAAGAATCAACTTACAGACAAAGCATTGGGCCATAAAGGCATGTGAGCAGTAAGTGCAAAATTGCTGTGACTATCACCGTTGATAATGCATTAGTAGGCAAAGTAGGCAGATTAATTTACTTACGGTAAGCTAAGTGCATTCTTGGCTCGTAAAGGGAAATCATTTGCTCACTTAAGCCAGATATCTGACTTTTGACGGCAAATGTCACTGCCTGCATTTCCCTTTGACAGTTTGGCAACCCTGCACCCCTGTTATAGTATCCACTTATTTGTCTTGTTTTCAGCCAGATTAATCCATTCTGTTTTGACAAGAAGACTGATGGGTAATTGATAACTGTGATAGACACAAACAGAAGAGTTGGATGCTGAATAATTCAGCACTTTTCAGTATCAATAAGAGAACAGGTTGAAGAATTTGTGTCTCTATTTACACTTAAACTAAACTAAGTCAGCCCAGACATTTATGCTGCCAGTCTATCAGAAAACCAAACAGTGTACATTCGGTTTCCACCCGACAAAATGTTTTATAAGCTTGTAACAATATGTGTGAAGCTGCCAGAATAATAAATAGGTACAGCAGCCCATGCATGCTAATGTTATGTTGTAAGCAGTTTTGTTGACAAGTGCTAATACTTCTTTCATATTATCATCAAAAGCAGCTAATACAACAGCCATTATTTGCTGGCTTTCCAAGCAAGACATGATGGATTGTGACCTTAATATGGGTTAGCCAAGTTTTGAAAGTTAAACAACTTGCAATAAATCATAGAATTATTACAATGCAGTTTAATTGGTTAAGGACTGTTTATTTCCTAAACAGGGTGAAAAATTTCTGTTTCGGCACTTTTAATTTGCAAAGTGCATTTTCATTATGAATGGCAGTTTAATATTCTGCTCTTTTGTCATGCAAAATATGCAACACACAGGCAATCTATTAATTGGACAAAAATGCATTGCAAGCGTAAATTATCCTTTATATCATCACTTGTGAGCTTTTACATCTATTAAATGCGTTAAATGGAACATAGTTAAAGGTTTTACAACTTGCAGGTTAGTTCTGAAATCTAAGTCAAGCTTCAAGATTATTTTAATGACCTTTCTTTTTAGCAAAGTAAAGTAATTGAGTAGTAGTAAATACAAAGAACAATTTAAGTCATATTATTCTTAATAAAGAAGTACACTGATTCTGTTGATTAAAAAGTCATAGAAATTTTAACAGTTGTCTGTATTGTTATATTTCTTTTGTAAAAACTTGAGGGGGGCTGGGAGGTGTCTGCCTCCTTTGTTTTCTTTCTCTAACCAAAATGCCAAATATTGTAAAATTCATTTATACAGAGTGTTTCAGTAAGAAACAGAAATTGCAGTAGCTTTCTAAAATTTTGTGGCATTTGGAACTGTATTTGATATACTAATTGTCATTTTGTTCATAATGGTCAAAATGCATGTTAAGATAGCATGCCTTTACAAACTCGAGAACCTTGTTCTAGTATTGCTGAGACAGCTAGAATGGCCTGGTGCTTTGAGAGTGACTCATAATACAGCTTGTTGATGCTTTAATTGTGTTTAAATTTAAAATTAAAATTACAATAGATACCAAAGAGGCACCTCAGTGGTACACAATATTTTTAAGAGAGAAACTAAAGGGATAATTTGACTGGCTATCCATTTTAGCAGAGAAGTTAAAAAGATGCCAAGAGCATTAATTCAGCAAAATAGGCAGAATCTCTAGAATTACCTGTTGTCTGAAATAATCTATTTCCATTAAGCAATAATTGAACGTGGTTCATGACATGAAAAAACAAGAAATTTTTGGACACTGCACTACTCAACACAGCTTTCTTCTATAATTTATTACTATCCTGAAGTTCAAATTGAAGAGTACATTATTTATTCCTTATTTATATGTCTTACAAACCACTAACAATTTTAATTGTGCTGTAACTTTCTTTTAAAAGGAGCAAGCCAGATTATCTCAGAACGTAGTCTTAACCTTTAATAAATGATGGCGATTCTCTTATCTCCTGCACCCACCACTTGGAATCGGGATCTGGAATATGTGGGCTAATTAGCATAGAAGAAATTTAAAGATCATTGTACATGCTTGAGAATGAATGTTGCTAACACAGAAAGATGTGCCTTCTGTTTGGCACAGTGCTTGCTTAGGCAAGAATGAGTTAAATAACAGACTTGGGGAAAAATAAGTAATACCAAGTAACATCAAGTAACAAACTATATATATAGTATAATCCGCCAATAATAGGTGAAGCACTTGGAGTGCTCATAGACACAGGATAATTCAGGTTGGAAGGGACCTCTGGAGGTCACCTATGAGGTCAGACCAGGTTGTTCAGGGCTTTATCTAGTCTGGTCTTGAAAAGCCCTACAGATGGGGACTGCACAGCCTCTCTGCTTCTGATGACCACTGTATAGTGTTACCAGCTGCTGTGAAGACTGAAGGGCATCTTTGGTTTTGACTCGAATTTGTGTTCCATCCAGACTGGCTTTGTACCATTTAACTTTGCTGTAACAGAAAATACAATGCAGTAATACAAGGATTTCAAATACTTCTAAAAGTCACAGTGCGTCAATTTAGGTAAATAGCCAGTGAAAATGCAGTCCTTAGGAGTTCTATGCAGATTTCATTGATTCCTATTGGTCTTTCAGAACCGTGTAAAACTTTGTCTTAGGATTACTACTGCACAAAGTCTCCAATACATGAGAGACCACCATTCATCCACCCACATGGAACTGATGTTATCATGCATCTCTTGGGGGTTTTTTGCTTTAAATGCCACATTTTAACTATATCAAAGAGAACCTTTTCCATTCCACTTCATTGTGCTAACAAAACTGATTGTTGGATCAGTTAATCCATCAGGTGAGCACTTGCATTGTTAACCATTTAGTATTATGAGCAGATAATTCATACTGCAACATTCCTTTCCTTAACAGCATTTTCTGTGATTTTTCTTATGATGTATTGCAAGATACTTACCAACACCTACAGATGTTCTGGAAAGTGCTATGTGTCTCACTGATGAATGCAGCAGTCATGGATGTGCCTTAGGACAGCAGACAGGCAGGTGGGCTTGGCACTGTGTTTCCTGCACCTTTATGGCTGAGTGGAAGGGGGAAGCAACATGGAGTAAATTTACTTGATGAACCACAGCTTCTGGGTTTGTTCAGCTAACCAAGAACAAGCAATCATTCAGGACTAGTGGGATTACCAGTGCCAATGGAATATTGGGTGGATGGAGACCGTTGTGCTGAAGTGTGTGAAGTTACTTCCCAGGAGCTGCTGTGTCAGAAAGTCAGTGTGGGATTTTCTTACCAGTCAACTTTTCTAGCTGGAAACTTACTACCCCTGGCTGCTAGCAGCCAACAGCTAATTGATTTGGTAGATTTAAATATGAACCTTGTGAAGATGTTTATTATGGTTGGTCACAAGATTTGGACATGCCACCCAAGATTGCTGTGGCAAATACAAAGTGGTGGTGGTTTGAGCAGGACTATTTTATGTCCAGCAGAATAATCTTAACTATAATGAAAGGAAGTCCTAGAAAACATTGGGTATATTTGTATTTATAAAACATATGTTTTGCTGTATACTTACATCTGCCTGTGTCAAAATCCACTATTTTAATCTCTCACGTGTTTTATATTTAAATGGTTGGAGGTTCAGTTTTAAGCCCCAACTCTCTTTAAAACACTGCCCTTGTAGTCAACAGCCTCTAAGTGCAGAGTATGGACTGTTATATTCTGAAAGGGTCAAACCTGTGCCTGCTTTCTTTCCAGTACCCTTGCTTGTTCTTGGGTTGTAACAGAAACCTTTTGCCATAATTTTGCTGCTTCCCTGCCAAACTCATTTACCGTTGGACAACACCCAGCTCTCAATTTCATCAGTATTCATTTGCCTCTTCGCAAGTTGTCAAATGACTAGTCAAGCCTTAAAAAACATCTCTGGAGAGATATTTTCAGGTAGCTGAAAATTAGCAATAGCATTTCTACCTGTGGCTATGAAAGAGCGCATGAGAACTAATGATTATCTGATGTCAAAGAAAGGCTGGTTGAGAAGTTGCCTGGGTTGTCTCCCTGACCACCATTGACTACTGACCCTGTAAATCAGTACTCTTGACAATTAGCAGCAGAAAGCAGTACTTTTGTGAGGCTTATTTACTGTGGATATTGCTAATCACATATAATGATTTGTTGCAGGTCTGAACATGTGATGACATTTCTTTCACTAAGGAGACCACCAGAGGTGGGATCTGCTTCTTCCCAAATCTATGCTTCTCATGCTGTTGTGTTGGTGCAACTCATGTCAGTGCTGTGAGACTTCCTCGGAAAACTATCCTGGGTTAATCTCCTTGCAAAAAGAAACAGGCAAGACAACAAGCCAAACAGAAAATTAAACAAAAAACTGAATAAGCCACAGGAAAATATCAGCATTTTTCTTTATCACTGATAGAGCTCATATCCCGAACAGTGAGAGACGTTATAATACAGCATATGCTGTTAAATAGACTGTTTCTCCATTAAACAGATATAAGAGCTCCTCCATAAGCTTCTCTCTCCTTGAGTCTAGATTGCTTTATTCTGGAAATTAAGTGTGCCGTCTTTATCAGCTTGGTGACATTTTACCTGCTGGCAGCCTTTGTAGAAAGGAACCAATACATAGACTTTCTCTGGTTTATGTTCCTTAGGGATTTTTGAGGGATTTTCTTTTTTCTGCATTAAGAGTTGAATCAATTTTGAGAGAAACCCTTCTGATCTCATGACTATCTACAAAAGAAGCCAGAGGTTTCTCTTGGTTCGAGGGTCTGAGCAATATGACAGTCAGGAGAGAGGAAGCTGGAGAAGCCAAAGGGTATGTTAAACAGAAAGATAAGGTAGACAACTTTATCAGAGGCCAGTGTAAGGCAAAGGATTCCTGGACATATGTGCTACACAACGAGAAGATTTCAGGGATGGAGAAAGATCAATGAGGATAGAACGTTGGGTGGACAAGTGGGAGTAAGGGCAAAGGGGGCAATGTTAAAGAGAAATGCTACTTCAGCCTGGTGCCGTGATGAATAGCAGGGAACAACCAGCTCTTGTATAGTTGGGGTTTGTGAGCCCACTAGTCAAGATGATTGCCTGGTCTCTAGCAGTGCTGACTGTGGCCAGGTGTTCGGTTGCAGGGCTTTCTTTCCAGGCAGGATCTAATAAGAGCTGACAGCAACAGTTCAGGGAGGTCTCTTGGAGCCTTGTCCTTGGCATTGCTTCTTGTATTCATTCATCAGTGACAGGCCATTTTCTTCATTTTCCTATCATAGTATGTGATTCTGATAAGGAACCTAGACATTTCTAGAGGCTGGTCAAGTCCAGACTCTCTGAAGGGGTCCAGCCAGCCAGCTGGGTGGGTGCGGACACGTGTTACAAAAAGCAATGATGTATACAACGTAATAATGGAAGAGTTTCAGATGCTAAATAGGTAAGAGTGGGTGATGGCGTTGATGGCGTTAAGGCAAACAAACTCTACAAAGTGATTTCTTTCCTTTTCCTGCAGCAGTTGATCTCTAGTAACAAAAGAAGCAAAACAATTTTTTTTTTTTTAAATATGCTGCTTATATAAGGCATCTTGTGGGAAAGCTAAGTTGATGGGAATCTTTCTCTGGAAAAAGCCTAGGACAAACATCCTCAAATTATGAGAAAGAAGTAGCAGTTAACTAGCAAGTCCTCTTATTTGGGTACCATAAAGAGCTACTCTACAAAACTGCTAAAATGTACTTGATTTTTTCTAGGGATTTAGGGCCAGATTTGATGGCATCATACATCATCATTTGTGTGTGCATAATTACAGAGAAATACTTCCAATATAGGATATGGGACTTAGAAGCCCTGGCTTTTATCTGTGCTTCAGAATTGTGAGGAAAATGTTATACTGATACTATCAAGGTAATTTCTGAAGGTAGCTTTTTAAATCTTTTGCTATTATTATTTTTGGGTAGGTTCTGGTATGGGCCAAGAAATAACTTCTTGGGTCTTTGTAACATCAAGTTGAAGTTTATAACGGATGTGCTGGAGTGTGCCTGGTCTCTGAAAATGAGATGAACTGTATTTCAGCCACAAAAGAACATTGAAAGTTCTGCTTGCTCCAACAAAAAGATATGGGGAATTCTGTTCTGCAACATGTTCTTACAGGACATAGTAATATTTTTATATGCTAGATAACTCAGATATGTCTAGCAACATAGAAAAACCTAGCAGAGATTTACTTGAATTTTGGGACCAGAGATTGACTATTTTTCTTAATATATTATCTATCTTGAAAATGTGTAGGATGGCCTTATCACTGTGCTTTATTGTGCAGCCATAAATAAACTCTGGCAATGCAGGAGCTTTCTCACTAGATAATAATATGGACTGTTTTTCTTGCATATCGCTTGTTAACGCAGTACTTTGGTTTGTTATATGTGCTTGTAAGCGTGGATTTTTACATGCTTACATTAGGTGTGGGTAATGACACTATAAAAACCTTTAACACTTGCAGAAAACCCAGCCACTGCTCCTTGAATTCAGTCGTCATGGCACTGCACTAACAAGTTACTACAAGTAGCTTTCCTATATAACATCAACTTTACAGAGAAAAAATTGGCTGAAAAAATAGAAATCATCTTATATTCCACTGAAGTCACTGAGTTCCTCTAGAAATTCATCCATGTAATAATGCTGTTCCATATGTTACTGAAATTCGGATCTTCATGACTAATTTGATCTCCTTTGAGAGATATAGGTGAAATGAAATGTAAAACAAGCAGAAATACAATATCCAAAGTGCCTCAGAGCATGCTGCTTCTGGATTTTGGAACTGACGTGATAAAATATTCAATCTGTCAAAAAATCAGTCAGAAAAGTTATTTTACTAAATGCAACATGATACGGTTTTGCAGTTTGTATCTTCTGCTTTATGTATCCATTTTTTAGACTGTTTACAACAGATTTAGCTTTGGTCATGCAAATTACACTGTTTTGCAACATACAGTCCAAAAATAACTTGCAGGAACGTAGCATGCAATTGGTTGTCAAAACAAGGTTATTAAATCACTGCTTAATTTTATCTCTTGATATAAGTGGTGAGATCCTCGTAAATTTAGGGGCAACTTATGCACCGGAGTATGGTAAAAAAATTCAGCCGATCATTTATTTACTGATACCTGCAGGAGAGAGCTCCCGAAACTCTTGACTAGTTTTAAGCAAATTAATCTGATAGACTTAGCCATGAAAACCAGGAGTATTTATTGCACATCAAGTGAGGACCAGCAGCACTCACCAGCTGGGCCAGCTGATTGAAGGAGTAATTTCAGTCCATTCACCAGTTCATTCTGAAAGGTGGTCAGAAGAGAATCCCTATGGAGACAGTGAGTAACTGTTCGGACTTTCCAGTAACATTTAAAAATGCAAACAGTGTGATACACAACATCGTGGAATCACAGAATCACAGGATGGTTTGGGTTGGAAGGGACATTTAAAGAGCATCTAGTCCAGCCCTCCTGCCATGGGCAGGGACACCTTCCACTGGATCTGGTTGCTCAAAGACCCATCCAACCAGGCCTTGAACACTTCCAGGGATGGGGCATCCACAGCTTCTCTGGGTAACATGGTCCAGTGCCTCACCACCCTCATAGTAAGGAATTTCTTCTTTATATCCAATCTAAGTCTGCCCTCTTTCATTTTGAAACCCTTGTCCCTTGTCCTGTCACTACAAGCCTCGGTAAAAAGTCTCTCTCCATCTTTCTTATGAAGCCCCCTTTATATATTGCAATGTCTCTCTGGAGCCTTAGTCATGTAAGGTGTGACAGTATTACATCAAATTAAGTTTACAGCAGCTATGAATAAGCAAAGCTATAGTTAACTGAGATTTGATCAGATCTTACACAAGACTTTAGGAAAGTCTGGGTTCTTGCAGTGTTTTTGAGGTCTCAGGATATTCCTTGCCACTGTTAAAGCCTTCTTATGCACAGAAAAACACTCTAGCCTGGTCACTACAGTTCAAAGACGCCGATCGTACGCAGGACACTCTATGCATGGAAATATATGCTCCTATACAGCAGCAAATAATTTTGTCTATTATTTTGGTATTATCAGAGTCCTTACTGCTACACAAAGATTTTAAAGCTATTTTAAGAAAGTAAAATAGACATTCTTTTATTGCAAAAATTTGCATTGAGGAATATTTTATTTGTAACTTACATTTTTAAAGTGCCATGGCAAGAAACGGGTTTGATTTTGAAGAAGAATCGTTTTGAATAATTAACCATGAATTACTCTAATCAGAAGAAAATAATTATAGGTTGGACATAGCTGCTTCAAATGAGATGCATGGAGTTAGTGACTATTGGAAAAATAATGCCACCTGATAGAAGCTGAAATAAATCTAAAAAAGAACTTTCTCTTGCAGTCAGGATATAACTATGGTATTTTAAAATGTCTCCAATTTAAAACATGCAAATTTCTTCTAGACAGAATTATTAGTAGGACTATATTGTTGAATTACAAAATCCTCAGTGTAATAATTAAAGAAGGTAGTTTTATCCTTTAAAAGAGAGTTGTGATTAACTCTTGTCTTAATATCTGAGCTCCCGCTCAGAACTACTGAGAATACTATAGGTACGTCTCCAAATCATAAAAAGGTTGATCTTGCTTAAACCCAAGGTATTTTTACAAGTAGATGTTATATAATAACATTATTTAAAATATATGTCTGTATTATATAAGAGAGATGTATGTATCAACAACATGGTTGCCGTCAGCTTCAGGTGTAAGGGATTTAGCACCCATGCACCATTAAACTGCATTACATTGAGGAGAATAATTTAATAGTTTCCTTTAAAAATCATACTTAGGAAAACACACATAGGCTGAGTAGTCTAGGATTGCATACTGTTCTTCAAGGACTCTTTTGTTTCTTTGAAAATCACCTGAATACTGCAAGAAGAAATCCTTGTAATTTAATTTTTTTAGCTATGTATTCAGGATTAGATTTTTTTATTGTATAAATACATACGTACACCTTTCGTAACTTGAAATTAGCAACAAAGGACTTTAATGCTACAGTGAAATGATGATTTTGGTGGCTCTGTACATCGGGCAAAGAAAGGAAGAGACCGGCGTGGAATCAGGCAAAGAAGGGAAGAGACCAGCTGGTTGAGACAGAGATGCTGGTCAAACTAAGGAGGAAGAGGGAACTGCACAGGCAGTGGAAGCAGGGACAGGCATCCTGGGAAGAGTATAGGGACGCGGTCCAGTTGTGTAGGAACGGGGTCAGGAAGGCCAAGGCTCAGCTGGAGCTAAACTTGGCTAGGGATGCAAAGAATAACAAGAAGGGTTTCTACAGGTATATCAGCCGGAAAAGGATGGTTAAAGAAAGCGTACCCCCGCTGATGAGCGAGACTGGCAAGCTGGTAACAGCAGATGAAGAGAAGGCTGAGGTACTCAACAACTTTTTTGCCTCAGTCTTCACTGGGAACCTCTCTCCTCACGCCTCCCGAGTTGATGGATGGCATGAGGGGGACCGGGAGGACAAAACCTCTCCCGCTGTAGGAGAAGATCAGGTTCGTGACCACCTGAGGAACCTGAACGCACATAAGTCCATGGGACCCGATGAGATGCATCCCAGAGTCCTGAGGGAATTGGCCGATGTAGTCGCCAAGACACTCTCCATGATAGTTGAAAAGTCATGGCAGTCAGGGGAAGTCCCTGGTGACTGAAAGAAGGGAAACATTGTGCCCATTTTCAAAAAGGGTAGAAAGGAAGACCCTGGGAACTACCGACCTGTCAGCCTCACCTCTGTGCCTGGGAAGATCATGGAACAGATCCTCCTAGAAGCTATGCTAAGGCACATGGAGGCCAGGGAGATAATTCGAGATAGCCAGCATGGCTTCACCAAGGGCAAGTCCTGCCTGATGAACCTAATGGCTTTCTATGATGGTGTGACAGCATCAGTGGACAAGGGAAAACCAATGGATGTCATCTATCTGGACTTCTGCAAAGCCTTTGACACAGTCCCCCACAACATCCTTCTCTCTAAATTAGAGAGCTATGGATTTGATGGGTGGACTGTTCGGTGGATAAGGAACTGGCTGGATGGCCGCATCCAGAGGGTAGTGGTCAATGGCTCGATGTCCGGATGGAGACTGGTGACGAGTGGTGTCCCTCAGGGGTCCGTACTGGGACCGGTGCTGTTTAACGTTTTCATCAATGACTTAGACAGCGAGATCGAGTGCACCCTCAGCAAGTTTGCGGATGACACCAAACTGACTGGTTTGGTTGACACACCAGAAGGACGGGATGTCATCCAGAGAGACCTGGACAGGCGGGAGAGGTGGGCCTGTGTGAACCTCATGAGGTTCAACAAGGCCAAGTGCAAGGTCCTGCCCCTGGGTCGGGGTAACCCCCAGTACCAGTACAGGCTGGGGGAAGAAAGGATGGAGAGCAGCCCTGCCCAGAGGGACTTGGGGGTGCTGGGGGATGAAAAGCTGGCCATGAGCCGGCCATGTGCGATGGCAGCCCAGAAGCCAACCCTGCCCTGGGCTACATCAGGAGAAGCGTGGCCAGCAGGTCGAGGGAGGTGATTCTGCCCCTCTACTCTGCTCTGGTGAGACCTCCCCTGGAGCCCTGCGTCCAGCTCTGGAGCCCTCAGCACAAGGAGGACATGGAACTGTTGGAGCGGGGCCAGAGGAGGGCTACTAAAATGCTCCGAGGGCTGGAGCCCCTCTGCTCTGAGGCCAGGCTGGGAGAGCTGGGGGTGTTCAGCCTGGAGCAGAGAAGGCTGCGGGGAGACCTGATTGTGGCCTTTCAATACCTAAAGGGGGCCTATAGGAAAGATGGGGAAAATCTTTTTAGTAGGGCCAGCTGTGACAGGACAAGGGGGGATGGTTTTAAACTGAAGCAGGGAGGTTTAGACTGGATCTAAGGCAGAAATTCTTTCCAGTGAGGGTGGTGAAACCCTGGCAGGGGTTGCCCAGAGAGGGGGTGGAGGCCCCATCCCTGGAAGCATTCAAGGCCAGGTTGGATGGGGCTCTGAGCAACCTGATCTAGTTAGCGGTGTCCCTGCTCACTGCAGGGGGGTTGGACTAGATGACCTCTAGGGGTCCCTTCCAACCCAAAACATTCTATGATTCTATGCTTCTATGCTTCTATGCCATTCTCAACATGATTATTGCATACCTGTAAATAACCTGCTGTACTTTCTGTTGCTTCATAAAATCCTAAGTAGCAAGATGGCCTTTCTATCACAACGAAAGATTAACCAATCCATTTCTGTCCAAGCAACAGGGACGGCTAAACCTGAGATTTTCTAGACCACTATGCAAGCAGCAATGTGTCCTTTCCAATGAGTTCATCATGGGATATTGCTCATACACACTGTCAGCCTGTAATATGTTGCTGAAGTCCAGATATGGAAGCAAAGGTTCTCTTGAATATTTATCCTCATTATAATTGTCATGCCACTTCTAGAAAACCCACTGATGTTTTGTTTTGATGTCAGTACAAGTAATTTAATTTTTTCCAGTTTAATCTTCTCTTTCATTTCTCGCCCTCCATAGTGTGCTTTAGAAAAATACAGTAGTGGCTTGTACCCAGGCAGGTGAAAGAAACTCACAATATATGTAGTTAAACCCACAGAAATAGTACCCTTTGCTGTCAGAGGAGCCAAGATGTTGGCTTCCCTCTAAACCTTAAAGCCAAAAATTACTTCTTGTTGGGGGTGGATCATGGTTTTTGTGATAAAAATGTAAGGTATTTTTCATTACCTGAAACAAGTACAATAAGATTATCATATGCGCCTCTTCACTGGTAGCTACCTAATTTTTGTCTTCTTACATTTTTATAACACAAGTCAGGGCACTAAAAATAAGCCAGCCAGAGATTGTTCAGGTGTTTAAGCTGTGCATCCTTATGAACACAGCATCTAAACATCAGTTGCATTAACTCACTCCAGAGACAATGTGTGTTATCTTACTGCAAAACGTGAGAGCGCTCCCATCTTTTGTTTGTGGTTAGCCTGCTGTCATGTTGGCCCATCCCATAATACTTTCTGTTGAATTTTGTTTGTGTTACATTCCAGATGCCTCTAAAAGGCTTGACTTCAAGCCTTTGAGAAAGTGATGTTGAGCATCTAACCAGAGAATGCAGGTCTTCTAGAAGATCCCTTAGATTTTCTAAATTCTGTAGTAATTTCTGAACATATGGGCTGTTGGGCTTTTTTCAGTTTGAATTCATTTAAATATATCGTATTCTACTGTAGCAACTTCTTACCCAAATACTATTTAGCCACGCTTTACCAATTTTTTACCCAGATTGTTGTCATAAACTTTCCTTATAATGTGGATATTAAGGTGTTGTCATTTTAGATCAAGGATTTAGAATTTTCATTCTTATTTGATCCGGAAGCCTGTAAATTGTGAGCAACTTTAAGCAACTCAAATATATTGTGAAGTTGTAAAGTAAAACTAAGAAATAGTCGTTCCCTTTATGAATAGTATAATCAGATCATTCTGGGTAAGGTCTTCCACCTTTCCAGAGTGAATAAATCTGTCTATTCTAATTCTTTAGAAACATAAATTTAAAAAAGGAGAGAAAAAAACCCCTCTTTTCAGAATGTAATTGCCAAAATGTGTTTATAAGAAAAAGCAATGAAAAAAAAAATGGAGCATTTAATTATGATTTAAAATGATTGAAATTCCAGTGCACCTGTTTAATCAAAGGAAAATAATGTATGCGCAGTAAAGTCTTTTTCAATTATGCTTCTGATGACAATAGCAGGGTATTAAGAAAATATAATAGGAAAAGTAATATCTAACATTTTGGTTTGTTATGTCAAGAGAGAGAATAACTATTGTTATTGGATAATTTTTACAAAATTCTGCTATATTAAGCTATAAATTTCCAATTCAGCTTCATCTGATTCCCACCGAAAGTTAAATGCTCACCCAAATATACAGTTAGATATTTGGTATATCCCTGGTATACTCTTAACAAAAATTTATAGTCCTCAGATACATATATCTGTGCAGAGTATTGGAAAGCTGTTACCAAGACACATGAGCATTTTCTGCTAAAAAAATGGGAGAGCTTTAATTGCAGGATTCAGTACTTTCTCCTTCTTTTTGTATAACTACACCTTCACTCTGTGAAGAGCCTGGGCTGTGCCATTGCTGGAGCATGGCGGTGCCGCGAATGGAGCCGCTGTACGAACAACCTGTGCTTCATTACGGCTGAAGCTGGAATGCATGAATGGGCAGACTGCTGCAGAAAGAGGCAGGATCCTAGTGCTTGAACGATGTGCTGAATTCTTCCACTCTTGCCTCTTTGACAGAGCTTGTGCAGGGTCCAGACCAGGTTACTTGAAGTGGAGGACATGGTGTGTTATTTGGAGCAGACGTGAGCATTGACGGTTGTAGATGAAATGACTGGAAGATGTTCTTTTGGAAGGGAAACCACTGAGTGGTGCTCAGTATTCTGCAAGAGTGCATTAATGGTGTGCCGAACTGGGAACTCGAAAGGGTAGCATCTATTCATCTCCAAGAATGTCGTATCAATATTTTCTTTAGTGTTTGTCATGCGCTCAGAGAGTGATGCCTGCAACAGAAAAGCCCAAGAGAAAATTAATAACAATGATAATTATAGAAGCTTTGAACAGTGTGGTAACTTAGATATAAGGTCATCCATTGAATGCTTAGTAGAAAATGCAACATTCACTATTACACAGTCAGAGATTTATTTCTGCTCTGTGCCCCAGAAAGAGGTAGGTAGAAAAATGGTGTATGAAATTTAATCATTAAAATTCATGGTTAACCTTAATTCCAGAATTTTCAAAATTTTTAAGTTCCTGACTTTAAACCTTTTAAAAATTTTTTTGTATCTGTGAGAGAATTCGTACGCATCTGGTTATGCTGTAGCATTATCTAAGTACGTAAGGGGCAAAAGCACTTCTAAATGAGTTAGACTTTTGCAGGATGAATTGAAACCAGGACACTGAATATTCTGGACAGGCTGTTCAGAAAGTGTTTGTAGAACAGGAGAAGGATTTAGTTTCTCTTCAATATAACTTTTGTCTAGCTGCTTCTCTCTTCCTGTTGTGTACCTTGTTTTCAACAACTTCAGATTGCTGAAATAGTTGAGTTGATATGTATATGAAAACACCTATCTGTGTAATCTTTGTCTGGTTCTTTAATACAATTTCTAGCCCAGTTTTTGTCTCTAATTCTGCAACAGACTATGCATCTGTACAATCTTACACATATGCAAAGTAATAACCTCCTGTGTTACGGTTTCATGTATTGCTTTTGCATCTAAGGCAAAATATAGTCCCAAACAGCAGTTGAGTATGTTGAGATTTAAAGAAATAATTCATTTTAGTCTCTTTTAGCTTGTTTTCTTATTGCTGAGGCTTTAGCCTGCACACGTTCAGCCTCTCTTCGAAGTTTGAGAGTACTCCAAGGAGCGCAGTTAGCAGTGCTCACTTTTTCTACTGGAGCCGTTCATGTGGTTCATTGTGGCTGGGAGTGATGCTGCTGGTCCACTGTATGTTAGGCGTTCCTAGGGCCAGGCACATATACGTTATCACAGATCGAGTTCTTTCACACGCCCAGCATCCAGTCAGTGCGCTACATCTATGGCATGTGATGGCTGGCACCACTGTTTTAACAAGAACAGTAACTGTTTTGTGATTGTATTGTAAAGATGTAACATTTGCCTGAATTATTTAGAAAATACAAAAAAAACCCCACTTCTATGAAATATCCCAAGTAATGATTAAGTGCATCATTTACATGGCGATTTCCCCCTTAACAATTCCAAGTGCTCAATTAGCAAAACTTGATCCCTTAATGGAGGCTTTGAACATTTGTCTTTTTTTAAGCTACAGTTGAGGTGGCCATTGTGGAATATACACATGTAATTGTTTAAAGAATATCTCTCATTTTGTCTCATGCATCTTTATTGAATGCAACTGAGTGCTTTTTTTGAGTAAGATGAACACGAGACATTCCTCCCTTTTTTCTTAGTACTGCTGTTGGTCAACTTCTGATAAAAATTATTTCAAATGTAAAATAATATTGAGTATGGTCTCAAGCCACTTTATTTATATACTGCAGATTAGAACAGGTAATTTTGGGCTTCTTTCCTCTGTGATCCAGATGTATCCATTATGGAGAACATCCTATCCATGCGTCTGCCTACGTGGTTACAGCAGTTGCCTTCTGACATACAGTGTCTTTGAATTTCAAAATCCAAATTAATACCATCTGTTTGAGCTACTTCATTCTCTTTTCTGTGGCCTAAGGAGGACAAAGTGATTTTTAAAAGCTGATGTACTGTTACAGTGTTCATCCAAAGATGTCCGCTACAACTTCTTGTTAAATTCAGCAGAAAAATTCTAAGAAGTAAGCTGCCACTTCAACATTTTTGCAGCCATATTTATTCAGACATATTTACATGTCTGAAAAAATTACAACTGTGAAAACAAATTCAAATTAGCTTTTTCACTTTTACATATAGTTTATCTCTTTGCCTTAAAAATCTGTGATCTTGCCAAGGTCATTCTCCTCACTCATATTTTTGCACCCTCGCATTATGATATGTTGTTTGCACATACATGAATGCTGCAACCTTGCACTTACTAGTGGCATTAAAATGAGCAAATAAATGTCAGAACTGAACAAGTCTTGACTGTCAAATACAAGCTTCTCTAGCATTCATGGCTAATGCTCTAATCATCAGTTGAAAACATTGAAATAATTTGCTTTCCCTACATGTTTTTACTGGCCAGGATGCATAGGGGAGTAGTGTGCTCAGTCATAATCATGCTCCACAAAGGCTGGAAATGTTCCCTTTGAGCTTCCAATCATTAGGCCAGCCGAAGTGAAGACAAGCCCATTGACAAGCGAGAATGGCAATAATTTATTTTCTATTGATGGGTTGTGACAAATCATGTTTGGAGCAGTGGCTGCATACTGTGGGGCTACATGAAGAAAGACGGCGATGGCCCTAGATGAGGCTCTTCACAGCTCATTTAGTCCAAATGTAGCCACCTGGGTGGTGAATCGGTTGAACGTACCAGCCCAGGCATTCCCGCACAAAATTAGATCACTTACAGGCAAGGCGTGTAGGGGTTCCTACAAGGCATTAATCAAAGGGCGGGGGGGTGAGCTGTCAAAATGTGGATTTCAAAATTAAGGAACACGAGAAGGATTAAAATGCAGCCATATCAGAAATCCAGGCATATAACTTCCATCACATAACTCCAGGTACAGAAAAGAGTTTGGAAGAAGAAATAGGTGAAATATTAAGGGTGCTTTCCGTAGGGTTAGACTTTTACAGATGTTAATTAGTAAAAGCAGCATGAGGATTTATTTAAGCTTGGGCACAACCCCTTCAACTTTCAGCTGACAGGTCAAATTAATTCATGTGCTTCCTACCAGTGCATAACACAATTCATATCTTATTTAAATTTGCTTTTGCCAAGGCCCACTGATGTGCTTAGCATCTGACATCTCATGCCATTTCAGAATACAGACATGTATTTTATTCTGCAGGATATGAAAAGCCTGCCCCCTTTATTTTATCAACTGTATTTATATTTTATTTCTGTAGGAAAAAAAAATTAAAATAATATTGAGATCTGACTCTAAGGTTTTTGCATACACTTTAGTCTACTTTTTCTTTTTAATATGATTTTTGTTTCGTAAGAAATTCTGCTGTCTGTATTTGAAGTCAGATATCCTTGTAAGCAGCGATCCCTGAATCCTCTGAATGGAGGCATCCTGACCTGACCAGCTAAGCATTGCTTCAGATGTTGTGGGGTTTTACGCTTTCTTCTCACATTGTCCGTTGCCCTGGAGGGAGAGACAAGGGAAGAAACAACCAGAGGGGCAGAGTTCCTTTTGTCTTCAGAAAAACTGTAGACATCTCTCCTGTCTGGCATGCACTGGAACAAATTCTCCGGCGGTAGCCCCCTCCTTTGCCTCCTGTGTCGCCCTCCGTTATTAACTTGGAAAAGTGGAGAATCTGGGCTTTCTACCTGAGGAGAAAATCACTGATATCTCTGAAATGTTTCAGAAATCAGTAAATGAGCCGGAGTTGTCTCAGTGTTAGCGCAAATACCGTACTCCTCTGCGTCACCCACTTTCTGGTGGCCACCAAAGTGGGTATCCCCAGCTCCCACACCCGTAAGCAGCGGTCAGACGGGAACCATTGGCCACAGGCATCTTCTTCTTCCAGAGGCTGGGGCTGAGCAGCCCACAGGGGATAACAGCCTGCTTCTCTGGCAGTTGCCGCTTACTGCTCACACGGACATCTCTGTGATGGCTCTCAAAATTTGATGTTTAAGCCCTGATAAACACACAAAAAATAATTTGTGCTTATACAGGTAAGGATCACATGTGACAGCATATGTCAATGACAGAATGCAGGTTTTCCTGTGTCACGCTTCTAAAAAATTGTTCTATTTAATCTATTAAAACAATACTTTTTTTATTTATTCAGAACGAGTCTAAGGCTCTCATATCTGGCCGAACGGTTTAAGGTCTAATGAGCAAATACATATCTGAGAATCTAAATGTCTATGAATTGTGATTTCTTCTCTTCTAATCATCTTAAGCTGTACCTTACTTAAGAAAATGCCAAACAAAAGGGGCAGAACTGGAGTTATTACGTCTTTTAGGTAATCTTGAATTTCCTGTTTGTATATTACATCAGGAGATTTGTGTAAAGGAAAGTCAAGTGTGATGATGGTTTATTATCATAACATGTGCAATACAGAGGCAAATATGTAACACTTAATGTTGCCAGATAATCTGTGAGAAGAGTTAATTATGTCAGTGTATTTTATATACTGTCAAGCTTCCATTAAAGGGATATCTCCATCTCCTCTCCTCCTTTAAGGTAATTGGATCACACTGTGATCCTTAGAAGTACACTGAAAATACAGTGCTTTAAAGGTAAAAAAATAACATTATCTTTCAAAATACAGACATATTATGACATAAAATACACGTGGTTTGTTTATACTAGTTAATAACTTTTGCAGATTTCCTCTCTGTTTTCATTTCAGATTTTTAGTGCAGCTAATCTAAAAATAGTCTGAAAACACCATACCCTGCATGCAACTTCAGCTCCATACTTCCTGCATGTTGCATTTATATTGGAAATACAGTAATGAATTTTTCTAAATAATTCATTATACCAGGCACTTGAAAAATTTATTTTTATTTGGTATTATTTTGTCCTCTAAGGTAACATGACAGGGTAACTGTCTTGCATAAAAACCAAGATCATCACTCTTTTTCACTGCCTATCAACCAGTTTGTGCTTAACCAAGCATTTATTTATTAGTTCTTAATGGTAAGGTCCACGAGGTTACTACACCTGAGAGAAAAATCTGTAAGACAGGCTTTCTAATTAATCACTGGGAGGGTTCAAGAAGGTCTTGTTATTTCTGTGTACAGTAGAATTTATGTAGTCTATTACAAGCGTTGATTGCTAAAACTGCAGCTCATTTCTGTTTCTTCAGATCTGTAGTTCTTTTTGTGCCAAACTGTACCATTCTTACCATTCTGTTTGCAAACAAACACATAAGCAGGTGTGTATAGGGGGAGACAGGCCTCACTTGTTGCCTGTTTGCCCCCTGACCATCTGGAAAAAAGACTGGTGAGAAAGAACGGGAAAAGGAAAAAGGAGGATATCAAGGGTGGCAATTTCAAACATGGATGGATGGGGGGGGATGACAAAGTTAATATCCCCTATGAGAGCAACAATCACATAGTCTGCAAACAATGTAGAGTGAAAATCCTGCAGAATAATTCAAGCTACGATTTGCTTTGTATGCTACCTTATTTTTGTCTAAAGTGTGAGAATCTGGTAAACGTGACCATTTAATGAGATTTGCTAGGTGGTGTCCTTCCTTTCACTTGGGCGGGGTAGAGCTCTTGCCACTGGAATACAGGCATTAAGAGCCAGGAAAGCTGGTGAAAATTTCTGACTTCTTACAATATCCATGTGCTGAGATTCCTTATTAAAAATCCTTCTTTTGAAATCGAGTTCTGGATATGAATCTGTGCCACACCAGCTTCCCCCCAGCTGAAGTGCAGTCCAGCTTTTGAGAAGCTTGCCTGGCACCATACCAGGAGGGATGGGGAAGCCAGAGGAAACACCTCTTTAGTCACCACTGTCATAACAGAGTAAAACTGCCCAGACAGATCCTTATGAATGTAATGTCTCATTATTTCTAAGGAAATCATTTGCAGCCAATAGAATAAGTAGACCACATGGAAAAAACTGGAGCTGAAAGATTATTTCCTTCCTTTACTTCTTCAGTGAAAACCAGAGTGCACGTTTTAGAAGACTGTTAATTCTGGGCCACTGTAATCTTTCTGTGCCTTGTTTTTGCAGCCTGTTAAATAGGGATACATTTGTCTATGTGGCTGTTTTGAGAAGGATATATAGAAAATGCTGCTGTCTCAGGTTTTTGTGCCACTGGAAATCTCATACTGAAAGCTGAAGAGCTACGTTGCCAATGTTCTTGTAAGGAAGGAGTTTTAAGTCCCTTGACTGGATCCCCTTCTTCTGATGTCTTCAGAAATACAAGTTTTTTCTTCCCATTTTCCTAGATCAGTGTAGCTTTGCCCTTACCTATGTACAAACCTTCTTCCTTTTTCATGTTAGCTTGACATGCTGCTTTTGCCAGCTTATCCACATGCCTTCCTCCTGTGCCTCTGGAGCTCTATGGATTTCAGCCTCTTTTGAATAGGTTCCTCTTTTAGCAAAAGGATGTCCTCACCTCTTTTGCAGGCGATGTTTCCACAGGGAGAGGTAGCAAGGAAGCTTCTCCTTGTTTACACTTTACTCCCTGAGGTTTCCCTTGTTTCATCTGATCTCAGGAGGGAGCCTTCATACTCCTGAGTATCACCAAATGCCAGTGAGGGCTTCTACACTGGATTTCTGCATCCTTAAACAAAGCTACAGCTTGAATTGCTGATGTTCATCTTGAATATATAGCGAAAAAACCAAATTTTGCCACGTCTCTCTTTTTTTACTCATAGAAAATTCTTCCACAGCTGCATATTGTCCAGTTCGCTAGAACTGGATCTACAATTAAAAAAAAAATAAGTTAACAAATCATTATATGCAGTTCAAAAAAGATTGTAAATAGGTAGGGATAGTTACACATATTTATACTGGATTTGAGGGTGGCCAAACACTGGAGCAGGTTGCCCAAAGACGCTGCGGGGTCTCCATCCTTGGAGGGGCTCAAGACTCCACTGGCCATGGACCTGAGCAACCTGACCTAGTTACACCTGTGTTGAGTGGGTGGGTTGGATGAGATGACCCTTCCAACTTTGATGGTGAATAGCAATGAGTATGTTCAGACTCTGATGGAGAATGTTTGCTTATGGTATTGAGCTGTTTTTAACCTATGGAACCTGGCTGAAGGCCAGAGTCTTGTGAAAGTCCACTGGCCCAGTCTGTTGAGGAATAAGACAAATCCTTATGTTGAATAAGACAATAAAGAGCTTTAGCAGACAATTAATCTCACACCAGTGTGCCATCTCTAGGAAGAATAAAAGGAGCAATGGTATCAGTAAGATTGAGAAAGAATGATGCTGTTGATAAAACTGAGAAATGGCAAAGCTGTTTGAGATCAGAAGAGGGAGCCCAATGTGAAACCTCGAAGACTGGAGACTATTTGTGACATGAAAGAAGGGTATTTTGGAGCAGTGCCTACGTGAGTATTGATGGACCATCCCAATGCACTGGACAAAAGCCCAGTTCCCCAGTGCCTTGGCTGGCGAACAGGCACCCATGTCTGAAACTGGTAAAATGTAGTGGCTAAGAGTGCCTATGAGTGGATGCTTGTGCCTCAGACTGGTTTTGACTAATAAGAACACAGGTCCTCTTCCCTTCTAATAGCATCAATTAAATCAGATATAGGGTAATATTAACCCTAAAAGCCACTTGCATCAATTGTTAAATTGGACAGTTACTGTTTGCAGAAAAAAATTTATCGTGTACTATTATAATATTTGGCTCATAAAATTTCATGAAGACTGATTATTTTATGGACAAGTTTGGGCTAAAGATGGATATAATGCAGTAATCGTCAATGTTAACTAAAAGGCAACTGCTGTGCCCCCATCATTAAGCTGTAATTCTTACAAAAACTTCAATTAATTGGATTTTTCACCAGAACTTTTTTGTTTGATTTAAAGTACCATGTAGATTCGTTATAGAAACTTCATTTAAATATGGATTTAATTAGAAATGTTTTATAATTTTAATGAGTCTTAAAAGTCTTTTGATGAGCAGTCAGTGTAATTATGGTATTTAAAATGATTGGATAAATGCATACTTTATAATTTACCTTCCTCGCAACTGTGTTTTCATGCCGGTTATTTTTAACATGAAGAATTGTTTCATTTTGTGTCAGTTTATCCTCCTCTTCTTTCCACAAAATGTTTTATCTCTGAAATAAAATTAAATATGCATGATACTAGTAGTATTGGATAATACTTTAATAGCACAATTAAAAAATCAATCTAAGAGAGGAAAATTATTTTGGTTTTGTTAGAGAAGTGACTAAATTGATAATTTGTTATCCAGAAGTAAATTACAGACTAGCTCTGTCCTATATGTGTTGTCTCTTTTGTGTTTGAGGAAATTACCTGCAGATTTGCTGCAGAAGACAAGTTGCACTGGGTATTGTGCTATCAGCAATCTGCTTCGCTACCACAACGTAAAGAAAGAGAGAGGCTCAGCAAATTTAGGAAAATAAGGAGGCTATAGAACTAGCAGTTAAAAGGGGAAAAAAACGGGCTTTTTAATGCATCATGTACTTTATCACACAACCTGCATGAAGACCACTATCACATGCTGAGCCTTACAATTCATTGTTCAGAAACAGTATGCATTAGCTCCTGCATATCTAATAAATTGTGGTGACGTTGCTTTTTTGTGTGTGTTTGGATATATCTTTATTAACAGAAACTGAGGTCGTAGTAAGTAGAGTCTTTAATACAGAATAGATAAGCTAGTATTAGCGCAACCAGCCTCAAAGAAAGCGGCGAGCAAGAATTTTATGTATTGTTTGTCAGGACTGCAATATCTCTCTGCGAATCAGTCAAATCTTTTCTGCTGGAGTGCTCAAGAAGGGTCGCATTTCCCCACACTCCCCTCATCTTTATATTTACTTACCGAATGCATACTTCAGGGAAAAAATACTTTAATGTAACATGCATCAGCAATTCACATTCCCTGATTTGACCTCCTCTGGCTTGTAGATCGCTGGCCATGAAGTAGCCATGCCCGATCGGCTTTACTGTCTTACCCAGGAAAGACTATGAAAGAATGGTAAACCTGTAACGATAGTTGCTTGAAATATTTGCCTGCACCCAGCAAATTGAGCTGATAGTCCCCGGCTTTGTATGGATCTGCGTGTGGGTTTCCATCTCACAGCGCTAGCCAGCAGCTAATGCAAACTCTGTTTTGTGTCAGCAATGCTAGGCTCAGAAATCTTCCTCCTCCTTTTGCAAAAGAACATGAAAATGCATCCTGTTCTATTAACTGACTGTTGTTCGTTTGGTATCCATCTTTTAAGGGGAAACCTCGCTTGAGCTTACACTTTGCGAGTAGGTATTTGTATAATATCACACATGTACTGTCATCTTCATATCTCATACGTCTACTGTCACATGGGAAGGCTTAAGATCTTTTAATTTTTGTCATAGCATAAGTCTATTGGACTTTTCTTATAAGTATTTAAACTTTTTATTTCGAACATAATTTATTACGTAGTCAAGTAGTCTCCTTTGCAGATTTCTACACCCCTTTCCAGCAGGTGTGAATTCCATTTTCCTGTGCACTGCTGTGCAATTTAGTACTAACAAATACAGTTCTGGATGTCTTACTACAACTTTTTCTTTTGTGTTTTTTTTATGTTGAAGCATACTTACAATCTTTAATATAATTTTTACATGACCCCATTTAATTGTGGCTCCTTGGACCTAAATTAATATGCTTAAATAATATTCTTTTTGCAAAAAAATTTTATGAGTCTAAATCATGTGTCTAGTGAACACTGATCTTTACATGCTTAACAATTTTATGATCCGCAGTAACATTTTTGGATATTGAGAATACTAATCCAGAACCATCATATAATTTTTTTCTGGCTTAAACAAATAAATCAATGCTGATTTATACCACTGATATAAAGCTTCTGTGAACATCTTTAAGATTGTAATATCAGAATCTGACAATTTCTTCCTTTATTTCCTTTCATATGTTTTAACAAGGTGGTTTCTCTGAAAACAAGCTTTTAAACAGTATTAACAGTATTAACAGTAAACTTTTCTGGGTGCTCCTTCACTCTTTTTCTGGTTTTGTTTCATTCCACTTCCTATGTACCTAGGTCTTGTGCTTTTTATCTTCATGCCTTCTTTTTTTGTGGTTTCAGCTAGTTCCATGAGGTTGTAAAATGCTTTCAGTCTTAGAAATATTTTCATCCTTGAAATAATTGTATAATTTACTTTTTCCATTTACTTATCTTTCCATTATTTAATGTATTCCTCCAAGATAAATACTCTTTGAAATCTCTGTTTTAAGACTTACCCGATTGTGATTTTTTTTGTTTATTAACCTTTTACTTTATCTTCAGATATTACGCTGACCTTTAAGCCAGTGTCCAACTTTAAAAATATTTAAATTACTTACTTAAGCACTTACTTATCAGGCGTAATAACCCAGTCTTGGGAGGTCTTTCTGTTGAATGGATTCCACAAGGAAATCCCCTTACCCTTCACCGCCGGTGCTATATCTTACAGGGAGTAATTGCACCTTGTTCCTAGTTTATAAATTTTTTAAGACAGCTCTGCTTGCAAATATAGCAGCTGAAGAGAAGGGAACTGCTTAAGTGTGCCTGTTTCCATGTTCTTCCTTTTTCTCATTTTGTGATGTTACTGATGCCGTCACTTCCATTTTGGTTTCTCACAGCTGCCAGTCCAAGTCACAGAATTTACAGCAATAGTCATGGATTTGAGGTGGAGAGGAGCATATCTGTGGTTGGCACAAACATGGGCAAAACTTACACCATGCAATATACGTAAACCTTGCCTCTTCTCTTTTGGCATGATGTCAATTTTATGGAACTATTAAAAGACATTTTAAGGACATTGTCATATTGTTTCTACAGGCACTTTCCCAGTTTTAATCTCTTCCATGATACCCATGTCCCCTGGTCTTCAGATAAATCTTCTATGTGCATTTCAGGGTGTGCAGCTTTACAGTGAAATGAGATTTCAAGGCAGAGAATTAAATTCTACACAAATACCTTTTTTTCTTATTATTAATCTTTTGTAATAGAGAGGTCAGAGTCTTTTTGACTCTGCATCCAAGAAGCAGAATAGGGATGTTAAAAGGTGGGTGGTGAGTGACTATGTAAGGTAGAAGTATAAGTAGGTGTGGCCTTTATTCAACTACAATTTGTATGAGTGTAGGATAAAAATGAGCCTGGCCTGTAGTCATTTTGTGCTTGACCTCTTGAAGGTTCTTATGCTCATAAAAACCTTAATGTAGCCATTACAAGCACTTCATCTCTTCCTCCAAAGTGACTCAGTCACTAAAAATCTTCTAAGTAGACAGAAAAAGCATACTGTTACGTGGTGCCCACTTCGGTCTTCATGGCTTCAGCCATATCTGTGACTGCTTCAGATACTTCAGAAATAGAAAAACTGCTGCTTAGGATGAAATAGACATTGCAAGTGGCAACTGCAGCAGATGCTGCAGGTTTTGTGATCCTAAGGCTCTTTGTACTTTCCTAAATCAATCATTCTTATTAAAAATACTCAATAATTAAAGCCATTTCAATACATTTTTAACAATTTATTCTTCTAATATTTTATCCTAGAATAAAGTTCACATGATACTCCACAAATATGTAGTAAGAATGCTGTTTGCCTTGGGCAGAAATAGAGAGAGAATTAGAATTTCAAAAAAAGAGGGAAACATTGCACTAACTTTGGCTTCATGGTCTCATTTATTGTAATATCCATCATTTCTTTATTTCTTTGGCAGCTCCTTATGCAGGAATTATTCTTTTTCTGAAAGCACTGAACTTTGTGCTGATTTCTGATTTTTAAAAATAAAAAATGCATTACCAGGAATTCAAATATGGCAATGAATTTTTGCAGTTTTTAACTCTTTGCTACCTTGGATCTATCCTAATGAGGGTTGATCAAATGCTGTTGTTTAGCATCATGTTCTCTGAAACGTGTAAGCAGCTGCAGGGAATTTAATAGGCTACAGATTCCTGTTGCAAATGCTGAAAACAGCGTTAATTGATAGGCATTTTGCCATTTACTGTAGGCTCCACCTGTATCTGCTTTTTTGGGCATCTTCCAAATCTTCATGTGTGATATCTGGATGATACATAGATTTTATCGGCTGGATTTCGGTATACTTGGTGGATAAAGGAGAGGAAATTATATTCCTGTCATGAGAAGATTTCTGAGATTTAGAAAATGTTCCCATCCCTCATCAAGATGAAATCCAAACCTTTTAAAGTTCATCCCGCAGAGACACAAAGCCGGGAGCCTGGCAGGTGGGGATTTCACCGGTACATGGGAGACCCTTCCTCTGTCACTCTCTCATGTCTCCTGTGAGTCATTTGAATTAGAACGACACAGACCATCCCACAGTGACACTCTTTCTCCTGCGTTAAGGAATTAATAAAATCCTCACTGAATCGCTGTATTGCAGCGCGATAGAGCGCTGCATGTTTTCCCTCGTTCTCCCCACATCCCTGATCAAGACGGCAGAGCAGCGATGTGAGCCTTGGTCCTGGCTAGTGAAGGCCAACCTGCTAAACCGTCTGAAGGTATTTTCTTTATTTCTAGCTTTGAAATGTGTTTTCCTTTTGAAAACGATGTAAAAGCGGGTATACATCCATGGAAAAGTGTTCACCAAATTGGTGTTTTCTGCGTCAGTAGAAGTTGTGAACATATGTCTTCATGAGTTTCCTGGTTGCAGATACATGCACGTAATCCCAAGTGAGTTCCCAGTTCCAACAATCAGTGGGAATAAATATCATTTAGATGATAGCAACAACAAACCTGTGCAGTTCAATTGCATCTACATGTCTCAACCAAGTATTTGCTTGGTGTTACTGTTTTCTTGCATGTCTTTTTTCTTCATCCACCACCTCCCTGCTTTGTGACTTCCGCTCCTGACATCATACATATCTTACACAACAAGCTGTAAAACTGCCTTTTTGCTTCATCTGTTGAATAATGCCATCCTTAGCTTGTATACCCTACAAAACAATGCCAGCAGAAAGTTTGTCAAGTAATTTGCCCAATGTTAATTTCACTAGCCTATTAGGCCATTAATTAAATCTTCACTGGAGAACACACTAAATTGATATTAGATGTATTGTGCTCAGATGATTTAAGTTTATCAGACTATATTCATGTTTGGTTTTTTTCTTTTTGCACCACAAGGTTTTGACTATTGCAATACTAACAGATTAATGAAAAATAATGTAATATGCCAATTCCTCTAGTATTTATATTAAGTAGAGGAAAATTCCTCAATCACTGCTTGCATTAGTAAAGCCAATATTAAAGAATGGAGGAGTGGAAAAAAGCTACAGTAAATATGAGGTATATTAAGACATTTCATCATGTAGCTATTTCTGTTTAATCAACACCCTACATAGCAACTACTCTAAATATGTATCTTGAAATTAAATTTAAAATTTCCGGAAAAATTTTAAAATTTAATACCCAGCCTTATGAAGTTTTTTTTTAAACAGTTAAACTTTTTAGAGTCACCGGTCTTTTAATGTGTCAAAACCAGCTGAAATTTGCCTTTGTTTATTAATCTTTTTCCAGTTAACACCAGTTTAAGAAGTGGGCCTGAGCTACGCAGAGAAAGCAAAGCTCATTGCCAATTTATTCAGGAGAGCTATTGGGGAGTTTCTTCTAGCTCTCTCCCTTACCTTGGTTGCAAGGTGTTGGTCTGCATGACTGATTTCCAATATTTTCAGTCCTCTTTTCACTTACCTTTCTCTTCTTAGCATTTGTAGCTTTCTCATTTCTGGATGTAAATATTAGTTACACTGATAGAGGCAATATTTTCTTGCATGGAGTGAACTGGGGAAAATTACTAGTTTTGCAGTTCCAAACATAAACAAATACGTCCTTTATTTATTTATTTTGCATGAACCTTTCTGAAACTGGTTGCAATACAGCAGTGAAAAGCCTAAGTGACTAACAACGAAGCATACTGTGAACAGAGATCCTGTTCATGCATCTTCATCCCCTCCTCTGTATTTGTTTATTCACCTGTTTGCTAGCCTGAAATTGATTTGCTAGGCTATGTAGATATTTATCTACAGATTATTTTATTCCTCTTTGAGATGGTATCTCTGCATCAATTGGTTGTTGCATTTTCAGTCTGGCCCTGGTAATACTCGGGGAGAGCGAGACAGGGTTATACAACCAGTTACTAAGTTTTGAAAATAAAATAAGAAGCAGCTGCTAGGCTTCTGGGCTTGTTGAATTCAATTTTTTTGTATTAACAATGGAAACCAGCCAATTTATCCTGGTCTTCCCATCTCATATTTTGTTTTATTTTTGGCGTATCCTTTCCTGGTCTCAACCATTAAAGAATTCATCCCGGCTCCATATTAGCCATTACTGGTCATGCTGTTCAGTGCAGGGTTTCCATACAGTTGCCTTTCAAAAATGTACTTCAGAGCTGAAAAAAATGAATGCAGATTTTATTACACTAGACATCTATTTCCTATAGGAAGAGACATACAGGCACTACTTCCATGCTGTTCTTTATTGGAGGGACCACATTTACCCTGTGAGTGTCAGACAGGGAAATGAAGTACTGATGTGCAGTACAGATGTCTGACTTTGGCTGGTTTACTTCAGTATTTCAGCTATTACAAAAGTTATAATCACTTTGGTTCCTCTACATGGGGACAAGTTTGCATGGATAAAGTAATGTAAAGGCAGTGTCCTTCCTTTTCTCAGGGTACAAGTGACTCCCATGAATTGGTTGTGTGCTCCTACAGGCTCATCAAAAGCCTTGGGAACTTGGAGGAGCTTTTGTTCATTCATAGGAGCACTTGAGACACGGCAGAACCATGACCACTGCTGTCTGACAATGGCATTTTCCCCTACCCAAGCTGTGAGCTGGGCAGGAGGCCAGGACATGCAGGGAACCCCACCTCCCACGTCACCAAGCCGGGGACATTTCCCTCATTGGCCACCCCTTCCCAGGGAGCCCTACTGAAAAGCATATAGTCATGCCAGGAAATATACCTGCTGGGAATGAGATAGGTACATTCCGGTAGCAGCTGGATTATATTGAAACATATGTAGGTGTCCTTTTAATACCAAGAAAAGACAAGGGTTTTTTTTCTTGTCTATGGTATTGGGATTATATTCCCTGTAATGTGGTTTTGCTTATGTACCATCTTGTGATATTCTGTGTTGGACTGCTGTCAGCATTTTCCATAAGGCACTCTACACTTTTAAGATAGCGTATAATTGTACTATCTTCAAAGATTATTCAAATTGCAAGCTGAAGGTTTAGAATGCGTAAAATGTCACAGTTAAGGTCATCTGAGCAATTTGAAGCCTGCCCTCATCAGTGCAAGTATGGCCTCCCTCACTTGAGCCAGTACCACGTGAACGTAACCGCGCCGTTTGCAGAACAGGGACCAGCTCACTCCGTGCTGTCGCTGGCATTTATCTACAACACTCTGTCACGCCACGTAGAAATATCCTATGATGCCATCTTTAGTTACACGAACGCGTAGTAGTCAGAGCTAGATGCAGCTGCAGCGTGCACGAGGAGGGACAACTGTGCCATATGGGACAGCGCTAATGACGGGCCTAATGTTTCCTTTCGTAAGGCTGCCTGCTAGGATTTCTATAGGTGTGAAGGAGACATGGTGTTTGTGTGCCATCTGGGGTAGCTCCACATGGTACGGTGAAATACGATGAAATGAGGAGAGGCTGAGCGAGCTGGGACTGCTTGGCCTGGGGAAGAGAAGGCTCAAAGGGACCTTATCCATGGGTATGGACACTTGATGGAGGGAGTAAGGATGATGGTCCCTTCTCAGTGGTGCCAAGTGGCAGGACCAGAGGCAATAGGCACAACAGGGATGCAGGAAATTCTGTCTAAACGTAAGAAAAAAACCTCTTTTTTTACTCCGAGGGTGGTCAAACTGGACTAGGTTGCCTGAAAAAGAAACAGGATCTCTGTCCTTGGAGGCCCTGAGCAACCTGCTACAGGTGACCTTGCTGTAGATGAGCACCAACCTTAGGTGCCTACGATACCCCAGGATGGGGCATGCCCGGCTCTCACAGGAGACTGGGGGATTCTGGCCACAGGCCAGGCAGGAGTGAGTTTTCTCTTTGGTATGAACATGAAAGGACATAAGACTTTTCAGCAGCCCATCATTTGCTCAAATCTGAATAAAACCTTTTGGTACAAATAAAAGTCAGCTTCCTGGCTCCCCTAAATATTCTGCTTAGATTGTGCATTTTTTCTGCAAGTTATGAACTGAGTGGAATTCTTCTAAAAGAAACAAAATTAATTTTTTAAAAAATTCAATGCATTAAGAAAAGTAGGGGATTATATTACTCCCATAATAATCTGTGTTTTCAAAATATTCGTCTTTCTGTGCCATCATAGTAGCCCCTTCTTAACAAATGGAGGAAGTTTCTTGTTGACAAAATATGAATTTTTTATATTCCTAAGCCACAAAGCTGTCAAATTATCAAATATAATTTCTCAGCAGATATATCTTGTGTTTGTATTTACTGAACATACATATGCCACAGTAACCACATTTGAAAGCTTAATCCTTTAAAGTATTTACACTGGTTTTTCAACATTCATTATGGAAAGCCCTTGTAAATTGAAATAAAAAGGGGAGGGGTGAAGAGAGGGAACACATAGTGCACGATCTGAAGAGCAGGTTATTTTTAGTCGACGCATTTTTGGTTCCTAAGCTCTACCATGTAATCATATGCAGGTAAAACTTACACTTACTGAATGTAAATGTTGCCAGCAGCGTGACCATAAGATACTTCCTTCTGTGAATCTGGGCCTCTTGATTTTCTTGAAAAATTATATTAATGCTCAAAATAATTAAGTTCATTTCATATGATGATTACCAAATTATTTTAAATTCTTGAAAATATTAAATCCTTTGAATATCCACCTCCAAGCACTTAGCTGAAACATAGTGTTATTGATCCCATTCTTCCATAAAATCTACCCTCTTGAATGCCTGTATTATTACTGTTACTTGCATGAGTATATGTATATATATATGTATGTCTACATATACATAGGTGTGCTATATGTATATGTATTTGAAATATTATGTGCATTTGTACAATCAAGCATACAGTGTTCTTAATTCAGGGAGTCAGATAAGCAACTTCATGCATATACTAGAGGTTTTGGGGTGATCTGAAGAAATAAAAGAATGGGGACACGATGCAATCTGTAGGCAATAAGCACATGTGATCTTAGCATGATTATTTCTGTGGATGTCATTATAGGAAATTATCCTTTGTGAATAAAATTTCCTTGAGATTCTAAGCAGTTAGACGAAGAGACAATGTGGGTTGGTCCAAATCCGAGTAAGGCACAAGTCCGGCAAGCTGAAGCTGTGTAAATTATTGTTATTAGGTTTGAAGTGGGTTTTTTTGTTTCGCTTACTTAAAAAGCAGCAGCAAAAAATCAAAATGCTTTGTTTTAAAAATAAAATATTTTACACATACTTGGTTACACGACAAGCTGAAAATATCAATTTGGATTAAAAAAAATTGTGACATAAAAAAACCCCATGCTGTATTGAAATACTATTTGGAATAAAAACTTTTATAATTTACTTATAAAATATTGAAACCAAATGCTTTAACATTGGATTTAAACTTATGAGGCTCATCTTAATTAAAATTACTTGACAATGAACAGGTCATTTAAAATCTGCCCTGTTATTCAAGATCTTTCAGCCAAAATTTTTCACCGATTAGGATAAAGACCCATATTTATTAAAATGCAAAGGAGACAGTAGCAGGAACCTTCCCTAAACCTGCCAACTCAGGGAATGTGCCAGCATTCACTTCATCTTACAAAAGCATCAGAGTTCTGGGATCCTGCTGATACATGGACATTTCTATAGGCCTTTTATTCTTTATGCATTCCAGCATGTGGTTCACCCTAGAATCCACTTAGATGCAATAATGAGTCCCTACTTAAGAAGACACCTACTTCATGACCGACAGTGAAGTCGTCTGGGACACAAGAAAACTTATGGGAATTCAGATGCCTGAGTCCAAGAGGAATATTAATGGATTAGATCCATGTGGGAGAAAACTGTTAGAAATTTGTGATTTGTGATGCAAACTCAAATCCCAAATTGCTCTTGGGAGTAAATACCTAGGTGTCCAAAACCTCTAGTTTCGTTTCATTCTAGTGTTCATCTACTGAGAGCACGTCGCTCTCAGAATTGTATAATTAGTCTTCTGTTAATTGTTTAGTACATTCCCTTTTCTCTATCAGTCTGTATTGTTACCATTAGTTAATTAGAAGTGTCATACATATACATATATGCATACACATACATACGTTTTCTCACCCAAGTTGGAAACTTTCAACAAACCTTTAAGGCCATCTTTCTGGTTTTTGACACCTAACTATGACATCAACATTATTGCGACGTACATGGTGTTGGACCTAGAGAGCAGTTTACGGGTTGTGTATAACACAAGAAATCTCAGAAAACTGAAAATAGAATTAAAGAGACATCCTGCTGCTGCAGAAACCTAACAAACTGGGCTATCTTCAGAATAAGAGATGGTGGCAGCTTCAGCAAAGCTGGGTCAGTATGACCCTTACTCTCTCAAATGTCCATTATTTAAAGCCACACCATTAAGAAAGGGTTGTAAGAATGCACTGAAAAATAAGAATTTTACTTCATGATTTTTTTAAAAGAACCAACTGAACTGTTGAGGATATAGATCTTTCCAATTTTTTACTGTGTTAGGATTATGAACGATAAAGGTTACATTAAAAAAGACATAGGAGAAAGCTTCATCCTGCTGCAGTACAGTTCCACTGTATGCAGCTCATGGCTTGCTGTCTGTGAGGCTTGATTCACCGTTTTTCAAAGATGTGGGGTAGCAAACAGCAATAACAGGGAGGCTGCGTAAACACCTCCTCGCCTTTCTTACTGCAGCTGGAAAGCTTCTAAAGTTTTCCTGTGTGCCTTCTGCTGCCCTTGACAACATCCTTCATAGCTGTGTTCTTGCCCTGGAAAAAGGGTCTTTCATGATTTTATTTCAACACTTGTGAAGTTTCTATTTCGGTTCAAAACTTCTTAAATATCCTTCTAATGTCTTAACTTCATAGCTGGGACAGGTTAACCTGTGAGTCAGAGCTCTATTCTCTTCTCTTCTCATGACATACTTTCTAAAATGTTTCCCATGTAGTGATTTCTTCAGTACATCGAAATACCGTCACCTCTTTTGGTTTGCTCTTTGGAAGTAGGAGCATGACTCTGTTGATCCCTTATAGCTGTGCCTTCCTTTCATTTTTTTCCCTCGCTCCTATTATTGTGGTATCTAGATAATTAAAAACATAAATAATGATTTTCATGACAGCTTCCCCTGTATCCTCTAGGAAATAAATTATTTTATTGTTTGGGAAAAATCTGGAAGGGCATTTTTCATGGTGTTTGTGTATATGTAAGAGAGAGGAATTTGGCAAAATTGTATTGAAATGTTCAGGTTTGATTTATTTCTGAATATGATGGAGGACGCTGAAAGCAATATAACCTTCCACTACAGGGAGATCTTGTTTATTTTGGATGAAGAAAGACAAGTGAACTGTTTTGCATTAGGTAGGCATAAAGATGTTGTCCCAGTTGGTGTGAGTTCAGAGTGAATATCACTACCAGAACCTTTACATGCATCACGTTGTTCCCCTGGGTCTTGTTCAATAGTACAGTAGTTATTATCTGATGGCTGTCCGCCCCCCTCTTTTCTTTATGTCCTTCAGGGGAGTATGTTTAGTAGATGGATTAAAGAGAGATTAAAAAAATCTGAGATTACTACACAAGTGGCTGAAACAAAGCAGACTTTTTTTTTAAAAACAGTATTTAAGGAGTTAAAATGTCAGTCACAGTCTTAAATAAATTATTTTAACCAAATGGAATCTGATTAAACTACAAGAGACTTTCCTTTTAATTTAATACTACCATTACATTGCCCCACACAGAACCTGAAAGATTTTTCAGGACTTGAGATTATGAACAAACACGGGATTTAGCTGGCTGTCTAACATTGATGTAAAATGCATTTCATGGTCTATGATTTTTCATGTTAGAAAAAGTGGATTTACAACTGATATATGAAGTGAAACTTGCAGAGATGTATATTCTTCTATTACTTAAAAATGGCAAACAAGATTTCTTGTCTCATGGTGAAGTATAACATGCTAGACATTGATAAAAAAATTGTTTCACTGCCTGCAAGAGCTTAATCCACAGCTATGTCTCTCATGAACTTCAGGAAGCAAAGAGGTGATTCATTAAAATGCTCCATGAGCTGGTAGCAAGATACTATATTTTATTTAACTGCATGATTTCTCTACCCATTGCAGCTCAGTGTGGAGAATACTAATGACTTTATTGGCAGTATTCTAATACATTTAAATGTGTAAGTTTATTTTGGCTTAAAATAAACATTTATATGTAAATTTAAATTTAAATGTACTGTTTTGTGATAAGAAAGCTCAAGAACTATGTAAAAATACCAAACTCCACATATTTTCCACCTCAGGTATAAATATGCCGGTACAATCCAGTACAAAGGGATGATGGTTGTTTCAACCAAAGCTGTTTGAATTCAGTAAAGGTCCTGCATGGGTATGAGGATAGGATGTGTGATGATGGCCTGTAACTAGCATGGAGGTTGCAAAAGGCACAAAACACCAAAACGCTTGCCTCCGCTCCACGCCTGCTTTGTCACTTTCCTCTGTCAACGGCTGACAAAATTGGCCAGTCTCATCTTCCTCAGGCGACCAGTAATATTTATTACAACCATATTCTCCAAGGAGCAAGGGTAAGGGCAAGTGTGAAGACCTCTCTTGGAGAAAATACAATTAATCGTTTCGTGTCTGCTCAGGGCTACAGGAAGTACTTGCACAAGGAAAACACTCTTTAAACAGAAAGGGACCCCAGGACCAACTGAACTGGGAGGGCTCCGCAGCTGCAAGCAGACAATGTAAGAGAACGTGCCACAGCTGGCAGCGCATGTTAGGGTTAAGTCCCTTGCAGAAAATCTGCACCTCTTAAACAATGGGATGAATTTCATCTCAATTTCACAGAATTGCATCAATTAGTTGTCTATGCACAAACTGTTGCTTTCTTTTGCCTCATTCAGTTTATAGTGTTATTTATAAATAAATGCCTTTAGAGAGGTTTGAAAATTACAGCAGAACAGTTTATTGAAGAAACCGAAGGTGAATATGTGGAAAATATTTTCATGTAAATTACATGAAATGGCTCTTAAATCACATAAAGATAAATGGGAATGTAATTTAAGTTTAAGCACCTTTTTTATGTTCTTTTCCCACTCTTGCCTTCTTACATAAGACTTGGCAGAAAAAGACCTTCTCTACTTGTTCTTACTGTTTTTATCAAAATTCCACTTGAAAATAGTGTGTCTGTAAACCTTTCCAGTGGTAATTCACAACATTAAAAATAGATAAGCTTAAGAGTTTGCGGTGCTTGGAGTCTGAATATTTGCCCATGTTAGGGTGTTTGAATGGCGCTGTCTGTGTCTGATTTAGATTAGATGTGAATTATGTCATCTTCTTTGCTCAGTATCAGGTACATTGCTATTTTTTGATACAAGGCAACTATTAAGTATAGCTATTATTCAGTATGGAAATGCATATTTTCAGCTATCTAATGTACAGCCGTACAGTTAATGTTTCATCATTTGCCAACACTTCCCTACAAAAGGATCTGAGATATTAGGTTAGATTAGATTAGATTAGATTTCCGTAGGAAATAACAATGGTGTCATTGGTTTGGGTTTTTTTTTTCTTTGTTCCATAGAGTTATGTGTGATGTAACATTTTTCAAGACATTAAGAAATGCAATAGATATGAAAATACTACATAAGCACTACTTGCAGTACATAAAATACCACTATAAAATTATATTAGGGCGACCCTTTCTGTAAAGTCTTCGCTTTTTAGACACTGTTTTGTATAAGCTTTCAAGAAGGGCATGGTTAGTCTCTCAAACAAAACAAATAAGGAGATTTTTCAAAGTTCAAAGTACATCTGACTTGAAAAGTAGTCTTACATTTTTTTTCAGTTTTGTTCATGTTTATTCTTCCTTGTGATTTTTTTACATATTTTTTTCCCTCTTATCTTTACGCACTTGTTATAACTAATGAACTGTAATAAACAAACTTAGTAATGAATCAAAGAGTATCTATTAAAGTGAGCTTCTTAATAAAACTTCTTAAAATGTGGCAATCTGCTACAGGTAAAATCTGTGTCGCTTTGGTAATCGCTGTATGCATGCTGCTGTACGTAGTTTATTTCTGATTTAATATACTACTGCTTTAGTATCAACTGCATATACTTCCTTTTGACCTGCAACGAGAACCTAAATGTAATACATAGTGCCTATTATGGTTTTTTTAAAGTGCATTCCTAGGAATATAGCTACAATTTACAAAATATATGCAGTATTGAAACAGAAAATGAAAGCAGCAAACGTATCACCAGGTATTAAATCCAGCCCTGCTAAAATGTCCAGCGTGCTTTTTAACAGATGCACAGAAGATTTTCCTCTGCATCTCTGCAAACACATTCACTGCTTCTTTACCTTTTATAATTCAGGATGGTGGAGAGACAAAAGTATCACAAAACATAGTTCCGTATACCCGTTTATACAAATGGATTATTGATGCTAATGATAAGCAGGGGTAGCACACGGATACACGGCTAAGGAAACCTGAGCTGGAATCACTGGATCTTCCTGGGGCACTGAATACTTCTCCCCTTGAACTTTGTTAACTTGTGGGTGTGCAAGCCAAAACTTCTTCCTCTCTTCCCTCTTATTTATGAGGAGAAACAGAAGCCCTCCCACTGCTAGCTATCTTCTTTGACCTCATGATCTAAGGTCTAGGCTGGCCAGCAGAAGAATTCAGTGATTCCTGTACTTATCCGTGCTGATGTGTTTTGCTGTATCTACCTGAAAAAATGGGGGGGGGTTTTTGTCCCTTGATTACCCACATGCAAACCAGAAAGGAATGGCATACAGAGACAAGTTTTTAGGCAATGTGCTTCAGGTGCACACAATACATCACCTACATTATTTGATATTTCAGCATATTTTGAAAACATACTTCAAATGTTTAATTCTCTAAGTACACAAGTAGTATTGGCCTGAAAACTCGCAATGCTATCCTAAGGATTACAAAGGTGATGGCATTTTATTCTAAACATATGCTTTCTTTTAAATATGAAATATATCCTGGAAGTTGGACTTTCTGAACACTCAGACTCCTCTTATTATGGTTATATGAACTCTAAGCAAGATGCAAACAGCGATATGATGGATTGGTTCAAATAATTGCAGTATGCCTTTGAAATGCTGATTTTATTTAATCTCCCAAAATATAGCCAGACTACAATAAAAAACATACCAGCTATGTATTTGGAAATTTTCTCTAAGAGCTACGGTACTAATAATTTGGAGAGAGGTGTGCGAGTTGGCTGTTCAGCTGATGAAGCTCGCATTTTGAAAGTAATTCATGATGGTAATTTCATTCACATTCACGTTACTTGAACTGGCTAATTGGACTTGTACCAATTACTATTGCCAAAACAATTGTCACACATTTTAGATATGCTAGTAAAAACATGTTCCATTTTGGACAAATCTTTGAATAGTAAATGTTGACTCTTTTTTCCACTTGAACACAAACACCTCATTTCTCGTCCCATGCAGAACAGCAAAGATACGTTGTGGCCTTCTTGCTTACTGTCCAGCAGTTCTTTAAAAAACAGTATTGTCCCCAGACTTTACGCATAAGAGTGGAAAAATTTCTACATTAGATGAGGGACCAGGTGTTTGTCAAGCTCATTTCATAGATCTTTAATTCATGGATACAGTTAAGCAAATGCATAGAAGACATTCTTATCCTCATTGGACCTGCTTAAATGCTTTAAAAATAGACTACTTTTTGATAAAATGATAATGTAATGTATTAGTAATAACTTGTTATAAAGTGAACACTAAAGAATGTCCAAACTGGATGACATTGAAGATTTTTACCAACACTATCGTTTGAGATTCAATGAAATGTGCTGACAAGTATGAAGTCACTATCTTTAAAAGGAATCTGCTGATTTATTGTTAAGCTTCCATTAGCCAAGACTGCTAGATTTCTGTATCACACCTCCAGCAATCACTGTTTTGAATGTATTCCATTTAGCATTCTCAGTTACCATCCTTCTAAGCAAACAGCTCCTCTACTTAAAAATATGCAACAAATCAAATTAATTAAAATGAATCAATTCGGCTGGTAAAGTAGTGTTTCGGAATGACTCTGAGGACCATAAATTCAAATTAAGGCTTGCACGACTTCTTCCTAGCTTTGAAGAGGCTCCGTGGTACATTAGCAGAAGGAGAAGGGGAAACCAGCCACCCCGTTTAACAGCATTCACCTGGGATGCTTGCAAAAGTAACTGTGCTGAGGACTCAACGTAGCCAGACGTTATAAACATATCATAAACCAGGGAATGGAGCAGACAGACATAATAGCAATTAATTGTACCTAATGTTAATTTTCAGATAAGGCTAAGTATGATAGTGGTCATGTATGAGTGGAGTAATAGGAAGTTAATTATTGCAATGCTTTGATCATGGATGTACAGTGTTTATCATTTTATTCATAGTATGTTTCGCTTGTTCTGATACTTCTTCACTCCAGGCAGTAATGTGGGTTGTCAGACTCAGTTTTTAAGGTAAAGGTGTGATGGATATATGCTAATTTATACATGTCCATTGGATATATTTTCCTAACTGTAATTTAACGATCAGATTGTACTACAGAGCACTTGTTCTTTTCTGGTTTTTAGCAAGCTTTTAAATACAGTTACAAAAAGTGCACACTGTGCTCTATTGCCAATAACGATTGTCCTCTTTTTGCAAATATGATGAACGCAATATACTCTTCCCACCATTCTGTACTGCATTTGATTTACTTGCCAATCTAAACTTGCATATGGCTTCTGGTTTTTTGCAGTCTGAATGACGACCTAACAAGTGTAAGGACAGGATTAAAGTACTGCTCCTGACATCAGTTTCCTAAAAGCAGTCTTTGTTCTGCTGCTTCTCTACATGTCTCCTACTCTACAGGATCATCCTATGGCTCATTTATAATGTACTGGATTTAATACTTGAAAATACGGTTTCTGTGTTCAGTATTCAAGCTTTACCTTTTGTCTTCAGCTGGTCTGAACTGGGAGCTTGAACTTTATTATCTACTTAGAACAGAAGGAGATTAATATTAAAGGGATATCAAGCTCTTAAATATCCACAAAATTTGTAAAAGACAGTGAGCTGCGTTACTGAGCATTATGTAGGCGTAATTAGAGTGATACAAAGTTTAGCCGACTACGTATTAGCGCTATTTCTGCAATTATGTTCCTGATTTTCTGCAAGGGAATACTGAGTGACTCTTAAGTTTTTATATTTTATTAACTACTAAAGAAAAGCAAAATCATCTTCATATTCTTTTACCGTTTCAGTTTTAATGGTATTAGGACTTTTATCCTAAACTAGGATTGAGTATTCACATGGAGAAAGGGAAGAATCTGATACGTTCTTTATTTCTTGGTGTGATAGGTATACCTGACGGTTAAAGAAACAGAGCCATGAGGTATTTTGTGATATAGTATTGCCACTGCAAGAGAATGATGACCATTCACATTAAATATTTGGGTTGGACATCACATGGTGTTTGAGTTTTTACTGCAAACTTACAGAGTGCTGGAATCATCTGTTTAACTTCCAAAACACTTGTTAGCTCTTCCACTTCTCCTCTGCTACTTTTACAAAGCTTCCACCTCTACCATTGTGCATGATATAAAAAAGAAAGTTCTATCACAATAAATGTAAGTGAGATTTTGTGGTAGTTTTGACAATTCGTGTCAATTGCCTCATGGCCATGCTGGTTGTGTTGGGCGAGATTTTGGGGGGTTGTCTTTTGTATGATTTGGTAATCTCAACTGGTGCTGCCCACCGCTGGGGGTGGGGGGGAATGAGTTGATAGTAATGGGTTTTGTGTTGACTTGCTTATTCTGAAGACTGGTTTAAAGCACATTAAAAAATTAGTAAAAAGTTCTTTTTTTTTTTTTTCAGGTGGGAGATGAAAGAAGGTGCAGATCTTGAAGATGAGGAGAAAGTTATGGTGGAACACTTAAAAAATGTTTATTTGACACAGAGCACTCCTACCTCAGTGGATAAAGAAGAATAATTACCTTGACAGGTTTCGGGTAGCACCTTTTTCTGAATTCAACATGATTAACTTAATGACTTAGTTATAACTGACAGGACTAGAAAGATCAGGAATATATATCTTGAGTAGGAGTTTTAAACTAAAGAATGTTCCCCTGTTATTGTCTAGTCACCCCATCCAGGCAGCAATTGTTCACACATGCATAAGGTGAGCAACAATATGTGAAAATGTCAATGTCACAAAACAAGGAGGGTATATCTTGATACTGCGGAGGCATAAACCTGAATGACAAACCAAGAACTGTTCTCAAAGTATAAAATTCACTCTGAAAGTAATGCAACTTCGGACACGTGCTGAGCAAACACCCGTGCTATGCTTCCATCAGCCATTCCGGAGTCAGGGTCAGCCTGCCCCCAGTTAGTGTCACTCAAGGACCTTTTCTCTCCCTTGGCGCGTGTGTTCTAGTTAGTCCTGCCATTAAATCACCCAAAATGTATGAAAAAGGACAGGTACAGGCCATAGGTCTGCAGTCCTTTGTGAGTTGCTCCAGGATGAGTATGCCTGGCCATTACACCCAAGCAAAACTTCATCAGCTTTATTGCCCTCGCAAATCCTAACTTAACACCCAGTGTATGTTATGGCTTAAAAGACGCATTGTAGGGAAACTTGTTAGCAACTTCTAAAGTTTTTGAGAAGCATCTTTTTATTTAGAAGAACTATTCACAGTCAGTGCTTAAAGGACTATCGTAGCCGTGAACTGAGAAGAGAAAATGATAAAGAATGCAATTATTTATTTCTGATAAATACAGTAAAACTTCATTTTAAAAGTAAGCCCTGTCTGGTATTCAGATTTTACAGATATTAAATGTTTTTCTTTTCAGTAAAAGTTCTTCCTCAAAGATTAAAAATAGCTGAATTAGGTGGCTACTGTGACAATAATTTTTATACAGAAGTGGTAATTATTTCCTTAGCTCTGCAGAAAAAATCCATCATTTTTCTATTAGTTTCTTGCATTGAAAGTCCAAGGGAACTATTTCCTCTGCCTGATGAAGGACCCTGGCAAGATCTTGCTAGGGCTGCAACCTGAGCTGCAGCTATTCCTGTTCCCACCACATCTTCTCACAGATACTCAGACCACTTGAATAGGAGGAAGGCACATTTTTTTCCTAAAGACTTCAGCAGCGTCATGGGTAACCATAACACTAACACTGCTGTAGGGTGCAATCTGAAATGCAGTTTTTCATCCTCTTAATTGCTTTTTGGTTTATTGTGCATATAAAATACCAGACTACTTAAAATGAAAATGGGGACCACTGCATCTTACAAATCTCCAAAGATCATAGAATCACAGAATGGTTTGGGTTGGCAAAGCCCTTCAAGCTCCCCCAGCCCAACCGCCCCCCTACCCCTGCCATCCCACCCCCAAACCCTGGCCCTCAGCACCGCCCCTGCCCGGCTGTTAAATCCCCCCAGGGCTGGGGACTCGACCCCTTCCCTGGGCAGCCCCTTCCAGCCCCTGACAGCCCTTTGGGGAAGGAATTGTTCCCCAGGGCCAACCTCACCCTGCCCTGGCACAACTTGAGGCCGGTGCCCCCGCCCACGCCCCTTCCCGGGAGCAGAGCCCGACCCCCCCGCTCCCCCCCCCCCCCCCCCCCCCCCCCCTAGGCCCCCGCCACCCCGCGGGGCTCCAGACCCCTCCCCAGCTCCGCTGCCCTTCTCTGGACACGCTCCAGCCCCCCCAGGGCCTTCGGGGAGGGAGGGGCCCAACCCTGACCCCAGCAGTTGAGGGGCGGCCTCTTGGTACAACACTGCACCTACAAAAGGACTGTGAGGCACTGGTGCTTCAAAACCACTAAAAAATATTATTTAAAGAATGAAGCAGACTCTCTCCTCTGCTCCTGATATAGTCATTCCAGATCATAAAGAAGTGATGAAGTGTAAAAACAATTTTTCTTTGCTTTGTATTTCACCTTTGAAGATTAGTTGTGATCTTAAGGCTTAAAACATGGCTATAGGGATTGCCTATGATGGCAGGTACGGTATTCTGACAAATGAGGCACACATGCTCCAAGCCATACTAATAATGTGTTGGCGCACATAGAAGCTGAAGTTTAGGATATTGTTTCCTATTTTATCAAAATCTATTGTACATAATTAACTTCTTGTATAGTCACATAAAGTGAATTTCTGTCTATGTAGTGAAACCGACTGAAATAATTTTTGTGAAGAAGCTCCCCTTCTGGGAAACACTTATTCTGAATAGGATAAACTTTGCAAGTGAAATAGCATAACCCAGAATAAAACCCCTCACTTACTCTGAAATGGGAATGTCCATATGGGGAGTTATTCCAAACTGGTTATTATCCTTTAAATTTGCAACACACCTGGTTCTGGAATAATCTGTAAACAGTAATGTTAAAAAAAAAACCAACCTTCTTTATGCCCCATCCTCCCTCCTCTCCCTGCCAAATTATTCAGCAGTAACCCACTGGGTAGCACTAGGACAATTTTGTTTTTCTTAGCAAGAGTATATTTATAATCTTTACCGGTGTGGAGCTGACAAGACAGAGTAACTAGCCTGAATAAAAGCTGAACCTTTGCGCAATATTTTATTTGGATGTTTTTCTTATCCAAACCTCTCTCTCTCGATGTCTTTTAGGGTATCTGAATGCAAGCTAATGTGTGTTTGAAATTGAACTTGTCCCTCAGTCCTCACTGAGAAATAGCAGGGCTCAGTTTGTTGGCAAGGCAGTGATCCTATTAACTGACCTTCAGGGTATAAAAGAAACATCATCTTGGCAACATCACTTAGGCTGAATAGATTCTTTTGCAACATGCACATTTGTTCAATAAAATTACAGTAGTAATGAGAGTTGTATAACTAAGATTGCTAAATAACATACCATTAATTTATCAAGACTGCTTACTTTAAACTTAAACCCTTAATTGAAGAAAAGTGAAAGACACTTGAAAGAGCTGATGAGTTTTACATTGTAAGATGTGTAAAATTAGGAGTACTTGTATAACAGATGGCTGCTTTCTTCGGCTTTTCTTAATAAAACAATAGTTCTATATTCTTAAAGAAGCTTTTCTGATTCTAAAATTGACTTAAGATTAATTTCATTTTGGAGATCAATGGGTTCATAAAGCTGCAATGTTTTGCTTTTGTATTTTATGCCTTGGCTCTTTGTCATTACTTGTTGATCCAAGAACATCTCACATTTACGTTTAGCCTCAATAAATGAAGGCAACAGGAGCCAGACTTGCTGGCTGCAGTGTGGGCTCTGCATTGCATGACCACTGCAATCTGACCATGTTAACTGCTCCTGGAAAGGTGGTCAAAAATAAGGATTAAAGTCTGTTGTGTACAACAGACATTCCTGAATGGGCAAAAGCTGACCTCGTTGGCTCAGCCAAGCTAGCTTAAAAGGAAATTATTATATTTATAGAAATAAATTGGATCAGATAGCACAAACTCGGTAACTGTGTTATCATTAATGCTTACACCGAATTCTCATTTAACATCTTAGCGTGCTTTGCCCCTTTTATGGAATGGCTTAAATGGGAGACTTCATGGCATGGAATCTCTCTAATCACATTTGTTTATTATCCAGCTCAGAGTGCTCCAAATCTTAACATCTTGCTTGTTTTGAAAGGCAGTTAGTTAATAAAATTAGAAGCAGGACATAATTGAGATAACATTAATAGTCATGAAACTGGAGAAAGACAGGAGAGAGAGAATTTTGTGAAAAGACAGGCATTAAGACATAGCCCTGCCTTTTAGTGACTGCTGTCCTGACAAACAGTGTCCTGCAGATCATGTTTTATTCCAGGAGAGGGCTTTTGCAGAGACCACAGGCAACAAAACCATTCGTTCTGGAAACACGCACGGCAGCAAATGGATGTTCTCTAATTCATCTCTACATCCTCACAGCAGTACAAGGTAGGCATGAGGCTGGCTTCTTCCAATTAGCTTCCTCTGACAGAAATATTCCATTTCCCTCTCAGCTGGGAGGTCTTCACAAAATACTACTGAGTCTTACCTACAGTAAGATACCAATTATATGCTGATATAAAACTATTTTATGGAACTCCTTAAAAATACGTGCAATCATTTTTAGTGACAGACACTATTCAGACTTCCAAGGCAACAGTCAAAAGACTGAGGAATTAGACCCATTGCCCAATTAGGCATGAAATGAGAGAGTAACCTGATGGCAACAGGGAGATGTCGAAGCGAGCATATAGATCTTGAGGAGGTCCTGGCTGGTGCAAAGCTGCCTCTCTGTAGTAACTGTCCATGTTGTAAACAGTGGTATGAGGGGAAGCAGAAGCTCTAAAACTATTTTAAGTGTAAGGCCCAGGAAATGGGCAAGGATGAGCTTGCTTTTTCTTTTACCTTCGGACTCCAACACATCAAAAGCAGACTAAACCGGCCAACATTGCCAGGCAGGCAGTACAAGAAAAGCATGGAAGGTCTTGGGCAGGTTGGGTGTCACTGAAGGCTATGTAATACCCATCAATAAAATGATGAAGAAACCAGATCATTCCTCTCTAGCAACAGCATTTGAGAATAGACTGTTAGCTATTATTGCAGCAAGTGAAAGAATGATATAGAGCTGACAAAAAAAACCACACTAAAAAGCAAGGAATCATGCAAATAAGCAAAAATCAATCCAAACCCTTTTTTGTTTTTCCTGAAGAAGTGATTCTGTAACAAGTGTCTCAGGAAGAACTGTTAATTACCAAGTACTAATGCCATAAAGTGATCATCTGAATTAAGATTGTATGTCTAAATTTAGTAGATGGCTGTTGCTAAGCTGACAAGGAGCCACTCAAGTCATGGCTAGTGCAAATTTGATGACTACCAGATCAAGCCCTTTAGATTCATGACAACTTCAGCTGTTAGCAGGTTGCAGCCATCTCTGAGGAGATACTTTATAATATCTCCTACCAAAGAAAGTGTTTTAATGTTAAAATAGCTCATTATCTGGTTTCTGCAGCAAATCGATCCAAGCTCCAACAGACAACAGCCTCAGTGCCTACACGGCCCTGAGTCACATCCATTCTCTACCCAGAAATGAGGTGAAGAACTGCATAATGGTGGTCTTCTCCAGTTGCTAGCTCAAAGAGCATGCCATGTCTGCCATGACAAACTCAGGTTTAAAACTTTGTTCGTGGTGGAGGTTTGCTGCAGCAGCACGTATCTCGTCTCTTTCTTTTCAGGACAGCTTTTTAGAAAAATAACCTCTTTTCAGCTCTCCCAATAAATAAATACTTTGATTAAAAATACTCTTGTAAAACAAGCACTCAGTCATTAGGAAACACCTGATGAATCATTACCATCTGTGCTCCTTAAGATAACTGTTAATGATATGGTCATATGTATTTTGTCCCTAGATAAATTCACTAGAGGATAGAAATATGGTTACACAAGCAATGTTGGTAAATTTGTAATTACCCAATATCCAACTACTTTATTTTTTCATCCCATAATCTGTGTTTTCTATGTAAAAAGTCTAATAACTTTGGGACATTTGGTCTCCATGAAGAACTTGTATCACATAGCTCTTCATGTGTCATCTTGAGTCTGTTTTTCCACTCGATATTGTCTTTCAGGCATCCTTGAAAAACTTACTGGTTAATGTTTATTATAATTTAGGATATGGGTACTACAGGCACTCATGGGTAGATAATCCATTTTCTAGACTGTCAGACAGACTTAAAGCAGTGTAGGTCCTATATGGGCAATTACTTCAGGTTTAGGGTTGTCTGAATACTTCTGCTCCTGATGTTACACACGTATTTTGTAACATTATCTATGTTTTTCCATTGTTCTAAGCTACCTGTGTTACCTGGGATAGTGGGGCCTATTTGTATGCTTTGTCATTTGTAAGTTATTTCTGGTTTTTTACTTAAATCAATGTATTGTTCCTCCAGTTCTATTTCAAGTTGCCTGAACTTTTAATTTGCACTTGGAAATCCATATCACATCTGTGTTCACAACCTACAAACACCTATTTACATATCAATAAAGAGTATGCCTTCTCAAACCTGATGCAGTCTTAGAGAACCAATAATTTAATAAATGTAAAATTCAGACTAAACACCTGCAAGGTTATCATTCAAGAAATGCAGTAGTCATTTCCACTTGGAATTTCACCCCTCTGTATATTTCAGAAATAACACCTTTAAGGAGTTGTTTGCTTATGTTCTGGACTCTTTTATTGGTATCTTCCATTCTATATAATAAACATTTCTTAAAAGCATTTTATTATGTAGATTAAGATTATGCTTTCCCTCCAGAGAATGGTATGAACACTGGGGAGGTAAAAGGTTGAAATAGCAGGTGGGTTTTTTTAGCAAACAGATTACTTTCTACAGTAAACCAGATGTGGCTTTGGGAATGAAATAATCTTGGCAGGAATCCTGCAGGTATGTGTTAACTTTAGGAACCTGATGGCTAAACATGTGCTATGAAGACTTTCTTCAGAGGCAAACGGATTAGGTCTCATCAAACAGCAACAGTTTCTCTTCCAGTTAAGGCTCCCAGATTTCACACACACACACACATCCAGTTTATGAATGGAGAGACTGATGGAGGTTGTTGCATTAATGCAACACAAACATGTAATGTTAATCATCTGGCCTCCTCTTCTCTCCAGACAAATAATTACCCAGAATATGGTGGACTGTTCTTTATTTCTGACATTTATGCAGGGTCCTGATCAACATTACTGGGCAAGACCATACTTCTACCAGACTTTGGTATCAGAGCACAGATACCACCACACTAATGAGTCAGTGAATGCAGTTTAATTCTGTTTTAAAGGTGCTGTAGGCGCCTGGTGCAGTTCTTGGATTTGTGAACCTGCGACCCTTTCATTTTCATTCCCTTCCCTTCTCACCCTTCCCCAGTTTGGGCTGAGCTGTCAGTTTTATGATCATTCCTGTCATTTCCAGATGAGGCTGTGACTGCACCTCACGCAGTAGTATACAAAATCCAGACAAAGCAATTAATTGTCTCAGGGAGTTCCCAGTGCATACAGACGAGTAGTTCTCCAGGCCCAGTAATGAACCACTTTTTGGTTAAAGCTTTTGCATTTTAACCCTACACTCTTTGCCATTTGGGCAGACCTCCCATCTGACACGCTTCAAGGTGAGACATACCTACTTGTTTTGTAGCTTGGTAGCTTGGGTTTGGTTTTGTTTAAAGGGGAGGAGGAGAAGAGGAAGGGATTGTTTGTTTATTACTATGTTTATATTGTTATGTTAATTTTGTTGCTTCTGGTGCTGTTGTGGTTTCTTTCCATCCAGACTGAAGATTGGTCAATACATGACTTGGCTTAGGGACATGGTTTGCTGGTGGGATGGCAGGGTTAGGGTAACAGTTGGACTTGATGATCTTAAAGGTCTTTTCCAACCTAAACTATTCTATTCTATGACAGTTACAATCTGCTTCAGTAGTTTGGTCATTGATAAAGTCACTGTAGCTGCCAGTAGCAGCAATAATTTGTGAGTTTGGTCTTTGTAAAAAGCTCCTATCATGTCAACAGGCACTATAGGACTTAACTAAATCTATGTATCTCTACTAAAATGGTCTATCATTAACATGATTTCTTAGTTCACTTTGTCAAGTGTGTCCCTGATAACCATAGTATTCCTTCTATGGTTAGAAGTGGGAAGAAGAGAAAAAATGCTGGTATCTTATGTGCCTTTTCAGGGATCTCATTTTTCCAACTTGAGATCCAAAAGGTGCACTTAAACTATGTAACGGAAAAGGTACATGCATTTGCTTTTCCAATTTATGTGTACACAAATTGTTTAGATGACAGTTGTACAATTTTTTTAAAAAAGTTATATAATACCCCGGAGCAGTCATCTGCTCTAGCATGCATAGTTTATTCAAAAATAATTTCTGGAGTTGAGGGATTGATAGTTTGGAACAGAAAAATTATAGGTATGCAAAGTACATTCTTGCAAAAATAAATCGTGCAATCATATATTGAGATTCAATATTTCAAAATTCAAAGTACAATTAAATTGTTTGCACATGTAAGAGCAGTGAAATAACTTTGCAAGGTTTACATCGCAAACCCATATATCTACAGAGTAAATAGTAGAACACAGACCATAAACTTCTGTCAATAGTGTTGCTCTCAATCTTTGTTTCATTCCACCAAAACTTTTCCAGTCTGGCATTTTTTTGAACTACTATATACAGGACCAATGAATTAGGAGTGGTAACTTGAAATATAGATCATATATGTATTTAATCTTTACAACAAATGCAAAAGCAGTAAGTGAAAAACAAAGACATAACAGACTGTAAAAACTCTCGAGAACATATAATGAAGCAGAAGAGTGAATGTCACGACAGATTTATGTATGTTCTGGTTTCAGCAAAAACTGCTGAAGACAAATTTGAGAATATTTGTGTATCATACTTTTGGCACAATAGCAGGAACCAAAATAAATTATCCAGGAATAAGACTTAAGAAACAGATTCAGGGTGTAAACAACAAGCCGAATAAGAATTTTGAATTAAAGAAAACTTTCAAGCCAAAAGAGAGGTTTTTCAGCCTTGTGGAGCACTCAAGAACAATGTTGGTATTTCATGAGATTTCAGTATGTCACTTTTTTTTTAAGTTTCTAATTTTATTCTTGTGAAAAGTGTTCCTCAGAAGGTAACACATCATCTTCGTCAGGAAAGCTAACATATTTTTATTTTTCATGAAATGCATTCTCTGTATTTATGCACATTACACGGCACACAAAAAGCCTATTCCATTGATGTCAAGCCAAAAGAACAAATTAAAAGAAAGTACAAAGGGAACTCTAAAGAGATTTTTTTTTTTCTCCTACTATCTTTTCTTTTGGGCTTAGCCTCAGAAGGAATTTTTGTGTTCCAAAAGACACAGGATAACTTTTCCCAAGAATCACACATCCTAAAGGTTGCTATTCTTAAATGCAAGTGCTTGACAACAAGGCTATGCCTTTTTTTTTTTTTTTTTTAACCTCTGGAAATAGCAGCTGTCATTGACAAAAAATGTTTTAAGTTTAAAAAAATGGTTATGTTTTCCAGATCTGTGTGTGATGAGCTGGGCTGAAGTCGCTCAGGCCTCCATTGTGCAAAGACATTCTTTGGCATTAAATAATACCGTGTGATTTTCATAAAGTAGGTGATGTGAGATGGTCAGAGGGACAGAGGAGAAGCCCGATGTATTTTTTTAGGTGATTCTTCTCTACCCTGACACCCTTTGCATCTTTTTGTCACAGCAAAAGATTCCTGAACTGGGTTGCATCCTTCAGTTTCGGGATTCAGTGCAAAGCTCAAGTGGTATAAACAGACCACATTTATTGCAAATGTAAATCCAACCCACGTAAGTGAAAGTGATCGGCCTCAGCGTACTTGGGTGCCCCGTTGCAAACCGCATTTGCGAGGTTTAGCGTGCTCTTAACCAGCAGTAACCTGACTGAGAACCAAAGATGTTTGTTAATACTCCACATTGCCAGGTGCTGAAGGCAGAAACATAGGTACTTGTGAGGAAAGAGCTGTGGTGTTCTACCAGCAGTGAACCACGGGAGGATTTAACAACTGCTTATGAAAGTTACATTGCAGGATAGCTATTAAAATCAGACATCCTACTTGCTACAATCATCTATCAGCTGCTTCTAAAATCCTGCCCACCTTCTGTGTGTCATCTGGAGGAGATAAAGTTTTAATTGTGAGCGGGTGGTATAAAAAAAAATAAGAAAAAAAAAGGCAAGGCGCCTTCTGTCATTCCAAATTTCTTGTCCTATCTTGCTTTATGTTTCAGTGTCTTTGTGCCAGTTGAAGTTTCTCAGGCTGCTTCTAAAAAGACAAAAAAATATAAATAATATCAACAGAAACAAATAAAATCTAGGGTGACAAAGAGCACGCCATAAAGAATGTACTGCAAAGAACGGGAATAAAAAAATACTGCATTTTGCAGCTTTTTCCCTTTTATGCTTTGACTCTTTTCTCACCCAAGTTTCAAATAATTCCTTGTTTCCTTGGTATCCATTACCAAATTCCCTTTTTGTCTGTTTATGCTGCATTTACATTTATGACCTTAAGAGCTTCTTCCCTGTTTCCACTAAGCTACAGTATTAAGCAGCAGAAGCTTACGTTTTGGGGTTCAAAATGCTTTCATTCATATTTTCATTCAGCTTTTCTGTTCAATTTTTTGAGTTGATGAGACTTGACATTTTTTTCAGCCATTTGAAATAAGCCTTGTTAAAGCAGTACTTATGTTACTGTAATAAGAACTGTCTTCAGACCATGATCACTTGTCACAGACACTACAAATATTTGGTTCCCCTGGTGTGCTCCTCTTTAGATATGATGATGAAGTCTTAAAATAACTTCTCCCGTGTTCGATACAGTTCTTTTGAGTTACATTTTTTGCCTCTAAATTAAAAAAAATAAAATAGTATTTTCATACTGGCAGCGGTGAAGATTTTGTGCTCTGCCACGCAGACTGCAGCCCTCGGTGAGAGCAGCCTTCCTCATCTCCGTGCTGCACAGACACTCGCAGAGCCACTCGCCCGGGTCGGTGCCTCCTTCAGCAGTCGCTGGCCCGCTTATCTTGCGTTCCCAGGGCATCCCAGGCCTCTTCCTTCCAAGGTATTATTAGTTTAGTGGCTTCCTTGAAAGTGTTTCTGAAGTTTGATTCCCCCCCCTCTGCACCGTTCTCAGTGCACTGTCGCCGCTACTTCACACGAGCAGCGGTTGACAATTTTTCTCTTTGAAACTCCCTCTCTCAAACTGAATTTCCTAATTGTTCCACAGGAAAGGAACACAGTCTCTGGCCTTTATTATTTATATTTTGGAAAGGAAAAAAACCCAAAGGCATGATAACAGAAGGGACTCCTTTAGGGAGCAAGTCCAGGCAAACACATGATAGATGTCTGGTTCATACTAGAAAAAAAGAGAAATGCCTCTCTACTGCAGATTCGTGACCGTCTGACTGTTGGTTTCACCATCATGGCAAAACACAGAAAAACCATGTCTCGAAAGGTCTTCAAGGAATCTTAATGTCCCTAAAAGAGGCCTCTTTCCTCCTCATTTACCCTAACCAATGAGTTCATAGCAAAGGCCTCCTGTTCTTCCAGCGCCCGACTTTGAACTTTATGCTGTTACATTTCATCCCAGTTCTCTCACTCTAGAAGATCATTACTCATAATACCTTTCAACTTAGTGTCATCTGCAAACTCCATGGATGCACATCAAATTCTTATCTCTGTCTCGTTAATGACTATATTGCATATATTATGTCCAAAACCTAAGCACAATCCCCAAAGAGTGTTCCTGCTCGTTTATCTCCTACCTGCTAACCGCCTTTCAGCTTAGGCTTTTGCACACTCCTCCTTAGCCACTCCACATCCACTTTAGAAGATAATTCTGGTCTGATTTATCATGATCCCCACCTTCAGTAACGCTCTGCATGGGGAATCAGATCCTTCCCTTCAGTTTAACTATATCAGGGTGTTGATTTACTCATGTGCAAGAGATTGGAATCGTACTGGAATGGCATGGTCTGCTCTGGATAGCACCACTGCAACCTACCACGCTTCCTATTCATATCTGTATTCACAAGTCAGTCAAAACTGAGTGGAGACCAGCGACCAGGGGTCAGTGTTGGGACCAGCACTGTTTAACATCTTTTTTGGCAACACAGACAGTGGGATCAACTGTACCCTCAGCAAGTTTGCCAATGATACCAAGCTGTGTGGTGCAGTCAACATTCTGGAGGGACAGGATGGCATCCAGAGGGACCTGAGCAGGCTTGAGAGGTGCCAACCTCTTGGGTCCATGCCAACCTCATGAAGTTCCACAAGGCCAAGTGCAAGGTCCTGCACACAGGTCAGGGCAATCCCAAGCACAAATACAAGCTGGGTGGAGAATGGATTGAGAGCAGCCCTGAGGAGAAGGACTTGGGGGTGTTGGTTGATAAGAAGCTCAACATGACCCGGCAATGTGTGCTGGCAGCCCAGGTGGCCAGCCATACCCTGGGCTGCATCCCCAGCAGCGTGGCCAGTGGGGTGAGGGAGGGGATTCTGCCCCTCTACTCTGCTCTTGTGAGACCCCACCTGCAGCCCTGCATCCAGCTCCGGGGCCCCCAACTGAAGAAGGATATGGACCTGTGGAACAAGTCCAGAGGAGGGCCACAAAGATGATCCGAGGGCTGGAGCACCTCTCCTGTGAAGACAGGCTGAGAGAGTTGGCATTGTTCAGCCTGGAGAAGAGAAGGCTGCGGGGAGACCTTATAGCAGCCTCCCGGTACCCGTAGGGGCCTACAAGAAAGCTGGAGAGGGACTTTTTACAAGGGCATGCAGTGATAGGGCAGGGGGTAATAGCTTTAAACTGAAAGAGGGTAGATTTAGATTCGATATAAAGAAGCAATTCTTCACTAGGAGGGTGGTGAGGCACTGGAATGGGTTGCCCAGAGAAGCTGTGGATACACCATCCCTGGAAGTGTTCAAGGTCAGGCTGGACGGGGCTTTGAGCAACCTGGTCTGGTGGGAGGTGCCCCTGTCCATGGCAGGGGGGTTGGAACAAGATGATCTTGAAGGTCCCTTTCAACCCAAACCATTCTATGATTCTATGAAAATCTGCTCTAACTCTGCATGGTACTGAGTAACCGGGCAGTCCAAGGGGAGTCATCCCGGCTGAGTATGAGTTCATGCAATCCAGCCTATTTGGAAAGAATTTACACAACAAGGATGTTTTTTTCTAAGTAGTTTTAACCTCTTCATGTTCCCTACACTTCCTTTATATATAGTCACGAAGGCTACCTAGATTTGAAGGACAACTTAGCAAGTGCTGAATCCACCCATCAGTTTTAACTAGGTCTGTAACGTCCTACAGACTTGAGACATACTGGCAGTCATTAACAACATGCAGCCCAAGATCGTTTTAATTACATGACCACATACTCTTTTTACAGGGGACTGTTGTTTCATATGCCGCACGGGATGAATAATGCTAATGTAATGACCAACAGTTCAACGCCTTTTTTTTTTTCTGTGTTCTTTGAAATGCAGCTCCGTTTACCAGACACGGGTAAAACCCTAGTTTTCAAAGATATTTTATGGAACTCATTTCTACTGCATCTGAGTGTTTCAGACTACAACTTACCTTCACATAATCCATAGAAGTAAATGACATTTTTGCTTAAATTGGGAACTGAAATTAAGGCAACGCAGTTTTAATAGTCTTGGATGCTCAAGCAAAAAAAATGCAGAGCTGACTTTTAACACACCTGATGTTCTACAGCACCTTGTGTAGGCAAATCACTGCTGCTTCCGCCCATTCCAGATGTAACTACGCACACAATATTTCTGAAAATTGAACTCAAGAACCCCACTGGACATTCAACAAGCAATAAACAAATAGGTCTAAAACACTGGGCTTAAGTAACATACCTGTTGCTATAGCATTATGAAGGATAGAAGACTGAAGAAGAAAACAGAGACAGAGTTTGGAAAAGAATCAAAACACTCTGTTTGTTCAGGTGCAACAGTAAGCATCGGATTTGTATTTTTGCCAGTATTAGCCTATTACTGGTATGACTGCAGACCATGGAAGTCTATAAAGCCAGCAGAACTCCACAGCGCTACATGCAAACAGAAGATAAAAGCCATTTCCAGCAAATGACTATTTACGACACGCTACCTCTGCTTCCTCTTCACTGCTGATATTTGGACCTTTGTGGTCAGTCCTCTAACGAGGCTTGGAGACGTCCCCTTTCAACCTGCTACCTCTTTGTAATAAGCAGAGCTTCAAATTTATGGTCAATAGTTCTTTGCTGGTCAACCATCTTCAAAACCACTACCCATGCCTCCCACTGCCTTGTTTTGATCAAACTTTTCCTCCTTGAATTCCTCCTTGGTTCTGCAATTACAAAGGGCTGTATCAAGATCACAGACAGGCACATTTTGTAGCTGTCCTGCTCATGCAAGCTGCCCCTGAAACTTGTTTCTGACGCCTACATTCTACTGGTTCGTTTTTGTGGCTTGGATTTTGTTTTTTTTCTCATTCAGACTGTAGGAGATGGAGAATGATGATGAACCAGGTTAAGAAATGGATCCAAATTAAAAATAACCCAACAAAAAAGGCTGACTACTGGTCCTAACCAGCTTCACCTTGCAATCCAGCACTACTTGTGAAGAAAGACAGCACATGAGTGAGAGAGTAGTGTTGCTTCAATCAGTGGAGTTACCAAAAAGTGTGTCGTGGTTTAATCCATCTGGCAACTCAGCACCATGCAGCCGCTCACTCACTCCCCCCACAATGGGACGGGGGAGAGAATCAGAGGAGTAAAAGTAAGAAAACTCATGGGTTGAGATAAAGACAGTTTAATAGGGAAAGCAAAAGCCGTGCACGCAAGCAAAGCAAGGAATTCATTCACCACTTCCCACAGGCAGGCGGGTGCTCAGCCATCTCCAGAACAGCCAGGCTCCATCACCCATAACGGTGACTTGGGAAGACAAACACCATTGCTCCCAACGTCCCCCCCTTCTTTCTCCTTCCCCCAGCTTATATACTGAGCATGACACCATATGGTCTGGAACAGCCCTTGGGCGAGTTGGGGTCAGCTGTCCCAGCTGTGTCCCATCTCAGCTTCTTGTGCCTCTGGCAGAGCTGAGAGCTGAGAAGTCCTTGGCCAGCAGCAACTAAAACGTCAACGTGTTATCAACATTCTTCTAGTACTAAATCCAAACCATAACACCATGCCAGCTGCTAGGAAGAAAATTAACTGTGTCCCAGCCGAAACCAGGGCAAAGTGTTTGTTAAACAATTCCCTTGATATCCTCCCCCAAGCCTGAGTTCTTTGGTTCTGCTACAGGTAACAGAGCTGCTGGGCTAGACCTGAATCGCAGCACTGTAGTATGGTATCCCAAAGGTCTCATCAAAAGGCAGACAGGTAAGCACCACTTTTTTTTAACAGGGGAAATACCGGCAAAGATACGTCTCAATATAAGTGGTTCAACTGAAAATACCAAACATAATTTGTAAAATGTAAACAGACAAGTTCTCCAAGACATTATGATATCTTCTGCATTGAAAATTATTTCACTTATTCCTTACTTGGGCGTTGCAGAAAGCCACTGAGAGCAAAATGTGCAAGCCTATTGCTTTCGGTCTTAACAGAGAGAGCAGCCAGCAGCAACTCAGATGAGAAATGTTTTATTATCCTCTCCCACGTAGACCTGGCCGTGGCTCTAGTTCAGTGGATTTGGCCATCAGTTATGACCAAGAGGTAAGAGAGGGTGGAACATCTCAGTTGTGTGCATGGTACACTTGGTTGTCCTTGGGACAGGAACAGCTCACAACCTTCCTCTGCAGACAAGAGCCACGAGCGGTGCAAACCTCCAATGGGCATCTGCATAATGCTGGTTTTCAGCAGTCAATTCACCAAATCTGGAAAGCTTTTCAAGAGAGCAAGGCAAGGAACCACTGAAATTAAGCTCAACACACCTCCTCGTGCTACGTGAGACTCAAGGGTCCTGGGGGTTGGTGTTTGTTCTAGTACACACACCACCATCCTCCTTCATTTCTGAAGCTGCCTGTGACACCTATCATGAAAAATTTTGTCCCAACTATTTTTTTTACAGATTACAAAGCTATCAAAATGGAAACTTGGGAGCAAAACCACAACCTTCCCAGCAAGACAGAATCACGAAACCGTTCCAGTTGGAAAAAGACCTTTAGGATCATAGAGTCCAACCATTACCCCAGCACCACCAAGTCCACCCCCACCCAAACCCTGGCCCTCAGCACCGCCTCTGCCCAGCTGTTCAATCCCCCCAGGGCTGGGGACTCGACCCCTTCCCTGGGCAGCCCCTTCCAGCCCCTGACAGCCCTTGGGGGAAGGAATTGTTCCCCAGGGCCAACCTCACCCTGCCCTGGCACAACTGGAGGCCGGTGCCCCTCGTCCCATCGCCCCTTCCCTGGGAGCAGAGCCCGACCCCCCCGTTTCGGGTGGTTGTGGCAAGGCCTCCCCCCAGCCTGCCTCTCCCCAGGCTCAACAGCCCCTGCTCCCTCAGCCTCCCCCCCACGGGGGCTGGTCATAGAATCATAGAATCACAGAATGGTTTGGGTTGGAAGGGACCCCTAGAGGTCACCCAGCCCAACCCCCCTGCAGGAGCAGGGACACCTTGAACCACATCAGGTTGCTCACAGCCCCGGCCAACCTGGCCTGGAATGGTCCCAGGGATGGGGCCTCCACCCCCTCTCGGGGCAACCCCTGCCAGGCTTTCACCACCCTCACTGGAAAGAATTTCTGCCTTAGATCCAGTCTAAACCCTCCCCTGCTTCAGTTTAAAGCCATCCCCCCTTGTCCTGTCCCAGCTGGCCCTGCTAAAAAGCTTGTCCCCCCCTTTCCTCTGGGCCCCCTTGAAGCCCTGAGCGGCCGCACTCAGCTCTGCCCGCAGCCTCCTCTGCTCCAGGCTGAACACCCCCAACTCTCCCAGCCTGGCCTCAGAGCAGAGGGGCTCCAGCCCTCGGAGCATTTTAGTAGCCCCTCGCAGCATTTTAGTAGCCCTCCCCTGGCCCCGCTCCAACAGCTCCATGTCCTCCTGGTGCTGAGGGCTCCCGAGCTGGACGCAGGGCTCCAGGGGAGGTCTCCCCAGAGCAGAGCAGAGGGGCACGGTCCCCTCCCTCCACGCTCCTGATGCAGCCCAGGGTAGGGTTGGCTCCTGGTCCCCCGGCCCGGCCCGCCCCCCGGCCGCCCCCCCCCGCGGGGCCCCGGCGCTGCTCCGGCCCAGCTCCTCAGGGGGGGGGGGGGGGGGGGGGGCCCCCCGCCCCCTCCCCCCCTTCCGGGTCCCCCCGCCCCCGGGCGCCAGGTACGTGCTGCGGCCCGGCCCCGGCCCGCCAGGCCCCCGCCGGAGGGGGAGCGGGGGCGGCGGCGGCGGCGGGCCCCGGGCGGGAGGGGGGCGGCCGGTCGGTCGGTCGGCCCTCGCCCCGCCGGCGGGCGGGTGGGGGCGGTGGCGGCGGCTCCCGGCCTCCCCCCCGGGCGGCCCGGCCTCCCCCCGGCAGCCCGGGCCCACGGGCCTGGCGTGTTCGCGGCGTCGGGCCCGAAGCGGTGGCGGCGCCCGCGGCTGCCCGGCCCCCGGGCTCTCCGCGCCCCGGCGTTCAAAATCAGATCGGTGCCGCCTGCCCTGACGAAAGCCGCGTTCGTGACCGGGGGGGGTGGCGGGGGGGGGGGAGGAAGCGGCCACAGCGTCACCTTCCCCGGCCCCGCCGGTCACCGCGCTCTGCCTGCCGCTGCTCCACGTGTTTGCACCTTCTGAGCCGCTGCCGGGACCGAGAGCGGCGAACGAACCAGAAACGGGGGATAACAGTCATCGTTTCTTATTTTCCAAGTCATTTAAAGCGTTTGGTTCGGTTGTTCGGTTTTTTTGGGTGTTTTTTTTTTTTTTTTTTTCCTTTCAAAATGCACGCTCGCAGTCATTGCTGCGGCTTTCTGGTGCTGTCAGCCGCTTTCACAGAACAGGACTCGCCAGTTTTCCCCCTTACCAAGCTTTCCTCTGGTCACACACGCAAAAAGTTACTGCCTGGGTGTCATCCTCCTGACTTAACAACACAGCTGGGCTTCAGCCGCGATTTTCGTTCCGAGTTTTGCTTCCCTAGTTCAGCGTGACTGAAAACTTCTTTTTGGAGTGAAGTTTCTCGTAGCCGGTCTGGCAGCTTAGAAAGCTGCATGAAATATTTGTCGTTTCTGAGTTAACCCAGCCATAAGTGTAAGGAGATAATTTTTCATTTTAAATTACTACTGTCACTTGGGTTCGGTTCAACAATGAGATAACTCAAAATTCGTTACTCTAAAACATCAGACGTTGTGCATCTGTAGTTCCTTTCAAAAAAACATGCACTTTGCTTTTTAAAGAAATGCTGGCTTCTTTGCTCCTTCAAAGCTGAATACTGAAGCTTTTGGTAGGGAATGTACCGCTTTTCTTCCAGATAGTTTTAACTGTGGTCCGACACCAGCCAAGCTGCTCAGTCTCACGTAAGCCGGCTTAACAAGCCTTCACAAAATGTAACATCCACCTTGCACTATTTCTGCATGGCGTTGTTGGCTAAGGCAGTGAGTTTGAATAAGCAGGCGTCAGGCCTTGGTCAGGACACACCATCACTGGTGAAAGAGGTGTTGTAAAATGGACAGCAGTTGCAAAGCTAGCTGGGTATCTTTGGTCTTAACTGCATCGTGATTTGGTGACACAGTAAAGAGCGGGGTGGTGACAATACTTACCTTCGAAGAAGCATAAATACCACTAGTACAGCAAAAAAGGTGCGGTCCTCTTAGGAATCACTAGTCTTTTCTTGGAATCGTTAATGAGACTGTGGGCGAAAAAGAGTGGCAACGTGCTATGCTACCCATGGTAAAGCTGCCTGATGACAGCATATTGGTTAGAGAATGCCTGCAGGATGTTAAAATTGGGATTTTGTAATTACGTAGGAAAAGGTAAAAATGCTCTTGTGTAGGGAAGACAAAAATCTTGGCAACTGAACATACCCTCTAAGCCGTTAGGTATCAGAGAGTGATACCAATGCAAAATACAGGAAGCATGTCTTTATGTGCTCCTCTGGGTTTGGAATTGAAACAGATCTGGTGTTCTGAGTGTTTCAGATACTATTTCACTTTCTTTAAAAAAAAAATAAAAATAAATCGTTCTTTGCTCACGAGAGGACTGGTCTTCATAGGGGGCTCTAGAGAGGAGCCCCGGGCAATGGCTTTAGCCGTTGCTGAAGTCACTGCCATCGGTTACTGCCAGCCTGTCTGCTGGAGGTCGGATGTGCCACCCTTGGTGTCAGCTGGAGCGATCCCCAGCCCACCTCAGTCAAAACGTGGTGGGTTAAGACAGATGTAACATATGTACTGTTTAAGCTGACCTGACTCTTTTTGTCTGAAATAGGTTAGCAGATGCTGGTAGGCATAGGAATGAGATGAAAACTTCCAGCAGGCCAACAGTACTGAGCAGCTGGAGGTGGACAAGGGCATCATCATTTCAGAAGCGTAGTGCACGCTCGGAGTGCTGGCTGCCTTGCTGAAATACCTTTAATTATTGGAGTTTTCTCACCAGTGCCTGGACTTTATATGTTTTCTTCAGATTGCTTTCTCAGTGATTGTAGCCAATTACGACTGTATGTTAATCTCCTAGTTGACTTGACCATGGTTTTTACTGCATTGCCTTTTATGTACTAGTTAGCTAATGTTTGGAAGACCTTCTCCGTATAATTACTCAGTGGGGATTTATCTGTTGGTCTCTCTTCTTTTAAGTTCACAACCTTGTATTTTTTTTTCCCCTGAAGACTCAGCGCTGACTTTGGAGGTTTTGTCCATTCCAGGCTCTATAGAAAAAGTTCTGAATGCAACGCTATTGCTGGTACTTTGAATTTGACCCACTGTTCCTTTGGGGAACAATGTGCTGTGGTGACTGAGGAGTTTTTTAGATTTACAATAGATTCCTGGAATTCTTTGAAGTAAAGCATACATACAAAGAATGAATGGGTATCTTTTTTTATTTTTTTCCACTCGCTTACTGAAACAAATTGGTTAACAGTGGGCATGAAAACATCTGCTTATGAAATGTAATGCTGCCCTATGAATTTTTTTTGTGCCTTAGAAGAGACATTTTTTGCTCTTTGTAAGTGTGGTCTCACTTATATCTACTTAGCCCGTAAATCAGTTTTACAGATTTGCACTGAGTGGAATTCCTGGAGTACAATTTAATGGGTTTAAAATTGTTATTTTTCATGGATGTTGTTCAGTGTTTTAAGTGCTGTGATTAGAATGTGTTAGGTATATATACACACTTTTTTATTTTTGAGAGGAAGACTCTGGAGTGCGGGCTCTGAGAACTTAATGTTGAACTACTCGCATTATTCTTTACACTGTTCTTGTGATGTGACCGAGTCTTATTGCAAGGTAGAAAAGATACAGCATTCCATTCTGTATAATCCTTGCCTTTCTGCTCAGCTCACCACCATATACTTAGCAGTGCCAGTTTTGGCAGTGATTTTTGGTTTATGACTGACTGCTTCTAGGAATCAGGCTGGGACTCACGAGTCGTTTCCCTCCAGCTACAGACCTGCTCTGTTAGCAGGGTGCCCCGGGTGCAGTTTCGCAGCCTGTTGGCATTACATCCCCACTGCTGGAAGGGGCAGCACTCCCCTTCTTCCTGCCCCATCCCTCCTGGCAGTATGAGGGATCAGCTGGCTGCGTAGTGAGCCAGGTAAGGACGCTGATTCAGCTAAAACTGGAGATAGAAACCGCTCCTTCCTCATTGCATCAGCTCGCTTACTAGCACGAGTGCCATCACGAGAAAGGATGTGGGACTGTGGCTGGGAGCAGAGAGGCTGGAAGAAGGAGAAGGGCTGCAAATGTATCGTGTGGGCTTCAGCAGATCATGGATCCACAGCCTGAGTCCCCTTGTGCTTGAACTGGCTGCGGTGAAAGCCCCTCTACCAGTGTCCTGAGCAGCCTGCTCCTGTGAGTTAATTATTAACGATACTGCTGGTGAGGATGGTGTCCTGCTCTGTGGGCTAGTGCAGTCTTCATGTAACCGCTTTTATTCCTGTTATCCTCTCCTGCAGAGTATTGACTTCCAGCTTGATGGGTCCTCTCTGGTACTGCAGTTTATATTCTGTTGAGTGGGTCCAAAGGAAATGAACTATGTAGAGTTTGTTTCTTCAATAGTGTAGTTTCGTATATTTCCAGCTTCCTGTTGTCCAGCAGAAATTGAAGGGGACCAGTCTGTGCTAAGCCTGCTATATATACACCTTTGAGTCTTGGAAGTATTGATTTCTGACACTTACCTGAAATAAGTATTGTCTTAGCAAATGTAGTATTAGTTGAATACAGTATATTTAGTACAGTGGTAAATTTAGGAAACTGTTCTGTCAGCAAATAGGTTTTTTTCTCAGGCAGGCAAATGAAAGTTTTCTTTGTCATACATCTAGAGAGATAATGGTTAAAACAAGAATGAGCTGGTCATGTTGTCAGTAAAACTGCAACTTAGCCAGTTCTGGTGTTGGCTGGAAGCAAGTCCATACCTGAAGCACCAGTGATACTCAATGTTAGTGTTTGTTTCTTGATGCTTGTGCATTTAAAATCAGACCCATTGTATTACATTGGTCATAGTTTTGCATGTTTTTTGTAGTTTATTATTATCAGCTGTTCATAAGAAAGTTTTCTTGCTTAGTGCCAATTTCAGGTCAAGGTTTAAGCTAAATATTTTTTTGAGAGGAGTGTACTGAAAAATGTTTTTGACTCTATTGAAAATATTCTTGATTACTTTTAAGTATCCCTAGGCATCTTCAAGATGTAGATAAGAAATACGAAATTTAATAGGAAGATAGCTTTGGAAATTGTGAACAATTTCCCAAGACAGCTAGTCTGGATTTGTCTGAATTGTAAGCTTCATAAAGTTGCCATTTTCCATTTGCAATTAAATCTTTTAAGTTATTTGTTTTGAATTCTCTGGACATTTCAGCTGCCATGTATGTACTCTACTGGCCTACTGAGCTTTCTTCAGCGTGTCAGCTTTATGCAGTGTTCGTGACGAAAGCTCCTGGTGGGACGCAGGAAAAATGGGTTCTCCTGTTTCTCGTCATCCCTTAACTGAAGTATATTTTGGCTTAGGAACAAGCACAGTGGACCTCATTCTTGTTTTATTTCTGCTCCATGCTGGGAGTTAGTAGCTCAGTTGTACTTCGCAGCCATTGTATACCTCTGTGAGGGAAAATTGTCTTGATTTTTACACCTAGTAGCTGCTTGTCTGAGAAGATGGACAAGGAGATACTGATTGATCATGTTGTCAGTGTGCCAAGTACACTCCAGGTTGTCTTGAATGTCGCGTTAAAGACCAAACCCGACAGATAAGATAGTGGTTATAGTTTCTTTTTCTTTGAAAGTTCTGCAAGCCTGGCTTCACAAATCCTCGAAATGCACATTTGAGTGTCATATTTGTGCGTAGCAGCATCAGCGTATAATACATGCAAATCTCTGTCTCCTTGTTTAACTGAAGATGCTAAACCATACCCTTCCTTTTTTTCTTTCTTCCCTCTTGTCCTAAGCACTAGAGTATGACCAAGAAACATTGAAAACACCCATCTTTTTCTTTAACAAATGAGCATGTGATTTCTCTGGCAGAGCATGCATGTTATAAACCCATCTCAAGAAATAAGATGTTGAGTAAGTGGACTAGATTTAAATAAAATTGGGCATCACAGTCAAAAACAAAACTGAAAGTATTTTCAAAGGAGAAATATGTTAACAGGAAGACTAGTAGTGAAAGAGCCATTATATAAAGGCATTATGGAAATATGGTGAAATGAGGGATAAATAGGTGTGCTCATGCACACGGTCTGTATCTCTCTTGAAGAATAATAGTCTGTGTAGTGAAAGAGTATCTCCCCACTGAAGCATACGATTAAATCTTGTGAAATAAAATCTGAACGACTGGGAATTGTGTATCTGTATGTTGATAACTCCCAAGCTGCAAGGCTGTGTTAACATAGCTGCCTGCCTCCAAGCCAAGGAGAAATATTTCAGAGCAAGCAGAGCTATCAAAATCAACAAAGCTATTATAAATGCAAACTCGCCTTTGATATGTGCTAGTCAGTATAGAATCATAGAATGTTTTGGGTTGGAAGGGACCCCTAGAGGTCACCCAGCCCAACCCCCCTGCAGGAGCAGGGACACCTTGAACCACATCAGGTTGCTCACAGCCCCGGCCAACCTGGCCTGGAATGGTCCCAGGGATGGGGCCTCCACCCCCTCTCTGGGCAACCCCTGCCAGGGTTTCACCACCCTCACTGGAAAGAATTTCTGCCTTAGATCCAGTCTAAACCTATCCCGTTGTAGTTTAAAGCCACCCCCCTTGTCCTGTCCCAGCTGGCCCTACTAAAAAGCTTGTCCCCCCCTTTCCTCTGGGCCCCCTTGAAGCCCTGAGCGGCCGCACTCAGCTCTGCCCGCAGCCTCCTCTGCTCCAGGCTGAACACCCCCAACTCTCCCAGCCTGGCCTCAGAGCAGAGGGGCTCCAGCCCTCGCAGCATTTTAGTAGCCCCTCGGAGCATTTTAGTAGCCCTCCCCTGGCCCCGCTCCAACAGCTCCATGTCCTCCTTGTGCTGAGGGCTCCCGAGCTGGACGCAGGGCTCCAGGGGAGGTCTCCCCAGAGCAGAGCAGAGGGGCACAATCCCCTCCCTCCACGCTGGCCACGCTTCTCCTGATGCAGCCCAGGGTACGGTTGGCCTTCTGGGCTGCCAGCGCCCATGGCCGGCTCATGGCCGGCTCATGGCCAGCTTTTCATCCACCAGCAAAAATTAGTGGAGGTTTCTTGATGTTTTATTTTAGATGTTTGTGTTTTGGAATAGCGGAGTTTGAAATTTAGAAGCATAAACTATTGCCTGTCACAATGATTATTTATTGAGTCCTTCTTTTGCTTTGTCTCTATTTCTTTCTTGCCCATGTTGGTAAATCATGTTGGCTAAAAAGTTTTCGGGCAGCAGCTGTATGTTCCTGCCTTGTTCTGTTGCCTCAGTTCTACCAGGCAATGAACTGAATCTTGAGAACTGCTAAGTTAAAATTTTACTCTTAAAAAAAAAAAAGGGGGCAGGGGGGAGGGAGGGAAGAAAGGAAGGTAGTTTCAACTCCAATCAGGTCCACATTCTGGTTTAACTTAGACCTGATTTCCTGAACCTGTTCGCTCTGCATTGCTACCAACAGTTCTGTCAGCACTGCTGAGGGGGTAGCATGGGTAGGGGGTGGGACCACTGAAGTCATTTTGCAAAGATGTGTTTGGGAATATGTCCTTTGATTGTAAGACCTGGAGGCAGGAACAGTCTTTGTTCTGTATTTGTTCTCTATGACACAGTGGGGTACTTGTTATCTGTCCGGATGAAGTCGAACACAGCTTTCCCTTGGGTTGGATTTAACATTTCTCAGCATAAGAAATTGTCCTCAATTTTTAGAAATTTCAAGCATGTTCTGATAATGGCAGCATGAAAGCTTCAGGTTATCTCACTCGGTGTTATGTCCACTGTGATAATGAAACTTTTATTTCCAACAAGATGCAATAGATGCTTAACCACCATGCTATGTGAGATTTTGTGTCTGTAGCAAACCCCAGCTAGTATCCTGACTTGTGCTTTATTTAAGATATGATTTTCTGTTGTCAGTGTCCTGCTTTCGGCTGGGAGAGAGTTAATTTTCTTCCTAGCAGCTGGCACAGCACTGTGGTTTGGATTTAGGATGAGCAGAATGTTGATAACACACTGATGTTTTTAGTTGTTGCTGAGCAGGGCTTACACCAGGCAAGGCCTTTTCAGCTTCCCCTGCTCTGCCAGGGGCACAAGGAGCTGGGAGGGGACACAGCCAGGACAGCCGACCCCAACTGGCCCCAGGGCTATTCCAGATCATATGGCATCAGCTCAGGGGTAGTTGGCTGGGGACAGTGCGGGGGGAGGACTGCAATCACTGCCTGGGGACACGGGTTGGGCATTGGTCAGTGGGTGGTAAGCAACTGCATTTTGCATCACTTGCTTTGTATATTATTATTATTATTATTGTTAATAGTATTATTATTACTACTGCTATTTTACTTAATTTTATTTCCATTATTAAACTGTTCTTACCTCAACCCATGGGTTTTCTTTTCCAGTTCTCTCCCCCATCCCACCAGGAGGGGGGAGTGAACGAACGGCTGTGTGGTGCTGAGTTGCTGGCTGGGGTTAAACCACCACAGTCAGTGACTCAGAAACAGACAATGACATTTTTGGCACACAGTGCCATTTGTTCTCCATTGTTGCTCTGTCTAAAAAGGTTATATATCTTGATTTCTTGCATTACATTCATGTGAATCATCCCACCAATTTCACTAATATCAGATAGGTTGAATGTACGTTCCTGCAGGAGTGCATTAAGTTCTTGTTCATTATCTTCCCAACATCATTTTGTGGGCAATTAAAGATTTTTTTTAAAAAAAAAAAATTTTTTTTTTCATTCTTTGTTCTGTTCTATCTCCTTGTCTTTCTTTCTGTTGAATATTTAAGTAGTCATAAAAGTTAGGATAAATCCCTAAAGAGCAATTGTGAGAAGACCACACCAGAGTAACCACAAGTTTGAGTTCTTGCCTGTATGAGGTGGTTGGTCAAGGGAGGAGGGGAGGGATGGAAATGTGTTAAGATAGGAAATCCAGTTCCTTAATGATGCCAACCCATACCTCCATTTTCTTGGGATGAGAGAGAAAACCAATATCTGGTTTGTGTCAGAGAGAAATCGAATTTTTCAAAGCTAGTAGCACATCCCTTTGAGAAGCTGAGGTTTTGCCCACCCAGTGATGTCCAGAGGAAACATTTAAAAGAACATTGTTTAGAAAAGTCCTGAGAATTGCCAACTTTAGAGGGTACTAATAACAGGAATATAAGAAAGCTCTGTACATGTGGTAGTATTAAGTGATCTGGCTTTCCAGAAAAGGAGCATGGTGTAGATAACATAGTATTTTTAATTTGTTTGCTTGTTCTAAATTGCACTTATCTGCTGTTCTATAGCCGTATACGATAGCAGATAAATATATTTTATATTTTAATGTTTTACTTCATGGAAAATGTTGGTAGATATACCCCCAAAAAGTTTGCCGTGAGGGTGGTCAAACATGGGAATGGGGCCCAGAGAAGCTGTGGTATCATCATAATTGCACATGTTCAGAACCTGACAAGTGCCCAAGCAGCCTGGTCTGATAAGACCTGGTTTTTTGGGAGGCTGGACAAGTTGACCTTCAAAGGTCACTTCCAGTGTGTGCGGTGCTGTGGTACAGTGCCTCTGTGTTGTGGATAAGAAACACAATACTTGGCAAGGTCTACTTCTGTGTCAGATATCACCTTCAGTTTTAGAACATAAAAATATCCAGTAATTCTACCTATACAAGACATGCTTTGCCCTTTGTGTTGTTTGGATGCATGCACCAGTGCCTCAGAGCAACCGAGTGTGCTTGTTCCACCACTGGACTGTGGTGAGGGTGACCGGTGCAAGTGGACAACAGCGAGTTTGGCCTGAGGAAATTGCTCAATGGCTTTGTTATTCCCATGCTCGTTCTGTAACGGCAGGATGAATGAAACCAGAGGACTGGAGTAGAGTGGACGAGAGGAAGATTGGAAGGAGGAGTTGAGTTGGCTTGGCAGTGTTTCTGTGAAAGCGCTTGAAATGAAAGGACGAAAGAGGACAGCTTGGGGAGGGAGTGGAATGGCACTGGAAGCTCTTGGGGTGGCATGAGGCCACGAGGGACTGGGAGCTTGTGAGAGAAATAGGAGAGGATGATTGAGAGGCAATAAAATACAGGGGAGGAGGAACTGAGAGTGGGAGAAACATTAGGGTCATACTTAAAACTGAAGACAGGAAGGTCAGACAAAAAAATTGAATATCTGCTTATCAAGTGAGCACCTTCATTCTACACTTCGACAAAAGCAGAAGTGGAAAAAACCAAATGTGATTATGCCTTCGTTCTGTTAATGACTTGGATGACGATGGTGTAGAGAGTACATTTATTAATTTTTGCGAGAGTACCAGGCTGGGAGAGGATTCAAGTTCTGTAAAGAATAAATTTAGAATTTCAAATGGCTTAGAAAAATTAGAGAAACAACGTAAAAGAAATAATGCCATTTAAAAGGACAAATGCAAAGTACTGTGCTTAGATTAGATAGTTCCCTACATAAATACAAAATAGCAATAATTCTAGAAAAAAGAATCCCAGATTTTTAGGTGAATCATAGTCTGAACATACGTCAGTAGCACTGTGCCGTTGCAATGAGGGTAATCATTCTTCTGGGATGTATAGTTAGAAGGGACATATTTAAACATGTCACATGATAATTTCACTCTACTCCACATTGCTTGGGCTTCATCAGTTTTGGGCATCATGTTTAAGAAATGGTTTGAGCCCATGGGAGAGTCTCCCAGGGGAAAGCAACAAGAATCTTCAGAAGTCTAGGGGGAAAAAAAAAAAAAAAGTAACGTGGAAAGGTGGAAAGAGTAGTGTGCTCAGACTAAAGGAGATTAAGATGTGATAGCAGCCTCCAGGAATGGGAAGGGATGCTACAAAGAAAAAGGGCGTGAACTTCCTAAGTGTGAGCAAGTAATGGGCTGTGGCAGAAGTTGGGAAAAATATTCTCCTGAAAAGGGTAGTTTGACATTGGAATAGATTTCTATTTACAGCCAAAATACTCATACTATGTCAAACAGGGTAGTTCAGTTGTCAGTAATACCAGGGGATGTGGTTCCTCTGTAGTAGCTGGAGAGTGTGGGCTACCACCCACCTTGCATGGAGAGGACAACTTTAGCTGTGGTGGGGGAGGTTTCCCCTCGCCTTCCATTCCTCGGGGCTGCCAACCACAGTTGAGGGAAGCAGAGCAAAAGGCAGGAGGTCTGACAGTTTGGATGTCCATTGGGGCACAAGATGAGGTTCAAGCGTGAACTTAGCTGACAACAGGAACTTAACTTTAGGGAGGTTGTGGAGTATTCACCATGGGTGTTTTTTAAAAAGAATTTAGGCAAGACCGCACTGGATAGAAACTTAAGGTATAGATGACACTACCTTAGAGAAGCAGGAGAGAATGACGTGACTTCTTTCCTCTTTGCTTTTATTTTCTCCACTTTGTTTTTTGTATAAGACTGACTGGAATTTAGTCCATGTGTGCTGAAGTAAGTTTGTGCAGGCAACCTTAATATCAACATTTCCTGATACCTGTAGGCTTGGCAATGTTTTAATAGTGTCTTTGGGTAAGGAATGGACACATATTAAGCGTATGCTACCATCTATGTAACCACAATTTGGACACTTTTCAAGGTTTTAGTCATCTGCAGGGTGATTTTAACCAGCTTGAAGGTGTTTTAACACACTTAAAAGAATGGTTGCCAACAGAATGAGTAATATCCAGTGTTGTCAGCTTCACAAGTTTGTCGTGGCTGTGGCCCTGATGGTTTTGACAGTTTCATGATGATAAGTTTTGGCTGTTTCACACAAATTGAAGAATCAGAAAGAAATTCCTAAGAACACAAAACTGCAACCCTTGAGACCGTGAGCTCTAATTCTTGCTCAGCCACACACTGCTCATAATGATTCTCACATCCCTTGCTATAAGCTGTTCATTGCTATTGTGGGAGGTAACTAACATATGTATAAATATATATAGAGAGAGACGCACACATGTACTTTTTGCATGTTCATTTGTTGTGCGCTTTTAATTTTTCTTATCTTTGCAGAATGACAGAGTGGTTGAGATTGGCAGGGACCTCTGGAGATTGTCTAGTCCAGCCCTGGTACCCAGAGCAGGTAACCTGGAGCAGGTTACCCAGGGCTGCATTCAGTAAGTTTTTAGTATTTCCAAGGGCAGAGACTGTAACCTCTCTGGGTGCCTGTTCCAGTCTTTGACCATCCTTAGAGTCAGGATTGTGTACCCTTGTCCTGTAATTACTGTTCTTTTATCAATAAACTCTGTTGTAGCTGTTACATTTTTCAGCTGCCATGCTATTTGGATCGATGCTGTGTTTAACAGGAGAATTTCTTCTAAAAAGGCATCTAATCACAGTCTGAGTTACGAAGAGTCCACTACTTCCTGAGACTTAATGGTTAGTCATTGGCTTTTCCGAGAGTGATTATTTATTAAAGTTGACCCAAAAGATGATAGAAGATGTTTTAAGGCAAGTCTTCCCTTACGCATTTTAAATAATAAAGAAATCCTAGAAGATGAGAAAAGTGCTGATGGTGTGTCAGTACTTGTTAGAAGAGAGTGGTTCAATCCAGACAATAATAGATTGTTTAGCTGACTGTCACAACGTGGGTACAATAAGGGGATCCTAATGGAAAATTCTATTAATAAATAATTAAATGACAGAATAAACTGTTTGTTCAGATAATGAGTTTTCTTGATTACAGTTACTGCTTCAGTATAATAGATTTAAGATTTTGTAAAGGGAGTACTTTAAGATAAATCTCATTCAAACTTCAAGACTGTTTAGCATCAGTAAAATAGCCATGTCACGAAGCACTAGACGTCTTTCTGAAAAAGTTTTAAGTAAGAGTTTTTAGGAGTGGTAGTCTTCCGTAAATACTGCTCAGGAGTGATCTTGAGAAATAATGTTAAATCATTATTAGTTACATTTGCTTTAAACCCAAGATCAGTAAAATGGTAAACAGTAAAAAAAAATACTTGGTATTATGCAGTTATTTGGCAAGATAGGTCTACAGTCTAAAATACTAAATTGAAAAAGCAGGCCAGGTTTTCAGAACTGGAACAAGGAAATCAGGAAGAATGGGGAACTTCCTGAGAAGCTGCCACTCCAGTTGTGTTTGCCCTATGGAGTTTTGCTTGCATAGTGCTGTCAGTTGGGCTTTAAAAAATGGAAGGGGACAGAGAAAGTGGAAAAAATTACTTGGCATTAGAATCAAAATTTCATAGAAGGGGACTTTACTAAGCTTGTTTAGTTTACCAGGAGAAAGAGGACCTGACTGTAGTATTTGATCAAGTAAGGGAAAAATAGAGAGACAAGACTTCACATGGAAAGGCATAGTAATAACTAGTGACTGAAGCCTGAAGCCAGAGTAATTCAAACTGGAAATAAAGCACAAAAGACAGTGACTAGCCTTTCAGGCTGTCACAGCAAGTGATGGACTCTTTAGCTCTTAGTAAGTTGAATTTGGGAGTGGATGCCCTTCTGGAAGAACTGCTGTGGTTAAACACAAGTTACTAGTCTCAGAGATTGGTAGCTGAAGGAAATAAAAGGCCTCTGCTTAACAGGACTTAATTCTGATTGATTTTGTGGGCCCGTCTGGCCTGGAACTGTGAACCTTCCGAGCAAAAATCATGAATTCATGGCAATGCTTTTTTCTCAAACTGAGTTGCATCTCCAGTCTCTTTCTTCCTACTCATCTGCTGCTTTTACTGCAATTTGAGTTTGGCAGTACTTGGCTGAACTCTGCTCTATCACATGTTCTGCACCTACAAAATTTAAGACAGTTCTCCTCCTTAGTAGGGACTCATTCAGACTTGTAGGAAATGCAATGTGTTCCACAAAATAGACAAAAGAATTTTACAAAGTTGGTTTAGAATGATGGATGAAGTTTCTTTAGCCCTTGTCCTGGAGTGGTTACTACTAGGACAGAGTGTTTAGGCTTGAGGCTAAACCAAACCTTTTGATACATCTGTTCAACCTCATTGAAGTAGTTCATGGAAGAGGTAGAATTTAATTTTTTCAAGGACTGTGTTTTGATAACTTTGCTTAAGAGCATGGCAAATAAAAGCTGTAAATATGTATGGCAAAAGGATCCAGAATAAAATGAGAGCAGTTGTTCCCCATTTTTTTTTCTTCTGGACTTCAAATCACAGGTGCAGATGAAACTGCCAGATTCAGTGTCAGAATTATCATCTGTACTTGTGCACAGCAGTGATCCGTCATACGTTGTGCAGGGTGGAAGGCTAAGCCAGAAGGAATTACCTAAGGTTTAACAAAAACACCTATAAAGTTGTGCACTGACAAAGGTCTAATTCCTAGACATCAGTGGAGGCTGGGGTATGGCTGACTGGGATGTAGCTCTGCTGGAGGTGCTGTTGGATGGCAAGCTGAACAATGCCAGCACTGTGTCCTTCTGGCAATGAAGGCAAACGGAGCCCTCCATTGTATTGGTAAGAGCATACCTAGGGTCCTGTGTCTGGTGTGTCCCCTGATTTCAAGAGAGACATTGAAACATTGGAGAACGTCCAGCGGGTGGCCACCAGGATGATTTGTACATTGGGAGGGTGATTAGCATGTCAGAGAGTTCAGCCTTTGGAGAAAGGTTCTGGGAGGTTTGTAGAGGAGAGAAGGCTTGAAGAGGTTTCGTCAGTCATCCAATACATAGAAGTTATGGAGGAGGAGTTGTTTTCTGTTCACAAGGGTGCATGGTGAGAGGAGAAATTCCATCTGGGTGTAAGAAAAAGAAACTCTATGAGAGGTATTAAACAGTGGATTAAGTTCCTCAAGGGCATGGTGGAATCTCCCTAACTGAATATACTGAAGGCTGATTTTGGCAGCACTCTGGCTTACCTGATATAAGGCCCTGTAAGGCCTAATGAACTAAGGTGCAACAGAAGATTGGACACTAGATCATTTGCAGAGATCTTTTCCAGCCTAGACTGCTCTATGATACCATGGTTGGAGCTGTTTGGCAGTCTTGGCTCTGGGCAGATGTGGCAAGGTTGTAGATCAGGGAGTAGCAGAGCTGTCTAAAGGAGTCTGATTTACAGTTACTGACTTAGGCAATTAGTGGAATATTCTTAATGTGAATATTAGATTTTCAATTTTTAGAGCTGAACCAGTGAACTTACTTGCCTTGCTTTTTCATCTTTATTATTTTTATTGATTTGTAATAGAAAGCAAAAGGAGATCTACGGCTATGAAAAAAATTAAAAATACAAGTGTGATGCAGTTAGAATTTTAAGATCAAGTTGATCTTACATTATTCTTTTAGCTGATTATTTATTTACATTTTTCACATTGTTTTTATATATATTATAATGTAGTACTGCTTTATGACAGTCCAGCAGAAGCAAATCTGTGGACTGCATGTGTTTCACAGGGCTATTTGCTTTGCCTGCCAGATAGCTGAAATGAAGCAGTGCTTCCTGGTTCAGCTGGCCAAATAGCATGTGCATTTGAAATACCGTGTTAGTAAAGCTGGGAGAAATGGTGAAATAGAAGAAACAGGTATCCTACAGCAGGAAAAGCTGTGGGCAGAGCTGTAAGGCAGATTTCTTGAGGCGCACACTGCTGCAAAGAGGAGGTACGTACACTATGGGAATTCAGGGTATTTTAGTCTAATTCTGAAATAAGGTGTCTTGATGATGAACTGACGTCTTCAGTAGCCCTGTGTGCTCATTTCATTTGTGCATGATTTGATTCCCCATAGCGTCCATCTGTTTTGGATACTTCTGTGTCATCAGAGTATCTGCGTTAGATGCAGAGTAGTCAAGTGGGGTGGTGATACTTATTCTTTGCATGTGCACATTCTGGAAGGCATTGGAAGAAGTAGGTGGTCACAGAAAGTTGGGTGCACCTCCTCAGCATGGAGTCTGGAGTAGAATTAGAAATACCTCACTGTGTACCAGGGTCTGGGCTACAGACCTGGATTCACTGCATTTCCAGCCAATTTGTCTGTCTTCTTTTCAGGAGTCTTCAGTGAATGGCAGGCAGCCCTTCTGAAAGTTGCACTATTACTTAAGAGCAAAGGGGGAGAGAAAAAAAGTTATTTTTAAAGTACTAGACGCATATGCATATGTCTAGGGGTTTTTTAGCAGCTTTTGATGGTAGCCTAAGCAGCAATCATTTCCCTAGAGTTTTCCAGTCTCTCTCTTTCTCTCTTCTTCTGTGGCTGTCCTGCAAATTACTTTGGTGTCTCTCCTAAGAGAAGGCCCTTTTAATAGTCTTCGAGTTTTTCTGTGTTCAGAGGCCTTTTTCTCTCCCAGCTGACCCATGGGATTGCTTGAGAGAAGATGACATTAAAAAAAGATTAAAAATTCTGGCTTTGTCCTGTAACTGCTTAGTATGTACAGAGATGAGGCTACTGAGAGTCAGTCTTCACCCGATCTTTCAAGCCAGAATCCTGTTAAAACCAACAGGCCAATACAATCATCTTAAAATCTCATCCAACCCAGTTTTTTTTTTATAAACTATCACAATGCAATTTCAGGTATATTATGAAGTAATATGCCAAGTCCTTGTGACTTACCCTTGTGACGTACACTGACAGGAAAATCTGATTCTGTAATTAAGGAGCGTTTCGCACCACTGTTTTCCAAATAATTACATTCCTTCAACATTTCCTTTTGTCCTTATCAGCTGAGATGTAGCTCCATGCACTAATGGAACAACACAATACAGATCTTGCACTGAATATATCATTATTACACGTTACATGGGCTTTTTCTGAGGCTCCAATTGCAGAGTGCTAGTTCTTCATAGATGTTAATTCCTTGAGTTTTCCCTAGCATCTGCTGTTTGTGGAGGATTCTTACTGGCCTTCTAGAGGAAGGTGGTGATGAAAGGCATCTTGAAATGAATGTCCTGCTCACTCATCTTGGGTACTGAGATTGGGAAACCTAGGGAAGGTTTTTCAAAGTTCTTCTTAAAACAGGAATCTAATTGTCCATAGTTCTGAGCACTGAAGGAAATCATTCAGTCTGAATACCCAGAAAATGTGAAATACACAAAAAGAAGTTATCTGAGAACTTTTCATTTCTGAGGAGTTGAGTACTCCATAAGAACACCTGCAAATTCCTCCTGTGAACACAGTTCTCTTGGGCAACGTTCTCCTGCCTTTACTGCACTGTCACGGTTTAACCCGGCTGGCAACTGAGCACCACGCAGCCGCTCGCTCACTCCCCTCTCCCTCAGTGGGATGGGGGAGAGAATTGGGAAGAAAATAAAAGGTTAGAGCCGAGGGCTGAGATAAAGACAGTTTAATAAGAGAAAATAAAAATAATAGTAATAATGAGAATGGTAAGAGAATATACAGAATATACAAAATGAATGATGCACAATGCAATTGCTCACCACCCGCCGACCGATGCCCAGCCCGTCCCGAGCCGCAAGCAGTCCCCGAGCAGTGAGCAGTCCCCCCACGACCGACTGACCGACTAACCCCCCCCCCCCACCCCCCCCCCCCCCCCCGTGCATGAGGTTCTATGGTCTGGAATAGCAATTTGGTCAGTTGGGGTCAGCTCTCCTGGCTGTACCCCCTCCCAGCTTGTTATGCCCCTGGCCGAGCAGGAGAAGCTCAGAAAGTCCTTGAGCAGTCTGAGCACTGCTTGGCAACAACTAACAACATCAGCGTGTTATCAACATTCTTCTGGCACTAAATCCAAAAACACAGCCCTATGCTAGCTACTACGAAGAAAATTAACTCTATCCCAGACAAAACCAGGACATGCACCCTCCCAGCCGCTCGCTCCCTCCGCCCCGTGGGATGGCGGAGAGAATTGGAAGGGTAAAAGTGAGCAAAAGACAGTTTAACAGGGAAAGCAAAAGCTGCACAAACAAGCAGAGCAACCCAAGGGATTCCTTCCCTGCTTCCCATGGCAGGGGGTGCTCAGCCCCCCCCAGGACAGCCGGGCTCCATCACCCGTAACGGTGCCTTGGGCAGACAAACGCCATCGCTCCCAGCGTCCCCCCCTCCCTTCTTCTTCCCCCAGTTTCTATACTGCACGTGACGCCATAGGGGGTGGGGTACCCCGGGGGGCAGTCGGGGTCGGCTGTCCCGGCCGTGTCCCCCCCCCAGCTCCCTGTGCCCCCCAGCCCCTCGCTGGTGGGGTGGGGTGAGCGGCAGGAACGGCCTTGGCTCTGTGCGAGCCCTGCTCAGCAGGAACGAACCCATCCCGGGGTGCTCAGCGCTGTCCCCAGCACAACCCCAAACACAGCCCCACACCAGCTGCTGCCACCAGCGCCGACTCCAGCCCAGCAAAAACTAGTACTTGAATTCAAAGCTGTTGTGGCTATGGAGGAGTTCTTGATGATCATTTTGAACCTCATATTTGGTTGCTAAGTCCATCATGTTGTAAACCTCCTAGAGGCTGTGTTGAGGTTGTGCTGCCTCTTTTTGTATTAGTTGACATGTTTATTTGATCATGTTTACATGAATATGTTTATGAAGGTCATTTCCAGCATTTCAAGGAAGTTAAATAATAAAAATTTCAGTGTGTGGAATTGCATTGACTATCTCATGTAAACAACCGAGTTGCTGACACGGTTGGGACGCTAATGCATATAGCTTGTAGTCCTCTGCTTTTTGAGCTTATGGAGTAAAAACATTGGAAAGTAGCTGCAGTGCAAATAAATCAACCTTTAATGTCAGCTGCAGTCATGTATTTTATCAGCAGGTTCCAGCACCATTTGGTAGAATGCAAAGATGTACTGAGATTCCGGGACTTTGGGATCCTTGCCAGTTTCTTTATACTCTAGCAGTTGAAGATCCTGCTCTTCTAGCATTTATTACTCCCCTCCTGTGCCTCTTCTCTCGGGCTTTTTGCAGCTGTATAGAACATGCTCTAGGCAAATAGGTAAATTTTCTGGAAATCCTGATAAGTCTTAATAAGTCTATATTAAATGTGTGCAAAAAGCAATTTTTACTTGAGCAGATCTGGGCAGGCTTTAAGGGTAATGGCAAAAAGCACACACTGCTAAGCTGATCCTCTGGCTAAATTTCTGATCTCTGCAACATGGAGATGCTGTAGGTGCTCATTAACATCAGCAGAACTGAGCAGAAGATACTGCCTCTGAACCTTCTTATACAAGGAGTAGACATTTTAGCTGAACTTTTTCAAAACCATTTAGTCTAAAGCAAACTGGAAATAATTGGCTTTCAGAGCTGAAGTTTGGCAAACCTATAAGTAGTTGAAAATAGGGTCTTACAAGTGAAGGAAAGTGAAGTACAACCTTAATTGAAGCAGTTGTTACTGATGTCATCTGTAGCGCCCTAAAAGCAGGAATAGATAAAATCTAATTAGGCAGAAAATACTAGTAAGATTAAAGTATGTATTTTTTGCTTTGTTGAGCCAATACAGAGAAGGGACTAGAGCCAAACTGTCACCCAGCCATCTCTTTGAAGAAAAACTGGGTCTTACTCAGTCATCAGCCACATTGCACAAATCTAACCCATACTTGTCCCTAGCTTGCTTGGGATGTCAGTTTACAGACAGCAAGACTAATTCAACTGAATTCTAATAAAGCAGTTCAATACAAAGAAGCATTCTGATGACCCCTGTTCAGATTATGTCCAGATAAACTTGATGGACTTGTGCTGTTTGAAAATACTTATGGCTTGTCTTCTTATGTTGCACTTGCGGTGGGTTAGCACTACAATTATTTATAGCCTCTGGAACATTTGCAGCATTGACTTAATTTCAGTTGTTGCTAATATAGAGCAAAATCGTGTACCATGTGTTTTGCCATGTTTCTAGCTGCATTTATACAATGAAAAATAATTGAAGTCCATAGAAATCTGTGTATGTGTACATTTGTTTCAGAGTGGGAATATATGATGCGGTGTCTAGTTTGATTTGAAGACTAGCATCACTACACAATCACAAGCTCGGTGGTCCAAACTTCCAGTTCCATTTTACAAAAAGGAACATGAAATATGTATGTATATTCCCTTAAGTGTGCAAAAGTCTGCTGGATTTGGTTGGGTTTTGGTTTGGTTTGGGTTGGTTTTGGTTTGGTTTTTTTTTTTTAAATTTAATAACCATGGAATCCATTGGGTTTGTAGTTGCATTAATAGGGGTATGATGAAAGTGTAGCCTTGTTGTCTCATGTGGAACCATGAAACCAGAATATTCCTGCTGTCAAATTATTTTAAGTATTGCCGGGCATTGAGTTGAAGAGGGCACAGAATATGCATAAGATATTTTGTGGTAGAATATCTTAAGTTTGCATGGGAAAGCAAGATGCATACAAATAAATATACGTTCTCTTGGCAATAAACTTACTGTAAATATTTCTTCAGGTGAAATAGTAACTTGTGTTTTAAGAAGTATGCTTGCTGTAGCTAATGCAAAAAACAATCACAGAAAAGATGTTTTTAGAAGACCCATCTAAGTAATTGTGCAGAATAACACATTAAAAATAATCTGTATTTATTGTGAGAAACTTAATGATGGTATTTGTGAATTTTGTGGAGTGGTCAGTGTATGCAGCTGAAGATCACTGAGGCTTGAAACTGATGCCTAGAATAAACTGCAATTCCTGCATTTGCCTATAAGCAGCCATTCAGAGCGCTTTATAATTTTCCCACTGTTCATTTCTGCACCATCAGACTATAGTTGATTCGACACCTGTCTGTCAAAGAAAGGAAATCCAACCCTCCCATCTAATTTCTTCTATTTGTCATTTAAACAAATATCAGTGAGGGATTCAACAAAATGCTGTGTTCACACAAACAATGCATAAAATACTGTGTGCTTGTTTCATCCTCATTCTAATATCAAGTCCTCCCTCCAGTGGCTGCTGTAACAGTTTTTTACTTTGTCAAAAAGAACTGGAAATTCTCTCTTGCAAAGCTAAATTCAGATTTATCTGTCTGTTTATTTATTTTTGTGCTTCTAGCTTGGCAAGTGAACCTGTTAAGTTACCTACTCTTTCCTCAGTGGTAGGGTCTTCGTCTGTTAAAGGAAGAAGGGTATCCATTGTAGAGGCAAGATTGTCAGGGATTCTTGGTCACTGTGATGATTTATCTGACTAGGGGATGGGGGTTAGCTTATCAAGGTAAATCTGTTGAGATAAATTTTATGTTTCTTCCCTTGGGTAATAACAAGTCTCTGAGCACCTGTATGTATTTTGCAACTGCATTAATTACGCGTTTTCAAATCTTGTGTAGGGAGGACTACCCAGTTTGTATGGCTAGAAAAATTTTCATCTGGGCTATCACAACACTATCACTGTCATTCTCTAGCACTTCTAATAATTTTAACTGGATGGATAAGTTTCTTTTCTGAGTGATTTACAAGAGCATGCATGGTTTTGTGGTACAAATGCACAAACTGATGATGGACAAGATTTTGTGTTTGGTGATCTTTTGTCAGTGGACTATTCAGAAGTACCTGAGAGATACCATCAATACCATCCACATGTGTGAATCAACATTTAAGTAACTTTTAATATTTACATTGAATACATTATATGCTAGAAAATAAAGAAAAAGTCTCTGTGGCTCTGCTGTTATTTTTGTTGATTTTTTTGTCATGAGTGCTAGCATGATCAAATTGTTAGCCAAAAGATGCACATTTTAACTGAATCATGTTCAGTTGCATCATAATTTGAAAAGTAAACAATCTAAGCAGAGCTTTCCTGGTGGAGTTGCGTCTTCAAAAGACTTTTGGCAGTGTACTGTTATTTGCCATCAACTTAATGTGAATATTCTTCTGTAAAGGAAGGTTTCAAAGTCTCCTACAGGTCCAACTCATAGAATGAATTATTGGACTTTCTTGAACACCAACTTAAAAAAACAACCAAACAACCACCCCTTCACCCCCTTGCAAAAACCTTTCCTTAGTTAGTAACTATCACTCCCTGAAATTGCTGTATTTTTCCTTAATCTACAAGAAAATGTTTCATGTAATAGACTTTCTCTAAAGACAATAGAAAAATAGTCTTTATTGTGCTTTATTTTTCTGATACTTTTTTTTCTGCTGCCTTTACAGTGAACTACTGTTTTGAGGTCTTTCCTACAGGTCTAAGTATTAGGGAGCCAGTAGTATAGTTGGTGAATCCTATTACTCTTTGTTTGAAAGTTACAAATTGCTGCAGAGGTTCGGTTCATGCAAACTCGTCCATGATAAAGTATATTGGGGAGAAGAATAAAACAAATCGGTAATGACTGACAGATAAAACAAAGAACCAAAAAAGATGAAGGGAAAAAGAATTCAATGCACAGAAGACTTTTTATTGAGGAGGAAGAAGTGGTGATTGTAATGTGGTAGTTTGCTCCCTTGGTATCAGATTCAAGATGAAAGAGATTGCAGATTTGAATGTCTGGGTTGCTTTCTGTGCAATAGGAGATATTTAGAAGTACATTTTGCATGTAAATTTTCACCTTGAATATATTGAGGTTCGTTCTATAGCTGGACATTTACTCTATACGTTTTAATGCTGATAATGTCTTGCAGAAATCACAGTGGTTTAAAAGTGAGTACTCTGTGTAGTTTTATTAAAGCAAAACTACATATTGCAGTTGGAACAATGAAGTGGAGTTAATTGATGAAGAAAATCCTTAAGGATTGTAGAAGTTCTGTTCTTTATGCTTTGGTTTTTCTTGTATCTTCTACTTTGGACTTACAAGCGTGATGCTTCTCCAAAAGCTTATCATGTGCTGATGTTACATTAGAATCACAAAAAAGAAGTATCAATTGGATAGATGTCCTTTTAGGATTAGGGAGAAGTTAGTGTTCATTCTTGTGAGCTTGAATCTTTTACCAAACTTGACACTGCAGTGTGTGCCACATGTTGTTGTAAAACATCTTAATCCTGGGTGGTGTGATGAGGCTTTAGAGTGTCCAGTATAAGTTCTGAAGGAGAGGAAAAAGTTAATTTTAATTTTGCCTTACATATCATAGGAGTTTATAATACTCAGGGAAGTCTTGCTTTTGGAACAAGTTCTGGGTTTTTTGTGATGTAAGCAGTAGCAAATGAGATATGCTGAATTCAGTATATCTGTTAATTTCCAACTCTTGTTGCTTTTCAGATTGTCTGGCTACTGAGAAGAAAACTACCTATCCCAGCCAAAACCAGAACGCCTTCAAAGATTAATGCACATTTACCTCAGTACTTTAAATCTCTGGACAGTTTGGGTAATGATGGCTCAGCTCCAGCAAGGAGGCCCAGATGAAAAAGAGAAGACTACTGCATTAAAGGGTATGAGGAATTTTGCCTTCTTTTTACATATAATGACATTTCAGAAACAATTATTAAGGAAAGGAAAATAGTTTGGTCTAACTGCGGATTAGAGCCCAGGAATTGTAATACTGGAAGAGACTATTAGTCCATCCGTACTAATGCTTTTTGTCTAATGGTGTGTCCATTATCAGTATTTTCATAAGATGATGTAAAAAATAACGATCTGTGGTAAGGAGTAACAGAGTAAGATATCCATTAATTTTTTTAATTTTCATAATTACCTTTGAGAAAGTTGACTGGTGCTTTTGTGTTCTTAGTTTCTGGGAGTTATCATTTAATTTTCATGCCATTTGTGTTTTATAATTATGCAACCATATTACAGCTTTTAAAAATCTCTTTCACTAGAATGTTAAAAGAGAAAACATTTTCAGGACATTGATTTCCATGTTGATTTTACAAATTTTTCTATTCTGTGTTTAAAAAAATAAATGGACCTAAGTGACTTAGTGGAGTAATTTTCTTGAGGACAAAATAAATTAAATAAATGACATCTTTTACATTCAGTTTTGGAAATACGTGGAGTTGGTTACACGTACAAGTAAGCTAACCAAACATTGGATTTAAAGTGTTTGCATCCCACATATACTCTCTAAAGTATCTTTCAGAAGAGAAAAAAGAATATGCCTTGCAACTCCAGTCTAAAAATGGGGTTTCTACCAAAGTATTATTAGAAATATGTGTTACGCAGTGATGGTAGATGGTGTTTCTTCTGTTAAAACTGTGTAGTTGTGAAACATCTGGTGAAAACCTATGTGGTGCTTTTTTCAAACTTTGTACTAATTCTGTCAAATTTGTATGTTGTGATGAAATTATACTTCATGTTTGGAAAAGGAAAACTCCTATTTTATACTTGGCCTTAATTTGATCTTCATTTAGGATTACTGTCCAAGAAATATTCCACATAATTGAAAACTTTGTGTGAGGATGTTGTTTCCTTCGTGTGATCTAGTGAACTCCCATTGAGCAGGAGGTCTCCTGCAAATCACTCAGTTTTGGGCTCGGTTGAACCAGTCTCGAATTGAGTTGGAGAGTCCAAGGTTTTAGGCAAGAGTAGTGGATTGGGTCTTGAAAGAATCTCAAAGTTATAGGAACACTTTAACTAATTGTAGCCTGAAGAATTGCACGGGAAGAAAGTGGCTGTGTCGGTGGTTGGAGCACAGGCCAATTGCAGTCTTTTGGAGTGACTCTGATGGAAGTTGTAAATCATGACAAGCTCTACATTCTGCAGATAAGCTTAATGTAGTTCATATAGTATTGCCCTTGCTACTCAGGAGATGGATGTTTTATTATATAGTAACTGACACGTCTGTGTAAACACATTTCCAAATAGGTCACAGCAAGAGGACATGAAAGCTGGTGAAATTAAATTCTAGAGGTGTGGTTTGAATGAAGTCTCTTCACCAAGGAGAGAAAGGCGTGCTAAAGCCTGTTTTGTTACCTTGATGTTGTGGAAGTACAGAGGAAGAAAGGGCACGCTTTTTGCATCCCCTTGTGAACAACTTCTTTGACAAGGTTCTTTTCTTTCTCTGGTCATTTGGTTGAGGACCAAAGTAGATCCCCCAGAACTTTCTAAGGGCAATGCACAAGAACAAGCATATGATTGCATATATGAACTGAATATCTTGGGCTTGATATTATACAGATTTGATGTAAAAGTGAGTTGAGATAGCCACATTTAGAAATCTTCAAGTCAACATCTGATGTTGTATAGCTATTTGGATACTACAGGGATGCTCAGATACCATAGTATGGGTTGGAGAAATGCTGAATTTCAGCGGCCATACAATATGGCCTTTGGTCCTCCAACTTTACCCAGTGAAATCACTTAGGGAAGGAGGAGCTGGAGATAATCATATGGACGATGAAGTGCATGTCGTGTGAACCTGAACAGTTGTAAACAAGCAGGCCAAGAAACTGTCAAGAATGTTGAAGCTAATTTTCAGTGCATTTTAAACACTGTAGAAACTTCAAAGTATTAATGTACCAATACTAAGCTTAGGTAATGTGGGTAGCCTATAGGCTTGTCACTGGCAACAAGAGTAAGCAAAAATACTGATAGAAAACCTATTCAATTGATGATGTTAAGTAATTAAAGGATGGAAGTGTCAAACAAAGCAATTTTAAAGAAAATGAGTCTTTTCAAAACGTTTTCTGTCCTTTGAGCTACAACTTTGGATGGTAAAGGTAATAAACCAATGAACTTAGAATAGTTAGTGCATTTCCTTGGTAATACATGGTATCTTGATTTATGAAACAATAATACTGAAAACTCAGTGTAGCACTCCTGGACTGAATGTTTGTGTGGTCTTCAAGTTCATCTATGAGGAAGCAGGAAAATATATTTCAGTGGAATCCTGCTGAATCATTTCTTGATGATTTTTTTATTAATAATCAGAAAGTATGTTAGAAGGATAGCATTGGGTTTGTGTGGGTGATGAACAATGAGGAAAGGAGAGATGATTGTACGCTATTATCTGTGTATGTAGTAATTGTTTAGTAGTTGGATGTAAGCAAAAGATGTCCCTTTATGCTTGCCTTATCCTTAAATCTAGGGCAAAGAACACGGTCTCTACTTTCTTCAGTGTACTTGCATTAGCGAATGCAGGCTGTACTAGGCTGTACCATCCTAGACTGAAAAGGATGTGTATGTCATGTTTTGCTATAAAATGGGTGGCAGTTTTGTCTGCCTCGAGGGTTATTAAAGGAGGGTGGTTGAGAGGAGGATTCAGGTGACTCAGTCCATTTGGGCATCAAAGGGAAGTTTAAGCCATGTTGTGGTCACTGCTGATAACTGCCTGTGTGATGATGTGCATTTGATAACCTGAGCTCTTCAAGAAGGCAAGCAAGAATGTCAGTGGCTTGATATTGAAGCTAGGTAAGTTCAGGTTAAAACCATGATGCATTTGTAGCATTGAGGGTAATGAATCGTTGAAACAAATCACGATGTCTTTGGTGGCTTCTCTGTCCCTGGACATTTTTTGATCAACATTATAGATAGATAGGTAAATAAATAAATAAATACAAAGATATGCTGAGAATGAAGCCCAGCTCTTGAATCTGGAACAAGATTTCCCGTAATGAACTCCTGTGATTAGTAATATGTAGGATGTCCTTTTGCCCTTAAGATCTACAAATCTGAACAGACACATTTTGTCAGTGATAATAGTGAAATAAAAAAGACATAGCATGCATTATGTAATTTTTCTTTTCCTTTTTTAGATTTATTGTCTAGAATAGACTTGGATGAACTAATGAAAAAAGATGAGCCACCACTCGAATTTCCTGATACTCTGGAAGGATTTGAGTACATTTTTAATGAAAGTAAGTCATATATGCTTTGTAAAGGCTATACTTAGAATAATGTTGAGAGGTTATCAGAACGTTAATTATACCTTATAAGTCCCTATTAGAATTTCACACTTTTCTGTTAAGAATAAAATTTTAAGCCTTAGTGTTAACAGGCTTGTAAATCTAGCTAAGTAATACTTTTTTATTTCAAAAAATCGTCACAAAAATCCCTAATTTTATACAATACTGTGGGTTTGTACTGTGCATACTTTATGACTTCCTGTTTTCTATTACGCAAGTGTTGATACAAAAATTCTGAAAGTAACTTCTGTAGCATTAGCATTAAAAAGCAAAATTAAAGCGTGGTTGCTCATTTAAGAAATGTTTTATTTAGTGATTCATTTGTATGGATACAGTTATTATTTAGCTAATAATTTATCCCAGCTATTTCATTAATACCGACAGGAAAATACCTGTTTACGTTGATGGAAGGATGAGCAATGTGATAGAGACTGTCTCTTATTCTTCTGTGGGGGTCACGCTTTTGCATTACATCTAAGTGTGATGACTACAGGTACTTCCAGCTAGCTGAATCTGTCTGTTAAATGAGTTAGTAGTATTTATAATTTCCAGTGCATACATTTTAAAATCCAGCTGAGAAATAAGCCTCTGAGCTGAAGTAATACCAGACTCCAGGAAGTGGCTCTTTCAAGATTGTTTGAAACCTGTAGGACAAATGGGGACGTTTACAATTCTACTTCTTTGCAGTGCCTGTTCTGTGAACAGAGGAACTTTAGTTTCTAAATCTGCCTGTCTTACATCTTCCACTTTTAAAGAAAAAAAAAAAAAAAAGCTTTCCTTTAAATGATAGTCATTTATGCAACACTTAGCTTTTTAATACCCTGATGGCTTTCACAGGAAGGTACTTAGAGACTAAAAGTGTCATGAAAGTGATGCTCTTTCTTTGATGGGAGGGGTTCAGCTCTGTCACTTTTCAGCTCCTTATTTTTAGATCTGCACAGTGTCTACTGTCTTCCTTACTGACTTCAGAGTTAATGGTTCATATGTGGTTGATAAAAAGGGCTGAAATTTGAATTTTGGGGAATGATGTTTTAGAATGATGTTACTGAATATTCTATCGCTAACCTCACAGACTGAGTGATTTCCATGGAGTGCAGCAAAACCTATTACATAGGCTACTGGTCAGCAAAGCAAAAAGGTCTCAGTTTTGCTTTTGTACATTTAATTCAAATGTTCAGTCATGTACTCTTATGTCATAATCATGCTTCTTTTTATGATGGAAAAGTAAGGAAGATTTTTATCAGATTTAAAGAATCTGAAGAAGGCAAAGAAAATCCAGAAAGTCAAGGAGAAATACACCAGATACTTGTTCCACTTCCCTTGTGGAGAGAGCAGCTTCATGTACTATTGAATGGCACACACGAAGAGTGTCTAGCTGAGAAGGAACAGCTGAAGGCAGAGTTATGGTGAAAATATGAGAAGGAGGATATTTGGACCTGAGACAGGGATATGAAGTTGGGGAGAAATACTCCCCTGTGTCTAGTACTTGAGGTAAGACAGGTCTGGAAAAAAATGTCAAATAAACAGATAAGCATAACTATTTAAATATTTTATTTAAAACATCAAGAATCAAAATGTAGAGGTCCTGAAAAGTTGTGAACTAAGTTAGCAATTTCTTACTACTGAAGAGGAGATATTTGGCTGAGAAACCTTACTTTCATCATGCAGACATTTCAGCTTTCAAAGGAGACACTTGCACATATCCCTGTTTTTAATGTTTCTCTGATTTACTGCAATTTTGTGATGCTCTGAGTCCATAACTTGTGTTTTGTCTAATTAGCTGAAACATTACTGGTAAGGTATCTGTTTTCCACAGTTTGCTTCCTGTTTGGTTGCCATTTTATGATTGTTGCTATTTTGACTCTGTCCTCTCTTCATCTGTGGTTGGGCATGCTACTAAATTTTTGCTATAAACAAGGCCGACTGCAGAAAGTTACACTGGAATCTAGGAATAGCATGTGGTTTTGCTCTGATCAAGGATTCTGCTTTGTTCCACTGTTGTAATCTGAGTGTATCCTGAATCTAGGAGCCCTTACTTGATAGCATGGTGCCTAAGAGTTAAAATATTTACCTTAACTCCAGCTCAATTTGTATTCACATTTTTTCATGAATGCAGTTGGTTTTGAAGTAGAAGATTTGTAGCTACAATTTTATCACCTAATTGACATTGAAGATCAAATATTAACTGCTAATGTTTACATTTCACTGTTAATCCATCGAGGTTGAGACATAAATATTCCTTGCAAAGCAGTTTGGCATTTGATATCTGCATGTAATTTCACTGTCATCACTTGTGTTTAGCTTTATCTAGCAATATCTGCCATTTCGGGGGAATGCATTTTGTTGTTATGCTACAATTGTTTTCCTTCAAAAATATAACAAAAAAAAGGAGGAGGAATTCATAATAGCGCAATTTTTGGATGTAAGCTTCTTTTAAAATTTTCAGCAATTAAATGTATCTTACTTTTAAGGAAGGAGTATATTAAAATGTAATGATTTTGTTTCTCTTACAGAAGGGCAGTTAAGACACATGAAAACTGGGGAGCCATTTGTTTTTAATTATCGTGAAGATTTGCATAGATGGAACCAAAAGCGCTACGAAGCTCTTGGAGAGGTATAAAAATTGTGTGCAAGTATGCATGCGTCTGTGTATTTGTGTGCTGTGGGTTTTGTATATGTTAAGAAAGATTTAGTGAGGCTGCAGTCATTTAACAAAAGGTATTGCAGGATTTATTGCGTGCTAATGCTCTAACAGTAATTTCCATTATTTGCTCTATAGCTTAAGATGCGATTTAGACCACAGTTTGACTTTAGTTTATGTTCAGAATAGAGTATCATCTAGATTACACAAATCAGAGAATATTATACAGTGCAGTATTTTCTTTAACTTCCTTCTCCTCAAGGCAAAGCACTGGATACAAAACTGGCATTTTACTTTCTAGCTGAAGATAAATGTTTTTCTCGTTTTACCAGGAGATACCAGGAGCCACCAGATTGATTAAGTAGAGATCTGGTGATTAACTGATTATTTGTTGATGTGTAAGATATTTGGATGCTACTAGTACTTCCCAGGCTTTTGTAGGAATATTGTGGATGTAGGAGGTGTAGAAGCGGCTGACCATGGTTCCTTTTTTATGTGAAAATGACTTTCGTTTCAGTGCCATCCTTTTTGTAGTGCTTTAGGAGTCAGAGCATTGACTTGAGAAGAAAGGCATCTGATCTCAGTGCATGCAGAATAGTGAGTGCTGAGGTCTTGCACTGTCACAACCTCCCCTGCCCAACATGAAGAACGGCCTCAGCACGCTCACCTCGAGGTAGTAATGCTGCTCACGTCAGGGTGGCTTTTGGAGGAAAGGGATGCACAGTTCTGTGCACAAACTAGGGTCTTTTTCTTAGAGACTATATAATGTTGCCTGGCAGTTTCTGTTGCAGTCATCATGGCATGCCATTCAAGAACTGCTTTTGCCTCATGGCTTGTCTACTTTCATTAGTGTTATTGTTTTAGTAAGGATTAAACACGTTTATTCCCTGCTTACTCTTTCTGCTACATTGATTCAGACTACTCAGACATATGTTTGATTGTGCATGTTTAGACATTTTGTCTTTTAAACTTTCTTGTTGTCATGATGTAACCCCAGTGGGCAGTGCAGCCCCCCACAGCCGCCCACTTGCTTCCCCATCATGGGATGGGGGAGATAATCAGAAGGATAAAAGTGAGAAATTCCTGGGCTGAGATGCAGTTTAATAGGTAAAGCAAAAGCTATGTGCGCAAGCGAAGCAAAATAAGGAATTAACTCACTGCTTCCCATCAGCAGGCAGATGTTTAGCCATTTCCAGGAGAGCAGGGCTTCTTCGCGCGTAATGGTGACTTGGGAAGACAAATGCCTCATTGGAAGATAACTCCAAACATCCCCTCTTCTTCCTCCTTTCCCCCAGCTGTTATTGCTGAGCATGACACTATATGGCATGGAATATCCCTTTGATCATTTCGGGTCAGCTGTCCCAGCCGAGTCCCCCACCAGCTTCTTGTGCCCTCCAGCTATTACACTTGTATCATAAAGAGTAAAAAGAAAACTAGAATGTCTGAAATGACAGCCAGTCCTACACGGTTCCTAAGTAAATAATGTAAGGCATCTTGATTGAGTTTCTTGGATGGATAAATAAGTATATACTTAAATTTGTCTCAAAATGGTTTCCTATAGTTTCTCGTGCTGCCAAGAGGCCATTCATTAAGCCTGAAAAATACCTAATTACATGGCCTTTTCTAAGTATAGCAGGATAGGCTCTGAGAACTTCTGTAGGCACTGAGCATGCAGGCTTAGGAAAGGAGTGCACGGCAGAAGTTTCTGCCCATCTTGATTAACAGGGGTAGCATGCCACCTGCCCTTCACCTCTGCCGAGTGGCAATCTGGTGCTCTGCGGCCAGCTCAGCCCCTCTGGGTCATTCAGGGCCAGCCTGGGCTCTGTGCTGGAGCTGCCTGGCTGTTGAGCACCGCTTTGTCCTGCCGGAGGTTTGTTCCTGGAGACTGAAGAACCTTGCTTTTTACCTCCTCATCCTCATTCCTGCAAGAACTGTCGGGGAGGAGATGATGGGGCTACTGCTGCTGCTTGTCACGTCCTTTCACCTCAACCATATGTTTTTCCAAAACAGGGAGTGTGCTGTTGCCCAATCTGCTGCATTTTCTGAGTTACTCAAAACACATTTCTTCCAACAGGAAACAGATTGGCACCTATTCCATGGTCTGCGTGCGCGGTTGTGTGTGCCTGTATTGTTCAGATAGCTCCATTTTCCAAACGAAATGTTAGCCAAGACAAGACTATAAAGATTAGTATGTCTCCATGTGGGCTCCTGTGCCATCACATCTTCTTGTATGTGTTTGGCAACATCATCAAATTCTTCATTCCCTGCATCGGAACAGTGAGTGCCATGGCTCCCGCCCTTTGTAGTATGAATGACTTTCTGTGATTTTTGGTTAACCAGGAGGTGGAGTGGGTGCCTGTGCTGCGTTTGGCCGGGGCAGAGTCGGCGCTGGTGGCAGCAGCTGGTGTGGGGCTGTGTTTGGGGTTGTGCTGGGGACAGCGCTGAGCACCCCGGGATGGGTTCGTTCCTGCTGAGCAGGGCTCGCACAGAGCCAAGGCCGTTCCTGCCGCTCACCCCACCCCACCAGCGAGGGGCTGGGGGGCACAGGGAGCTGGGGGGGGGACACGGCCGGGACAGCCGACCCCGACTGCCCCCCGGGGTACCCCACCCCCTATGGCGTCACGTGCAGTATAGAAACTGGGGGAAGAAGAAGGGAGGGGGGGACGCTGGGAGCGATGGCGTTTGTCTGCCCAAGGCACCGTTACGGGTGATGGAGCCCGGCTGTCCTGGGGGGGGCTGAGCAGCCCCTGCCATGGGAAGCAGGGAAGGAATCCCTTGGGTTGCTCTGCTTGTTTGTGCAGCTTTTGCTTTCCCTGTTAAACTGTCTTTATCTCAGCCCAGGAGCTTTCTCACTTTTACCCTTCCGATTCTCTCCCCTGTCCCACTGCGGGGGGGGGGGAATGACTGACCTGCTGGGGAGGCTGAGTTGCCAGCTGGGGTTAAACCACATCAGTTCTTTACATCTGTTTTGTGCATTTTGCCTTAGTTACAGTCATTCTCTGTCTTCAGGTCTGAGTGACCTTTGAGAAAGCACTTTGTTTATATTGGTAGGAAAAAGGCAAGGAAAGTTTGAGGTCAGGAATCAGACAGGATGTTAGTGGTGGGATGGCAGTGCTAGGTTAACGGTTGGACTCGATGATCTTAAAGGTCTTTTCCAACTGAGGTGATTGATTCTATGATTCTATGATTCTATGAAATGTTCTAAGTTGTTTATTTGTTTTGTGTTTTTAGAGAAAAAACTCATCTGTGTTTCAGTCTGTTGTCTGGTAGCTGCTTGATACTACACAAGACACAAATTTATAAATGCTGCATTGTCTGGTTTTGGCACAGTAAGTGTTTATATAGTTATCTGAGAACACAGGGGATGCTGACCAGCAAGACCCTTGGCATTTGTTCATGTAGATAAAACCTCCTCTTGTGCCGTGGATTGGTGCATCGCTGACATAGATGTTGAATAGTACAGGAGTGGTATATTACCCTCCAATTTTGTAGTCTAGGGTAAGATGTTTTCAGCAAACCATGATAGCTTAAGAAGCAGCAGCTCATATAACTCATAAGGTGATGTAGTAAAATCTGGCCTTAGGCCTTTGCTTTGAAACATCAGCCTTTGGCTTTAGGAGTTCTCTAACACGTATTTGTGGCTGAACATTTATGCAGCTGGACATTGAGATGATGAAGTAGCTAGACTTGTATCATTGGGCAGAAGTGTTGTATGTATTCAGTGTTTCCATTGTTAGCCCAGTCATTGTATGCTCATTTTCTGGTTTTTAAAGGACTTACCCATCCTGCCCAAGGCAACTTTTCTTCTACTGTACACACATGGTTTTGGGCTGCTTTTATTGCATTTTACTAATTTTAAGAAGTGGGTGTACTTCCTGGCCTTATGCTGGTGCATCATTCTCTCTTTCATGGAGCCTTAATAAATTGCCATTTGGTAATCCATGATTTTTTGCTGTTAAAAGTCATGAATACACTATCTGTGATGTTCTGCCATTACTCTGGCTGTATGGAAATTGATTCTTCACAAATTACAATGGTTCGTCAACGTCTCCACTTCTTACATCTCTTTATTCTTCATTCATTGATCTGTTATTTCAGGCGCACAATTTGTTCTGCAGCCTCTTGATATGTGCTCCTAATAGACAATTTAGTGAACTGTTCATAATTTTGTGATTCTGGTTCAGTCATTGCTATTGCGGCATTGAATTTTGTGGAGAGCCTCTCCATTTGCTTTTTAAAAATTAAAATGGCAACAGAAGTGCACAGAACATGGTGTTGCAGCTGCTTCTAACTGCCGATTAATCCATGTGGCAAGTTTGAAGTACGATTGAGAACAATTTTGTGACAACAATTCAGTTGTTGCAGACGTACCATTCCAGTTCAAGTTAGAATTTTTTTAATTTTTATTTATTTATTTATTTTCTGGCCAGGAGTTAGGGAGATTTTGATTCTAGGTTAAGCTCCAGGTTAGACTCATGTGATGTATGTCTCCTTGCATTTTAAGTAGGTGTCTGTGTGTTTGTATCACACTTTCAATTGATATTATGGCTACTGAAATTGCCAACAGTCAGCTTCAGCCCCTGCTTGATAATGACATTGAAATTAGCTGGAATTACAAAGAAAATACTACTAAAAGCTGTTGCTGGGATTTTACCTTGCATTTGCCAGTCACATAGGTTGTATTGATAATAAGACTTCATTTGAGAAAGATTATGTTGACATTCTCCTTCCATGGTCTTACAGTAACCAGAGTATCCTGTAATAACTCCCTAGTAGGCAGTTACTGTCTGTCCCTCTGTGTGTCTCTTACAGCTCTAGCACTGGGTAAATATAATTTGGTGATTGCTTGGAGGCCGTTTAATATTTGCAGATGTTTTTGTGAGTGCCATCACTAACGAAGAGACTTTTACCCGTACTGACAGTTTGTTTGGCTGCCCATGTCTTTACGTCAAATAGCATTTGCAAATATGTGTATTATAATGTGGACTGTGATATAAATGCCTCTGCCATGGTTCTGTTGAAGGACTAGTGCATGCCATCTCTTGTAATTGCAGCTGACCCTCAGAAGCTTATAAGCAGGTAGCAGAAGAATTGTGGTTATTTTTTACAGTTAGCACACCATAGCACAAGAAAATAACATACTTATGCAGAACAGATATGGAAAGTGAAGATATAGGACACCTAAGTCAGAAATTCCATGCATGTTTCATGTGTGATAAGGTACAGTTAATTTTACATCATCGGAGAAGTCTTATCCCACTAAATAAACTGCTTTAAAGTATGTGCGCAATGTTAGGTCCAGCTCATCATAAAGTAGATTAACCATCCAGGTTAATATTTGTGTGGGGGGAAAAACATAAGTATGTAGAATTATGACAATGACAACCCATAATTAAGGTCGCTAAGTAGTAAAATGGGATCTTTTTTTTCCAGATCTCCTTTAAGTTAAAGAACAGCTTGGTCTCAACATAATTTAAAAAATAAGCGTTCACCTGCTACTAATTTCCTCCTTGGTTGCAAAGAGCATTATTTGTTTGGATGACTGAGAGAAAGAAGCTATTTACATAGCACAAATGAAAGCATAGAGCAGCAGAAGAGGACATGTAAGTTAATGAAGAAGGAAGCATTAAGTAGTCTGCATTTGAAAGGGTAGCTTCTTACATGAATAACCCAAAATCTGATGATAGGCTGCACGTGCACCTGATAGTACTTAAGGTCCAATCTTGCAGCCGAAGCTCATGTGAATAAACTCAATAGGTCTGATCTTGTGAATAAGGGCTGCAGGATCAAGTTCCAAATAAAATTTGCAGATGATTAGTAGAAATCCTTACACTCTAGTTTCAGTTTCTTTGCACAGTTTATCACTATAAACATTCCAGATTTTCTCTGGCTAGCGAGACTTTAATATAGTAAAGTACATGCTGCACACCATGGATTAATCAAAATTATGTTTGTGTACCTCGACTTATTATTATGTATTTGCTGTTAGGTTTTTAGCAGTTGGAAAAATTTGTCTGAAAGGACAAAATAAATCAATAGTGGTACAATACATAGGTGGGTTCATGGACGTTTGCTTTCATGGGATGCTTGCATGGCTAGGGCTGTTGAAGAGGTTGTTCTGTTCAAAGAGATTAGATGCAAAATACTTAACAGGTGTTAAGTTGAGCCTATGTAAACTGAATTTTTCCAGTGTCTTGTACTGCAGTTAAGTAAGGGTAAACTTTCATGGGGATAGTAAAAATCCTCACGGAGACTCGATAACAGAAAACTTTTCCTAACTCTAAGGCTTGTTTCAAAGGAAGGGTAAAAGCATCCAATTGAAATATTCTCCCCATCCTTATTTTTGAAAGTGGTTAAATCACATTTTGGGAGGTGTCTTCTGGAAGCAGTTTGGTAGTGCTAGTTCTGTGCATGTTGTTCCCCATCTACGAAAGTTTTTGCTTTAGCAAAATTTTACAGAGGAGTAAATGTCACAAAACCAGTTAGAGTTGTACTATTTGGACAAAAATAGCTGAGCAGAAGAGAGAGGTTGGGCAAGTTCTTTAAAGTAAATTAAAGCATGATCTCGTGCCTTATTAAACAGATAAGAATAGAGACTTTTTGAATGTACCAGTTGGAGGAAGAGCTTGAATGACACCTATCACTTTTTGGACATCAAGGTCAATTATAAATGCAGTTCTTTAGGAATCCATGCCTTACTGGTTACAGGTTTTTTTCGTACTAACTTGATTATTTTCAATTTGTGATAGATAAGTGTGAAACAGAAACATGATGCAGAAGACTTTAAGCAAGCTAGTTAAAGCACCTAAAACCGGGGCAGGACATTGACTTTCTCTCTAATAGCGGTTCCCAAGCTGTAAGTAACAATACACTTCCATAAGGTACCAGTCCTTTTACTTAACTTGGTTTTGAACCCATGCCTTTGGTAACAGGAAGAAAATGCTAGTAGGGGCAGCACAAAAAACCCTAAATCATGTATGTGTACTGTTTTCAGAATTTTAGAAAGATTTCAGCTTTTAACAATCTGTTTATCTGCAGCATTGCTTTTTGGTGAGTGAAGTAGATGGACAGACAGCTTAGCAAGGATTGAAGACTACTTAATAGTACCTACGGAAATTTAAATTTAAATATGAATCTTTGTAGCATGCAATATATTCATTTGCATATGCTAAATCCGCTTTCAAAATCTGCTGTTTGTGAAGACTTTTTACTGGAATGATTATGTCAGATGTGCTTCAGTGAACTCTTCTCGTTTGTAGGCAGCAATTGGCAGTAGGTTGGTTCATCACAGTAACATGACAGTACTCGAAAGGTTCAGAGATAGTTTCATAATTATTGTTAGCATGATTCTTGAAAGAAATGATGAGCATCTCATAAACCCAGATGGGAATTTGTTACATTGTTGATAAATGTGTTGATAAATGTGTTTTACATTTTTAAATTGATAAACAGTGAAAAGCAGAGAAGATACAATAAGGCAGATGGTTGTTTATAAAGCACTTGCAAGTTGCTGCAATTCAAAGAATGGTACTAATTGTTAAAAAGAAGACAAAAATTGGAGTAGGGGGAGTGTTTCAATGAGTTAATCATGAGCTTTTTAAAAATAAAACCTTCAGCAGCTTTAGTTCAATTAGAACCATTCTTGCCATCCTGGGCTTATATGCAAAAGTTTAGACTCTCAGCTCTTAATAAACTTTTGTACCAACCATTTCCATGGAGCTGAAATTAAAAATACAAATAATCCACCTTTTATCTAAATGTATCCATTCCCATTTTTCTTGTTTTTCTTCGTATGAAAAAACCCCAAGATTTATTGCACAGCAAAATAAAATTTAATTATTATTGGTCTTATTCCCACTTAAAAACAATGAACAGAATAGTGAACTCCAAAGTGAACAGAGAGTTCACAGCAAGGAAGTACGATGGGATATAATTGGCTTATTTTTTGCTAAAGGAATGGTGAATAAATCTGGGGTTTTTGCCAGCTAAAGGTGATTGGAAAAAATGGTATTTAAGTAGTGCTTAGGTAGAATACAAATCAGCATATGTGATGCAACCAGTTGCTTCACTTTTGTCTTGCAAATGTTCAGTTCTTGTTTCCATCAGATATTAAAAGTTTCTATGAAAGGGAAAGTATTTTCCTACTGTTTCAGCAGGAGTTTTTTGAAAACCAGAGATATGTAGATTGCTGCCTTCATCAAGCAGCACTTTTAAAATATGTTTATTTTACCTCAGTTGCAGAACTCCGGAAGAGTTAGTTCTCTTTCACAGGATTTTCAGCTTCTCTAAGATAAGGAACTTAACACTTTCTGTGTCTTCAACAAGAGACCTATATCTTTCAGTTTTCTGGGAATATTTTTATTAAAATTCAGCAGAATTGTGGAATTTTTTAATAAAGCTGGATCAGCTGTGTCAGTCCTTAATAGGAATAATTTGAAAGGAAAAAAATTCAATTATAAATCAATAGTGTTGTATTTCTGTATGTGCAAACAGCCTAAAATTACTTTAAGATGCTCCAGCTGCTCAATTCATTAACTCAATCACAACTGAATTTTGGTATCTGTTATCTTCTGTTGATCGCTGCAGCAGAAATACCCAGTTAGCGTGCCTGAAGCTGTTAGATGCAGTTATGACTATTAAGGAAGATCAGTTCAATAGGTTGGTTACTTAGGGGTTTGAGAGGCTTAGTAAGTAGTTATTTATCTTAACTCATGCACTGTCCTGTCTGTAATGATTTAGGAAAGCATCATGCGCCTCCACAAATAATGTCAATTCCTTCTCGCATTCAGGGTCTGCCTGTTGTGCTTTTTGGGTACTTGCACCTCCTAACTCTTTCCAGTTCCTCAGTTCCACTCTCAAATGATATCCCGAGTATGTTGCTGGAAATCAGATATGGAAGACCTTCGAGGGGAAAAACAAATAATTTTCTTTATTTTCACTGAATTAACTGGGGGAAGGGAGAACGAGGGAGGAAAAGGTTTTTGCCTTCTTCCCAGCAGTGTAAATTATATAGGTATTATGGTAACTTTCTCTTATTTCACTGTAGATCTGACACCCCATAACATAGGATGGAAAAAGTATGTAAAAAAATAAGCTTAATGAAAAGAATAATGGTTTAAAACTCAGGGTGGTTAAAATTCTGAAATTAATTTTTTATACATGGTTTCTAATTTCTAGGTTCAGGAAATCAGCTTCTGTCCTCATTTCCAGTATATATGGCTTTATTCTAAGTGGGTTTTTTTGAGATAAAAGCTGACATACATCCATCCCAGTCGTAATGCATGTGAGAATTTCACATAAAAGTACGAATAAATGTATAAAATGTATTTGGAAGTGGTTTTGTTAAGTTCTGTAATCTGAACTTGCTTTTAGATGTGATCAATTTCCATGCATTAGACACGCACCTTCATCACGTGCTGATAGGAATTCTGGTGCAGTAGACCTTAAAGCTGATGTTTAAGCAAGAGAGGAAAATACTAGATGCAATAAAAAGAGGTGTTTGTCCAGTGTCAGCTGCCGTTCTAGGTGACGCACCTCTCTGGATATTGTATGTACTTTTGGATCCATGAAGTTGGTTAGAAAAATACAAAAAAATATAAACTTAAATGAAAAATGGAGGCCAAGTATTTTATTTTCATATAGTATCGGTACAACAGGCACAAAGGGAGTGTTCCTGTAGCTGCTTGCTCCATCTGAAGGTAATGATATAAATGAAAGAAGGAAATTACTCGTAGTTTATGAAGATTGCAGGAAGGCAGAAGTTTAAAGCAAAAGAAAAAAAATCAGGACAGGTAACCAGAAGAAACTTTTAAATGAAGGTACTTGGGAAGTGCTAAGCATTCTTACTGCTTGACCATCAGGGGGTTGATAGCCTGTTTTCTCTATGCCATTGAATGAATCGAGATTGATTGTAACAGTTGATCACAACTTGTCAAAAAATACGTTTGGGTTTTTATAATTTTTGTCGAAACAGCTTTTTAGCCCTGCTTTACTTGATACTGTGGAAATGCATAGGAAATTTTTGAAGCGAACATTTCTGATACCGCTGACCTAGGGAGGCTTTTAACTTCTAAGATTTAAAACAAATGTTCTATGTACTAGTTAAAATCCTGTATGAAACGGCAGGTAGGGGTGAGGTGTGAGGTAGGGAATAAGAGCTGTCAGCAAAATAGAAATGAAGAAACTCCAGGGTAGGGATTGTTTTTGTTGAGGCAGGATGAAGCGTCGAAGATGTCAGGGCACAATGCTGAGAGTTGCACGAGGTCTTTGTGGTTTTTTCTTCAGCTTAGTACTTCATAGATATTTCATTGCGGGGAGGGATTTGGTATTTTTTTGCGGAAAGGTTATGCTTTTCACAGAAGTGAAACTGTTCACTGGAAAATAGTATACCCAGTGTACCCAAAACTCAAGCGATGCAAACTGAGCTCCTTCAGCGTGTGTGCATCCATACATATATGTGTACGTATGTTGCTCTTTCTTTGAAAGTAGCTAGCCCCAAAGTCAACACGTGTAAAAACAGTGAATGGCCAGAAATTGAAATAAGTGGCCAAGATGTAGCAGATCTCATGTATCCTTTTCCACTGTGACAGTGGCTTGTCATTGCATTTGATGTAAGTTGAGGATTACAGCAGTCAGTGTGGTAAATACACCTTTGAGGGTTTCTGACACCCAAATGTGACTGATCACATGCATTACAAAAATAAAGCAAATGTCACACGTGCTACCTACCTGAATCAACTGCAGAAGGACAGAAGCAAGTCTGTCTGCCGTACGTATGAAATATACAGGCGAGATTGATCATTGAGATATATAAATGCTTGTACTTGTGAAGCTCCTGCTGGCAGGCGCTGTTGCAGTAATGGCTGAGGACCATATTTTTTTCTTCTAGGCATCCATGTCAGCATAACACTTACTGTCCCGGCAAAGGGCTACAAGAACGTGCCTTGCATCAAAAGGGGGCGATGTCTTTTTTTCCATTTAGTTTATGTGTCTTACGAGAGACATCTTTGTGAGGGATGAAGAAACCTGCATGGTTCATCTTTAGAGGGAAGGCACGCTCTCCCCAAGCAGTCAAAAATTATGCATTCTAGAGTTCAGGACAGTTAGATTGAAGTCTTTTATGCCTTCGTACCTGCAGGTGGGTGCTCAGCCCCCCCCAGGACAGCCGGGCTCCATCACCCGTAACGGTGCCTTGGGCAGACAAACGCCATCGCTCCCAGCGTCCCCCCCTCCCTTCTTCTTCCCCCAGTTTCTATACTGCACGTGACGCCATAGGGGGTGGGGTACCCCGGGGGGCAGTCGGGGTCGGCTGTCCCGGCCGTGTCCCCCCCCCAGCTCCCTGTGCCCCCCAGCCCCTGCTGGTGGGGTGGGGTGAGCGGCAGGAACGGCCTTGGCTCTGTGCGAGCCCTGCTCAGCAGGAACGAACCCATCCCGGGGTGCTCAGCGCTGTCCCCAGCACAACCCCAAACACAGCCCCACACCAGCTGCTGCCACCAGCACTGACTCTGCCCCGGCCAAATGCAGCACAAGGTCATATTGGTATCTTGGGTATGTTTACTGGTTATTATCTTAGAATCCAAAAATAATTTTGGTTGCACCTCTGGGGATTCAGCAGTCAACTCCGCTGCTTAAACCGTGGGAAGCTTCGAAGTTACGTCAGGCTGATCAATTAAAAAGTTCCAGACTTCCTTAAAGCAGGAGCACCCTAACCATGAATGCTTGCTACAGAGGTCTGTCTGCATGCTCTGGTGGTGGAGCTTCCCTAGTAGACACGAGACCTTCGATAAAACTTGCTGCTGTGATATGTAAGAGAAATGGCCATGGTAGGTGGAGCTAGGCTCATCTGTCTGTGAAACCGACTTTGAAGGGAGGAAATGTGCTGGTTTCTGAGTTTTCTAAGGCCATCAGACGTAATGATTCACTGAGGTTTTAAGTACAGTATGAAAACTTCGGAAGGAGCACCACAAATCTTACACAACTGTTCAACCAGTTGTTCATGAAGGGTACTGAATGTCACACTATTGCAGTTGGAACATGACATCAACTCAAGAAAGAACAGTTGCTTGCTGTATCAAAGCTATGGTTCTCTCAAGCACTGCTCGTGGTGCGGATCCTGCCACCTGCTCTCAGAGGCCTCTGCTATTTGAGGTTTTGATTTTGGAGTGCGTATTGCCTTCCGCCAACCGATTTCTGAAGACACATGTCATGATGCATTTGAAGAAATATTACCTGGTAGCATGTATACCTCTGCTCAACTCCATTGTGTTTGGCAAAAGTGCTTGCCTTGAGATCAATTTGTAATAGAAAAGGAGACAGCTTGTTTGATAACATGAGCTTGTACCCATAACAGCCAGCCAGGAGCAGAGCTCTCATTTGTCCTGGGTTTCAGTCTACTGTTCGGTTTACAGTGTCACACCTCTTCTCACGTTTGTCTTTTGCAAATGTCAGAGAGCATTGGATGCTACTTTTCTAGAGACCACGTAAGGATTAATCATTAAGCGAGAGGTCTGATCAGTTCTTGCAGATGTCAACATAATTCAGTGCTCTTGGTCACGGTGATGTCTAGCATGCAAAAATATTTCCAGTTGTGTGTGGTAGATAAAATTCAAATAATTTTCACAGCGGATGCATTGAAATCAGCTTGTGGAAATGATCAAGGTGCATATTGAGTTACAAGTATATGGCTTCAAGTTTGATCAGTTCTACATCAGTAAGCTAAAACTGCAAAGTAATAAAATACATCATTAAAATTTCCTTCTTGAACAGGTTTTTCTTTATACAGATACTGTATGACTGGATAATTCCAAAGTAAATCCGTAAGATGGTGTTGGTTGATCTTTCTGTAAGACAAATCTGATTTCAGTTCACCGTCTGCCTAAGAATTTAAAAATACCTTTTCTTCCACTGTTTTTTAGAGAGTTAGGATCTTTGGTGAAATGCTCACTATATTCTTGTGTTTGTAAGTTTCTTGGGCTTTCCTTTCTGCCTCCACAGGAAACCAATTGAGGATATTGTCAGAGACATTAGAAAGCAGAATTCATTTGGCTGCACCATTTAATGACCTACTAATAATCTTTGACATAAAAATAGCCTGTAACCCTAGAGATAATATGGGTAAAGTGAACAGAAATTAAGTAAATCATAAGGTGAATACCACTGGGAAGTGAAGGGTGATGTACTTTTTTAGTACTGTTTCATAAAGATTTTTTTGAGATGAGCTGCATTCAGTAACAGAAACAACCCTAACTTAGATTTTAGTAACGTCATTTTGGGCTGATTTCCAATATTCAGGAATGCGTATGTTCTTGGTCCTTCATTACAACTCATAATTTTAGGAATATTGTGTTGGGAAAATAAGGCACATTAGCCAGCAGCACAAATAGCAGGAGAAGCCACAATATTCATTTCCCCTCAACCCAGCCAAAAACAGAGTATTTGGCTGACAATCAAAAGCAGCAGCAGTAATTGTTTCCAGTATCAGTGGAGGCATTTTGCTGTTTAAAAAAACCCAAGGCTTCCATTCTGTTAGCTCAAGAAAAAGCTTGGTCTCTGCCATCAATTAGGGGACAAAAATGGGGTTCTCTGTCTACCTACATCTTGCTGTGGCCCATGAATTGCCGGGAGCTCCCGGTGCCTTTGCAGTAGCTGCTTGCCCTCTGCAGGCTCTGCTTCTCAGGGGTGCAGGAGCAGTCCACAAGAGCAGCTTTCACAGAATCACAGAATGGCAAGGGTTGGAAGGGACCTTGGGACATCATCTAGTCCAACCCCCCTGCTCAAGCAGGCTCACCCAGAGCATGTTACACAGGACTTCGTCCAGGCAGGCTTTGAATATCTCCAGAGAAGGAGACTCCACAACCCCCCTGGGCACCCTGTGCCAGGGCTCTGTCACCCTCAAAGTAAAGAAGTTTTTCCTCATACACAACTGAAACGTCTTATGTTTCAGTTTGTACCCATTGCCCCTTGTCCGCAAAGAGTCTGGCTCCGTCCTCTTGACTTCCATCCTTAAGATACTTGTATGTGTTGATGAGGTCCCCTCTCAGCCTTCTCTTCTCCAGGCTGAACAAGCCCAGCTCCCTCAGCCTTTCCTCGTAGGGGAGATGCTCCAGTCCCTTTATCATCCTTGTTGCCCTCTTCTGGACTCTCTCTAGGAGTTCCTCATCTTTCTTGAACCGGGGAGCCGAGAACTGGCCACAGTACTCCAGCTGGGGTCTCACCAGGGCAGAGTAGAGGGGGAGGAGAACCTCCCTCACCCTGCTGGCCACACTCCTCTTAATGCACCCCAGCATACCATTGGCCTTCTTGGCCACAAGGGCACCCTGCTGGCTCACGGTCAGCTTGTCGTCCCCCAGGACTCCCAGGTCCCTCTGGGCAGAGCTGCTTTCCAGCAGGTCAGCCCCCAGCCTGTACTGGTGCATGGGGTTTGACCTTCCCAGGTGCAGCACCCAATGCTTGCCCTTGTTGAATTTCATCAGGTTCCTTGCCCAACTCTCCAGCCTGGCCATGTCCTGCTGAAAGGCAGCGCAGCCCTCTGGCGTATCAGCCACTCCTCCCAGTTTTGTGTCATCAGCGAACTTGCTGAGGGTACACTCTGTCCCCTCATCCAGGTCATTGATGAACAAGTTGAACTTTCCAAGCCTGGGTCACAAATGCAGCAGGACCTGCTGTTGTGTGTGATGAACTGCCCAGGAGCTCAGCCCGGTAAGATCCACCTTGTGAACACTGGCCAAAAGGTAGTCCCAGGTTAGAACTTAGTCTTCATTTGTAAAAGAGAAAAATGGAAAAGGAGGAGCATAGAAAAGAGGGTTATCGGTAAACTTGTAGATGGTTATGCAGTGGCTTGTCTTTTGTCAGCCTGCTTGCTGCCGAACTCTGTGCTGACATGCTGGTCTCCTCCTGCCTTTTCTGTCTGGATTAGGCCTTGAGCAGAACAAAGGGGGAGCGCCCGTTGCCCAGATTATTGGCTGACAGTAGCAGTGGCGATGAAGACGCTCAGTCAGATCACAGCACCGTGTGTTGTATAGAGCCGTAAATATGGCTATTTGAATATGGTATTTGATGGAGGTCAGCTCATCCTCAATGCAGATTCAATTCTCTGTTCTTGTGGCATAGAGATAGTTGTACCAAATTCTCTTGTCGTATAACAAATTGCTTTTAGGCAAAAATCTCTCTGATTCGTAATCTCACCTTTCCATTTTATTCTCTGGACTTATTTGTGTTGATTTTATTTTATCTGATGTATGATGAACTTCAAATGTCTTTCATGTGTCTTTCTATTTTATAATACCCCTTCACTGAACACAGAACTCTGCAGGCTAATGGCTGTGGTATAATTATAAGTTGCACACAAGCATGCTGTTCACTATTGTTGATGTCCATTTTCTTTATCTGTATCTAGGTGATAAAATTGCTTACTTAATGTTTCTATGACATACTATAAAAATCACAGAAACTGGATGTTATGAACAAGTTTCCTTTTCAGACAGTATTTTGATATCTGTGTTCATTAGGAATTGTCATTACTTCCTACCTGAGGTGGGTGTTGGTCTCTTTTCCCAGGTAATGAGCAATGGGATGATGGCAAATGGCCTCAAGTTGTGCCAGGGCAGGGTGAGGTTGGCCCTGGGGAACAATTCCTTCCCCCAAGGGCTGTCAGGCCCTGGAAGGGGCTGCCCAGGGAAGGGGTCGAGTCCCCAGCCCTGGGGGGATTTAACAGCCGGGCAGAGGCGGTGCTGAGGGCCAGGGTTTGGGGGTGGGATGGCAGGGGTAGGGGAACGGTTGGGCTGGGGGAGCTTCAAGGGCTTTGCCAACCCAAACCATTCTGGGATTCTATGTATTTGTTACTAATAACTACTGTATTGAACCGCTTCTCTAAACAAACATGGCTACTCTTTCCCATGCCCCACCCCTCCAAAAGAGCAAAGGATCCCATCAATGCAAACTTCTGTTGGGAAATCGACAAACACCAACATGAACATAAACCAATCCTGGCCACATGGTTTGTAAGTGGACATCAGAACAGGCTTCTAAGCAGTATTTTCTGGCTCTGACTGTTTCATAGCTTCACAGACTTTTTAGAATTAACTGCTTAATTAGTTGGACATGCTAAGTATTATACTATTCTAATGCAAAATTTCCATTAGAGCTTGCTAAATGTCCCATTTCACAAAAAAAAAAAAAAAGGCTTTTCTTCTCACAATATTTGTATTCAGTAGAAGGTCAAAAGCACAAACTAATATTTGAAGTTTGCATAAAATCATGAACTGTTGTGATCCTTCTTGATCACTGTCATGTTAAGCAATTTTATATGTTATTGGACCCTGTCTTGGTGGTTGGACTGAGAAAGATGCAATTCCTTCCCAAATTAAGTGTATAGGCAAAATTCATTAAAAAACTGCAAACTGCAGTGTACAGAGCTTCACCATTAGGTGGTTTTCCTCTTCTCCCGATACTTGTGCCCACATAGCTTAATGAGAAGCACTACGCTGGTATCTTTGGACATGTGCATGCTGTGCAATTGGCTACATTAGTTTTTCAGTCATAATTTTTATAGGAAGAGAGGATCTGCTATGCTTTTTGGACATCATCAACATAAATTTTCATGAACAAACAACAATATCCTTGCATGTTGTCCTTTTCTTATAAGTGAAGTAGTATGGGCTATGAAGTTTATTTTATAAACCTCAGTTACCAAGAATATTTCTTCCTCGTAGGTTTGTTTTAAAAATAAAATTGAAAAAACACATAAATTAACCTTTCCAAATTTGAATTGATGAAGACATTTTAAACAATAATGTATTTCATTTTTAAATTAAATGGTTTGCTGTATTTTATATAAGAGCAAAAATGTCAGGACTTTACTTCTCACATACGAAACAGTCTTCCTTACCTCTTGGTCAGAAGTTCTCCTGTCATTTGCTGTACCTGGAGTTTTTTGTAGTTCGCTCCCTGTTTGAGTTTGCCTGCTAGCAGAACACAAGGCTAGGTTAGATGGGCTCAATCCTGTGGAATAGAAAAAGGAAATCTTTTATTGAGAAACAGTGAGGAAAAGAATAGAAAAAGGTTCATCAGTGTCCAAGGTGTTTTCTTAACCTTCAGCTTGATACCCCCAGAAGAGACAGTGCCTTCAGGGCAGGTTTTTCTCTCCTTAAGGGGAAGTTTCTTTCAGAGTGCTAGGTATCATAACCAGAGATCAGAAAAGCAAAAAGCAAGCTATCCATTTCTCTTAGAAGTTAACTGCTGGCTTTTGTCAGTTACTCAGAGCAAGTGAAGGTCCCAAGTTTGCCGCTTAAGTATGCAATTAGTTAATGATCCTTGTGCAATATATTTGGTTTACTTGACCTAATAGAAAGAGGTGCAGGTTTTATTTAATAGTGAAATTATAAACATTTCTGTGATTTGTGTTCATGAGGGTATCAACTACTATTTGTGCCAAGAAAAGAAAAAAAGAAACTCTGCTAACGGTCAGTGCCTTGGCCCTTTTCAGCTAAATTTATGTAAATCCAATTTATTTTGACCCACTACTGTTCTGGAGCACGGTGGTAAAATGGTTACGACATCTTGCTATGGAAAGAAGGTGTTAATTTGAGTTCTGCTCTGGATTTACATAAAATTAAGCCTTCAGTCCATCTGTGAATATTTATCTGGTCATTTCTGCTGAGGAATCAAAGGTGGCAAAATGAGATGCTTGACACATCACTGACTTTTTTGTCTGTGACTACAAAAGCTGGTATGCTTTAACTATGTTAATCTGATATGTCAGTTGGGTTTGGCATGGATTTTTAACCTTTCAAAACTGCATTGCACCACCTCTCCACCTACACTACATTTTTTTCATTAATACTTGGAATAATCAAAACTGCCACTGCTCTTTAGATACCTTTTCATAACTCATCTCTAATAGGAAATTCAGAGATAATAATCCTAAATTTTAGTTCTTGAATTGGAATATTAAAACGTGTTTATAAGCCTCATTTATATTTGTTCCGCTGTTATTCTTTTGGGCCTTTTTTAGTTTCCTTCTTTGTTTTGCAACCTTTTCATCCTTTTGTTTCTTATCTCAGCTTGGGGACAGAGGTCATGCTTTCTGCTGATGTTTAATTGCTTCTAGCGCAAGGTGCTTGATGGAAGCCTCTGCTTAGTACTAATACATATATGTGTGTATGTATGTGTATGTAAAAAGAGTTGAGAATTTTCATAAGTGGGCTATGTAATTAAGCCATTTCTGAAGCCAAATAATTGTGATTTCTAAAAGTAGAGATGCTTTTCGTAAAAAGGAAAAAAAGAAAAAAGAAAAACAAAAAATAAACCAACAGGTGTCAGCAAAGACCATGTAACAAAACATTGGGTCAAATCACATCAACAGTATATGCTGCATTCATGACAAATCCCTGTTGTTTTTCATTTAATTCTCTCAAAAGATCTTGAGATCCTATTTGTGATCAGTCAACTCAGAATCCAGAATATCACACCCATGTGTTCAGATTGAATTGAATTGCTTTCAGTAGAAAACGCAAGAAATCCCTTAGAGGTAATGTCAATTCCATCTTAATGAATTGTTCTCTCTCGTTATAATCCAAGTGAGGTCTTTTGTTGATTTTTAAACTGCCATTGATTTTTTTTCTTTTTTTTTCTTTTTTTGGGGTTTTTTTTTCAGTGTTTTTTGGGGTTTTTTGTTGGTTTTTTTTTCTTAGCTTGCAGTGAACAGAGCCCTTAGTCAGTCCATTCAGCTTTTAGGATTTTTTTGTTCTGGCATGGTGATGGTGGATTTTTTTTTTTTTTGTTTGTCCCCGTTCTTAGGTAAGTCTGTGCCCAAGAGCAGTATGTCAAAAAGTTCCTTTGCATCTCTCATTGTTACTTATTGGCAGGTTTGTCACTTGAGGGTCAAAATAAAGCTCATTCAACCAAGGCTGTGGCAGCCACAGTACCAAGCCTCAGGTCAGTCCCACCACTTGAGATTTGCCGCAGGGCAGTCAGTTGGAATTCATTTTGCATTTGTTTCACTGAATGTTACTGCTCTTGCACTGCAAAGAGGAAAATGTTGTGGGTAGACTGCTATATGTTATAAGGATTGTTTCCTTCCTGTGCTTATTTTCCCTTTTTGCATTAAAAGTGCTTATTACCAATGAAGAGACAAATCTTACAAACCAAGAAAATCCATTACTCGTAATGGCATTGCTTCTAGTGGTTTGTGCTTGTTTATTTTTAAGATTAGTGATAAAACCTCCAACCTGTGTACACTGCCTTGAAGTTCTTAGGAAATACTAGGAGTGCTGAGGGGCCTAATCTCTGAGACTGAATTTAAATTATTTGAAACTAGTTTCCTTTCTATGCCTGTGAAAGATCCATTTTTTGAGAAAGTTAGATTCAAGAGGTTGTAGCGTGTCCTGACAGGTCTGAATTGATAGCTGAAAGCATTTTAGAGGTCTGGGGAGCTGACGGTGAATCTCTTGCTGTACTGTGCGAAGTCAAGTTGAAGATACTACTTTAGGAAAAAATAACACAAAGGCAAATGAGGTTGATTTTGGTCTATATGTGGATTTCTCAGGCAAACTGGTGATGTTCAACTGTTACAAATTTAAAGTGTGGTTCTGTCACAAGGTGAGAAATGACAAGTGAACCTAAGGTTGAATTGTTTCTGCATTCTCTAAAGAAAAATTAAAAACCGTGCATTTTTCTTTACTTCAGCTCAAAGCATAGCAAATTATGTCTGAGTGAGTTATCGTAGAAGGTAGAGATGGTCAGATTTCAGTGGTTTCTGATCAAGTCTTTCTCACTAATATTTTTAATTGTAATTTTTTCCCTTTTCTCTTTTTTTCTTTAATATATGATTATGTAGGAGATTAAACTGAGGTTGAAGTATAGTCAACTCACAAGGTTAATAGAGGAATAATAAAATACTAGTGACACTAATAATGCACTAACCCTTCTTATTACATGACTTACAAAAAACCAGGAAGTCAAGCAAGAACGAAAGTGCCATGGCACCTATGCTTTATTAGCTACAGTCTCCTTAATCTTAAATGTAATATCTCCATTATTCTAAAAAATCTGGCCACTAACAAAAACCTACAAGCAAAACTATTGCCAGTAGATTCTCCTACTCTCTGCGCTTTCGTGTGCTTTGAGAACTGTCTTTAAAAATTAATGAAAACAAGTGATCTGATAAGGTGTTTAAGGAGTGTTGTTTCACAAGTTGACATCTTCAGAGGCAGAAGCCTACTATCCGCTGAGTAAGTGTGCCATTGCCAACACATCTCAGTCTTGATGGGAAGTAGCCTCTGTTAACTTTGAGAGAGTAGTTCCGTCTCCGTTCGCATTCAGTCCTTGGAGTAGTGAAAAGTGGTAACAAGAGTAGTAATGGTGGTGATGGGGTTCTGTTTGTGTTTTGAATAGCTGTGAATGAGGAACATGATGTGGGAAATCTCAGATCCATCCAGCTGGATCTGGTCCACCAGAAGAATATATTTAACTGGTAATTTGCTCCGTTTCCTTTTTTCCCAGAAATCTGCTAGAAGTGTGTAGGAGCAGGCAATGGTGTGGACAACTTGGGTTAACAGCTTGCACTCCCTTATCCGTTCCTCAAGGTCTTGTTATCTGTCCTCTGTCGTGTGAGTGGTTGTAATGTCAACTGCCTGCATGCTTTATCCTTTGTCATGTCACATGTGCGTTATTCTGTATCATGTGTTAACCATACACCAACCGTTTGACAGGGTTGTTGGTGTTTTGGTCATGAGGGATGCACATATGGGAGAAGAGGGGGACATGTGGCATTTGATTGTCTTCAAAGAGACTTTGTGGTTTGTGCTAACCGAAGGGTTCCTCACATCTGTCGTGAATCCTTGAACATGCGTTGTGTGGTAATGATTTCCAGGGACTACTGATAGGTGCCAGTTTAGAAGCAAAAGGCCAGAAAGCAGACAGGACTGTGCTGTTTCTTTAATATGTTTTTAGCAGAGAGTTCACTCTTGAGAAAACATTTTGCAGATTTGAGTAGTTTACTTGGTCTTTTTGTTTTTATTCCCCTCTGCAGTGGGTTTGCTGTTCTGTTCGTATACGTAGTGTGGTGGTGGGTAGAGTTACCCGTGGTTGGTTTTGAAAGTGGGAGCATGCTCAGGGGAAAAAAAGAGAATTCAGAGGGCTTGGGTTGTAAAGCACAGCAGGGAGGGGGCTTGACAAGCAAGGCTCAGTGCACTTCACTGCGTCCCAGTGTGGTTTTTGATGTGGTATGTACTGAAGCAGCTCCTCTGGATTAGGTTGTAGGTGTTATGAAACAAGTTGTTGAGTTGTGATCTGTTGTCTGTATACCTGGCTGTCCCTGCTATGAAAAAGTTCACCAGTAGGTCAGCTGCAGTTCTGCTCTTCCTCATGTGTGCCAGGCTGGTTCTTGACGTTTTCAGTATGCGTCATAAGGCTTCTTTCAGTTTCTTACAGACTTAAAATTCAGTTTCTTACACACTTAAAATGGGAGTATATTATTTTAAATAGAGTTATTTTGGAGTTGCCTTCTTGCTTTGTGGGTGTGCTTTTGGTTGTCCTCTTTCCCAGAATTTTTCTGTTTAAAGACCTCTGATACTCAGTGCATTGAAGAGTCTCTTTGGTATTTGTCTTAACTTATAATCACGTTTAGGCTTCCGTACCTTCAGTATCTTTGTAACTCTAAATGTGTTGGTCTCAGTGGCTCTTAGTCTTTGATTTCCCTTTTCACATAGTTGTATGCAGGTACTGATCTTTTGATCATGTAGCTTTAGGGTGGTGTACTGCAAAGTTTTTACAAATTATGCTGCTGACAGAATTTTTCAATACTTTTTGGTAATTGAAAACAGTCCTGAAGAAAGTTCTCTATAAGAACACTATAATCTTAAAAGAACACGAGTCACATGAAGCCAGGACCTTACCAATTGATGCGTACTAGAGTTTTGTGTACCAGAACTACGTTTCCACCTTGAATTTCAGTTTTGCTCTGCAGACTGCATGCAGCATTACGGTATTGGCCACCACTGTGCAGAATATTTAGCAATGCAAGGGTAAAATCTCAGCTCTGTCATAAGCCTTTGACATGGTCCCCCACAACATCCTTCTCTCTACATTGGAGAGCTATGGATTTGATGGGTGGACTGTTCGGTGGATAAGGAACTGGCTGGATGGCCGCATCCAGAGGGTAGTGGTCAATGGCTCGATGTCCGGATGGAGACTGGTGACGAGTGGTGTCCCTCAGGGGTCCGTATTGGGACTGGTGCTGTTTAACGTTTTCATCAGTGACTTAGACAGTGAGATCGAGTGCACCCTCAGCAATTTTGCGGATCACACCAAACTGACTGGTTTGGTTGGCACACCAGAAGGACGGGATGTCATCCAGAGAGACCTGGACAGGCTGGAGAGGTGGGCCTGTGTGAACCTCATGAGGTTCAACAAGGCCAAGTGCAAGGTCCTGCCCCTGGGTCGGGGTAACCCCCGGTATCCATACAGGCTGGGGGAAGAGAGGATGGAGAGCAGCCCTGCCCAGAGGGACTTGGGGGTGCTGATGGATGAAAAGCTGGCCATGAGCCGGCCATGGGCGCTGGCAGCCCAGAAGCCAACCCTGCCCTGGGCTGCATCAGGAGAAGCGTGGCCAGCGTGGAGGGAGGGGATTGTGCCCCTCTGCTCTGCTCTGGGGAGACCTCCCCTGGAGCCCTGCGTCCAGCTCGGGAGCCCTCAGCACAAGGAGGACATGGACCTGTTGGAGCGGGGCCAGAGGAGGGCTACTAAAATGCTGCGAGGGCTGGAGCCCCTCTGCTCTGAGGCCAGGCTGGGAGAGTTGGGGGTGTTCAGCCTGGAGCAGAGGAGGCTGCGGGCAGAGCTGAGTGCGGCCGCTCAGGGCTTCAAGGGGGCCCAGAGGAAAGGGGGGGACAAGCTTTTTAGTAGGGCCAGCTGGGACAGGACAAGGGGGGATGGTTTTAAACTGAAGCAGGGTAGGTTTAGACTGGAACTAAGGAAGAAATTCTTTCCCGTGAGGGTGGTGAAAGCCTGGCAGGGGTTGCCCCGAGAGGGGGTGGAGGCCCCATCCCTGGGACCATTCCAGGCCAGGTTGGCCGGGGCTGTGAGCAACCTGATGTGGTTCAAGGTGTCCCTGCTCCTGCAGGGGGGTTGGGCTGTGTGACCTCTGGGGGTCCCTTCCAACCCAAAACATTCTATGATTCTATGGTTCTATAACGTGTTTCTTTCTTCTTTATGTGGTCTTCTCTGTCTCTATCCTTTTTGTTGTCCATCCAAGTCATCAAATTTAATTTCTCTGTAATTAAAATAGGTTATGTGCCGGATCCATAGGGAGGATCACTATTCATGACATAGGCCTATCTTCCAATTATCCATAAGACTATTGAACATTACAGATATCATATTTGGGACCACTAACACTTTGAAAAGGTACTTCTGGAGGTATTCACGCTGTTATATCCAACATAAGTCAGAAGACTGACTTTTTTAAGCTCCTCAGAAGGGCAGTTGTGAGCACTGAAGTTTGGTTCCCGTCCTGAACCGTATGTATCACTGCTTTCAACCTTGTCCACAGTAGATGAAGGAAAACGGTAGTAAGGAAGTGGTAGCAGAGATTAGGTACTCATGGTTTTGATATGCTCAGGATAATCCACTATTTTTACTGTTCAGGACACATTCCACTCGGCCTTGATCCCTGCTCTCATCAGCCTGCCTTCATTCTGCAGATTTTTCTAGTCCAACAAAAGTAAGAAAAGCTGTGACTTTGTTTAGGGCGGAAGATCCTCAGGCTTACAGAAACCAGGATACTGGCTCCTCAGCTTGACAGCAAATAAGCCATTTTGTTTCCTTCCAAAGAGGACCACTTTGTGCTGGGAAGAAAGTTTCCTCTATCCCACAGTTTGAATACAAACTTTTTTGGGGGTAGAAGTGTTAGGTTAAGCATCTTTTTGTGTTTGGAAAGGATTTCTCCATTGTTGTCAGAGTAAGTGATGAGAGATGTGGAATTCTTGGGGGTTTATGTTTGGGGTTTTTTTCTCCAGTTCTTAAAGCAGGCAATAAGAACACCTTGACAGTGCTTAGTTCAGATACTTACCCTATTTAGGATGTGTTTTCCTGATAGACTGCACTTGGAAGTGAATGAAGAGCAGATACATACCGTAAAAGGGGGTTGAAGTTCCCAGTGTCTCATACAAGAAGTACAGAACTACCATTTTTTCCTCCATTCATCAGGCAATTAATTTCACACACTTTGGGCAAGGCTTACTGTTGGTTCTTTTTCCTTTCCCATTTCAGACATGAGTTATTAACACCGGACTGGATTAAACGGCCTTTGTCACTAAATACCTGTGGTTATGAGCAACCATATGACTGATGATTAGTTCAGGGGAGCTCATAGAGCGTAACCATGCCCACCGTCTCATGCAAGAAGTCACAAGACACTTTTCAACATCCTACAACAGTTCTCAGATCTTGAAGATAAAATAACCAGCATATGCAAGCTAATACTTCTACTTGAAGAAGTCGTGGCTATTTAAATTGTATAGATTTGTAATAGTAAGTCCAACTAGTGCTATGTAAGTAGTGTAGCACAGTTCTCTTTTTATAGAAAAGGTATTTTTTTAAAGTTAATTTTTCAAAATTACAGATCAGCCATGGAATCACAAGAAGTAGTTAAAAGCTTGAAAATTCCAAAAGTAATGTTGGATTTGTAGCATTTCCAGTACTTGCAGCCATATTCCTAGGTAGGACAGGATTTTGCCAGATTTTCCAGGCACATCCATGCTAAGTGCAGGAAATCTGGCTGTTATGGTGATACTTTCAAATCCAGGAAATTTTGGGCTTTGATGCTACTTCACGAAATCTTGTGTATCGCCTTCCATCCTTCAAAGCTGACAGCGTACCAGCCATTGCTAGGATATCCCTGAACTTGTTGATCTGCTGCTGCCAGAAAAACCCTCTTGTGGTCTTACATATACTGGGGCAGATTACAGTAGTTGTTCCTCAGGCCTCTCTGGGCCATGGAGACCATCCAGGTGCTGAGCTGCCTGAGGATCATAGTAGCACACTTTGCATCCGAGACTCCAGCCTACTATATCTTTCTTCATGTTTACTCTCACTAAAAACATTCATTAGGTTAGGTCTTCACTGTACCTGAGTGCTCTACCGATTTAACAGTCCCATTTTTAAGGCTGGTATCACTCTTTATTATATTAGAGTAGTGCATAAAGAGCCAGTTAGGATCAGACCCCCATTGAGCCAGGCTGTGGAAAAAATGAGTAAAGGTTTACTTCTGCCCTGAAGACATCACAGTCTAAATAGATGAGAGAGAGTAAAAGAAATAGGTACAAACACATAGCTGCAAAAAAGGGTAGATTTTTGCAAGTGGCATCTAAAATACATTTTCTTCATAGCAATTTTTTTCTCTTCCGAGTGTTCTTTTAGTGTTTTTGACAGTTAGTAGATGCCTGAATTTAGAGTGAAAAATAAAATTTCTATGTTTGAGGCCATATTATCATTATACTCATTTTAATGTCTGTACAACATCAGCATCTGAGACTGCAGGAACTTAACTGTTTTACTTGTTGGCATTACACTGAGGTTGATTTCGGTGAACCATAAAAAGTTTGGCCCTGAAGGTAAAATTACACTGTATGCATGTTCCTAACATACTGCTTTGGGGATAAACATGTCTTAAATCAACTCATCGCTCACAGCTAAATTCCTTCTCCAAATGCAGTTTCCCTATAGATAGTAATGTTCAGTAAGACTGATTTTCTTTAAAACCATAAAGTTTTTTGAACATAATTCTATCAATAAACATATTCGAGCAGGGTAGCAAAGAATTCACATAATCCTAATAAAGATTTTGGGGGTTTGTGAAAGGAAGGGAGGGGCACGCGCCAACATTTTAAATTAGCTTTCATCAGTACCTCTAATTTGTTCAAATGTGTTCCAAACGTTTGCATATTGTGTTTGCTCACATGTACATAATGAAAACTTTTGGGCTTCATTGAAACTTTATTTGGTAATTGTGCATTTGGAAAATTAAAATTGAAGTTTATGATACCCTGGCTCCTACTTGCTCAGTTCATAGTGTGTTGTTAAGATGCCAGCACTTGAGAGCTTTGTTACAGCGACCTTTCTGTTGTGGCTTAATATTCTGTGGGTTCAGATGGCTGTAATTGTGGCCTTGAGGGGTTGGACTAAAGAATACCAGCTGGGTTTGTACCCAGATAGTCTTGGATTAATATTTTGGGACTTAGATCTTGTCCTGTCTGGAATTTAAACATAGCTCTCCAAGCATTAAAGAGAAGGCAAGCACCATTTGAGGCTCTTAATGAGCACTTTTTTCCCTCCTTAATTTGCCTTTTTTTTTTTGCCTCTTTTTTTTTTTTTTTTTTTAACTCCTGTAGCCAGTGAAATCCAGGCAGTTACTTCCCAACCGTTTTTATAGCCCCATATGGACAAAGTGCTTTAGTTTGTTCCTCAGCTTAATTCCCAAATTAATAATAGTTAGAAAGTTCTTACATCTGCATCTCCATTTTTCTTAGAATATATAAGGGTGAAAAAAAACTTCCCTAGATATTAGGGAAGCCTGTGAACAACTTCGTTACATTTGAGACGACAAGTCTTTCATTGCGACTAGGTTGATTTTTTTTTGCTGCTCTTTGAAATAATTCCTTTTGTTTCAGGTCTAAAATTTCAATTTTATTTCTACGTGGAGACAAGAGACTTAAACTCCCCCATAGTGGGGAATCAGTCAGGGTTTTTCTTCTATTTAGAAACCTTTGACCCATCCCTCCCCTGTTCAGTGAATAGAAATGGCAAGGCAACTTGTGCTGAGGGTGACTAAAGATCTGCTCTCCATGTAGCTCATGAAGTAAACCTGCAGGGGAGAGGGTTTCAGGAGTCCTGCTTATGGAAAAAATGCTTTTAAAGTATTTCTTTGCCAAAGAGAGCCTTTCTTGTACCCCTGAGTATATATTAATTGGTTATAATCCTTGTATTTGAGGCACATAATTATTCACACAGCAGCACGTGATGGATTCACAGGTACAGTTACAATTTCTTTGTACTGGCAAGCAGCCTTTTCTGAGGGACAGAGAGGACCTTTTTGTGTAAAGCTATAAAGTTCTATAAGTAGTGGCATAGTAAAGAATTCAGATAAGTGGCAAAACATATACAAGTGCTTAGAAGCTCAACCAACTATCCTTTAAGTTGCCTGCCTGGATATGTCATTACTGTAAGTAGTTTAAAGTCTGTTTGCATTTCTTTTTATCTTTTCTTTTTTCCTTCCAGATCATTACTAAATATGTTTATGAACTACTGCAAAAGGAATGCCACTTGAAGAAAGTAACTCTCCCAGTAAGTATAATAATTTTTTTTTTTGTTTTTCCGAAGGTGTTGTTTGTTTGGGTCTGTAAAAAGCAGAGCCTGCAATCCAGTATTCAGATGAAGACAAGGTGTGTGCCAGGGCCTTGTCTCAGGACACCGCAGCGTGGGCGTGCATCTGGAAACGTGGTTCCGCCGCACTTGTCATGCGCTTGATTTCCCCAGCTGAGCTTTCCTTGCCTTACCAGATACCAGAATTGTCAAAATGTGGTAGTTTTGATAGAGGAACCCTAAGCTTTTTGAAAAGAACCTGTGAATGGTTTGAGACCTCTACAGCTGGATGTAGAGAGCAAATGTGCCTTTACAGGCAGAGGAATAAACTCATACTGAGTTTCAGTAAACTACAGCAAGTCTTTTTTTAAAACACACTTTTTCAGTACCTTGTAACATGTATGTAATATAAGATGCTGCTGTTGTTTAATGAAAACACTTGATCAATCCTTGGAAGTGATGAAGCATTCCCCAAAGAACACGCATGAGATTTTTTGTAAATACCTGTGATACCATAATGTTGTTCAGGTATTTTTATATTCTGTAGTGGGGAATGTAGGAGAGGCTGTAGTGTGACAGCACTGTGTAGGTTTTCCGTCATTATCATAAAGGATTTTTAGGGTCTTTGAGAAGCTGTTGCATTACTGTTGTTCTCAGCCAGTCCTTCAAATTCAGTCGAGGAAGACCCATTTGGTCTAAGAAAGGAAAACTTCCTTTATTTTAACAGCTCTGTAATGTTTTGTGGTTCCCATTTCCAGTCCCTAAGTGGTGTTGTTTAGGGAACGTTTTGATAACCTGCCCAAACTACTCAAGGTTTCCCAGCCAGACTTTGCCAGTGTTTCCTGGTCAGGGCAGAAGGAGCTGTGCCAAGAGCTCCATGGGGCGGTCGGGGAGAGCGCGGCAGCTCTCTGCACTCCCAGTCTGCAAACCCACACAGGCTGCACCGATGCCCCAAGACCCAAGAGCTCTCGGGAAAGCATTCCCCCGCTTCAGGTTTCCCTGTGTAGACACCAAAGAGGATTGGGTTCATGGTGGCAGTCTGCCTGGTGCTGTGCTGGTCATGGTCTCTGTAACTTCTTTGCGCTGCTGGTTTTCATCACTGGGGAAGTTTTGGTCCAAGAAGTACTTCCATGTTCCCAGACAGGTAACGTGTTGAAAGACTTTCTCAAGCCACGTCACCCTCTCTCTGTCAAACTAGGAAGCTGTCCTTTGTAAACTTTCAAGTGCCTGCATTTTGAGGCTATACAACTTACTTTCAATGTGCTTTGTAAAATGCAATATGCGTGTAAGTAGTGCCATGCTAAGGCTGATCTCTTGGCTTCAAAAAATGAAGATGAACTAAGTACTGGAATCAGTATTACAGCACCTCCGTCACCTTTGTCACACACGTGGGGACTCTTCTGTAGAGCTTTGAGATGTGGGTGCCTGGCCTGGGAGAAGAATGGCCCTGTCTAACTGCCACTGTTGAATTAATCTGTGTTTACTCTTACTTTATAAATTATGTAGTAAGCACTGAGGTACTGACGTAGTTTGTCAGTAGTACATTCAAGCTATCCTCAAATGTATTACTTCCAGCTTCTGCAAAGTGTCATAATTTAATTGCATTTTGGAGCAAAGTAAGAACTCACAAAATATATGCAGCTGTTTAATTGTGAGCAGCATGGAAAATTTGGCACAAGGTATGAGCACCATTCTTCTAGTAATGACTATTATGTGGGAAGCCAAAAAAAGCAAAAAGAAAAATGAGACAATGTATGTAGAAGGTAAAAAATTAAATCTGTCTAAAGGCTATGTTTAAATCACTGCTGACAGACTCCCAAGTAACACCACAAAGAAACCTAGTTTAAACTAGTAAAGGAAGCTAATAGAAGTAATAAGACAGGTTGCAGCAAGAGTAAGTCCTGTGCAAGTGAGGAAAATAGGAAAGAGTACAAATGCTGGCAAGTTACGTATAACATCACAGTAAGATCACCCAAAACTGTGTTTGAGGAGCTTGTTACTGTAAAGGCTAATAATAAAAGAGAGCTGATGAGGCTGATAGATGAGCTGCATACAAAAGGAATGCTCAGCTCAAATGAGAAAAACTAACATGGTTATTTCCAATATTATGTATCCAGTTTCCACACTTGAATACTATTACATTTTTTTAAACTGGATATAATTCTGAGGAACTGTCTGAAATCTGACATACCAGTGGAGGAGATCTTAGAACAAATTGGTATATCATACAATAATCAAATTCCAGGATGAGATAGTTTTTAAGCCCAGGGTACTGTAAGAAGTCAAATACGAAGCTGTGGAACAACCAACTAGTATGTAACTTACTGCTGAAATCAGCTATTTTCATCAGAGGAATGGAAAAAGAGTAAATGTGATAGTCTTTGAAAGGCCTCCAGGAGTGATTCATAGCGATTCCTGTGTACCAAGAGGAAATAATGTATTGGAAGAAAAGTCAGTACAGGTTTCTTTTTTAAAAACCTACTAGAATTCACTGAAGGAGTTGGAGATCACATGAAAAAGAAAGATCTCAGTAAAAGAGTACATGGATTTCCAATGAGCTGTCAACATGCTTACTGAATGCTTTCTAAAACAGACACTGTTGTGGCATAGGAGGAGGGGGTCCCCTTATGAGTTAATAATTGTTTAAAAGCAAAAAAATGGTGTTCATATTTTACAGATTAAATAAGTTGTTACTGGTGCAGTGTTATTAAGGCCTGCACTGACATAATTGTGACTAAAAGGAAGACAGGACTTAATGGAAGCTAACAAACTTTGCTGGTTTTTTCTAACATTATTTAGAATACTTAAATCTAAAGCTGATTGTGATGAGTTGGGGAATTATTTCATGATGCTGAATGATTGGATGATAAAATGACATGAGATTCAATTCTGGTAAATGTGAAATTATGGGGAAAATAACTCACTCTGTAAACACAATGGTGGCCTCTAAATGAGCTATTACAACTCAGGAAAGAGCTTGGAGTGATTGTGAATAGTTCTCTGAGAACATCAGTTAGTGCTCAATGGCAGTGAAAAACCCTCAAAGCAAATAGGATGTTGGGAATTATGAGGTGTTGAGAACAAAACAGAAAAACATCGTCATTCCACTCATTATGTGGGCCCCCATCTTGAACACTGCATGGAGTCTGGACACCATATCAAAAAGGATATGAAGAATTTTTAAAAAAAAATACAGAGGAGGGTTACAAGGATGATCACAGGCATGAAATGCTTTTCAGACAAAGAAAGAATAGACAAAGATTCTTCAGCTTGGAAAATAGATGACTGAGGAAGGAATATGACAAATCTATAAAACCATGAAAGGTGTAGAGAAGATGAATAGGGAATGGTTTTTCGCTTATTTCATAATAGAGAAGCTAAGGGGCATCAAGTTTAAATTATCAGGCAGGAGATCTCTGCTGAAAGAGAGGCAGTACCATTTCAGATATGTCCTAATTATATTGTGGAACACGTTGCCACAGAATGCTATCACGGAGAAAGGTATAACCGCTTCAAAAAAAACCATTTGAGAGTACTAAGGTGGGATGGGTGCACTGAACTATTGTGCATGCTTATCCAGTTATAATCGCTGGCTTGCGAGGCTCCAGAGTTACCAGTTGCCAAAACCAGGGAAGAATCACTCTATAACCACTCTGTTCTCATACTGCTCCTCTAAGCAATCTACCAGTTGTCAGAAACATGACCGTGGGACCTTGGTCTGTCTTCTTGTGAATATGACCTCATTATATGAACATTATAGAGGTGAATACAAAAACATGTTTCTTCTGAACTTTGTCACAGGTGACCAGAAATTTGTTGTATCGGCCTTCCTTTTTCTGTCAGCTGATGATGAAGTAGAGTGTGTAATGATGTTTGAAAACAAATTTGGTTAAGGTTTTTTTTTTTTTTGTATTTTCAGTGTACGGAAATGTTATGCTTCAAAAGTTTAGGATGACAGCATTTCATGTTCTCTCATCTTTCTTAATTTCAACCTCATGTGCAAAGTCCAACTTGCTGTCTTTATTTTGCTTTCTTAGGTGGTAGCTTCAGTTTTGGACACAACTGTAAATTTCTTTTCAGATATGAAAATAAGAGCCATTTGGAAATCGGGAAAGGTCACCCATTGTTTTATTATGTCAGCATCTCTGACAAAACATAAATCTGAACATTTTTTGCCTACACAGGAAGGCTGAAATGCATATTGCATTATTGTTACTGTAAAGTATTGTGGTTCAACATATACTACTGGACTTGAAAATTTAAATGAAGAGACTCATATTCAGGGAGAAGCTGTTCAATTATTTCTTTTAAATTTCTCATTTTGTGCTCCATTGAAGGTTATATTATGAATATAAAGAAGACTCCAATTTTTTTATCCAGATGAAGTCTTTGTATTTCTCTAGTTTTAATGGCATAATCAGTGATTGATCTTTGCTGTTCTTTAGCTGTTGAGGACAAATAGAGGGTGCTTCTGAATTAAATGCATCTTTAACAGCTTCTGGGAAGGCCTGAGATGGAAGTTTAAATAATTACTAACATGTTTTATTGACGATGGCACTGAAAGGTCTCACTTTGCAGAATCTGCTAACTTACCCATGCTTTGCTCTTTCACTTCAAGAGGTAAAATTTCATTCAGTAGTTCTCTTGATCTACTAGACAGCCAAGAATATTTTTTCTTTGAGAAGCAGTGGTCTCTTATCTCCACTGCATGCTCCTTTTGGCTGCTTTGTTACCGAAGTCCAGTCAATGCTTGTTCTGTAAAAATTCCACCAGTTTTAGGTGTGTTCAGTTAGTTGTCGTAATCACCAAATGCTAATTAGCTGCTTGTAATATTGATCAGCAGTTTCCGTTTTCCTCAATTTTGAGTGCAAAATTATAAATCAGGATATTCAATATTGTGAAGACTGTAACATAAGTGAGTTAGTGAGCTTTATGCAGAACCATGTAACAGAAGACTTTCTTGTCTTGTGAAGCAAATGAGCAGTTTTCTCTCTCCACCAGCTGCTCACAATTCTCTCAATCTTTTTGAGTCTTTTCAGTTTCAGTTCCATTTATTCACCATGTTCTTTCCTCCAGTCACAAGTGACACCTGTTTCACTTGTTTGTAGGCTCAAGGCTCGGAATTTTTATTGTGTTTCTTGACTGGAATAAGAAAAAATATTGGCGGGTTTTCCCTTTAAAAGTGTGACGTTCAATCCTAAACTTAAAAACTTCCAATGTACAAAATGAAAAGACCCCTACAAATGTCCAAAATGAAAGACCCCTAGAGCCTAGTCATGTCCATGCATCCTGGGTTGGTAACAGCTAAGAACGGAAAACTGGGTCAATGTCGATGTGGTAGCATGAATGTCAGTAAGATTAGGTTTCAAGTATAGTTTGATCTTACCCTATATATTGATAGCAACTGTGCAAGACACTAACTAGCATGCTGCTGAAATATTCTATAGGCTGGTACTACTGTGCTGGGTGATGGCTCACTTGAGATGGAACTCATACGGAAAAATTAATTCACTGTTGGAAAACCTTAAGGATGTCATAATGTGTAATGAGTGCATAACTCAGAATTCACTGTAACCACATACATTCATATACATTACAGTATAGTTGTGCGTTGGAAAAGTCAATCTAAGAAAATGAAAACTAAACTTTAAACAGTGCTTTTAAACACTAAATTGTCAGCAGAATTTAGATTGGTTTGACATTCCTAGCTACAGATGATTGGAAGGTCGTTATTACATGTGAATTACAATGTTGAATCAAATTGTTAAATTAAACTAACTGAAGTTCAGCATCTGACTGAATTTATTCGATTTGTATTTCAATAAAGGATCAGAAATAAGTGTTCATGAGTAGGTCCAGAGGAGAAAGTGGCTATTAAATATAAATTATTTTATGTGGACTCTAGCACTAAATCCTTCTTTAAATTATCTAATGAATTCTACTGTTTGAAAGTAAAGTAGCTTGAAAAAGTTTCCAAATGTGATTAATTTGCTAAAGAGGATGAGGAGTTGTTTCTTATGATCTTGGTAGATATTTTTAATTTTTTTTTTAAATCAACATATTTGCAGAAGCGTGAGCTAGTTATATCTTCTAGTACGTAGGATTATTAAGTGCTACTATTTCCTAAATACTAAACAAAAATTTAGTTTCTAAATACTAAAACATACAGCTAAGTTTATCTTTGTCTGAAGTACAAATTCACAATGTCTTTTCTTAATTACAGTATCGTAAGTATTCTGTTTATGTGCAGAAGTCAGTGACATCTTGCCAATTACTCTCTGAGATTTGGTGTTCTCTGACTTTTTGCCTAAGCTGTGTTAAATTTTGAGGTCTCAGTACTGCTACTTCAGAAGCAGCAGCATGATCTGGCTGTAGCCCCAGTATGGTACCCGCTGTACTTACATATTCTAAACTCTTTTCAACAGAACGTATTTTTTACCATGTTTTCTGTTTTCTCACAAAGTGGGAGAGGAGGCTAGTACATTTCCCGGTCTAGAAAGTGCAAGCTGAAGCACATGCATCATTTTGGAGCAGGGAATAAGGTCTTCAGAGCTGTGGCAGAGAGGCATGACCGTTCTTCCAGTGAGGGAGGAATTCTCTTTGTTCAAGTAGCTTCATTGACTTCATTAAAAAAGTATTAGGTAGGACTTGCATTACAAAAAGTCTGGAGATTCCTGCTCAATTAATTTCTCCTAAAGTAAGGGCAATTAAGCATACACGCCCACGTATGTGAGAAAAACTGCAATATCCCAAGTAGCTGCTCCTCCTGCCTCAATGTACGGCTCGTATCCTGACCTGCTGTTCATCGCTGTTGCCGAGCACAAGACAATCTGGGGCTGTTCCTAGCACATGTACAGTTAGACTGTGCGGGTCGTGGGGTGTGGAGTACAGTAGGACGGGGAGATGTGTCTGTTCTGTTCTCCCTTTTCTATGTATTCATAAGCTAGAAAGGGAAGAACGAGTAGACAGGATGTTTCTTTCTTCCTCACAGTATTTACACCAGCACAGTTCTTTTGCCTTGAGCCAGGCTTGCTAAACCATGTGTAGACCTGTTCTGCAGAACTTCTGTTTTTGTGGAACAAGATGTGCTACTATACTCTCTAGAGTAAGGACAAAACTTGGAATTAGATTATGGTTTACTGAATATCAAAGCTGGTTGCTCATCTGTTTCCATAGCAAAGTAGCTAAGCCAGGTGTAGGACTCTTTAATGGAGCCATTATTTAGATCCAAATTGGATTTCTATATTTTGTTAGGCCTATCTTATTAAATGTGTTATAGACAAATTTACAATACTGGTTCATACATGGCTTATTGGCTGTTTATTGAGGTGGCCGAGATGGAACTCTCTAGGATTTTTTTCATGTTGTGTAAGACTTTTATTGTCACTTCAGGCATATCAGAGGTGACAAATTACTTGATTCCCCCCACACGCACTCACACACAGGTTGTTCTTTTATGGACTATCTTTTTTGCCAGTAGATTTCTGTAAACAACTGATGTTTCAAAGTTTTAGCATACTTCTTACCCCTTTTTTTGATTTAAATCTCCCTTGTATTACTGTCCTAAACTGTGGTATATTTTTATACTTTGAAGTTACATTGCACAGATACTAGTTTTGGGGGTTTTTTTTATTTAGAACTGGGCATGCATTAGTCCTGATAATATGCATACAAATAGCTGTTAAACAGTAAAAGTTTTTATATCAATTTGGTGGCTAACTTATAACTACAGATGTTGTTTTAAAAAATTTTATTGATGCGTAAAAGTGTGTGTTGTCTGTAATTGCAGGTTGATGCAACTGAGAGTGAACCAAAGAGCTTTATCTTTATGAGTGAAGATGCACTAACAAATCCTGACAAGCTGTTGGTCCTAATTCATGGTAATGGTGTTGTCAGAGCAGGTCAGTGGGCTAGGAGACTTATAATTAACGAAGATCTGGACAGTGGCACGCAGATACCATATATAAAGAGAGCTATAGAGGTAAGTGAAATGTATGTATGTACGGCTGTGTGTGCGTATGCGTGCGTACGTGTGTACCTGTGTATGAAGAGCTCTGCATCTGTGATGTTTTAATTTGTTAGAACAGTGTTCAGTATTTCCCTATATGATCATTTTATTTATGATGGGCATACTTGCTTGGTTTTTTTCCACAAAGTTTTTTCTAATGGAACCAAGTTTCTCTCTTACAATAAAAAAAATTTTAGTTGTATGTCATGTTGTTGTGGCAGCACTGCCATGTAGTTTAATATGGCAGCTGACATGACAAGAGCCCTTAGCAGGCAATGAGATACGATAGAAGGCACTACAGAAATTTGTTATTATTTGAAGTGTTTTCTTTTACATTTCATTAAATTTGTACGTATTCTCACTCAACGTCTGTTGTAATCTCATGCTAACATGCGCTTTCATGATAACAGCAGGCTTTTTTGCTAGGCTTCTACTGAATTTATTAGAGGTGCGGTCTTTTCATTTTTGCGCTGAATACTGATTCATTCTGATTCACCTAGCAGTGCTTGACAGTAAAAAACATTTACATTTTGTGGACTCTGTTTTGTTACATTTACATCTATGTGAGAGAGAATGCACAATTTGTGTAATGTCTTTAACTTTGGAACTTTATAGGTGTAATTCATCTTGCATCCTGCTACCTAAATGAAGCTTCCCGTGGTAAACGTTAGAAAAGCCTATTTAAGACTCACTATTTCTATTAAGTTTACCAAGTTAAGCTGATGTTCTGCTCTAAAGATCACTGTTGTCACTGTAATTGTTACACATTTTGCTAAATTAAGTTGATTTTTTTGCAGCTGACTTTAAAGTATTCAGTATAGAAAATAGTTCTCTTCAAACATGTTTTCGTTTTTTAATACAGCAAAGAAAGAAAACATACTAAAACACTGGGCCATGAAATTATTTTTGTTTTGTATAATCCACTAACAAAGCACCAGACTACAGTTTGTGTGAAAAGGAAACCTAGTTTTATGAAAGTGGTGCTTGCCTCCTTCTAACATAACATTTTTGTTCATTTTAAATCAAGACTCAAAGGCAGAACAAAAAATACTTTAGGATTATTGAATGTAATACAGGTGTACGGCAGGTCCAGTGTAGGAGGTTCCAAAACCTATCCCAAGAAACCCGAAAGGCTGTAGCTACTTAAATTTTTGTAGTGTTTTTTTTTTTACATGCCTGCATTTTCGTTCTTTCCTAGAGATGCTGCTGTCTTGGCTAAGAGTGAGCATTTAAAACTGGGATACTATCCCTAAATTAAGACATAATCTTTAAGAGAGTATTTCTAGTAGAGTTATAGTACCTTTTCCTGTTTCATTATTTTTATTTATTTAACGCAATGATTGTGCCAGTGTGACAGAGATCAGACCTCTCTTCCCTCAAATGGTTATTATCCTTAGAAACAGATTATGTATTTCTGCATTTTGAATGCTTCTTTAAAAAACACAGGAAAAAAAACAGGAGTTTGATGAAAAAATGTGTTTTAAAAAATGTAATCATTTGATCGCATTTGGGCATCAGACTTCGTGCTCTTATCTATTGACTTCTTTCTTAGCCTGGTTTTTAAATTCATAGTTCTCTTTAGTCAAGTAATTCCAGCTACTGTAAAAGCCACTCTCCCTCTTTATGCGTCTTAAAATTCTGGCAAATGTGCTACATGTTTAGAACACATACCAGTTGCAATTTTTTTTTTCATGCAGAATGAAGATTAGATTATATTCAATTGTACTCTATTAAATGTATTGCTACTTTTTGTATCCTGTAATCACTGTAGTGGGAATTGGATGTATATCTGGCTAGATCAGGCAATATTTTATGGAAGTCAAACCCCACTGAAGGTATGTGGAGTCATTATGTTATGACTAAAGAGAAGACAGGTAGTTACATGCTGATATCTTCATGCACAGATCCTATAAATTACTCTTCCAAATATAGGAAATTATGGTAGAGTGAGTATAAGGACTCCAATTTTAGTTAATAATAATAAAAATTGCATCCTTTTCTGGGTTTTCTGGTGTTCAATCCTCTAGTTGATTTAGGCACTTCTGTCTCTTATGAAATGAAAATAACTGGCCTAGACGGTAAATGGCCTGAATGAAAATTGTGGTAACCCCGCATGCAACATTGCCAGTTTGAATTAAGGAATTATGTTCCTTGATCTTCCACTGTTTCTCCTAAGACAAGGTCTCATTCTTGAATGAAACCAGCAAGCCTTATCAAAGCGTAAGATTACAGTGCTGATGACAGGAGAACATGGATTTATTTTTTTTTTTCCTAATAAACTGTGTGAATTTGAAGTGTGTAATAGTATCTAGGATTTGAAAATTCTGCTGATCTGTTTTGAGTGTGAAACATATGCAGGTAGTTTAAAACATTTGCTGGAGACTAGGTTTTCATTTAAAAATAATTAAAATTGCAAAAGTAGTGCTTAAATGTCTTTCATGCAGAAACTAGTTGAGAAATATAAACTCTGCTTTCCTTAAAACAAAACCAAACAGACAAACAGAACCCTCTAGGTAGGTCAAAACCATATCTTTTTCTCTACTGCTTTTCTCTGTGGAGGGCGATGAGACTACCACAAGCATGTTTCAGTTCATTTCTTGGAAAAACTGAAAACAGGGAAGCAAAAGCTGGAGTTTATCAGTGAGCAGTGGAGTGAGCAGGATGAACTCCTAACCAGGAAGTTAGGGGAAGAAAAGAAACGATTTCTCTCTCATACAACATTTTCAAGAAAAAAACAAAAACCTGTTCTCTTAAAGCATGTATAGAATAAGGGAGCAATGTAAAGGCTTAAAATTTATCATGCTTCTCGTGACTTGGGGCTGATACACATTGGAAAGAAAAGATCGAAGGAGAAATATCCTGGTGGGAATTCGAGCAGCTAGAAATGTGTTTTTTCTTTTCATCTGGGTGGCTCCTGTAGGTAATACTTCTCCTTCCATCTTCTGTATCAAATTCTGTTGTGTAGATCAATCTTTGCATAATAGGTGTTGGGAGCAGTTTTCAAGGTTTTATGTGAAGAGGTAAGATTAATGCGTTAATTCAGAAATTCAGGCTTGATGGTGTAAAAGAGATTTTGAAATATGAAAGAGAACAAACAAGCAACAAGATAGAGAACAGATTGTAGGAAAAGGAGGAGGGAGAAGAGTGTATAGAATGTGAGAGACAGATACGTGTAAATACATTAAAACACGGTAGGAAAAGATCTACTTTAGAAAAGCAAGTATAAAAAAGGCAAGTGTGATAATATAAAGCAGTAAGGCAGTAAGAAAGGCTTAATTAAAATTATTAAAAATACGTAGTATAGAGATATTTAAAACAAAAAGATGGCACTTTCTTGTAATACGGTATGGAATAAATATTGAATAGGTTTGTTGTTTTCTTAAAGTTAGAACTTCTGTACTGAAGCTTTCTGTAGTGGGAAATACTGATTTTTGGCTGAAGCTGTTACCTCACATGTGAGACTGAAGTTCTAGTCCCTCCTCTGGGAATGAAGGACTGTTCCACTTGTAATGATAATACTGCACTGAAGCTATTCCATTCTTTAATAAATAAATAAATGTAAATTATGTAAATAAATAGATAAATGTAAATTAGAAGAGGAATTTTAATCTGGCTCTTCTACATTTGGCGTAAATGTCTCATTCACTGCCTGTAGAGTCAGGCTTTTCTCAGATCAGTTATTATTCAGTCGTATATACAATGACTGAAGCAGTGCCAGAAGGAGGTGGAGAGAAACAAAGGTAAATTCTTTAATTCAGTGATGATTCAGGGCATTTACTTGGGGTGTCAAGAATTAAGGATTTACATTTCTGGTTTCATTCAGGTAGTTCAGGGGCTTCCATGTTCCCTATGAGGACCTCAGTCACCAGACTCCTTAGGGGAAGGAGGAGGTTAGCAGGAGGTTGTCTTCTCTGGGTCATTGTTGAGTGGTAGCAATATGGATGGTAATCTGAAGATTGGTTTAGGACACGTACAACTGGTATCAGTGATACAGGTCAACAAGCAAGAAGGGGTACAAAAGTTCCTTCTGTACTGGTTGGAGAAGCAGATTCTGTGCTTTAAAGTCCACTGAGTATTAGGTAAGGAGAAGCTGACACTGATCTACGTAGGGAGGAAGTTTGTTCCTCGAGGAAATGGAAGCTCATCTTACGTAAGTTTGGACATTGAGAAGAATTTTGGAGTATTCCTGTCTTTGATACCTTTTCTCTAGGGAATAAAGAGAGGACATGAGCTTACTGCACAAGTACAAAGAAACTGTTGGATGCTTTCTGTGTCTTTGGAAATTCAGTACATTTGTTACCGAAGATAGCTGTGGTGCTGAGGATGCTAATAAAATCCAACCACAGCAGCTGTCAGTTGATTTTTTTTTTTTAAATTTTACTTTATTTAAAAAAAAAAATCCAAGAATTGTTGCCTCGTTTCAAATTCAGCACAATTTAAGATGGCCTAGATATTTTTATTATTATTTAAAGGAGAATTAATACTTGACATAGGGTTAGTAGCACCAGAAAAATACCATCTTCAAAGAACCTGGATGAGTTTTTCAGAAGAAATGCAGCAGCACCAAAAAAACCCTGACTTTCCATGAACAAACAAAAAAAAGGTTTCCATGATGTGGGCATCAACTGTGGAAATCTTGATTTAATGGCTGATAAAACATGAATTTCAGCTTTAGTTTTCTCTTGTGCGTATCCTACTCTTCTCACTGCATTTTCTTAATTTCTGTTTGTAAGAATATTTTTGGTCAGAATATTGGATATATTCACTCATATTAATATTCATTTGCATAAAAGTATCAGGTTGGTAATACTGAGAACTGCTGGGGGTGGTTACTTTCTTCAGCATGCAGTATGACGTCATTAGTTCTGTAACTCAGTTGAATGGAACAAAATCCTTCAGTGTAACAGTAGTAAATTTACCTGCCATAACCTTACTGGTTAGTAACTGGTATGGTAACACATTTCAGTCTTCCCATTTTGTAAAAATCAGCCCATTTCAAAAGTTATACATCGTTGTAAAGAAATGATGCTTTGTTTAAACCACATCAACAAAAATTCTTGCTGAAAAACTTCTATATCTCAGTTTTAAGCACAGAATATCTTGTTAGGCAATTCCCTCTTCGTTCTAGTGGTCATATTTGAGGAACCAAAGATTTAAAATTTTGTCTCATAGTTTATACACACTTAGCATAATTTCAGTAAGATGGGCAAGTGACACCTTCTGGAAAAAAAACAGAGCTGACATTTCACTGCAATTACAGTTCTTCCACAGAATACTAATATTTATGTACCCTTTATATCTCCTAAGTATATTGTTGCAGAAAGATGTAAAAATACTTCATTTATTTATTAATAGTCAATTACAGTGGCAGAGTGATCATAATCTGATTTGGGCATTCTAGTATTTTACTGGAAGTAAAATTTCACTGAAGTGGACAATAATGTGCTATATTGTTTTCTTTCAAATATTAATTTTCTGACTCTGGTATACGTATTTGCTTTTTTATTTTTATTCTGTTAGACCATAGAAATAACATTGCCTGTAAACTGCTTTTTAGTGGAGAGAACTTGTATTTACAACTCCCACTTTTGTGGGGATAGTATTAAGAAAACGTAATTTACATACCTGTTTGGATGGTCTTTTGAGATCTTTCTAAAAACATAAACACAGATTACAATGCATTACTAAATGATTCATCACATATAATTGGCATAAAACACACCATACTCTGGACAGAAAATTTAAAAAGCAATATATTTAATTCCTTCTAAAACATTTTGTGAGGAATCGATAGTCTCTCAAATACCAATTCGAAATACTGATTACCAGGCAGGTAGAAGGAAAAGTTGCATAGTTAGTTGAAAGCAAAATTAATTGATTATAAAATCCATAATAATACGTAATAAGCTGTATAGGAGTTAATAATTATTAAGTCAGAAATTCAAGAAGAGGTTAAAAGCTTAGCCTAATACTGAACTGACAGGGTATATAAGCCCACACCAGCCCCCATGCCGGTAAAAGAAAACAATGAGGTGACAGCTCTACTGTTTGGAGAGAGGTTGCTAACGACAGCTTATTCCTTTATGATTTCAACTCTTGACAGAAGACAGGTCTGCTTGTTGCATCATGGCAGATGTATCATTACCTTCTGGCCCTGTCATGACTGAACTGGAAAAAAAACCCACTCGCAGTTCTGAACATCCAATTACCCTTTGGAATTTAGCGCATCCTTTCCAAGATATGCGTTACCAGTGTTGTATTAATTGTGCACATTGCGTTCTTAGAGTTTTCTGTGTTACATTAATTTGATAATGTTAGGGATACTTACAGATTGCTTTGTCTTCCTTTATCCTGCTGGCTGTCATGCTTTAGGACCCTGTAGCACCTTGTGTTAGTTTACTCTTATCTTTGTCCCTGACCTAAGAAAATCACTGTTCAAGATACTTGGATAAATGTGGCTTGAAAATATTTCCCCACCCCTCCCAAACCATTTGTGCATTCTTTTCACTGGCTGAGTATGGGGTTAAGAACACACACTGAATATTTTAAATAATCACGATCATTTTAGAAACAAAGTTTAATAAGAGTATAAATGGCCTTTTTATCATATGCATATTAGGATTCTTCCTTCCCCCCCACCCCCCCTTTCAACTTGTTGGATACCTAACAGTGACTCTGGAGACTTAGAAAAGAGTAAGAGGGGGTGTGGACTTTTGAAAGTATGTCAAAAGCCTTGGGGTTTGGGTATGATCGGAATTTCAATAGAGGTTGAGATGTGTTTAAATGCATAGAAGGCGAACATAAAAATCTTGTTTAATTTCTGTCATGTTGTTCTTTTTTTAGTCACTCTGATGTCTTTTTCAAATCTGCTTTTCTCTCAAGCTTTGTGGTACTATATCCAAGATCTGGTTTTTTTCCCTCTTTGTATTTCGTTTTAACTGCTGATCCCTTTTCTGTGGTGCTTCTGCCTTTAATATCAGCTGAAGCGGTCTGAATTGCTGAATCAAAGCCGTTTTGGGAGAGAGACAGTGTTTAAGATTGTGCAGGGTGAGATTCTCTGGGTAGAAGGTAACACTTCCTGCAGTTATAATCAATGCACTTGACACTTTCAAAGGCAGGAGAAGCCATGACTTGCTCAGGGGTTAAACTTTTTAAATAACTTCCCTTGGGAAAAATGCCATCAATAAAATGGAATAATTAGTTGAAGATTCTTGAGTAGCCTAGGTTTGAAAAGAAAAGATTAGAGATAGGTCAGGTTGGCACTTCTATTGTATTTTCCCTCCCTTTTGTTTTTTAAACTATAAGCTTCTGTTTAGATGTGTGCAGTATTACAAAATCAGTCTGCTTCAAAAATAATGTCATCTACTTAAGCCAATACATTAATTTTGTAGTATGCTGTTGTCTCTGTAGTCTTAATAATTGCAAGAATGGAGATTAAATTTACATAAAAATATAACTTTAGATTTGCTAGCTTTCTCTTTTCCTACCCACACACCTATTCTGCAGTCATCTTAGCTAACAGAAATCATATGCAACTTTGAACCTTACTGAATAAGCTTAGAAAATACAATAAACATTAACCACCTTTAAAAATTAGATCTAAACAGCATTAAATACACATCCAGTGCATAGGGTCATTGATTTCTATAGAGGTGAACAGTTCTGCTATGAAATTAGATTCATCTCATTTTGCATTAATTATGTTTCACAATTTCAGGTTTTATGGGAAATATATTGTTTTTCTGACTTTTTTGTACCATGATTTTTGTTAAAGCAACTATTTTGAACTATAAAACCTGACTAGAATGGTAGTTTCAATACACAGTGTATTATATGTGTACCATGCAAAATATTGATAAATAATGCATGAATGGTTTTAGAATAAAAGATCCTTACCCTTCGTTAATTGTTTACTTATTTGCACTTTTCATTTTTCTTTAAAGGAAAGCAAAATCACTGACAGCATTCTGGATAGTAACTGAACAAGACTTTAGCAAATACGTAATCAACCTTTTTCAGAAGTACAGCATTGTATTTTCTAATGGGCTGTTTTGAAATGAGATCTGTACCACCTGAATGGATGAGCCTGTTTGGTAGGGAATATTCTGCATGCAGAGTTTTTACAAAACTTTTCGCAAGAATGTATTGACTTGTCTCAATTCAGCAACATGCTACTATTCCTGTGTGGAGAATTTTTGAGGATCTGCCTGTGGGAAGTTGGCCGTGGAATTGTGACCTTTTAATTGCTCAGAAATTGCAATGAGGCCCTTTCTGTTGAGGTACAGATCTTCAATATATTGTTTATTTTAATTTGGCAATATGCGTAGCATTTGTAAGAGAAATGGGTAAATACATGCTAGCATGACTGTACTTGGAAATGCAGTAGTTAATCTGTGGCTTGGAGTTTACTCTAATCTGGCCACTTTGTAAGAATCCTCTTCAGAAGCAAATAAAGTTGTAATCCAGTGTTGTTTTGATTCAGAGAATTTGGGTTTGTGGAAGTGTCATAGCTTTGCAGTTATTTGTATCTGAGAGCAGCACATAGGAGTAATTTTTATTTCACCTGATTTGCTGTAAAGCGGTTGCATCTCTCATTTCAACGTGAGACGGTGCAGTAAAGTTGTGGTAGGGTAGCACCTCAGCTCAAATGACGCACCAGTGCCTTCACAGGATGATATACTTTAGGATGGGAACTTTGCTGGGCTTTTTTTGCGTGTAATAAACTATGCTTATCTTACGTTTTTCTTATCATGGACTTTTTAATTTCCTTGGGGGTTTTTGTAATTTTTTGTGTTGGGCTGATCTTGTCAATGATCGTGTTAATACAGACCTTTGAAAGTGACGCCATGCTAAGTAGTATAGATACGCACACAAACATTTTTTTATTCCTCGTTAAAAGTAATTTTAACAGGGATGATCTTAACTTATTCAAATTGCTTTCATATAGGATTGTGTGAACTGTTAATTGTTCATTAGTTGACATACTAAGCTTCAGTCAATAGCTCCATTTGGCTTTATGGAAGAAAAAAATCGGTAGCCAACGCCTTTGTTCTGTTCATTCAGGAGCACACTAATTCAAGAATGAGAAATATGCATGTGGGTTTTTTTCGTCCTTTAAAGAAGTTAACTCAGTAACATTTAAAAATATTTAATGCCTATTAAAAAGTATCAAAATTGTCTTTTGTTTATTTATTAGATGTACAGATGGTTAAACTATTAAAAAAAATTGTATTATTTACAATATATATCATAGAAGCAGTATTACATGTGTGTCAGTGTAGGTATGGTATATGTATATATTTAATATCACACTAAATTGCCAATACCCTGTTGATTTTTCAAATGAATCATTACTTAAAAGACTTACCAATTCAATGGGGAGATGAACACTTCCTTATTCATACCATGAAATGCATATTTGAATAAAATTATCTTTTTTTTGGAAAATTAACTTTAATGCATAGGAATTCAAATAAAAATTTTATATGCTTCATCCTTAAATTGTTTAGCACTGTTCTAATAATGCACATTGCTGCTTGAGGTAATAAGGAAATAGATATGGCACTGACTTTGTCATGCAAATTTACTCAGGATTGTAATCTTCTGAAAATACACAGATCTTTTGAACGATATATGTCACTTTTGATCAAAAACTTTAAAAAGTTTAATAATTCTGCTAGAACAAACTAAAACTGTGGGTAATTGTCTTTTTTTCCCTGAAATTAACAAATTATAACATCAAAAAATCTGAGAGTGAGGTATGTAGTAGGTCATTTGCTGCTGCAGGCATTTTCTCTCCCTTCAGGATGTGCTTGTTTAGTTTCTCTCACTTTGTGCCTGTGGCACTGTATGGTGAAATTCAGACATGTTCTTCCCCTCCAAGGAATCTCTAGGGTGGCAGATAACTTATACAAAATTAATAAATGGTGTTGCTTTTTTTATTATCACCCATCTCAGGCAATTCGCTTTGTGTTCCCTTTGGAGAAAAGTTGAGTTGCATAGGATGCGTTTATTAAAAAAACCATATGCTGCTACATAGAATTAAACAGTGAAAGTACATGTAATAGGGTGAAAGATGTCATTAGGAAAATGGAATTATTCCATTTTCAGTGATTTCTTTGGAGGGGAAAAAAAAAACGGAACAGTGAAGATCCGTTAAGTGTTGATTAACTTTTTTTTAAACTTAGAAAACATTTGGAATTTTTAGACTTGTCAAAGCATAGGTGATTTTTATATTTTTCTAATTCTGTGGTTATGAATTTATTTTCATCTTGGGAACATTAAAAGACTAAACCTGTTTTGAGGCAATTCAGTTGAACGATTATTTTTGGGGAAGTCCAGGTGTACCATCTTGCTTATGCACAACCATTTGTTATACCATATTGCAGTGCTAATCCTCTTAGGGCAGGGAGAGACTGGCGCAGATAGCTTAACCTGTTATATTGTGCGCTACACGAAGCCTCCATCTCTATTATGCCAAAGGCAGTGAGGCTTCAGATTGCTTTGGAGGGTAGAACAGATAATGAAGCTTGGGTGTAAATAATTGCTGATACATGTGGGAAAACAACTTAATCTTTATTTCTTTTTTTTTTTCCTTTTTTTTTTTTTGGTAGTGATTAATTTTAATTGCTCTTTTAGTTGTGAAAGTGAGAGTTGTACTTAATAGGGCTGTGGTCTTACACTGTTGCTTGCTTCTGATGAATAGGAATCCTTAAAAATGTTGCGGTATTAAATACTATGATTTATTTTAATGTTTGTTTCCTCGGAGTTAATCATTGCCATTTTAAGTTTTCCTTAAGACCATGCATATTTAGCTAATAAGTAAATACTCTTTTTACTCTAACAATAATTTGAAAAATAATATAGGCAGAAAATGTTCATGGTGCTTCAGTGCACAGGTGATTGAGTTTGTGCTGACCCCCAGTAACTGAGCCTGTGTTTTGAATCCCAACTCTTCCTCCAGCGGTGGGAGTAATATGATTGAGTCTTCTGGAATGTGTTCCTGAATGCTGATAACATGAGGCTTTTCCATGAAATACAGAAGCTACTCATGTGGAATATGCACCTTCCACATCACGCATGGTTGAGATCAGATACAGGATTTTCAAGACTTGACAGCCCTGGTTCGTGAACAGTGATATTTATACCGAATGTAGGACTGTCTTAGTGCTAACATTCAGCTGATAACAGCTGACGATAAAAATAAGTGATTCTGGGATTCCATCTTAATGATGCAGTGTTGTTATTGTCAAATACTGAAAACAGTTATTACTAACAACTGATTAAAATATCATTTATTAATTAATACCTCATGGTGAATCAAACATTTACTGGCTTTGATTACATAAGCAGTGTCATAAGAGTGTCATTAATTTGATCTTTTTTATTGATGTTGACATTCTTCATATTTTGTTCATTGTATTTGTATTCACCATGTTAGATCAGTGTTTGTCTTTTTGCTTTATTTTGAAACAGATCCCTTCTTAAAATAACAACATTCAGCTATCTTTGATTCAGATTAATACCCACCCGCCCCCCATCCCATACCATATGTTCACCTTCTTTACCTGTGGTGTCCTGTGAGGTTTTCTGTACGTTTAATTTATTTTTCTAAATGTAGTTTCATGCAGGTATGGGGACAGGAGAGTAGAGGGAGTTTTCAGTAAAAGCCATATGCAAGAGTCTGACTGAACTGTTCAAATTCCTCCCTTCTCAGATAAAAAGAAATGCTTTCCTGTTTTTCTGCTGGAAATTAAGGTCTCGCTTCTAGCCTTACTTGTACCAAGTTTTTGGGGGGGGGTTATGTAGGATTTGACAAGAGCTGCAATATAAAATAATCTTTAAGCACCAGAGACAGTGAAAGTAACTATTTGTTAGTTTGACTTGTGACCAATTCCATGTAATTAATATTTTGATAACATGATTCGTGTCTGTCTCAAGTCCTTGTGTTCCTCTTCAAGAGGTCAATTTAGAAGAATTTACCCAACTGCAATTTTTCACCTTGTTTCTACTTCCTCATGGTAATAGTTTTGTGGTGTGATCATTTTACACTTACAGCTAGGCAAATACTTCTTTTTCAGCCATATTTTTTTTCTAGTTTACATTTTTCAGATTGAAATTACTGCTTTGAGAAGTGCCTCTGTGTGTATGCAAGTGTATGCATGTGCATGTAGAGAAAGATAAATGCATCTCAATTGTCTAGTTGGTTGTAACTTTTCAATTTTATAATTGTTAATATGAGATGTGTAGAATTAAAGGAAAATTGTGGTTAATTTCTTAAGTCTTTTGGGTTTGGAAGCTGCACGTGACTTTTCCTTTTTGGAAATGCTGATTATTTTTTACAGCACTGGGAAAGTACTGTTTCAGGTTACTGTTTTCTTTGAACCCAGTAATTTACGATATATTAAAAAGGAGTTGTACTGACTATTCCTCAAAGATAATAGTATTTCAAATGTCATACAGGTTGACTTGCATTGTGATTTAACTTGATACAGCTGTTGTAGTTTTCTTTACTCCGGACGTCCTTATTGAAAGACTTTTAAGTGGGGAACTCATTAGGAATAGGTAATAATTCTCTAAAAACAAAAGATTCTTAAGAATGGCAGTTGACGTAGCCTCATAAAAACTGTGTAGAACCTGGAGAAATATCTTCGCTGCACCATGGGCTCAGTTAAATGGAATCTGTCTGCTGCTCATATATAACAGAGTACTGGATCAGTGTCAAAAATATGAGGTATTTACCATGGTGACATTCAGCATCTATATTTGTTGAGATACTACTTGTGAGTCTGGGGTTTTTTAATGCAGTATGTCCACATAAAAAATGAAAACTTAAAGAGAAGACAGCAATTAGCCATTTTACAAGTGTCTTCACTTTCTTTTAATGTTTTGAGATACAGTCACAAGACATTTATGCTAATGGTGATGTTGAAACACACTTCCTTTTGGTTTTTGTTTTATTAAGTTGGTGTTGAGTCACAGTTGCAAGTGCTGGTTTGAATCCTATTTTAAACGAACTTCATGTTTGTAAAAGGTCTGCAGGCCATCAGCCCCGGCAAGTGGATCCCTACAAACTGGTACACGTGGGCAGCGGTGGTGCAAGCTCCCAGGCGCAGCCCCGCCGGCGTCGCCTAGCCTTGTTCTGCAGGGCCAGCTCTAGAGATAAGGGGGGACGGTGTATTAGTCCCTTTCAGTCCTTCTCCTCTGCAGTGAGACTGCTCACAGGGTTGAGGTGAGGTGTGCGTTGGGTGGACAGTCCTTTCTGGAAGCTGCAGCGAGGTGGCTTTATGCAAGCATTGCGCAGTCATCCTTCCCCTGTATAAAGTAAATCCAAACTAAGCAGGAGTTGAGTGATTTAGGCCTGGCTTGTAAGACTTCTGCTTGTCAACACAGGTAAGGTCTTTACACGGGAATCTGCTCTGTCCCACTTTCTCCCAGCCCCTGGGATTTATAGCATTCCAGACCTCCTCTGTGCCAACCTACCAGGAAGGGTCTCTTTACCCATTTTCAAACCAAACAGTGTAAATTCCTCACCTTTCCCTTCCACTTTCTCCTTCTGGAGTAACACAAGCCTGAAGTTCAGGAAGGTACTACTTAAATCTAGTCCAGCAACAGATTAGTGGGAATTTTTCTTACCATCCTTGATTTATTTACTGGAATGAGAAGGCTCCAAGCCGTCTAGGAAGGAATAAAAAGGAAGCTCCGGCAGGTTGGCTGTAAAAAATTTTAGCATGTACAAAAGATATTCAGATGGTGGGGTGTTTTAAGTTTTGGAACATCCATGTTGCTTTTCTTTCTCCTCTGATGATGGTTGCAGTAATTACAATCCTGGCTTTGTGGATGGGGAGGGACATGCTCCTAGGGATCAGTACATGCATGGAATCAGTCCTTGTGTGCATTTTGTACAAGTTGTGATGTTGTGTTGTTTAAAAATAACTCTAATGTATATTAAATGTATTTCATTTTAAATATTAAGTTAAAAAGTAATGCTGAATATAATCACTTTAATGAATGCTCAGGTAGCAAAATAAAGCAATAAGAATTAGGAAGAATGATATGTAACCAGGTTTTGCATCTTTTTTAGGATATTCTACTGTACTATTGTGTGTGTATGCCTTTAGTGACATAATTAAGTAAATCCGGTGCTCTTTCAACTTCTTGACTAACTCTGTGTACTGTAAAAAAGTTATGAACATGCTTTGAAAGATATGGCCTCCTTTTTCCCTGAGCAGGGAAGGTCTTTACCTTTGTAGGATTACTAGTACAGTGTTTATCCATGTTTTGAGCTGCTAATGAAATAGTATTACTATTTTGAAATAAAATCGTGGATATTGATATCCTGATATAAATTTGGGGGGATAATGGGTAACAGTTAAAGTTGGAGTCCTCCTCTTAAACATTGTGGATAAATGCTGTTGTACCACTCACACCATACACTGGCCTATTTAGGAGAACAAAATTTTCCTGGATATGTTCACAAATACATAAAGAAAGAGGCTGATTTATTTCAGCACAGATATTTTGACTTAAGGATGTTTCAGTTTGCAATACCACTCACTGTTTTTCTTCCTAAATGGATGATGAGAAAGCAGTAGCTTTTCAAACACTTCCCACTGTAGGCATTTTCCCAGCCAGTTTCTTAAGTGCGTATATATTTTTATTGCTTGCAGTAGAAAGTGATACTTGTCTGGAGAAGTAGTCTCAGTTCCGCTCTTCTTTAAAAATTATATATGGGATGTGTGAATATCTATAAAATCAGCATTTTGGATTGAGGATGAAGTCGGAATGTCACTGTTCTTGCCAGAAAGTGTGATTGTGGATGGTTTATGGAGGTGTAGTCTTTCAGACTTTCATTTCTGGAGAGTTTAGTATTGGTTTAGAAGTAAACACCCTGAGCTGTTTCTGTCTTCTCTTCCCTCCAGCCAGTTTCCAGACCTTTGTTTTGTGTCCTAATATCCACATCCAAATGACTGCCTACTTTCCCTCCTACTCTCTTCTTTCCTCCGCTCTTGAATTTGTACTGAATAGCTTTCTGCTGCCATGTATTGTTTGCTGCACAGGGAACACATTGATTCATGGACACATCCATATTTTTCATTCATGTGTCCAGACCCGAACTTAGCGAGTGCAAAATACATCTGCATTGCAAGGACTTGCTTTGTTGAGTCTCTGTATACTGTAGCTGCTAAAATTTACGAAGTGTCTTTTGAGAACGTGCAAATTGCAAATTTTGAGAAGTTGACCAGTTTTGAGTAGAATCTTAGGGAATGAGAGGAGTAAATCCCAGCCAAATTTCAAGTCCTTAATTCAAAAAACAGGTGCAGTAGAGTGTTTCATAGCAAAGTTTGCTAGATTTTTGTAAAATCGGCAATCCAATGTATTTGTATTCTGACTTCCTCTTGGATATGGCAGTTTACTGTGAAATTTTCAACACAGCTCAGCCTGAGGCAAATAACAGCTGTAAGTTATAGCTACAGTTTGGTAAAGTTCTAAGTAAGTAGAGGAAAGTAATAAAAATTTTATCAGCCCTAAGAATTAGCCAATTAATTGATTTCCAGTCACCCCTCACCACCGTATCAGTGTTCCTTAATTATCAAGTTGGAGACCAACAACAAGAAATTCTTCTACCTTTACCCGTGGAAGTTCTGTGTTGGGGCACTGGTCACTGTTCATCTGATGATCTAGACTGAAATCTTTGTTCTTACTGCTTGATTTTTGGTCAGAAGGTTATGTCAGTTTCTGAGTAACATGATGGAGCTACTTAGTAAGAAAGAAAAGCTTTATGGTATTTCCTGTTGACCAGGCTCTGGATTCAATTAATCTGTTCTGGAAATCTGTTTTGTATTCTCTTCCTTTTTTTTCTTTCCCCCCCCCAAATGTGCATATATCTTGATATTTTGTACACTTGAGAGTTGCTGGAACACCCACTGGCCTGAGGATAGAGAGTAAGCATTAAAATGTGACATTAGAAGATGATCACTGGTGTAGCTGAATTACTGATCATGAGTTAAGAGTCACTTGTCCCTCAACTGTGCAGTGTCATGCGTTGTGGCTTACCATTTGGCCACACATAAAATTATGTGACGCTGCAGCAACTTGATTGCTGTCCAGTTCTTGGATAATCTTAGCTGGGATCATGTAAGACAAGGCATTCAAGTTCAGTTCTGACTCACAGCTCCTAGGCTCTTCCAGAATCTTATCCCAAAATAGTTCAGTGCTGACCTATCTAACTGCAGTTCCCAAAGGAGGACTTCTCTTATTTGAGGGGTGATTAAGCCTAAAGCTGTTACATTAAATGATTATGGTGTGCTAATGGCAGGGCAGTACGAACCTCTGGACCTCTCAAGTGTAATTATGGGATTCACAAACTCAACTGGCTATCATATGCGGTGTGCTGAATGGGTACTCACCGAGAGGAATGATGAGCACCTTCTAATAAAATTAGTAGGAAGGCAGACGGACTTGTGCAATTCCTTGTAGCTGCCGTGTGATAGGAAGAGTTATAAAGAGTCAGATTCTGAATAGAGTTGCTTTTCCAGAGGGTGTAGAAAACAGATTGCTCAAGTGAAGGAAAAAAAGTTGGAAACAAAGAGTATATTTTTGACTCATGAAAGACTGTGTGGATGAGCATGGCTGCTATCTCTCGTATGTGAGGAAAGGGTAGGAACCCAGTTTGTTGTGTGATAGCAATATAAAGCTAGAAGGGAAAGGCTGTGGTGGTGAAAAGTGATAGAATAGCAGAGCCTGGGGAAAAGTCATTAGAGGAGGCCAGGATAATCCTTATTTTGGAAGAAGAATTTAATGCAACCTGTCCAGATGCAGAGGGAAGACTGATGGGAGAAAACAATGCTCTGCGTTTCGGTGCAAGAAGTGAGTTAAGTGTTGTCCTTGATTGACTGAGGGTAATCAGCATTGAGAGCTGTGCTGCCTTCTCATGTGGCGTTGGATGTTGCAGCCCGAGAAAGCAGAGAGAGAAAAGGGGAAAGTACTGACAACATTGCTTGTTGGAAGGAGCAGGAAGAAAGACAAGGCTCTGGAGATAGAAAAAGGGAGTTGAGAGCTGTGTCCAGTTGGCCAGGTGACATATGCAAGCCCTTCGGACCCCCGCAGACCCAAGAAGGGGTTACCTTTAGGAGCCTTGGCTGTTCTTGGTACCATCTTTTACGGATGACATCCAAACTGTGCATACTGAAGTGCCTACTGGGCTAGCAGAGGTCGTAGTCCTTACAGACATAGTCTGCTATTGTCAGAAGATGCCGTTGTGAAGAGATAACCTCCTCTTCCCACCGTCAACTTTTCTGAATCAAAATACTTTGACTTTTGGCAGGGCTGTTTAGGTTTCTTAATTTTTGACTAAAAAAAAAATCTTTAGAAATGCTGAGATTGAAAAGAAAGTTCCGTGGCTAGAGTTTGTCTTTCTGACCCACTCTGCAAAATGATGACGCTTAGGCCATTTTGATCTAACGACTGTGAATCTGAAACTGAATCACTTTATTTCAAAGGGCATTTTTTATTATTTTACTTGCCCTATGTTACATTTGCAGGGGGATTACAGGCAAGGCAGGAGAATTCTCTGTGCTTAGTGCAATGGGTGTATATCGCCCTGCTTCTCAGAAGAGTCTCAAAAGGCAGAAAAAAGGAATGGAACTCATTTTACATGTGGTGGTAACTGAGGTGCAGTAACAGGTGCAGTGAAATTAAGTCTTTTACACCAGCTATGCAAAAAATGTGCGGCAAGCCTGAAAATGACACTCCTTTCTCCTGACACCCTGGCCAGTGTCTCAATGTTGATATTCATTTCAACATACCAGTTTAGTTAAACGAAAACTGTGGGTGTTGATAGGGAAACATGCTTTTTTGTTAGTTTTTTTGCATTTCCCCTCAAGATACTGTAGTTCACCCATCTGTAGTGTTACACAGTTTGCTCTGTCTTATGGAAAAGAACACTGAGTACTAATGATATTTGAAAAGGTCCATAGTTCTTTTTTATTTCTACTACTCTTATTAAAGCAGAAGCTGAATTTTCTAGAGTCTTCTGACTTCTTTATGAAAAGAAATTCTTCATTGTCCAGAACCTGAAAAAATAAATTTTTTCCCATGAACTGCTATGGAAGACTATGTGTCATGCAATATTAATCTTATGAAGAGACAGGATCATTTAAATTTAATATTATGCTTTTTTGAGTTTCTTAGGATAAAACTGCGAAACTGCTTTCTATCCCCAAAGGACAGCATCATCTTTTTGTCTAGGTAACCCTGTACATCCAAGGGACACTGAAATGGGTCAGCATTGAAAGCAGAGCAATTTGTTTGCAGGTGGCTATCTGCCATTTCAGTGAAACAGGGTAGCTCTGAAATGGTTTGAAGATTTGTAATGAGCAATTTCGTGGAAGAGTGTACAGTAAGGGAAATAGTAATACTACTCAAAAGTTACAAAAGACCAGCACTGAACCTCTGTTTTTCTCAATATACTTATATATGAGAAGTTACTGGATATAGGTTTGCTTTCGTTTGTAGCCAGTCATTTTTCGTGCTTTGATTTCATTCTTTATGAGTGATCTCTTAAGCAATTTTCTTCCACTGCCTGGTTCTTAACTAAAGAAGATTTTCTTTTTTTCAGAGACATAATATTTTATACTTGAGAAATCTGCTTTTACAGGGAAATGAATAGACTAGGGTGATGTTACATATCTGAGCAAACTGAAGGTCAGCTGTACAAAATGAACTGTGCCAAAGGAGTCTCTAGTCCTGCTCTTTCATACCCAGCTACAAACCATTCACTTTATGCAATTGGGAGGTACTCATTTATAATGCTTACTTTCGCATTGCTGTTCGACCTGCATCGCTTTCAAGTTATTCCTTGACATTTCCTAGTACTACTTTGTGAATGCTAGATAATAATAATAACCAACAGTCCTGATTAACATTTATAGCATTCAGAGATCATTTTTTTTTCCCCTTAGGCTCAAAGAATCTGTTGTTTACAGCAACATTGTTAAAAGATACTTTTTCTTGTAAGTAGTTTGGAAATAGTCTTTCAGAAAGGAGTTAACTAAAAAAAAAAACCTAATGAAATATTAGTAAGATAGTATGATTAGGGCAAAACAAAACCTAAACAAACAAATTAATAGTCTTGAGAGCTGTTTTATTGCTTCATTTTTGAAAGATAGCAGCTTAGCCTTTTGTATTAATCACTAATAAGAAAGTGAAGCATACTGACCTTCTTATCTACACGAGATTCATTGAAATCCAAGTGGATCTTCACCTCCTTTTGTTTTAACCACGTATTTAAATCATGAATGGTTATAGACCATAGGAGTCCACAGGTGGTACTTGTGTACCTTCTTGCAAATGTGTGGAACACCACATATGTGCAACATAAGCTACTTTTTTTATTTTGACCAGGGGTTTGTTTCAATTCTTTGACTTGGTTCCTCCTGTGCCACCCATAATAGTTGAAAAAACAACCTGAAACAACTTTATTTGTCTATATAACTTAGTTTCTATATAGTGGATGCTAATCCAAAATATCTCTACTGGATTTCCATTTTTTTTTTTTTTAAATTTAATAAGGAAATTTTTTCAACCTGCAAAGTCCATAACCCTGACTTATGGGGGTATGCAAACCTCTGCTTTCCATACATTTCTTGAAATACTGGGACAATATTCCTTACTGAAAAAAAAAATCTGACCACGCAACCAAGCAGAAATCTCCACCTTTCAAACCCTGTGAAGATACTGCTTTTACAGCACTTCTCTTGTGCCCTGCACTCAGAACTTCAGAAAGTTTCATTTGCCACTGCACAGGCAGTAAAGGAATATGCAGTAAAATCTTAGAAAGCGGAGCAAATCCGCAGCAACTGAACTGCTCTGTTTTTTTCTCCTCACATGTTGTTCTAGTCAGAATTTTATATTTCTGTGAGTTTGTGCCAGTGTACTATTTAAAGAGGAGAGATATTTTTCTTTCACCTATTTGAATTGTATGCTATTTTTTCTGAATTTTAGGTTAAAAGGTTAAGAGTTCCAGTTTCAGTTTCTGTGAGAAATGTTCCCACAAAATGTTCACACATTAGCATTTAATGTCTCTTATGTGTTTGGATTATGATATTTTTGCTTAATTCAACTTCTGAACTAGGAAAAAACCTGCTTGGGTACCATGAGCTTCAGTGTCCTTAATGTAAAGACAGGTTGAAGGGTAAAAATCATCACAAATTAGGGACAGTGTTGAACAAAACCTATAAGCATAGTTATGGAAATAAGCCATTACCCCCACACATATATGCTGTATGCATTTTTTTAGCGAGATGTGGATCTCGGGACTCGGGTCTTTCAGGTGAAAGTGCAATTCTTTTAGATTTTACCTTGTTCGTGCTTGAGGACATGGTAATAAATTGGTCGGGAATTTTCCTGAGTGGTGGTGACCTACATGCTCCTCCCTTCCTTTGCGTGAAGGGCTGGAGTTCCGCTTTCACGTCACGATATTCTTCTGCACGTACAATTCCAGCGTAAAGCAACTCCCGACAGTGTCGCCAGACAGCATCCAGTTTGTCCCGTCTCCTCACAAGTATCTCCTCATTAGTTTTAAATCCTGATCTTCTATCTGTGTAGGTAATTAAACTTTTGAAGTCAGTTTGTACTCAGTTTCTTTGTGCAGATTTATTCTTAAACTATATGCCTGTATTAACCGTGGAATTTATGCTACCACTTGTACCACCCGTGACCCTCCATCCTTTCGTAATATGTGTGTTTTAGTAAAAGTTACCAATCCTTTTTTGAAGCTAAAATGTAGAGGCAGAGTAAATTAAGCAAGTTCATAACACTGAAGTAGAATCAAAGTCAGAAGTAGATTTCAAATCATTTTGCTCTGTTTAGGTTACTTAAACCCAGCTCCCCATCTTAATGCTAGTATTGTGCCTATTTTTATCTTGTTTGCAAAACTTAATTGTTTTTAACTTGCCTGCTGCACAAAGGTGAGGACTGTCAACCTACATGATAGACAAGAGATCTGTTCTCTGGATGTTAGTGTGTATCTCCTAGAAAACCTTCTGTCTCGTCTTGCTATGGATTTACAGGTAAATAGATATTCTAATCTAATCATATTAATTATTCTGTACAACCAAATTATGAATCTCTTAATTTATAACGTTCTACAACTTTTTCTATGACTTGTAATCGCCTTTCAGAATTTTTTTTAAAAAATGGGGCTGTTCACATTGAAAAGGCATTGCCCACAAGGTCAAATGCGGACGTTCAGTTTTGCTTAGAAATAAGCTTTACTAAACTTCAGTGTTGAACTGAAAAATGATGTCTTTGTGTGGGATTAACCTTCCCTCGCGAAGCTGTCGCTGTCTCAGTGGCCTGGGACTGCTTGGTGCCGTGGTGCTCTCCTGATCTTTCCCTTGAGGAGGGTAGGTTGAGTTGTTCTCCTGTTGATCATTTTGTGTTTGGAGGCCTTTCCCACTCCCCTCAATTTTGTTGTGCCGCTGAATGGGACTATGGTAATGCTTGGGCTTTGTGGCCCTCTCATTGTCTTTCTGACTAACGGATAGAAATGTCAGGCATAGAGAACCAGCCCCAAACTGTGACCCCTGTAACATTCCCCTTCGGCTGATTGACGTCCAGGCAGCTGCTGGGAGAAGCCCCCACCATTCAGAGGTTGGTGTACTTGCTGAGCGAGTCCCCCGATGTCAATCCTGTTAGCCCAATTGCCATGTGTTGGGAATGGTGGCCTTTCAACGCTAGATTAAACATTCTGCACCTGCCGCTGATGCGGTGCTTCCCCCTTCCCTCCGCAACCGTGTCACCTTGAAGACTTGTAGGGCTGCTGCAGTCCAGCTACAAAGGCAGCTTTTGTCCCGTTAGGGTTCCCAAAGCACTTTGTACCATTTGTCTGTTTGTTTGTTTGTTTGTATAAACCCAGCGAAGCCTGAGTATGGGTGATTTTTTTTTTTTTTTTTTTTTTTCCCCCAAATGTTGGGTTTTGACACTTCACTTACAACGTTGAACAGCAGCATCAAATTAGTATAAAAATAGATACGGATAATTTATCTTAGTGCAAATGTGCCAGCAAAAATTACCAGAAAAACTATTGGCAGCAAAAAGGGTGAGGAAGAGCGTATGGATTGCTCAAATTCTTGCCGCACCAAAATAATTTTGTTTCACTCTGAGGAATTATAAACCTTACCAGGTGAGGGTTAAAATCACATTATTATTTATTGATCTCATTCTTACGTTAGCACTCTACAACTTTGTTTTGAACATTTATCTTCCTTTGTGTCTTAAAACTTTCACTGTTATGAGGTAGAATTTATAGAAGTAGCTAGAGATATCCTGTGGATGCTGCCTTTTCTGCAGCTTTCCCCTTCAAACCCACAGCTAAAACAGAGCGCTCAGCACTGGGAAAAGCTTGAGAGGGAACTCTGAAAACTCTTCTCAAAAGTGCTAGGGTGTCGGGAGCAATGCTCTTCGTGTGCTCTTAATCACAGATGTCTCAGTGTGGCTGACATGACCGTGTGGATGACAGTGATGCTTCGTCATAAACGTAGGTAATTGCATATCTGGCCCAAGAATTTTCTGATTTTGCATACTGGTGATGGTGTTTCAGGTTACTGTAACTTGTATTGCATATCTGCAAGTCATTGTACAAAATTAATTGTAATATTGTGCTTTTCCATTTTCACTGTGAACTGTTAAGTGTTGTTTCTTTTAAAAATCTCGTCCTTGTTGGTGAGGTGCAAATTTATATGTAACTATTTGCCAAATATGCACACCTCTTCGGTGCAACTAGTTGTATGTATATGTATGTTTAAAAGCTAAATAAATATATTTTAGATTATTCATCCAGCTAAAAAATGAAAGAAAAAACTTCTAGCTCAGCAGTGCTGAAAGAGGAATTTTATTACTAGATTTTTTTAGCAGAATAGGCGACTGCCATAAAATTAATTTCAGCTTGCACTGCAAGTGTCTTCAGCAAATGTTGGAAAGACTACCTTTGTTTTTCACTTGAGCTTAATATATTTAATATAAAAATGGTTTATTACAGCATTCTATACAATATAAATTTTATTTCAGTGTAGTATCTTGGCTTTTCTTGACAAAAGAATGGCAGGCTGGCCTTCACAGGCTAGATGTTAATCCCTCTGAAATCTCCAGAAGAGTCTTGTTATGAAAAGAAGAAAGGACATATATCCATTCTTTTATATGACTTCTGGTTTTGTGTGTGTTTTTCTTGGGTATATGAGAAATAGCTTTTGACATTGGTCTCCTGATCGCCAGTTAGTATTTTGAGACTCAGGTGTCAGGAAAATATTAGAAAATGTGGGGAATCTTTATTATGTCCCAGAAATTGCAGGTTCCATTCAGGTGAATAGAACTTTTATTTTGTTAGGAGAGCTTTCAAGAATATATCATCTGTTTGAAAACAGGTCAGATCAGAAATATACGATTTAAAATAGAAATTAATTAAAGCCTATATGTGGGTAACTTTTCAGGTAGATACTTCAGAATTCTGTGATGGTGATACACATACCAATCCATATTTGTTCGATTAAAAGGTTGCTCTGAAAATAATGGGTTCTTACAAAGTTCTAACTTCTTTTGAAAAAGCAAATGGCATTGAGAGGCTGGATCAACAGTTGTTGATTCAGGTACAATCAAGTTATAAGCAACTCCCTTTTCTGTCTGTAAGTCATGCAAAATACAGAGCTACACCGTTCTGACTGCCCTGTATTGCTCATTGTTACCATTCGAAGTGATTCTTTTGGCCAGACTGGACCATTGTTTATCAAATTCCTTTCTTTAATAGTTGGCTGGCAGTCACTTTATCTTTTTTTTATATGGCTGCACTTAGTAACTAAAATTATTTATAGAGAGACGTATGGATTCTGTATGTCAAATGGAATGGAGTTGGCTTGCTTGATATTGCTTTCAGCAGAGCCAACACAGCTGAAAAGTTCAGCAAAGTCTGTCAGAAATGTTGGGAAGTCAAATGGACAAAAGACAGTTTACACAAAGCGGCCATTTGCATTTGGTTACAGTTCAGAGGAGAGCCTCACCTTTTAACATCTGCAATTTTCCCTTTTTAACATTTTCTGGTTTGAGTTTAAGTATTTTGCTTTTTAAACTGTAAGGTCCAAGTTGTCTTACATATTCAGCAAAATTCAGAAAGAATTTATTTTCACATTTTTGTTTTGTTATGGCTCTAACCTAAAATATTCATTAAAAATAGAGGTGTTGTCTTTTTTTTTTTCTTGTACTGTGAATTTTACAATTCCTTCCCATCAAGTTCCTTGCCTCTTTTTTTTTTGAGCTGAGATTATTTCTAGTAGTTATAAAAGTTTGTTTTTTAAAAACAATTAGGAGGAATGTAGGTTTGTAATCCCTGTAAACATCTAAGAACATTTTTAGACCCAACAGCTTATAACAATTTGGAGTGTAGCTATCACTTACAAATCTACAACCAGACTAAAGTGGTTATTGAAATAAAATACACTGTATTCCCTTAAGTTCTATTTAGTAGAGGACTTTGTAATTCCATTTTTGTATTCTGTATAGATGACAAGCTAGATCAGCAGTTGCCGTCCTTTGCATTTCACTCACTTGGTGCTGTATGCTTCCACGGCTTAAAAATTACTGCAAAAATTGCTGCTCTATTCTGTTCCCAGACACCACTTGCTGATTTTACAGCCAATTTACTGTGCAAAAATGGTTCACCTCTTAGATACAGAAATCCTGAATCATAGGAGGTGTCTGCCCAAAGCCAGAGTTTAGTTATGCTGATCTGCAAAAATCCCCAAACCTCAAGCCAAATGTTGTCGAAGAAGTGCTGTAATCAGCAGCCACTTTCATAGAAAAATTCTTCTTGGTGTGAATAAAAAAAGTTGTGTTTTGTTTGAAGTCCACGTAAACAAAGACTAGTAAATATACTGGATGATTAGGAGCTTTATTCTTAAGCCTTAAACAGTTTTCTTTTGCAGCTATTTATGATAAATTCCGAAGTGAATTTAAAGAAGAGGTCAGTGCATCTTGTTCAAGAAAACATAAAGCCCAAATCTGCCACTGTGATTTTGTAGGACTTTGGGTAAGGTGTGGAGCAGAAGTGAAGGAGAGCCCAAAACCCAGTACTAAAATTCCTCTTATTGTTCCTCTCTCCACTATTCCTCTGTTATTTACTGGATGGTTAGTTATGTAATAAGTCTTATACTGATTCTATGTAAAAATGTTTTACATACAAGAAATACGTGCTAGTGAGTTTGAAAATTATTCTGAAAATCTTATGAGAAAACTACCTGCATAAACTTTACGCTAAGGAGACATCCTAAATAATTTGCAAGGGATTGCACAGGGAACTAAAAGAAGCAACTTCGCAATACGTTTCTGCTCTGAGACTCATGAACGTTCCCAATGTTCTCACTTTTGGAGAGAAGTGGTGGATGTACGTTAGAGGAAAAGAGAAAAAAGCTTATTCCAGGACCTAGGCTTAACTTTTAACTAATTAGCACAGGGCACTCAGAATTGCATATGCTGAGTGTTCGAATTAAATATTCATATGATATAATATATACATGAACAATGATGTTATAATCATACATCACATTAAAATATTTTTATCCAGGAGCTTATGGAAGGAGGAAAGAGAACTGGCTTGTAATTAGCAAATTAGAAACTCTCTGTTAATGCAAAAGTGTATTAAATAGCAAAGAAAGGAAAAATAAATCTGTAATAGCGACACCAGCAGCAATCTGCAAAGTATTTGTCATTGGCCGTTCCAAGGACAAGAAGGAGGTGGGAGAAAACAGCTTTTCTGTAAGGCAACGAATGAAGGAGTAATCTCATCTTAAATACAGTTAAAAGCCAAGTCTTCACAGTATTTTAAGGAAACCCTGCGAAGAGAGGATGTACCTACAGCCAACTGGAATAATCATGCCGTTTCTTACCTAATTTGATAGGGCAATAAATGAATAAATAAGGAGATCAGCTGGGTGATATTTGGAAATTCTGTGTTGTGAAGGACCAGGAAAAAACTGAGGAAATAAAGAATCCAGAGGAAAAAAATAACATGTTGTTATCAGTGAATATTTTAATACTAAATCCTAGATCTGGCCAGTATCTCCTTTCTGTGTTGGGTGGGAACGTACCGTGCAACAGGAACACTCCGGAGATGGGATTTTAGGCACGGGTCCAGAGCATGACTGGTGTATACGGCTAGATGCAAATGGTACAGAAAGTTTAGTCTGGGAGAGAAAATCCAGACCTGCCAAGGAATTTGAAGACCAGAATGGAGTGGTCTGTAGATTGACAGGCGCAGATGGATGTTCCTCTGCCCGTGGTCGGAGCCGGTGGCGTGCAAATTCGGGGCCTCGGCGCTTGGGCTCACGGAGCTGCACGGCATCCAGAGCGTCCGACCAGGTCTGTTCGGGTAGGACCGTTTGGGCCATCTGCAGATGTGCCTTTTGAGGTCTCCTTTTCCAAGTAACCCAGCCTGCGGTTGGGTCCAGAGGCCAGAGAATCAAAACCGATGCTAACGTGGAAGCGGTTGCGTATTTTATGCTCGAAGTTGACTCCGAGTCTGCATTTCAGATGATATTTGGAAGTTAATTGAGCAACTCCACCAGAAGACATGGGGAGAGGAGGGGGGGGGGGAAAAAAAGATGACTAGTTAACCTTTAAATCAACACTCATGCAGTGTTTTGAGATGACTTTGGATGTCTGCCTCACAACAGATTGTGCAATGGAAGAGTGAGAGCAGTTATTGATGCTTCTGGAAAAGAATCCCTTTTTTGTGCAGGTTGAAACATGATTGTTAAAATCAGCACAGGTTATTTTGTGAGGTTGCAGAGTGGCGGTTTGATTATTTGGAAATGTCAAGGGATTTTCCTCTTAATTAAATTATGAGATTTAATGGGTAATGGATAATGCTAATGCTTAGAAATTGCGTTCTTCTGAAGGGCTCTGAGTTTGTTAAGTAAAATCCAGTGACTGCAAGACTATTTAACTGATCATACAATGATGTCATAATTACTATGGGATAGCATAAGACAAGTATTGAATAACAAATACGGAAAAGAAATTTCTTTTTCATTTGCACTTGTGGATATAACATAATTTCCAAATCATGCCTTTTTTTTTAAATAGCAATTACATCATTTTACAAAAAAAAATAAGAATTGTGATATTCATTTAAGAAATTGGAGTCATTTGAGGTAAGAAACTTTGAAAAGATTGCATTTGCCTTCCTCCACCCCCCCAAAAAAAGTTCCAAATTTTATCATTAAAATCATATATTCTTCAAGCCTCTGTAAAGCTTATTTTATCTGAATGCTTTTTTCCCAGTATTTCATTGTCTGTTGACTTCCGTATCTCCCCTCACCTGGTTTCTGTCTTTCATTGTCTTTCAAGTTGATGTTTTTGTCCTCACCTGGTCTGGGAGGGAGACCTGTGGCTTGATCTCAGGAGGTGGATTGTGTATGCAGTCCTGGTGCCAGATGGGGGCTGAGGGAGGGGATTTTCTAAGCACATGGTTTCAAAGGATGGCCCTCTCATAACATCATTGGAAGTAGCAGTGTTGTGAAGGAAATAAAGATGTTGCTCTTCCAAGTGTCAGCATTTAGTGTTGGTTTATATCTTCTTCTTTATTTTTTTTTAAACTTTGCTGAGAACATTGTTATTACGTCCCCAGTCATGCCATCTGGATTTAGGGCTTATTTGTGTCAAACCTCTTACCTTCTCATAGTTACTGTTTATGATGGTCATTTCTTGGTTCTGTTGAGAGACTGTCATGAATTATATTAATTACTTCCCTCTCTATCTTTGTACTAGTGTAGTTAGGAGTCGGGGTATTCCTTACAAAGTGTAGTTTTTAGAGAGTGAAGGGTAAGGGGCTGAAGCTTGAACCATGCCCTTGCCAGTTTGTACAACGGTGCATCTCTTTAAGCGTTTTCGCTGTCAGTAAGGGAGGAGTCGCAGGTTTTGCCTTCACAATCAGTGAAGATCCACAGCCACAGGACACCCGTATGCCTAAAGAGGGCAGCTGGGACTTCTCCGTGGGAATACATTAAAAAATGTCATATGGCATTTGACATTTAAATTGAGGCTGTTAAATAAGACTTTTCTCCCAGGTGGCAAGTCTCTTTACCTTGATGTTACCTCTTTAAGAAGTGCGCTTCTCCTCTCTTTTCCCTCTCTCCTCCCACCCTGAAGGTTTCCATCCCGCTAGACCAATTCAAACTGATGGTGAGTTGTGCTCACGGAGCAAAATTAGCAGCCTGGGTTAAAACTCAAATGGATCCCTGAGCTGAAAATGGTGCAAAGACAGAAACTTGTCTCCCAAGTAAGTGTCCTGTTCAGCAGAGGTGACGTCTGGGGCGAACATCTGGCCTCAAAAATTGGATTACTGCTCTGAAAGCTTGAACCCCAAACAGCCTCTTGGAATTTTATCAGGCCGCTAATATCAGTTAAGTTCCATAGTTAAAATTTTGTAGTGGATTTTAAAGTTATACAGCGAGGCTCCAGAAAATTCCACATGAAATCCCATGCTGGTCTGATTCAATTTTATATAACAAGCAGCTTAACTTCATGAAGTCACTCTCTTTTGAATTATAAGTAGCAGGGTAGTACTTTCATTTAAAATCTCAGTTTTATCAGGTTGCAACTTCACTGCTAGTATTTGTATTATGTATCAGTTCAGTGACATTTTTGACAAAGCGTATTTTCGATTGCTTCAGTTCTCTTTTGTGAGAAGTAGTACAGTAATATTTGTCCTACTTTTGGGTACTTCTCAGTATTCATTTAATAGTGAAAAATAATTTCCAAATGTCTGGTGTGGAAAATGAAATTCCAGAGGTGCTTACATGGGGTAAAACCTGCTCTTTAAGTACTTGTAATAGTTGTGAAGTGATTTGTATGAATATTTTGTAGCTGCTGGCTTTAGGAGCTGATTCACCATCGATTTTGTTTGTAGTATTCCTGATGTTATCCATGCAGCAGATGCATCACTTAAATATTTTAACACGCACAATAAAGCAGCGATCCCAGAAATCGGCACCACCCATGGATGCTACGAGGGGTATCTGGGCTATCCTTGGAAGGTTTGCCTGAGATGGCGGGGTCACGTTTCTGCTCGCGCTGAACGGGCAGTCTCTGATGGCAGAGGTGAAGAGGCTCCAGCTCTCTCCTCCCGCCTCCCTGGCAGTACCCTTCCTCTCGGGCGCTTGCACGGTACGTGCTGATGGACGTACATGACTGTACATGAACGATGGATGCTAAAGCAAGCACAAAGAAGGCGACGGGCAAGCGTGGCCAGGAATAGGGAAGGCAGGCTGGGACGGCAGTGGCCACGAGCTGCATCACTTTTGGCCTCTGCACGGCCACTGTCATGGAGACTAATCGTTGCTGTGGTCAGAGAGAGGGTCTTTCAGAAGCACTTCGTAGCAGCTACCCAATATCAGATGAGTCACCTTCCGGAGATTCACTTCTCCCTTCATTGACTATAAAGGGAACAGTGCTGGGCTTCCCCCGATACCGCTCTTGGTAATGGTTTTATTGCAGACACAGAGGATTGAATGATTGTGAAGATGGAATAGTCTTAATTACGCCTCTGTGTGGTCATTCCAGATCTAAAAAAAGCAACAAGAAGTCTTGCACAGCTGTTTTCCGGACAGTTGGTGTTGTGGAGATGAGAGACTTTCAGTCTCCGTCAGCACACATCTCACTGAGTAAAAACTTTCATGTACTAAATATATTTGGAATCCATCTTATGGGTCTGGATTTTTTTTTCTGCGTACATTTCCTCTCTTTTTTTTATTGTGCACTATGTAATTATTATAGACATGTTGTAATAACTACTAAAAACCTAAAAATAACTATAAAAAACAACCCCAAACCCTACAAAAATGTAAATGTAACAGTAAAAAACTAAAAATACATGAAGTGTATCTCTGTCCAGAAAATGAGTGCCCAGTTTGCAAAAGGATTTCCTTCCTCAGATGCCAAGGCCTATTTAGATACATCAATAACTTTATATGTACCCTGTTTCTCATTGGGAATCCACCTGCACCATCACTAGTTTGTGTGTTTGGAGGCACACAGTGAAGTCAATGCATGACAGGCCAGGTTAAAACAAAGGCAGGACAATACATACGTGGATTCAAGCAAAGTAATGTAAAGGATCAGAAGAATGTGTGTTGGCTGCATACGAAGATTTGATTACTTAATACGTGTGGTATTTGATTGCATAATATCATCACCTGGGGTGATTTAGTTGGGCATACAACAGAATTTTGTCGTAATCAGGAGGTAAATGAAACAGGCAAAATGACCTGGCTGTCGGAGTGCAGGAAGGGGAGGCTTCAAGGCGAGCAAAATGAGGATGGTATCGTCGGGGAGCGTGGAAGAAAGGAGTCAGAAAGTGGGAAGCCATTAATCAAGTGTCATCTTAAAGACAGGAGAGAGTTGGCTGAGGTTGATTTCTGTGGTGATAGAGAGCTTGAAAAAATGGTATTTTGGGGTGGGATGGCCAAAAATTGGAGGCTGTAGGTAGGCAAGGCAAAGAGTCAGTCTCTCAGGGGACGGATGGAAGGAGTGAACACACTGTCGTGATAGTCCGAGGCTGATGCTGCTGATTTGGTGACCAAAACCTTGTCTTCAGTTGTTATTTAAGGGTGCATTAACTGATGTAAATAAACTGGTCATGGTAATGCTGAAACCAGTCTGTGGATGAAGCCAAAACTAAGGTAGACATTATTTCATGAGCTAGGCTTTATTGCCAGTATCTGGATGGGAGTATGAGTTAGGACATAGAGGAGGTTTTTTCACGCTATAACTTCAGAAGTTTCCATGTGAACTTGGCTCTGGAAATTCCTATTGATTTTGGGAAGAACTTAAGTTACTCAGTTTAGGTGCTCTAACCTGGACCTTTAGTAGATGCACAAAGTTTTTAACAGTAGAGATGAACTCCTGCATTGTGTGATGCTGAGGTCAAGGAAAACAGAGGTGGGTGTCACCAGCTTTGAGTGTAGCAATAACATGAGAATGAATGGAGCTGGATGGTGATGGGAGAGGATGATGAAGGTAGACCTAACGGAATGGTGAGACACTGCAGAAGAGAGGATTGTAACCCAAAAAGGGGACGTGAAGGGGGCTGCTAGGGAAGTGAAAGGAGTAAGAGCTAGGGAGTAAGAAAGGAGTCTCATTTCATGTAACTGTCATGCACAGCAGTACAGGCGAGGCCTGAGATTTGGCATGGCAATATGTTGTTTGAGTAACTTGAGTGAGAACAGTTTCAGTGGAGGAATAGAAGCCAGATAGTAAAATGATCAAAAAGAGCACTCAGAAGAAGAGATTCAAGACTGGAATCAGTTCCATATTCAACATGTCTGAGAAGTAACAGCAGGACTGAGATGAGCCAGTAGGATGTTTTGGTTGGGGGTAGATGAGTGGTTATTTAAACGTGTTGCAGGGGTGAAACGCTGTGGAAAAAGCGTTGACAGTTTTCTGTAAAAGAAAGCATTTTTGGTCTGTCATGCCTGTTAATGGCTTTCCCTCTGTCCTGACTTGCAGACCAGTTCTTAGCTTGATCTTAAACTCTGGTTTTACTTCTAGAGCATGATCTCATTTGTCTTTTATGCCTCTTCCATTCTTTTGTTTGCCTTGGTCATCCTGATTTTGCCTCGTTTAATGATACTTTCTTTGCGGATCTCTCCGCAAAATCAGATGTTGATTTTCTAGAAGACTCCTGGCGTGTTTCTACAGCACTGCATGTAGAGCAGCATTGATTCTGAAGGGGTTTCGAAGTACTGCTGCCATGCCTGTATTAAATAACAACTAAGAAGTGCTGTTTGCTGTCTCTATGGTATGTGTGTCATCCTATAGGAGAGAACACAACCCAGGAAAATTTGTGGCTGAATTTGGGAAAGACCTGTGTACTTAGTGCTTTCTGTCTTAGCTATGAGATCATCCTTGCCTCTGTTTATCATTTCATCCCCAGCAGTTGAATGGCCTTATCTTGCTGGTATTTGGCTGTGACAGTATTTCATACGGAGCCAACCAGGATTGGAGGAGTTTAATCTATGTAGTGACACCTTTGCACCACCTTCCAAATGGACACTGCGTGTTTTGTACCTGCATGCAAAAAGTCTGGCCTGTTGTGTCCAACAGATAGGCTAGAGGAGCTTTCTCTGAGCTCTGAGAATTTCATTATTTGTATGGTTTGGTACCAAGACGCTCCAGTGCATCATAGATGAAAAGATCAACAACTTCTGTGGAGTTTAAAACAAAAAGCTAAACTTCCAATGCGGGTTTTTTTCAATTTGAAAGCCATGGTAAAAAAAAAAAAAAATCTGTTTCAGTGTAAGTGAAACTTGTAGGGTTATACGTTCTATTGAATTGAGATTTCTTGTGTTAATCTAGGCTTGTTTTTTCCAAAGTCTGAATTCCAAATATGTTTTAATGATAGTAAGTGTGAAAATCTGCAAAGAAGATTTAAAAGTAAAGGGCGCTTTCAAAAAACAAAATGAAAATCCATTCAGAAACTTCTAATTTAAGCGAGTTCTAATGTGGGATGTGCGTACATTCAGAAATTCAGCTTTGCACTCAAACATGCTCTAAACATTGTTTTTGAGCAGGAAAATTCTAGCAGAGTCAGATAATTGTGCTGCTTAGCACCAAGAAGCAGAGTAAATTAAAATTCTCCTCACTGTGTGCCTTGGAGCCCATTCCACCTGACTCATCAAATGAAAAATTCATCAATTAATCCTCTGACAATAACGATATATACACAAAAATCAATCCGGGATTGATTTTTTTTGGAGCCCAAACATGAAAACCAACCCCCGGCTTGCACATAATGTGAAATTTCTCTTCATTTCAACCTTATTATTGAGTATAAAAGCTGAAGTGTTCATAGAATTATTTGTTCTAAGTCCACTACAAAGGTGGGATTGTTTGAGGAAGGGCGTGCGCGCCGTGGAGATGCTCTGAAGCGCTATCGGAGCCAGCTAATAAAGTTGTCAGATGCGTGTAAGAGCACAGCTGATAGGAGTCCCCCCAGAAGGCAACCGGTGGAGAGAGACACTGATCGCCGGGATCTGACGGGAGACCACCCAGGGTAGCTCAGAGCTAGCCGCGTACCAGGCAGGATCAAAGGGAGGGAAGAGCGATGTAAAATAAACTAAACTCGGAAAACAGGAGTATGGAAACCATCCTTGACAGGGGAAGGCTGGTGCCACAGCCCAGTCGGTGAATCGTGAGACGGCGGAGGCGCGTTGCTTCGCGGGGACCGTAACAAATTCTCGGCAGCAGAAGATGAGATAATAATTTGTCAGATCTCTCACTTGTAATTCATACTGCTTTTTCAATGAAAAGTAAAATTGCGGCGGGTTCTGTGTGGGTTAGGGTGGCTAGCGCGTTGCTATCTCCTTCCCTTGTTTACATAATCCACTTCAGGGCTTATAATATATATTGAAACGATGGGACGCCTTCCGTGGAATGACAGTGCATTAATCTGACGAGAAGTTAGAAACATCAGTTCATATTTGTGCTAATGGTACCTCATTTGAGATCAGATTGATGCTGGGGAGTATTTGTGTACTGCAGTATGCATCAAAATGCATAAGGTATGCGGTAGAAATTCCCGATAAGAACATCTCTTCAATCTCTCAAGATAAGCAAGGGTTGTTCTTTATTTGAGGTACAAAAGAAATGTAGCCTAGTTCCTGAATCGTGTGTATAAGCTTATGGTGTTAACTCCTCATCAGATTAATATTTTGAGCAACCTTGCCTCCAACGTAAGAAACACTGATAGCAACTTGTTGAGTAAGTTCTTGCCTGCGAATGCAGTACAAAGAAGGAGAGAAAAGTCCTTCAAGTGAAAGAACTCATTTTTTTGTTCCTTGTATCACCTCTGGCAGCGATTCACTGCTTCCTTCCCATATATAAAAATAATACTGAGGCTGCAAAGAAGCAGCCAGATGATGCTAAAGAGTGGGATATCGACACGCTGCAGCATGCAGACAATAACCAAATAGCAGCTACATTAACTGTTGATGGGCCTTCGTGAATGTGTGCGTTCACAGTGCAGACCAACATTAACATATTTATCAAGTTCTAGATGCGTGAAAGGTGGAAACACACTTCAGGAATACTTGATTGATGTGTATCTCCTCAGTCGTAAAACTACAGAGAATTTTGGTAAGGACACAGACTGTGAGATACTGTGTTGTTATTTTTACTTCCTTAGTTGAATGCTAAGACCACCGTCTTGAAAAATTGTATGTGTGATAAGGAACGGGGATGTTGTCATAACTGTTTGTCAGCATATTAAATGTTCAGATGTATGTGATGAATTTGGCTCCAAAGAGAGTATCAGAACCTGTATCTGTTACCGTGTAATATTTCTTTCCAAAATATTACCACGAGGTATGACTCCGTGCAGGACAATTTCTGTTTGCTCTTCCAATTTACGGTTCTATTAAGAGTCTTAAAGTGTAGACAGTTTCACAAATTACACTCCAAGGTTTTGCCGCTGTCACATAATTAGAAACTGAAGGAAGTTAGGAGGGAAAATGGTAGTTGGTATAACTTACTTTTAGATATATTAAAGTTGAGTCTGAATTCTGGTCTTTTGTTTCAACTGTGCTTCATACGTTTTTTTAATATGTATGGTTTTACATAATCGATCCCTGTGGGAAATGTGCTGTTACCAGAGAGTGAGTAATAAAGAGTAACTTGAAGGTGGAGAGCATGTATATATTTCAGAATATGCTTCAATAATTTATTTTTATAATGTTTATTTGGGTTTACCTTTGTGATTTATATCGTATTGGTAATGTATATTTTACATTTTATTGTGAATTCCTGTATGCATTATTTCTAAATATGAAACTAAAATGTACTATTACTATCAGGACAATTTTTTTTTTTTAATTTTAAAACATTTTGGGGTTTTTTTTTTTTTTTTCCCCTTCATAAATTTCCTCAGTGAATTAGGTTTATTTTAAAAAATGGCAATATTGCTCGATAATTGTAGAGCCATTATTCAGGTGTGATGCATTAGAACTGACTAAAATTCTCAGTTTTCCTTTTTCTTTAAAATGTATTGTGTATTATTTTTACACAAACATAGTATGTATTATTATTATTTCTTTAAAACATACTACGTATTACTTATTTGAAACATATTACAGAAGTTTTGTTCTTTGAACAGGAACCTTGCAGCTGGTTTCCGAATGGGGTATTTGCAGCGCGTCTGACCCGTCTGCCACCCCCTGTGCTAATTAATTACTGCTGCAGTTGGGGACCTAAGCGAGGAAGGTGGGCGGCAGGGAGCAGCCCCGGTTGCAGTGGTGCTGGGGAACGAGAGCTGCATCCCAGCCAGCCCTGGAGAAGGGAATCACTGCTTTAATGTGACTTAGCAGCGCTGCCCTCATCGGGAGGTTGCCAGTGTTTTCAGGGGTCCCCCATTTTGCAGTGGGGTTGTTGCTGCCTTTTGGAGCAAGCTCTTCTTAAAATGCATAGTGCAGGTGCACTGAGCATCTAAAGCAATTCAGTGATTTTCAGTGGGTTTATTTTTCTAAATTCTACTTTTCAAGCTAATTAGTGATCAATAAATGCTTGGGCGTGGGGGTGCTAGTCAGGCACATACATGCTTTTTATTATATGCAACTTGCATTATAACTTAAATGACTGAAATCGATAAAGAAGACACCTAGTCTGGGTTTTTTAGGCGAGAGTTTATGCTTTGTCGTATGCAATTAGGTCAGCATTTTCGGATGCATGTGGTAAAGTTAGATACCAAATCCATATTAAGGTATCTAAATGAAAATCCATTACTTCCTGATGATTATGCTGTGAAATCTCACAAGCTTCCAAAAAAAGAGCAGCAGAGAGTAAGGATCTCTTTAACAGGAAAGCCATTTTTATGTACGTGTCTGAAAATACATATAGGCATCACATATTAGGCAGATGTATTGGAGAACACCAGGTGCAGTGTGTGTTTTCAGTCTAGTGGTATGTGTTTCTCAAAGCTAATAAGAAAATTAGTTAGTGTTTAACAAAAAGGGGAATGCTCTTGTGTACAGGCACTGTCTAAATAAGCTGCTGTTGTTAAATTGCACTTTAAAATCTTAACTGCTTGGTTGAGCCAAGTCTTGCACCTACCTAAAATAAGGAGGGCTGTGTTTCTTTGAAAGTTCACGTTACGCTCCCGGGAAAAGAGCAGCCGCGCTCTGCGGGGCCCGATCCGCAGTGGTTGTGCATCTTCCGTGTCCTCTGCAAGCACGGCCCGACCCTGCGGTGCTGAACGGCCACCGCGCTCCCCGAGAGCTGGCTTTGCCCGTGGCCTGTTTCTTACAGAGGGAGAACTACCACTTCTCCGTGTAAAACTCTGCTGAGACCTAACGGAGAAAACCGCTGCTGTAGCATCTGTTATTATGAAGGTGATGCCTTAACATGTGTTTTTGAACTAATGGAGAATTAAGATCATGCTTCGGTTTTATCATACGCTTGTATGTCTTGCAGGAGTGTGGCCTTAATATCTCAGCCACTTTGAATTCAGTTTGGCTGAGATTTGGGCTTTGTTTCAATATGCTTAAATTTCAGCATATGTTCAGCTGAATGAGAGCTTTGGTATACAGATGACAAGTCTAGATGTTACCATTTGCATCATTCCTTCCTCATTTAAAAAAAAATCAAAACACACATTACAGATGCTGAGTTTTGATTGACATTGAGGTGGGAATTGGGGTTTCAGGCCATCCGCTTTCTTGTTTGGTGTGCATGCTTGTTTTGTTCAGTCTCTAAATGAAAGTTCAGGATTTATGCTGTGTCCTTCTGGGATTTTTTTTTTTTTAAACAAATGGTACTGAGGCTATTCGTGCTCTCCCACCTTTGTATAATATTAGAAATCTTAACTGCGCAAGGTTTCACACAAAAATGAGCCTTCCTAAAAGGATAAAAAAGCTGTAGCAGAATCCCTCAAATTTGTTTTCTGTATCACTCTTTTTCATACTAATATGCCATAGTTCCATTTGAATAATAAACTGGCATTCACGTAACAAACAGGATGGAAATTCAGGGGTTGGTATTTTGCAATAGCAGCAGTAGAATGGGGAGACACTGCAATCTGTCCTTTCCACTCTTCACTCTGTTATATGTTGGCTCTGCAGCTGATATGGCCCTGCTCCAGCTTTGGCTTTGCAGCTGATAAGGGTCTCTGAACAATGAATTATTTTAGAACTCTACTTTGCCATGTGAGCTGCATTACCTGGGTAAAATGCAGCAAGTTGTAGAAAAAGATAATTCCATATTCTGTGGCCAGTTGGAAATAATTTCCTTACATTTGTGAGTCTTAGTCTTGTATGATTTTGATGTGGCTTTTGTATTCTTTCTGAAACAGTTACTACTGCATTTAAGGTTTATATCACATAGTCGATAAGCTTTGCTGACATGGGCTTACTTTTAATAACATCTTTGCTTTATTAAAGAGATATGTGTCTTTTTACATGAAAAATATATCTTTTTTAAGAGATAAAGATGGTGGGATTTCTGACTAGACAAGCAGCAAGTATAATAGTTTTTATCTTATGTCACTTCTTAACTGCACATTAGGGTTTATCTCAGACTACAATAATAGTATAGTTATAGGGATCTTCCTTAAAGTTTATTAGTAGAATTTGAAACATGTCTATTTTTGTGAAGGTGTAGGCCTGTAAAGCTCAAATTCATAACTAAGAATTTATGCGTTTTGTAAAAAAGTAAGAGAGAGAGCAGCTGGGTGAATGTAGCCAGCCACATAGTTTTTCTGTGTGTGTAAATACAGATTTATCTCTATGTGTGTATTGGAATTCATAGTCTGCCATTGAAGCTATGATTTTTCACAAGTGCCAAATCAGTTTTCTGAGTCAGCATCGGGTTGAAGTTTGGGTAGAAGAAAAGAGAAGGGGAGAACACACTCGGCAATATCTCGACTGCAAAAACCATACAGAGCTGGACATGCTTTCAAAAAAGGTTGTATTTATTTCCCTTTCTAAGTCAATTTCTATGCCGAATTGCCAGATTCTCCTTTTTAATCTGGGACTAAGTGGTGCTTTTGCTGTTGGATTTCTTTTGTGGCATCAAGGAGAAACTCTGGGAAATAAAGAAGGACAGTTGGTAGCAAAGATGGTTGTAGAAATGGCAAGGGTTACTATTTTTACCACTTTCAGATGAGTGGCTGCTGGGTGATCGTGCATACAACATAATGACATCCCCAGGGAAGTGCATGCCATAGTCGGGCTTTGAGGACCAGGGATTACGAAAGCTCATTTCTGATATAAATGAAAGGGTACCTACAGATACCGGCTCGAAAAGCAAGAGCTCAGCTGCCCTCAGCTGAAGTAGCGGATGTCATTGTCTCTCCAGGTAGATTTCTTCAGAAAAGCCAAAGTACAACAAAAGTCACCAGCTTTCTTCCTCCTCAGCAATGGCTGCCACACATATGCCTCATTGAGAGGTTTGACAGGAAAAAGGCACAGCCTTGAAAGGCACCTTGCCCCATTCATTGGACGTAGTACAATGTTCATTATCCATTGTTACACTATGTAAATCCACCTTTTACCCCTAATCCACCTCTCTTCCACGTTCCTTTTGAAGGACACTTCTCATGAGAGCTTTTTACAAGAGAAGTGGCCTTGCTGCTTTGTTTAAACTCCTTAGAGAAGTCACCATCATAATTCAGGGGAAGACATTTTCCAAAGAAAAAACGCAAGTCTTCATTTGATCCTAGACCTGAACTCAACAAATATTCCAACCCATTGAGATTACCATGTTTGCCTCCACCGTTCCATATCCTCAGCTGTTTCTTTGGGTTTGACTTAATTTCTGGGTATTTCTAACCCATGTGAAGTATCTGAAGAGTTGCAGTAGGGTCCTGCTCATCCAGGTTACCGCCCTCCAGCACTGCCACATCACGGGGAATATTCACAGAACGGAGGATACTAGCGGTAGCATGTGTACTAACAAAGGGAATATTTGTTGATCTGTCTGTGTGTGGACTATCTACTCCACTCCTTCTCCTCTCAGCTTGAATTCCTTATGAGCAAAGAAATAATCTCTAACAGCATTTCAAATGAGAGTGCTCATAGAGACTTTGATCAGCTCCTGCCTGCCAAAAGACAGGCTTTGCTACCTTCAGTTATTGACAAGGGCTTGAACCCAGTATCAGTGGTGTATACATGTCTGCAGCTGCTAGGTAAGTGTTGTGCATGTATGTGACATCATTTGTCAAACTTTGTGTGTGGCTTGATAGCTGATGTCTTCTGTATTCTTCTTCCAAGCATTCCATCAAAACAGTGATAGATCTTGTGAGTTCCTGGAGGTTTTGGGGAATGGTAGCTAAACACAGAAAACATATGAAAGCATTTTTCCTTCTTGACACTTGGCAGCCTAAGTTCATCTCTAAGATGAGCTCAGAGTTTTATCTGAATCAGTTAATTAACTTACTGGTATTCTTTCCAAAGCCACTTTCATTGCTGACCTTGTTTGTGGAGTCTGGCGCTGTTATCTAGGAAGGAGCCAACCCTTTATACCCTCCCCAGCTCTCTGAGAATGTAGTTTGATTACTGAAATGCTAAGTTGCCTAGCGAGAGAGAGTGTTCAGATGAATCATGCAGTGGGTTATGCATTGTGTCTCCATCTGTTATCAGTTAGAAGGTGAACCTTTCCATCCAAACATCAAGGCGTACTCCAGCATGCATTGTCTTTGGCTTGTTTCAGAAACACGCCAGAATGTGAAGTCTGCAAAGCATGAAGAAAAGCAAGCTGCAGACTTTTATGAAATGTTGTGCCTGTGATAGGAGGGCTGGCTTTGGTGCCAAGTTCAGGCTAGCAAGTAATTGTTTGAATAGTACAGGTGTTGCCCAGAGGCGCTTGCCCATTACAATGGAATTTGTAGTAATCTGTGCACAAAGAAGAAAGGTTGCATGCTGCAACCGTGATTCTTCAAGATATTGTAGGGACTGTAGTCCCCAAACCATCCCTTCTCCTCTGCCTTCCCAAAACTGCTGTTGAGCTGTGAGGGAGCTAGGAGGGGGATCTTTCCTTTCCTGCCGTTGTGAGGGAGGACAGGGAGGCCTAAAGTCTCTGCGTAGCAGTGATATATGTCACCTTTCAAAAGTGCTGGACCCACAGTATATGCAAACGTACAGCAAAATTCATCCTGGCTGAGTCTCCCAAACTCCTATCATTGCTGGGTTTTGAGAAATTACCTTCCTGAGCCTGTCTGCTCATTTAATAATCGGCGTCCTGAAATTACTGCTACTTACTAGTCCACAAAGTACTTATCATTACAAAGCATTTAGAAGAGTTCAGGAAGTGAATATGTTCCTTCATTAATTTCTGGACTGGTAACATGGAACAAAACCCATAGAAAAGATGGGTATTGAGTACAGTGCAATGTACTATGCTGGATGCTTGATACCTAAGGTAGATGCCAGAGATGTACCTAGAACTTGATTTCCTGTATTGCCCAAATGTTTTTCCTCTTTCAGCATCCTAAGTAGTAACATTTTTTTCTGTGCTGTCACTTGCTCAGTCTTTAGAAGAGTAGGATGAGAGACCCATTACCTGCCCCAAAGGGTTTCCAGCCACAGCTTCATAAAGTAAAAAGATAAATATTATTTATTCTCCTTTCACAGCTACAGATACTGAGACACAGCAGGCTTGTGACTTGACTGAAATACAGATGCTAATTCAGTCGCACAGCTGGTTTACAATTTAAAGAGTTTGGGGTTCGTAGTTCTGTGCACGAGCCATTTGACCATGCTTGTTTCCCTGCGTCTTTCGGTAGGCAGTATTTGTAACCAGCCTATTCCTAAACTTCTTACCAGTAGCTTGTGCATCTTAAGGCTGCTGCTGAAGCAGCTGATTACATTAACTGCACTAAGAGCATCTGTAATAAGGAAAACCTGCTGTTTTCTCAGCCATTCCATCTAACTTGTTAGGGCTCTGGCTGTGGCTAAAAGCATGTGGAATACAACGTGAATACAATATTCAAATATAAGTATAATCTGACGTGCTATACTTGAAAGCAAGTATCAAACGCTCATTTTGCTTATATTTCTTAATTATCAGAGTCACATTTTAGGCTGTAATTTCACCTGTTGTTCAGCTCTTTTGCTGAATTGTTGAAAAAAGCTGCCCAAATGGCTGGGTTCCTTCTTCGCTGCTTTTACCCAGTAGAATTGTGCTCTTTAACTTCAGTGCAGCAGTACGTCTCCCTGCCACACTGAAACGATGTGAAAAATTTAGTTATATATCACACTTATTTTTCTTCTAAGTGACATTATTGGCCCCACTAATAGTGTGACTAACCTCATAATATTCAGTCTCGTTCCCCCAGGAAACATGACTCTGTTCTTCCCCATTTAATTTGATGCCAGACCATGTGGTGTTTCTTTTAAGTTCTTCTTTATCTCAGTGTTGTAGTGTGGGGGACCTCTCTAGATTATTTCAATCTCTCTTCATATGTAAAGATAATGGTAGCATCCACAATGGGAAGCAGTAGCTGTAAGAAAGCACACAGCTTGGTGTTTCCTCTTTTTTTCTTCTCCCAACTTCAACCATGGTCTTTCCTCTGAAAGAATGAAAACCATGGAGCTTATCAAAATAACTTACCTCCCTGACTATTGATTGTCTCCTTTAATAGCCCGTTAGAATTAGATGGAGAAAATACTTTTTAGATCTTTTGGTCTGCCCCCCTACTAGTTCAGCATTGTTCCCTTCATTATGCCATGGAGTGTTTCTTCTAGTTTGTTGAGAAATTATTCCACAATCTCACTGTCAGGAAGATTTTCCTGATATGCAGCATGCATTTTTCCTTTTTTTGATTTAATCTGACTATTCCTAGTTACGTTTCCCTGTCACTTCAGTATGTCTCTTTCTTACCATGTACTTCGACATTTCCAGCATTCCTGTGTGGCTACTTCTCAGCTAAGCTAACAGTTTACTGTTTAATTATTGGTTTCGTGGGGTTTTTTAATCATCTCTTGTTTCAGTATCTTGCTATTGAAAGTGATAGGGAAGATGGCAGAACGGAGTATAAAAGAGGTCTATTACCTGTGATTTTTCAAGCTTTTTTTTTTTTCCCTCACTTCTACACTTGTTATTCTGCAAACCTACTCTATTATTCTGCAAACTTAATATAAGTTTAGCAACTGATATAATCTGAAGGTCACTTACTGCCTTTTAAACTTGTCTCTCTCATTATATGTGTGGTCTTTTGAACTATTTTCCCTGTTTTATTCAGTGTCATTTTTATGATCCTAATCTCATTTTTTTTTATATTTTTCTGTATAGAGATCTGAATCTGAAAGCCCTGTAGGTTCTTTTGCATTATTTGTCTGTTCTCTTCGGTATTTACATCTGTGGCCAGTTCAGGATTTTCCATCTTTGATTCTGTTAACGTAGTGATTATCCTCTTTCAGTTTGTAACGACGTTAGAACATGACTTTGTTGACAAATTTACTTTTAACAGTATGGTATTGTAAGATGTTGTCTATATTGAAATTCAGATGAGTTATTTTTCTTGCCTTTCTGGTATTCATTTATTTGTTTGTTATCTTTCATAAACCTGCCTCGCATTTTGTTTGTGATTCTGGTATCCCACGTTACTTCCTCCCCAGCTTGAAGCTGCAGGGTCACGTTGAAAATGGTTCACCGCAGATTTGTGAGCAGTATGGTACCTCGGCGGTGCTGAGACACTGGAACTGAGTCAGGAGTGGAGCTTTGCTAAATTAGGTTTTCCCAACCTCATTTTGTCAAAGCTCATAGAATCATAGAATAGAATCATAGAATCACCTCGGTTGGAAAAGACCTTTAAGATCATCGAGTCTCCATCCTGGAACACCAGTTCCCAAGGAAGTAGAGTCCATCCTTCACAAGGGTTTATCTTCCAGTGAATACTTGCCAGCAGTTAAAGATCTCCAAAATGAAGTATAGTAGGACTTTTTCTGGCATCTTTTCACGTCACTTATCCTTGCTGTCTCTAGTCTGAGATTGTAAGTTTTCTTGCACGTAAAGTGTTCTTTAATGTTTTTCTATATGATTAATCAGAAATTCAAAGTGATAATCCACGTTTTCATGACTATTTAATTATTATTATATTACCCTTTCTGCTGCCTAACTCAATTCAGAATGGTGGAAAGGAAAAATGCAAATCTTTTAAAATAAGGTGTGGAGAAGTTTTAAGTACCAGTAGCAAAAACCTTTCTCTGCATACTTTAATTTTGTAATAGACATTGGTTTGTAAAATCCAATTCAGACAGGAGCTACTTCAGTTTTTTACTGTAGAATTTAGTTCCAACTTTATTTGTCAGTTTTGTACATTGGAGTGATTGTCTTAAGTGCTGAAACATTGACAACATGATTGCAATTTCGTGGAGTAACAGAAAAGAGTTAATTATTTGAGTTTATTCTGTCTGTTGATTGCATGGCAGTAGGGTAGGAATGCTGTAAAAATTGTAAGTTTAGTTAATTTTTTGAATTGAAAGCCTCAAGGTGCTGCATTTAGCTGACCATTGCCTTATGCGAGGTTGAAAGCAGATGTGCAGTGACCCCTCAGCATTCTGCTGCAACGCCATTGTGCATAAATAATTACTATTGCTTTTACTGTTGACCTGCTGGCTGTACTCGGTGCCAAAGTATGTATCACAGCTACCACTTGCAAGTTTCAGTACACTTATTCACGCTATTCTTTTATTGTGTGGTAAAACATTACCTCGGTTTTCAGAGGCTTTGACCTGTCGCATACAGGTAAAGCTAATTTTTATCAAAGCCCACTGTTGATTCGGGGTTGGGGGGAGGTGTCTGTGTTTGTGAATGCTGATTTTGGTACATCGGGTCTGGTTTTGAGAGGCGTAGTACCTTCACAAATCCTTTTAAAATCATTTGGAATTGTTTTCTCCACAGTTCAAAAGAGAATCAAATCCAGACTGTCCTGAGCTGGGTGTTTCTTTAAAAATAACAACAAAAATCCGTTATGAATCAGTACATGAAGGTTAGAAATAGAGTTTTGTATTCCCAGATCTTCAAGAACGTGTTCTGCAGTATTTCTCTTGTTTATTTCTCTCCTTTTTTAACTCCCCATGTGTTCGCTGTCTGTTATTACTTGCCTCCATCTTTTATGGTTTCTTTGTGCCCCCTGCTTTTCCACGTTGTCCACCTTGGGCTGATTTTTACTTTCCTGTTTCTCTCCTTTCTTCTTCACTGCAGAGCGCTGGGCATCCAAGGGCAAACAGCTCCATGACCTTGATAGTGAGGTTGAGCAATCATCTTCATCATTTTCCTTTCTTCTGATGGCTCTTACCAGTTTGTGAAAATCTGTTTAGGACATTGGCTCTTTGGGACCTGGGATGTATCTGGAGAAGCAGAGCTGGTTAAGTGCATCTAACTGGTGTTCTAGCTTGGTTCAGTAGTGTGCTTCCGTGGCATACCTCCCAGTTGTCCTCGCCGTGCTTTCACTGCCATCCCAGAGCAGGCAAACTGGATTCCTTGCATGTGAAACCAAGCCAGAAGGTGCACCTCACTCAAATTTGTGTAGCATGATGGATGCTGGATGCTCAGCATCAACAGTTTTGCTCTAGGAGCCCCTGCGGTTGGGCTGCACTCGTTGCTAACATCAACCTGCTGACGAGAACCCTCTTCACATGGCTCGTTCTGCGGTGGGTCGGCGTTGTCCATGGTTTGTTAACCTTGTTGGCTTCATTGCATTGCACCTGGGAAGAAGTGGGCGTAGCTGTGCTCGAGTAAGTGCAGATACCTGTAAATGCCAGAGCAGGCTTTGGAAGAATCATAGAATCATAGAATCACCTCGGTTGGAAAAGCCCTTTAAGATCATCGAGTCCAACCGTTAACCTAGCACTGCCATCCCACCACTAAACCATGTCCCTAAAAGAACATTCATTTTAAAAAAAAAGTTAGATTTACTGGTAAAAGAAGTCGGCGATATAAAACTGAAAAAAATAGAGATTCTCTCCTATTCTTAGTGGTATGAAATATACTATGAGGTTGCTGAGCAGGGAATTATTAAAACAGTTGTGTGGCAAATCCAGTAAAATTAGTGGTCATATTAAGCTAAAGTTCATATTCAGAAGAACCGCAACTGCAGTGTCTAACAAGTGCACACAAAATCATACTTTTCAAGTGTCGTTACTAGAGTCTTAGTCATTTCTTAACAACATTTTTATTTCCTGATACGGTTAAAATCGCAGTGTAGATGAATATTGGTTTAAATTTCTACATACACCTAAGAACAACATATGCTGCATTTAATATCTTCTCCCCATCTCGTTTTTCCTTTTCAATTTACTTTTTTATTGCAAGCCAGTAGCATACAGCCAGATAATAAATGTGTTATTGAAAGTATTGAAAGTCTTAATTGATGACATGGATGCCTGGACGTTTCACGCGGCAGAAAATGCAGAAGCTTTCCTGAAGGGATGCAAGGAAAGTGTTTAAATTTTAAGTAGCAAATATTGGCAGCTCTCAGAGTGGAAGCACAGTGTTTAAATATTTCTCCACGCTACTTTTTTTGCCTGTTACCACCTCTCGGGGAGAAGTGCCCGTCTTTTCCGCATGGCCCGATAACGTTATGCTTGCTGTGCTCATGTCGGTGTTGCCACGAGCTTGCGTTTACTGTTAAAAAGAACTCCAAACCAGATCATTAACGATACCCCGGCTTAAAACCATGACCTTTTACGTGAGGAGGAGCAGGACGTTCCAGGCTTGTGCATGCTTGAGAAGACACGGAGGCCAAGAGAGCTCTTTCGCAGTTTAGCCTCTTGCTTTTCTGACTATTCTCTCAAAAGTAAAATTTCAGGGCAAGCCTGTGCCGCCTGCCAAACACCGGTACGAGTCTGCAACAGACTGGCCGCCCTGCTTTCCTGCGCGGGCGGGCAATAACACCCGGGGGGGGAATCTCACCTGAGCTGTCTCGGGTGGGTATGGCACCCGCACACAGGTCCCAGCTTTCCTTCGTAGGACTGTGTGGACAGGGCAGGACCAGTCTCTGTTTTACGAAGCGGTCTCGCCACGTGTGTCTCACCCTCAGCTTTCTCTGAGCACGGTATGCTTCGGCATTTTCTATACTCTTAAACTAAACATTGCCAGATCCCGTTCCAACCCCAAGGGCAAACGACATGCTATGACTCTCATGCATGCAGGTAAACTTTTTCCTCTCTCGGCTGTTCTCCAAAACCAAGGGAAGGCTGCCTCCCCCGTGCCACCCGCTGGGAACGCCCGTGCCCTGTTCCGAGCACCTGGGTTGAAGATGAAGCAGGGGATGCAGCAAATACACCAGAGCCTGAGCTGGTGCCCTTGCTCGGCTTAGTGCTCTTGCAGTCTCTGAGGCTATGCCACAGCTGGAATAATTGTTTGCTGTAGGCAGAAAAGACGTATGCCATGTTTACACCTATTTGCAAGCCAGCACATAAACGAGCAGCAGTAACAAGGCATATGAAGCCTTTCCATACAGAATTGCTTCTTGCAATTCTGCCTGGGTAAAATAGGTGATTTTTAACTATGCTGCAGGAGGGATCAGAGAGGAACAGGCTTGTGAAACACCGGACAAATAATTAAAAGGAACTCATGTCTCATAACTTTGTGATTTGTGTTGCTGATGGTAAAAAAAAAAAAAAAAGGGATGATTTCAGCAGAGGGATTGAGAACATGCAGCATGCAGGCATTTTTTCCAGCTAGAACAATATTCCTTTAGGGCATTTTGGAAGATGCAGTAGCTGATTCTGAAGCTAATTTAACTGCATGGATGTGCAGTGCTGTGTTTCTTAGGTGTAATTTGGGGAAGGGGACAGGTAACTAAGGTAGCTATGAAGTTAATGAAGCTGCAAACTTCATTCATGGCTAATGTAATTTTCGCTCTTGTTTTATTTAAAGGGAGACTGCCAGCTTGGACTATAGTCAATTTACAAAAAATGTTTCGATACTTACAGAAAACACAGCACACTGTGCTCGCCAATTTTAGTGGCTCTGTAGTCATGTTTTCTAATGAATATGGTTTTTTCCCCCATCTCTTCAAAATCTCAGCGAAGCCGTAGGGGGAATCTGATCGTGCAAACGCTCAAATGCTGCGTGATTTCTCTGCATATAGCTTTGCCCTTAAAGTTACACATTTGCCTACATACCTGTTACATTGGAACCTGAATGTTTACAAGGGGAGCCAGAGAAACTGGTTACACATAGCACAGAATGATGTCAAAAACGCAGAGAAAACCTACTGTAAAAATGGGGGGGGTGGGAACGGGAGGGGGGGGGTGGTTCTCCAGCCTCTTAATAACATTGGATGTTAGTTACAACATGGTGGATAAAAAGGTGGAAAAAGCTCCCTGTTCAAACACTAATCAATAGTTTTAGTTCTTAGGTGCTGTACTTTGATGGACCCTTTTCGGGCATGCATAAAATCATTTAAAATTTGTTTTATGAATAGTAGTACAGAAAACATGTTGTTTTTCCCACTCCTTTTTGGGAACTTTTGCAGGAACTTGCAATACACCCTGTTGTAATTGGTGGATACAATCTATTGCCCCATGGGGGCCGTGTTAAGTAAGGTTGCTACTGCAATTCAGATATTGCCATTTCCTGATTTTTATTTGGGCTTGGGCTTTTGGGGGTTTTTTTTAGTATTTACTGTGCAAAATACATCTCTAATACTATTTCGGGACAGAATTTTCTAGAAAAGTTTGGCTGGGAAAAGTAAACTAGTAAAAGGAATACTCATTATTTCTATAGTAACTTTTGGGTGTTGTTTTCAAGATTGGTCCTCAGTATTCAGAAATCTGTGCAAGCAGAAAGAAAGAGCTTGTACGTTGCCAGGTCTTGTGGCAAGCAGCTTCTTTCAAGGTAGGACTGTTAAATGATCCTGTAATTGACATATTCATGCTACCTCCAGTGAAAAAACCTTATTTGACAGACAGGAGATGCGATAGAGGAACTCTTTGCTTCAGCATCTTTGAAATCTGCAGGAAGGAACCCTTTTTCTCTGAAATTTTACTTTTCTCTCCCCGTACATTATGTAAAGCAAAGCTTAATCATGAAAGTGTTGACTGTTCAGCTGCATAGTTCTGAATGCATATGCAATGTCGTTTTCCGTATTTACAAAATTTCACAATTTTTCATGGAAGCTGTGTAAAATGCATCACGGAGGATTTTTCACTAGGTCAATACTCAATCAAATGGAGACTAATTGTCGCAGAAACTCTCAATGGTACATTTCTTCAGTGAGAACTATTCTCAGACAAAATGCATGCTTTGTTACAAACCATTATTGACACCTTTGTAAGATAATATTTCTTACAATCTAGCTAAACTTTATTAGCCATTTCTAAGGTTCTCAGTTTGGTCTCTTAACTAACGCTGTAATTTTGAAAGGCGCTGGGGTATGGACCCTAATGGAAAAGTACATTTTTAAAATCTGTTCGTATTCAAACTTTACTTTGAGCAGAACCTGCTGAAGGACAGATGCTGGGTGCATCTGACTTCATTCACTATAACATCACAATTTATTTTCATTCTGTTACATCATCATTGGTACATCATTGGAATTGAATTGTGTGGATCATCAGCCATCTCTGTAATTTCTAGGTCCTTAAGATAATCAGTAATTTCTGGTTGCAGGAAATAAATTAATGGAAACTTGCAATTTATAGGAGATTTTTAGCTCCAAATAAGGAAAACACGCTCCCAGTTGCAGAAATTGCGTGTTCTTAAGAGTTTGGCTGTTGTCATTCATAATATTTAATGTCTTCCATTAGAATGCAGCCACATCTCACATCTTTTAAACTGAGTGGAGTGGCTGACCTGCCATCAGACATTTTGTACGTTGATTTAGTTACTATTGGTGACTCCTGTATTTAATGATGATGTGCACCCTTAGCTAAAACTCTTAATGCCTTGTAAAAATCATAAATAAAAGTCACAGAGCATATCAGTTTTAGATCTCCATAAGATTATTATTTTTTTTTGCTAATTTTGCACGCACAAATTAATCTTCTATTATAAAAGAAGTTTTATAGTTCCCAGTCCAGGCAACTAGAGCTTGCTAGGGCGCAGCACATTCCTCCTTCCATAATCCAGTAACTCTCAGCATGCATAACCCTCCTTCCCAAACAAACTGCAGTGCCTGAACTCCCTGGGAAGTGTTTGCAGATATCTGTGTGTCGGTAGTGATGACTTATCTCAATCTTTTCTGGAACTGAAATATTATTTTGAGGTATCGGGAGACTTGCTTCTGTTAACCAAAAACAACAGAGGGTGCTCTTTCATGCTGCATACTAACATGTACATTTCCATAGCACTCACACCCTTGCGTTCTCTTATTTCGTTATTCCTATGCTGCTTGCCTGAATATCTCAATATCAAAAAGTTTTAAGTCAAATGCGACTGCATTAACTCTTGTGAGTTTTCTGCCTGTCCTTCCCAAGTGGCTCGGGTATGATCAGAGTTACCCATTCCTTTTCTTTACATATCGAGCTTCAGAATTTCTACAGGGGAAAACAAAAACAAAAACAACAAAAAAAAAGTAGAATAGATTAAACAAGCCTTATTCTTTTTGCAGTACCACTGAATCCTTTTTGTACCATAAACATTTTATCTGGGCTGCCTATTGGCGGGTGGCTCTCAGAGTTATTGACAGCAAAATCCAATTAGACCTCCCTACTTGTCTTGTTGTTCGTATTCTCCAAATAGTTACTTAAAGAGTAGGGTTGGGAGATCTGGATTGTGTTCAGACCTCTGTCACACAATTCTTGTAAGAGTTTAGGCAATTCTCTGAGCTTCATTTTTTCCATCTGTAGAATAGGAGGAATGATAATTGTGTGCCAGCTGTCTTGTGGTGGGCAGAACATTGAAAAGTTTCTCTGTTCCCATCATACTCGCAGCTCTACTGAAATGCTCTGCTTGCAAAGGTCTGTGAAGAATTTTCCACACTGACTGCTCATCATCCCTGGGAGCCAACACTGAGGACGTGGAAACTGTCTTCAGCGCTATCCGTGCTTCTCGGGATAGTGCCCACTTGGAAAGGAGCGAAAAGCAGCAACTGCTGGCTGTGCCATATTGGGCTAGCAGAAAACGTGGGGCTGCACAGGCTGCGATGCAGAGGAGAGTGGCAAAGAGAAGCAGATCTGGGGAAGCTGCTGGGACAGGCGGGGTTGCATCCGTACCCAAAATGATCCGCCTCATCCTCTGAAAAGCTGCGGTATCCAGCGACCTTGCGGTAGCCAGGGTTGCTAGCCTAAGGACCTGCGTTTCGGTACTGCTGGAAAGCACACAAAGTGGCATGAAATCATTTTTCTTTTAATTTATTACTTTATTGCACAGCTCTAGCTATGGCTTGATATTTTCCTATTGCAGTGAAGGCATTTGGGGGTCTCAGCCTTTCTTACTTCTCCTTCCACTACTAGACATCTCCGCAAGTTCTTTGTGAGTTTTGTAGGTAACACAAACAAAAGCCCATTCCCAGCCTGGAGTGAACTGCTTTCGTGCTCACTACTGCTCTAGACTCTTAAAAATACCAGTTTCTCAAAGAACGTTCCCTTTCTTGGGAAAGCCAGTGACATTGCTAAATCTCTGAATTCAGTGTCCCGAAGTCCCTCTAAAGCAGTATGAAATCCAAGGAGAGCAGAAGGCTCTTAGAGTTGAGAAGCGGCTTGTGCTCGGATATGGGGAGTTCGTATTTTTATTAAATTAGTGTTTTACAAAATTGAAGGTGTGAAAGTTTACCTTGCCTGGGGATGGCATTAACTTTGACTCCTGCTGTTTAATAAAGGAAAATGAATGCACACTAGAGCTGTTGCAGAAAGCATTAAACATGGTATCTCTGAAAGCTAGGTCATTTTCTTAAATATATTGATTGAAATAGTCTGAGAAATGTTACTTTAAATTTGAATTTTAAAAATGTGAAGGACAAATGTTCTAAATGTATTTTGTCTTTCCAAATCTTTCTGTTAATATACGTACAATTAGCACAAACAAAATATTTCATTTGCACCTTTGGACTATGTCCAAAGAGACTGTTTCATATTTCTCCTTGCTGTTACTGTGGATAAGTAAGGTTGTTATATTTTGTTTGGTTTCTTAAAAAAGAGGGGGGAAAAAAAAAAAAGAAAAAAAACCCTCCTCCTATTTTCATGCAAAATTGCATCCTCCAAAGTGCACAACATCCCGTTCAGTGTCCCTTGCACCTGCAAATGTAATTGCAATATCAAGTCCAATACACTTAGGGCAAAAATACCCACTGGCTTTTTGGCAGGAGCATCTCCAGTGGCTTTTTGTTGCACGACCACTTCAGTTTATCAGTTTTCCACACTGCAAAATACTGTCCTTTAGCATATGCATGCATTCAGATTTTTAGTTTCAGACTTACTTTGAAGCACTATAAAATTCAGGAAAGATATTCCTAGCTGTAAATCTCTGTTTGAGAGAAATGTTTGACAGGTTTAACCTACTATTGCTTGCGGTTTCTTTTCTTTAAATATTGCATATGAGAGGAATAATGTGGCATAACACAAAGTATTTTAGATCTGTCTACTGTTTTGTTA